>CM065599.1:69103308-69703308 GCA_033119425.1 Bufotes viridis
CCTTCTTTTCTCCTCATGTAACATATGTGAAGGTTTCCATCATGTCTCCTCTCCCTTCTTCTCTCATGTAACATATGTGAAGGTTTCCATCATGTCTCCTCTCACTTCTTCTCTCATGTAACAAATGTGAAGGTCTCCATCATGTCTCTGACCGAGCCAACAGCGTTGCAAAAGTGGGAGCAGGGGGAAAAAGCAGACCAGCCGCCGCCAAGAGAGTTCGCTTGCTACTGACCACTGCCACCAGGGACCAAGCACCCCAAAGGCAGCTTCAAGGAGTTCCCTGGCATGGCACTTCTTTAAACAATGTGCTGACGACAAGACCCGAGTGGTTTGCACGCTGTGCCATCAGAGCCTGAAGCGAGGCATTAACGTTCTGAACCTTAGCACAACCTGCATGACCAGGCATCTACATGCAAAGCATGAACTACAGTGGAGTACACACCTTAAAAGCAAGGAACTCACTCTGGCTCCCCCTGCTCCCTCTTCTGCTGCTGCCTCGGCCTCTTCCTCCGTCTCGGGACGAATGTTGGCACCTGCCGCCCACCAAACAGAGGATGTGCCACCGACACCACCACCTGCGTCACCAAGCATCTCCACCATGTCACACGGCAGCGTTCAGCTCTCCATCTCACAAACCTTGGAGAGAAAGCGTAAATTCCCTCCTAGCCACCCTCGAGGCCCTTGGCCTGAATGCCAGCATTTCTAAACTACTGGCCTTTGAAATGCTGTCATTCCGGCTGAGTGGACACAGACAGCTTCAAACAGCTGATGTCCATGGCTGTCCCACAGTATGTTGTTCCCAGCCGCCACTACTTCTCCAAGACAGCCGTGCCTTCCCTGCACTACCAAGTATCCGATAAAATCAAGTGTGCACTGCGCAACGCCATCTGTGGCAAGGTCCACCTAACCACAGATACGTGGACCAGTAAGCACGGCCAGGGACGCTATATCTCCCTAACTGCACACTGGGTAAATGTAGTGGTGGCTGGGCCCTAGGCGGAGAGTTCCTTAGCGCACGTCCTTCTGCCGCCAAGGATCGCAGGGCATCATTCTTTGCCTCCTGTAGCCTCCTCCTCCTTCTCGGCTTCCTCCTCCCTGCTTCCACCAGCTCATCCAGTCAGCCACACACCTTCACCACCAACTTCAGCACAGCCCGGAGTAGCGTCAGCAGGCCATTCTGAAACTCATATGTTTGGGGACAGGCCCCACACCGCGCAGGAGTTGTGGCGGGGTATTAATCAACAGACCGACCAGTGGCTGCTGCCGGGAGCCTCAAGCCCGGCCTGGTGGTGTGCGATAATGGGGCGAAATCTCGTCGCAGCTCTGGGACTAGCCGGTTTCACGCACATCCCTTGCCTGGCGCATGTGCTGAATTTGGTGGTGCAGAAGTTCATTCACAACTACCCGGACATGTCAGAGCTGCTGCATAAAGTGAGGGCCGTCTGTGCGCGCTTCCGGCGTTCACATCCTGCCGCTGCTCGCCTGTCTGCGCTACAGCAGAACTTCGGCCTTCCCGCTCACTGCCTCATATGCGACGTGCCCACCAGGTGGAACATGCTGGAGAGACTGTGCGAGCAGCAGCAGCAGGCCATAGTGGAGTTTCAGCTGCAGCACGCACACGTCAGTCGCACTGCGGAACAGCACCACTTCACCACCAATGATTGGGCCTCCATGCGAGACCTGTGTGCCCTGTTGCGCTGTTTCGAGTACTCCACCAACATGGCCAGTGGCGATGACACCGTTATCAGCGTTACAATACCACTTCTATGTGTCCTTGAGAAAACGCTTAGGGCGATGATGGAAGAGGAGGTGGCCCAGGAGGAGGATGAGGGGTCATTTTTAGCACTTTCAGGCCAGTCTGTTAGAAGTGACTCAGAGGGAGTTTTTTTGCAACAGCAGAGGCCAGGTACAAATGTGGCCAGCCAGGGCCCACTACTGGAGGACGAGGAGGTGGAGGAGGATGAGGATGAAGCAGGTTCACAGCGGGGTGGCACCCGACACAGCTCAGGCCCATCACTGGTGCGTGGCTGGGGGGATACGGAGGACGATGACGATACGCCTTCCACAGAGGACAGCTTGTCCTTACCTCTGGGGAGCCTGGCACACATGAGCGACTACATGCTGCAGTGCCTGCGCAACGACAGCAGAGTTGCCCACATTTTAACGTGTGCAGACTACTGGGTTGCCACCCTGCTGGAGCAAAGACAATGTGCCCACCTTACTTCCTGCACTGGAGTGTGATAAGAAGATGCGCGAGTACAAGCGCACGCTGGTAGACGCGCTCCTCAGAGCATTCCCAAATGTCACAGGGGAACAGGTGGAAGCCCAAGGCGAAGGCAGAGGAGGAGCAAGAGGTCGCCAACGCAGCTGTGTCACGGCCAGCTCCTCTGAGGGCAGGGTTAGCATGACAGAAATGTGGAAAAGTTTTGTCTCCACGCCCAGCTAACTGCACCACCACCTGATATGTAACGTGTTAGCAGGAGGCAGCATTTCACTAACATGGTTGAACAGTACGTCTGCACACCCCTCCACGTACTGACTGATGGTTCGGCCCCATTCAACTTCTGGGTCTCCAAATTGTCCACGTGGCCAGAGTTAGCATTTTATGCCTTGGAGGTGCTGGCCTGCCCGCGGCCAGCGTTTTGTCTGAACGTGTATTCAGCACGGCGGGGCGTCATTACTGACAACAACGCAGCCGCCTGTCCACAGCCAACGTGGACAAGCTGACGTTCATAAAAATGAACCAGGCATGGATCCCACAGGACCTGTCCCTCCCTTGTGAAGAATAGACATTTATAACTGCCTCCCCATCAACCATGTATTCTTGTACTCTGGGGCACTTCTTTATTGAATCCTCATTTTTTAACTTTACCATGATCTTGCGGTGCAACCCAAAGTTGAATGAACCCTCTCCTCTGTCTAGGTGGTGGGGCCGAAATAACTGAAAGTGGCCTTCTCCGGTGGTGGGTGATATGACGCATGATTCCTTGCTGTGGGACCTCTCTCCTCTGTCTGGGTGCTGGGGCCAGAAATAACTGAAAGTGGCCTTCTCCAGTGGTGGGTGATATGACGCATGATTCCTTGCTGTGGGACCTCTCTCCTCGGTCTGGGTGCCTGGGCCTAAATAACTGAAAGTGGCCTTCTCCAGTGGTGGGTGATATGACGCATGATTCCTTGCTGTGGGACCTCTCCTCTGTCTAGGTGCTGGGTCGAAATAACTGAAAGTGGCTTTCTCCAGTGGTGGGTGATATGACGCATGATTCCTTGCTGTGGGACCTCTCTCCTCTGTCTGGGTGCTGGGGCCAAAATAACTGAAAGTGGCCTTCTCCAGTGTTGGGTGATATGAAGCATGATTCCTTGCAGTGGGACCTCTCTCCAATTGATATTGGTTAAATTTTATTTATTTTATTTTAATTCATTTCCCTATCCACATTTGTTTGCAGGGGATTTACCTACATTTTGCTGCCTTTGGCAGCCCTCTAGCCCGTTCCTGGACTATTTTAAAGCCTTTTTGGTGCCTAAAAGTTTGGGTCCCCATTGACTTAAATGGGGTTCGGGTTCAGGATAAAGTTCGGGTCGAGTTCGGATCCCGAACCCGAACATTTTCGGGAAGTTCGGCCGAACTTCCCGAACCCGAACTTCCAGGTGTACGCTCATCTCTAGTCTGATCCCCATCACTGTAGTTATAACAGTCTTATCCCCCATCACTGTAGTTATAACAGCCTTATGCCTTGTCACTGTAGTTATAACAGTCTTATCCCCATCACTGTAGTTATAACAGTCTTATCCCCATCACTGTAGTTAAAACAGTCTTCTCCCCATTACTGTAGTTAAAACAGTCTTATCCCCATCACTGTAGTTATAACAGTCTTATCCCCATCACTGTAGTTATAATAGTCTTATCCCCATCACTGTAGTTATAACAGTCTTATCCCCCATCACTGTAGTTATAATAGTCTTATCCCCATCACTGTAGATATAACAGTCTTATCCCCATCACTGTAGATATAACAGTCTTATCCCCATCACTGTAGATATAACAGTCGTATCCCCATCACTGTAGATATAACAGTCTTATCCCCCATCACTGTAGATATAACAGTCTTATCCCCATCACTGTAGTTATAACAGTCTTATCCCCATCACTGTAGTTATAACAGTCTTATCCCCATCACTGGTGTTATAACAGTCTTATCCCCATCACTGGTGTTATAACAGTCTTATCCCCATCAGTGTAGTTATAACAGTCTTATCCCCCATCACTGTCGTTATAACAGTCGTATCCCCATCACTGTAGATATACCAGTCTTATCCCCCATTACTGTAGATTAAACAGTCTTATCCCCATCACTGTAGTTATAACAGTCTTATCCCCATCACTATATTTATACAAGTCTTATCCCCATTACTGTAGTTATAACAGTCTTATCCCCATCACTGTAGATATAACAGTCTTATCCCCATCATTTTAGATATAACAGTCTTATCCCCATCACTGGAGTTATAACAGTCTTATCCCCCATCACTGTAGTTATAACAGTCGTATCCCCATCACTGTAGATATAACAGTCTTATCCCCCATCACTGTAGATATAACAGTCTTATCCCCCATCACTGTAGTTATAACAGTCTTATCCCCATCATTTTAGTTATAACAGTCTTATCCCCATCACTGTAGTTATAACAGTCTTATCCCCATCACTGTAGATATAACAGTCTTATCCCCCATCACTGTAGTTATAACAGTCTTATCCCCATCACTGTAGTTATAACAGTCTTATCCCCATCACTGTAGTTATAACAGTCTTATCCCCATCACTGTAGTTATAACAGTCTTATCCCCATCACTGTAGTTATAACAGTCTTATCCCCATCACTGTAGTTATAACAGTCTTATCCCCATCACTGTAGTTATAACAGTCTTATCCCCATCACTGTAGTTATAACAGTCTTATCCCCATCACTGTAGTTATAACAGTCTTATCCCCATCACTGTAGATATAACAGTCTTATCCCCATCACTGTAGTTATAACAGTCTTATCCCCATCACTGTAGATATAACAGTCTTATCCCCATTACTATAGTTATAACAGTCTTATCCCCATCACTGTAGTTATAACAGTCTTATCCACATCACTGTAGATATAACAGTCTTATCCCCATCACTGTAGATATAACAGTCTTATCCCCATCACTGTAGATATAACAGTCTTATCCCCATCACTGTAGTTATAACAGTCTTATCCCCATCACTGTAGATATAACAGTCTTATCCCCCATCACTGTAGTTATAACAGTCTTATCCCCATCACTGTAGATATAACAGTCTTATCCCCATCACTGTAGATATAACAGTCTTATCCCCATCACTGTAGATATAACAGTCTTATCCCCATCACTGTAGTTATAACAGTCTTATCCCCATCACTGTAGTTATAACAGTCTTATCCCCATCACTGTAGATATAACAGTCTTATCCCCATCACTGTAGTTATAACAGTCTTATCCCCATCACTGTAGTTATAACAGTCTTATCCCCATCACTGTAGTTATAACAGTCTTATCCCCATCACTGTAGTTATAACAGTCTTATCCCCATCACTGTAGTTATAACAGTCTTATCCCCATCACTGTAGTTATAACAGTCTTATCCCCATCACTGTAGTTATAACAGTCTTATCCCCATCACTGTAGTTATAACAGTCTTATCCCCATCACTGTAGTTATAACAGTCTTATCCCCATCACTGTAGTTATAACAGTCTTATCCCCATCACTGTAGATATAACAGTCTTATCCCCATCACTGTAGTTATAACAGTCTTATCCCCATCACTGTAGATATAACAGTCTTATCCCTATCACTGTAGTTATAACAGTCTTATCCCCATCACTGTAGATATAACAGTCTTATCCCCATCACTGTAGTTATAACAGTCTTATCCCCATCACTGTAGATATAACAGTCTTATCCCTATCACTGTAGATATAACAGTCTTATCCCCATCACTGTAGTTATAACAGTCTTATCCCCCATCACTGTAGATATAACAGTCTTATCCCCATCACTGTAGATATAACAGTCTTATCCCTATCACTGTAGATATAACAGTCTTATCCCCATCACTATAGATATAACAGTCTTATTTATTCATGTATTCTTTATATTATCATACTAAGATTTAATAAACAGAGTAAAAATGATAACTTATGCTCCCTTTTTTCTTTTTTTATAGATATATTTGTTATTTTTATAACAAACAATATTTCCAGATTCCTATTCACAGATAAAGATGCAATTCGCAGTCGTCCCCTTATCATTTATCCAGGGGATTTATTTCTATTTTATTTATATAATAAAGTCTTAATGATCGAGCTAAACGGGATGGGGCGTGTGAACGGCCGTGTGTCTGCTGAGCTCCTACACATCCCCAGCAGTTTATCCCACAAAACTTCCATATTCTCTCTGCGAAAGCACTTACCTTGTTCCTGGCTCATCGAGGATCGCACCGGCGTCTGGCAGAAGCGTCATCTCTCTCTTTTTAATTTTTTTTCTTCTCTCTATAAAGGGTGGTGGTTGGGTATTGGGGTATGATGTCATTGTATTCGTACTATCGATTTGTGTAATATGGGTCTTTGGATTTTTGTGTTTTGTATATGTTGTTATATGAAATTAAAAAAAAGAAAGAAAGGAGGTGAGAGGATCGGACAAGAATAATCAAGATGGCGCCGGATCAGCTACTCCTGGGCGCCCGGGCCGCACAGCGGTGATACAGAGAAATATGCTCGCTCAGCGGCAACATTAAACGCAAAAGGGACTCGTGAAAAGCGGTCACGTCTGCTAGACGATAATGGCCTAGACTCAGAGGGTGAAGGAGCAGGAAATATTTGTAGCCCTAACAGATGCTCTACAAACACGTGGCGCTGAAATGGAGTCAGAAGCCGAGGAATCGGATTTAGAAGAGCCGACTCTCAAAGATGTTACGCAGGCTATAGCTGAATGTGCGGAACACTCTCACAGTGCAAGTGGGAGCTATAAAAGAAGACATGACTTAGAAAAGCTGGCTGAGCGTACAACGCCCTGGAAGACCGCATGGGAGATGTGGAGGACGCCATACAGCCCTTTAAATAGGATGTCATAGAACATGCTCGAAGATTAGATGCAGTCGCAGCCAAGCAAGATGACCTAGAGAATAATGTGCGACTGGTAGGAGTGCCCGAGAAGGTGGAAGGGGCAAACCCCACAGAATATATTGAGGCTTGGCTGAAAGAACAGTTTGGGGGGAGATTTTAACCCCACTATTTGCGATAGTCCCAACTCTCCCATTACTACCGGGTGCCCCACCAAGACCTCTGCTCATGAAAATACTCCATTATAGAGACTGGGACATTATTCCCAGAAAAGCTAGAGATTTACCTGAGCTTTCCGTCAATGGACACAAGGTGTCGCTCTCTCCTGATTATTCCCTTGAGGTATAAAGTGATATAATATGACGGCTCTGTATAATCGCCGACCGGGGGAGGTGCAGGGAGCTATGACACTAATGGCTCTGATATTAGAGAATATATCATTACTGTTCTGTGTTAATACAGTGTTATTATTATCTGTTCGGAGAACGCCACCTCTTTCTGGTGGATTAGCTAACCAGATAGAGCTGGAGGTGTTCTCCGCTCCCGCAGACCTAGGAAGAGGTGTTTTAGCGGGGACCTGTTGGGAAAGCCAGCATCTTCAACTTTCAGCTGTTTTAGAGGGGGAAAGTTTAGGGTTAATACCTTGGGAACTGCAGCTGTGAGAATAGGGGTCTCGTGGATTAAAAATGAGGTCCACAAAGCAATTGGTAAGCGTGCTCTGGGTGTGTCGTTGAGGTAGGAGGATGACCTCACTGACCTACCGGACATTCCAACAGTACCGCTTGGGGACTTCAATAATGCAATATGCCCATCCTTAGAGGGATTAGGTATGTCTGTCCAACCAACGGCTGGGGAGGTCACACCATTTGGGAGACTTCTGCACAAAGTTAGACTTTTGGAGACCGAGGAACCCACAGACAAAACAATATTCCTGTTACTCCAGTACTTATGGATCGTTATCCAGGATAGACCTAATACCGGGCCACCTAATTCACCAGATAAAATATCTTCCCCGGAGAATATCTGATCACTCCCCAGTACTAACATCCTTCCCCCTGTGTTGAGAAGGTATATGATGTGGAAGTGTAACCCGTAATTTACCCACCGCATCCCGACTGGTGGTATGGGACACCATGAAGGCCTTTTTAAGGGGGATACTAATAGCAGAGGCTATGCTATTAGATGTAGAGGTGGCAGAGGCTAGGTGTGTTACACATCCATCTGTAGATCATGAAGGGAGCGCAGCAGAAGCTGAATGAGCGCCTGCTGCTGGATGCAAAAAATAAACCTTTCTTTTAAAAGCAATCGTATTACGGGGAAGGGGAGAAAGCAGGTAGATTATTGGCGTTAGTGTCTAAGGCTCAACAACAATCCGCTTCTATAGCTACTCTACACAATTCTGCTGGGGAAGTCTGTACAAGCGATATTACAGATCATGCATCTGTATTACTCATCTCTGTATGAATCTAAAATCTGTGCTTCTGAGGCAGAGATTAAGGGGTTTCTTGAAAAATGCCCCTGCGTCTTATGGAGCAAATACTAATGAGCCACTTCCATTATGGAATGTACATGATGAGTACCGGAGGACCGGGAAGAGGTGAAGTCTCTGTACTCGCCGCTTCCTGGTCCTCGGCTGTCGGCTGTGATCTCACCCTGTGCACAGCTGGCGGCAGGATGAAGAGGATCGCAATGTAGGTGAGGAGCGGCGGTGTCCGGAGCAGGAGAGGTAAGTGTCTTTTTTATTTTATAAAAAATGAGGCAATGGGGGCAATATTGAGATGCTGGGTGCTGATCTGGTGCAAATGGGGCTGCTGAGTCTGATATGGGGGCGATATAGAGATTCTGGGGACATAATGGAGATGCTGGAGGCTGATCTGGGGCTGATGGGGTAATATGGGCCTTCTGGGGGCTAATCTGAGACAATATGGGGCTGCTGGGTGCTTATCTGAGGCAATGGGGGCTAACATGAGAAGCAATGGGGGCTACTGGGGCTGATATGAGAAAATGGGAACTGCTGGGGGCTGATATGAGGCAGAGGGGGCTGATATGAGGCATGGGGCTCTTATTTGAGGTCTGATTGGGGGTCTGATCTGAGGTCTTGTTGGGGTCTGATTAACCCCTTAAGGACCGGGGGTTTTGGGATTTTTGCGTTTTTGTTTTGCGCTCCCTGCCTTCGAAAAGCCATAACATTTTTATATTTCCGCTCACATAGCCATATGACGGCTTGTTTTTTGCGGGACAAGTTGTACTTTTTAACGCTACCATTTATTTTTGCATGTGATGTAGTGGGAAACGGGAAAAAAATTCCAAATGGGGTGAAATTGCAAAAAAAAAGCAATTTCACCACAGTTTTACGGGTTTTTAAATTACAACGTTCGATTTGCGATAAAACTGACTGGTTAATTTTATTCTTCAGGTCAGTACGAATCCGGCAATACCTAATATGTATAGTTTTTCTTGCGTTGTGATAGTGAAAAAAAAATTAAAAGTGGGAATTTTTTTATTTTATTTTTTTGTCGCCATGTTTTGACCCCTATAACTTTTTTGTAATTATGCGTACGGAGCAGTGTAGGGGCTCATTTTTTGCGGGGCAATCTGAACTTTTAATTGATACCATTATGGGGTGCGTATGATGTTTTGATCACTTTTTATTCATTTTTTATTAGGAAATGAAGCGTCCAAAAATGGCGAATTAGCCATTTGGATGCTTTTTTTCCGTTTTTATGTTTACCGTATGGTGAATATTTTTAAATATTATTATAGTATGGGCGTTTTCGCACATTGCGACACCCATTATGTGTAATTTTTTTATTTTTTTATTTATTTTATTTTCATTTTGGGGAAAGGGGGGTGATTTGAATTTTTATATTTTTTTTATTTAATTTTTATTTTTTAAACTCTTTTTTTTTTTTTATTACCACTTTCTTATAGTTCCCATAGGGAACTATAAGATGCCATCATCAGATTGCTATTCTCATATATTCCAATGCAATAGCATTGGAATATATGAAAAAATCGCATATTTCCTATGGAGCCTATTACAGTCATAGGCTCCATAGGAATACTATGTAGTAACCTAGGTTTCATTCACAGAGACCTAGGCTACTACATGCATGCTCCGGCTCCCCCTTGTGGCCATCAGGGGAGCCGGAGCACAAACCGAAAGTGAAACTTCAGTTTTTTGCGCGTTCAGATGCCGTGGTCAGGATTGACCACGGCATCTGAGGGGTTAAATGTCCGCGATCGGCATCGCTGCCGGTCACGGACATGAGCTGCGGGTGTCAGCTTGATGAATCAAGCGTTTACCCGCAGCTCATGCGCCCGCTCCGTGCGGGAGCGGGCGCCATCTTTAAAGTGCGGACAAAGGGCGTACATGTACGCCCTTCGTCCTTAACATAGCGGGTCTGATTGGTGGTCTGACCTGAGTTCTAATGAAAAATATTTTTTTTCTCATTGTCCTCCTCTAAAACTTAGGTGCGTCTTATGGGCCAGTGCGTCTTATAGGGTAAAAAATATTGGAATGTCCAATAATAAAGTCCTGGGGGAGATGGTTTACCAGTGGAAATTTATAAAACCTATGCCTCAATACTATTACCTCAACTGTTAAATGTCTATAAGGAAGCCAAAACCAAGGTAGATTGCCCACTTATATGAATGAAGCGATAGTGGTAGTGATTCTGAAACCGGGTAAGGATGTCCGGGCGGCAGAGTCCTATAGACCGATCTCCTTACTGCAGGTGGATGTTAACATTTTAGCTAAAGTAATGGCAAACCGTTTGAACTCAGTGATCACATCCGTCATTTATACAGACCAAGCTGGGTTTATGCCTAACGCCAACAGCGGTGAATATCAGGAGACTATGTTTGAATATCCAGGCTAGCCAGGTCCACGCCTTGAATGCGGCCGTCGCGTCTCTTGATGCGGCCAAAGCATTTGACAGCGTGGAATGGCGATCCCTGTGGATAGTGCTCAAGAAGATGGGGTTTGGGCCCCATCTTTATTATTATTTATTTTATTATTTATTTATTAATTATTTATTATTTTTTATTGAGTTTATTAAGTGTTTTAAAATTACTTACTATATGCTTGTCCCACAGCCAAAGTCAGGGTGAATGGGAGACTCTGAATCCTTTCTGTTACACAGAGGGACTAGACAGGGATGGCCCTTATGTCCTTTATTGTTCGCTCTGGCGGAGGCGCTTAGAAAGGCGGATACAGTGCGAGGATTTCAGTCTTTATCTGAAAAGGTCACTTTATATGCAGACGACTTACTACTGTTCCTGGATGAATGGGTGTCGTCTCTTCCAGAGGCCATGTCAACAATAAATGGCTTTGGTAAGCTGCCCGGTTTGGTCATTAATTGGACAAAGTCGGTGTTGATGCCATTGTCTAAAAACATAGGGAATGACGCCACAGGGAGTCACATCCCTTAAATACTTAGGCTTTCAGGTGTCAGCCAGGAACCAGGACTTTGAAGAACTGAATTTGGTACCGATGCTGGATAAGTTCAGACGGAAGGTCCAGGCTTGGGCCCGTCTGCCCCTTACTAGAATTGGCCGCACTAACTTACGCCCCAGCTCCTATACTTAATACATAATGCCCCAATTTGGACACCACTCCGGTTTTTCTCCACTGTTAATGCTATCTTCAGAAATCTTATCTGGAAGAGGGGAACTCCACGTATAAAGCTCATTACATTATGCAGACCAAAAACTCAAGGAGGACTTAATGTCCCGGCCCATGTGTAGTGTACGGGAGTTGTACTGCCCGTCACTACGGAAGGGTCACTTGGCTGCTGTCGCTCCTCTCATTTTAGGAGGAGGCTGGTAAAGGTCCTATTTGTACCATGCAATGTAAATCAATGTAATTTATGGTATTTGATTCTCCTGTTACTGTGAAATGTCCTATGTGCAGGCCGGCTAGGGATGTAATTCCAGCTCTAGGCACTAGAGGGAGCTAGGTTGCCCTAGTCTATATAAGGCCCAGTCAGGGGAAGGACAGGGAGTCTAGAGTGTGCCTTAGACAAGTGCAGGCCATGTGCCTGTGAAGGCCAAACCCAGGCCTCACGGCCTGTGAGGAATCCACCCTAGGAAGATGGTACCCTAGGAGAAGGAGTGCAGAACCCAGAGGCAATCCCTAGAGCAAGAGGTACTAAACGTCAAGAGGAGGTACTCTATAAACTGGAGATTCAAGGATATAAGCCAGAAGTAGGGCATTGGGGCCTTGAAGCATCAATTCCAGTCAGGACGAGTCAGGAAGAAAGTAAGGTTCACCTGCAATTCCAAGTCCTGTATTATCACCCTCTGTTTAACCTTGCTGGATGTAAGACCACTGCAATTTTGATTGTCTGCAAAAAGGAACTGTTGGAAAGACTGCTTACTGTATCATCACTGTCTTCAGTAAAGTTTGAATTCTGTTTTCAAGTTACCAGTCTGCACCTCTGTTATTCCTACTGTAAATACGGTGTGCCACCGTTTACTGGCACTGGCGTCACGACATATCAGGGACTTAGCCATAGGCACGTTAAACTATAACACCAAGGGCACCTCACCTTCCACCTGGCTGTGTCCCTCAAGAACCCAGAGAGTGCCCCAGAGGAGCAGCGTGCCGGCCTCTCCATCACTGGCATTCCCCAGGTTAGTTCCACACATTGCCCTGACTTGGGGATGCTACACATGGGTCTATTATTTGGCGGCCCAACTACAGCACATCAGGGGTTGGGGAGATGAGGATGGGATGAATACAGCTGGGCGGATTGTACGGCATCTCCCTAATGGAAAATGCCTAGTGTCAGCCCTAGAGGATGGAACCTTCTATAAAAAAGGGGATCAATACCAACTGCTATGTACAATACATGAAGTGTGAGGCCTTAGCTGGCAAAGTTCACACCAATATGGCCTAATCACATGTATAGGGAATTAAAGTGTCAAATGCCCAAGCCTGGGCTTAGCCGTATCTGTCAATTATTTGATAATTTAAAAAGAAAAAAATCCAGCTTCACATCATAGCAGGAAAAATTTTATTCATGTGGTTAAAATCTTCAGATACAGGAAAGTTTTGTCAACGCGTTTCAGACCATATAACAATTCAAGTCCTTCCTCATTATAGATCTTACTTACTACTCGCATGGAGATACTAATGGAGTCATTTCACCCCACTATAGGAGCCTCATGGAAGTACAAAATAAAAAACGTGGCGTCGGGATGATACTGACTTGACAGTGAAACGGTGGGATAGGGTATTCGTGGAATTTCCTGAAGTGGCGTTGAGTGAGGCCCATAGTCTCTCAACTATCTCTACTCCATAGAGTATTCAGAACTCCAGTAGTAATGGAAATAAATGGGGTATCGGGAGGATGACCAATGCCCAAGATGTCGGACGCCTAATGCAGACCTAATCCACCTTATGCGGAACTGTCCACCACTGAGACGATACTGGACTGACGATACTGAACTACTGAGCACAATGTTTTGCATAAAAATAGATATCAAACAAAGCAATAGCTGATCTTAGGGAGACCAGCTACAAAAATACCGTGGAGCCTCACTTAAGAGTCTCAAACACAGCAATCCAAAGTGCAAAGCTCCCTGGGAAACATAAAATGCAAAAAGATTGTGGAGCCCCAGTTATGGGTCTACAACACAGTGAAAGCCAGATATCCCTCAAAGGAAGGAAAAACAAGCAAAGGGGTGTCTCCATTACAGAGATCACCAAAACCACCATATTAAGTGGCCCCTATGTCAAGATCCCGCTCTTTTACAAGCTTTAAGGATGTGACGGGAAGACCTAAGCAAGTTATCCATCCACAGACAGCTGTTTAAGGTGCTGCCCTCATCAGTGTGGAGTAGGATTCTGGCTAACGCGAGCTATGGTGACTACTCAAACAAGCAATAGCTGATCTTAGAGACCAGCTACAAAATACGTGGAGCCTCACTTAAGAGTCTCAAACACAGCAATCCAAAGTGCAAAGCTCCTGGGAAACATAAGATGCAAAGATTGTGGAGCCCCAGTTATGGGTCTACAACACAGTGAAAGCCAGATATCCCTCAAGGAAGGAAAAACAAGCAGGGGTGTCTCCATTACAGAGATCACCAAAACCACCATATAAGTGGCCTATGTCAAGATCCCGCTCTTACAAGCTTTAAGGATGTGACGGAAGACCTAAGCAAGTTACATCCACAGACAGCTGTCTGGGTGCTGCTCCTCATCAGTGTGGAGTAGGATTCTGGCTAACCGAGCGATGCTTTGGTGACTACTCAAACAAAGCAACAGCTGATCTTAGGGAGACCAGCTACAAAAATACCGTGGAGCCTCATTAAGAGTCTCAAACACAGCAATCCAAGTGCAAAGCTCCCTGGGAAACATAAAATGCAAAAGATTGTGGAGCCCCAGTTATGGGTCTACAACACAGTGAAAGCCAGATATCCTCAAAGGAGGAAAAACAGCAAGGGGTGTCTCCATTACAGAGATCACCAAAACCACCATATAAGTGGCCCTATGCAAGATCCGCTCTTACAAGCTTTAAGGATGTGACGGGAAGACCTAAGCAGTTATCCATCCACAGACAGCTGCTTCGAGTTGCTCATCATGTGGAGTAGGATTCTGGCTAACCGGGAGCGATGCTTGTGACTACTCAAACAAAGCAATAGCTGATCTTAGGGAGACCAGCTACAAAATACGTGGAGCTCACTTAAGAGTCTCAAACACAGCAATCCAAAGTGCAAGCCCCTGGGAAACATAAAGCAAAGATTGTGGAGCCCCAGTTATGGGTCTACAACACAGTGAAAGCCAGATATCCCGGTTAGCCAGAATCCTACTCCACACTGATGAGGGGCAACACTCGAAACAGCTGTCTGTGGATGGATAACTTGCTTAGGTCTTCCCCGTCACATCCTTAAAGCTTGTAAAAGAGCGGGATCTTGACATAGGGGCCACTTAATATGGTGGTTTTGGTGATCTCTGTAATGGAGACACCCCTTGCTTGTTTTTCCTTCCTTTGAGGGATATCTGGCTTTCACTGTGTTGTAGACCCATAACTGGGGCTCCACAATCTTTTTGCATTTTATGTTTCCCAGGGAGCTTTGCACTTTGATTGCTGTGTTTGAGACTCTTAAGTGAGGCTCCACGGTATTTTTGTAGCTGGTCTCCCTAAGATCAGCTATTGCTTTGTTTGAGTAGTCACCAAAGCATCGCTCCCGGTTAGCCAGAATCCTACTCCACACTGATGAGGGGCAACACCTCGAAACAGCTGTCTGTGGATGGATAACTTGCTTAGGTCTTCCCCGTCACATCCTTAAAGCTTGTAAAAGAGCGGATCTTGACATAGGGGCCACTTAATATGGTGGTTTTGGTGATCTCTGTAATGGAGACACCCCTTGCTTGTTTTTCCTTCCTTGAGGGATATCTGGCTTTCACTGTGTTGTAGACCCATAACTGGGGCTCCACAATCTTTTTGCATTTTATGTTTCCCAGGGAGCTTTGCACTTTGGATTGCTGTGTTTGAGACTCTTAAGTGAGGCTCCACGGTATTTTTGTAGCTGGTCTCCCTAAGATCAGCTATTGCTTTGTTTGAGTAGTCACCAAAGCATCGCTCCCGGTTAGCCAGAATCCTACTCCACACTGATGAGGGGCAACACCTCGAAACAGCTGTCTGTGGATGGATAACTTGCTTAGGTCTTCCCCGTCACATCCTTAAAGCTTGTAAAAGAGCGGATCTTGACATAGGGCCACTTAATATGGTGGTTTTGGTGATCTCTGTAATGGAGACACCCCTTGCTTGTTTTTCCTTCCTTTGAGGGATATCTGGCTTTCACTGTGTTGTAGACCCATAACTGGGGCTCCACAATCTTTTTGCATTTTATGTTTCCCAGGAGCTTTGCACTTTGGATTGCTGTGTTTGAGACTCTTAAGTGAGGCTCCACGGTATTTTTGTAGCTGGTCTCCCTAAGATCAGCTATTGCTTTGTTTGAGTAGTCACCAAAGCATCGCTCCCGGTTAGCCAGAATCCTACTCCACACTGATGAGGGGCAACACCTCGAAACAGCTGTCTGTGGATGGATAACTTGCTTAGGTCTTCCCCGTCACATCCTTAAAGCTTGTAAAAGAGCGGGATCTTGACATAGGGGCCACTTAATATGGTGGTTTTGGTGATCTCTGTAATGGAGACACCCCTTGCTTGTTTTTCCTTCCTTTGAGGGATATCTGGCTTTCACTGTGTTGTAGACCCATAACTGGGGCTCCACAATCTTTTTGCATTTTATGTTTCCCAGGGAGCTTTGCACTTTGGATTGCTGTGTTTGAGACTCTTAAGTGAGGCTCCACGGTATTTTTGTAGCTGGTCTCCTAAGATCAGCTATTGCTTTGTTTGAGTAGTCACCAAAGCATCGCTCCCGGTTAGCCAGAATCCTACTCCACACTGATGAGGGGCAACACCCGAAACAGCTGTCTGTGGATGGATAACTTGCTTAGGTCTTCCCCGTCACATCCTTAAAGCTTGTAAAAGAGCGGGATCTTGACATAGGGGCCACTTAATATGGTGGTTTTGGTGATCTCTGTAATGGAGACACCCCTTGCTTGTTTTTCCTTCCTTTGAGGGATATCTGGCTTTCACTGTGTTGTAGACCCATAACTGGGGCTCCACAATCTTTTTGCATTTTATGTTTCCCAGGGAGCTTTGCACTTTGGATTGCTGTGTTTGAGACTCTTAAGTGAGGCTCCACGGTATTTTTGTAGCTGGTCTCCCTAAGATCAGCTATTGCTTTGTTTGAGTAGTCACCAAAGCATCGCTCCCGGTTAGCCAGAATCCTACTCCACACTGATGAGGGGCAACACCTCGAAACAGCTGTCTGTGGATGGATAACTTGCTTAGGTCTTCCCCGTCACATCCTTAAAGCTTGTAAAAGAGCGGATCTTGACATAGGGGCCACTTAATATGGTGGTTTTGGTGATCTCTGTAATGGAGACACCCCTTTGCTTGTTTTTCCTTCCTTTGAGGGATATCTGGCTTTCACTGTGTTGTAGACCCACAACTGGGGCTCCACAATCTTTTTGCATTTTATGTTTCCCAGGGAGCTTTGCACTTTGGATTGCTGTGTTTGAGACTCTTAAGTGAGGCTCCACGGTATTTTTGTAGCTGGTCTCCCTAAGATCAGCTATTGCTTTGTTTGAGTAGTCACCAAAGCATCGCTCCCGGTTAGCCAGAATCCTACTCCACACTGATGAGGGGCAACACTCGAAACAGCTGTCTGTGGATGGATAACTTGCTTAGGTCTTCCCCGTCACATCCTTAAAGCTTGTAAAAGAGCGGGATCTTGACATAGGGGCCACTTAATATGGTGGTTTTGGTGATCTCTGTAATGGAGACACCCCTTTGCTTGTTTTTCCTTCCTTTGAGGGATATCTGGCTTTCACTGTGTTGTAGACCCATAACTGGGGCTCCACAATCTTTTTGCATTTTATGTTTCCCAGGGAGCTTTGCACTTTGGATTGCTGTGTTTGAGACTCTTAAGTGAGGCTCCACGGTATTTTTGTAGCTGGTCTCCCTAAGATCAGCTATTGCTTTGTTTGAGTAGTCACCAAAGCATCGCTCCCGGTTAGCCAGAATCCTACTCCACACTGATGAGGGGCAACACCCCGAAACAGCTGTCTGTGGATGGATAACTTGCTTAGGTCTTCCCCGTCACATCCTTAAAGCTTGTAAAAGAGCGGGATCTTGACATAGGGGCCACTTAATATGGTGGTTTTGGTGATCTCTGTAATGGAGACACCCCTTTGCTTGTTTTTCCTTCCTTTGAGGGATATCTGGCTTTCACTGTGTTGTAGACCCATAACTGGGGCTCCACAATCTTTTGCATTTTATGTTTCCCAGGGAGCTTTGCACTTTGGATTGCTGTGTTTGAGACTCTTAAGTGAGGCTCCACGGTATTTTTGTAGCTGGTCTCCCTAAGATCAGCTATTGCTTTGTTTGAGTAGTCACCAAAGCATCGCTCCCGGTTAGCCAGAATCCTACTCCACACTGATGAGGGGCAACACCCCGAAACAGCTGTCTGTGGATGGATAACTTGCTTAGGTCTTCCCCGTCACATCCTTAAAGCTTGTAAAAGAGCGGGATCTTGACATAGGGGCCACTTAATATGGTGGTTTTGGTGATCTCTGTAATGGAGACACCCCTTTGCTTGTTTTTCCTTCCTTTGAGGGATATCTGGCTTTCACTGTGTTGTAGACCCATAACTGGGGCTCCACAATCTTTTTGCATAAAAATAGATATGTCAGCCCTGATATGTATGTTGGGATATGTTAAGACATTGCCTGTAGCTTCAGAAAAGAGAATAGCCATTATATGTATATTATATTAAGCAAGGAAACTAATTGCATATTATTGGATTGCTTCAAATCCTCCAAAAATACAAGAATTGGTAGAGAAAGTTCATACCTTGATACAATTGGAGAGATTTGTCTATCAGAAAAGGGCCTCGTGGCTGCAACATTACAGTGTCACTTTCTAGTCATTTTGTATAATATAATGTGTGGTACTAGGGGTGGTACTAGTGGTGGTACTAGGGGTGGTACTAGGGATGGTACTAGGGATGGTACTAGGGGTGGTACTAGGGGTGGTACTAGGGGTGGTACTAGGGGTGGTACTAGGGGTGGTACTAGTGGTGGTACTAGGGGTGGTACTAGGGATGGTACTAGGGATGGTACTAGGGATGGTACTAGGGGTGGTACTAGGGGTGGTACTAGGGGTGGTACTTGGGGTGGTACTAGGGGTGGTACTAGGGATGGTACTAGGGGTGGTACTAGGGATGGTACTAGGGGTGGTACTAGGGGTGGTACTTGGGGTGGTAGTAGGGATGGTACTAGGGGTGGTACTAGGGGTGGTACTAGGGGTGGTACTAGGGGTGGTACTTGGGGTGGTACTAGGGGTGGTACTAGGGGTGGTACTTGGGGTGGTAGTAGGGAAAGGTTCTGTATGTGGTAGATGTTTGGAGACAAAAATACAGTAGGAGTAATTAAGAAGTAATAAGAGGAGAGATGGGGGGTGGATATCATCTGTCATGAGGATATGCTGGATGGGGACCAAGTCAAGTGTCAACAATTCCGAACTTTATTGGAAAACCATTAACAGTGACTTCACTATGGACCTTCTCTGAGTTGCAGTCCTGCAAGGGGGGGGGGTGTTGTTTTTTGTTGTATTATTGTAAAAAGAAAAAAAAATGAAAACAGGGGTTCTATGGGGCACTACGGGGCATCACTACTTTAAAGGGCTCTAAGGGGCATCACTACTGTGAGGGAGCACTATGGGGCATCACTACTTTAAGGGGCTCTAAGGGGCATCACTACTGTGAGGGAGCACTACGGGGCATCACTACTGTAAGGGATCTCTACGGGGAATCACTACTGTAAGGGATCACTACGGGGCATCACTACTTTAAGGGAGCACTACGGGGCATCACTACTGTAAGGGATCACTACAGGGCATCACTACTGTAAGGGAGCACTACGGGGCATCACTACTGTAAGGGATCACTACGGGGCATCACTACTGTAAGGGAGCACTACTGAGCTTCACTACTGTAAGGGAGCACTATGGGGCATCACTACTGTAAGGGAGCACTACGGGGCATCACTACTGTAAGGGATTACTACGGGGCATCACTACTGTAAAGGATTACTACGGGGAATTACTACTGTAAGGGAGCACTACGGAGCATCACTACTGCAAGGGAGCACTACGGGGCATCACTACTGTAAGGGCCCTAAAGGGGCATTATTACTGTGAGGGCGCACATAAGGGCATCACTATTGTGAGGTGCACTAAGAGTCATCACCACTGTGAGAGGCACTAACAAGCATCAGTATTGTGAGGGGGGTACCAAGGGGCATCACTACTGTAAGGGGGTGCTAAGAGACATCAATATTGTGGGGGGGGGGGGGATAAGGGGCATCTCTGTTGAAAGTGAGCACTTACAGGCATCAATATTGTACGGGGCATTAAGGGTCATCAATATTGTAGAGGGTGCTAAGAGGTATCACTATTCTGAGGTGGCACTAATGGACCATTTCTATTGTGAGGGGCATCACTATTGTAGGGGTCACTAACTGGCATCACTATGGTAAGGGGCGCTAAGAGACATCAATATTGTAAGGTGGCCTTAAGGGGCATCACTATTGTGGGGGGTACTAGGAGGTATCACT
The DNA here is from genome assembly GCA_033119425.1 of Bufotes viridis. Taxonomy (NCBI): domain Eukaryota; kingdom Metazoa; phylum Chordata; class Amphibia; order Anura; family Bufonidae; genus Bufotes; species Bufotes viridis. The sequence goes on from CM065599.1 coordinate 69,123,634, forward strand.
ATTCTGAGGTGGCACTAAGAGGTATCACTATTCTGAGGTGGCACTAAGAGTCATCACAATTGTAAGGGGGCACTAAGAGGCATCAATATTGTAAGGGGGCACTAAGAAGCATCACCACTGTGGGGGGTACTAAGAGGCATCACTATTGTAAGGGGGCACTAAGAGGCATCACCACTGTGGGGGGTACTAAGAGGCATCACTATTGTAAGGGGGGCACTAAGAGGCATCAATATTGTAAGGGGGCACTAAGGGGCATCACCACTGTGGGGGGTTCTAAGAGGTATCACTATTCTTACATGGCACTAAGGGACCATTGCTATTGTACGGAAGCTCTAAGGGGCATCACTTTTGTGAGGAGGCACTAAGGGGCCATTAATGTTGTGAGGGGCACTAAGGAGGCAGTGCTTCTGCTTTGCGCTTGTATAGGAATAAACCGGGCAGGGTTTTCTTTGAAGACTTTGAGTTCTGCCACAACTCATGCAACGGATATGTCTAAAAATGCTTCCAACCCCTTTCCTGCAGAAGCCTGGCTGTTCTCCTTTTTTTAGCCACCGGGTGGCGCTGCCTATCAGTGTGCGTTGCCATACGTTTTGTGTTTTTGGAGGACTAAATACCTGACAAATACAGTAGTAATGGTGGCTCATATCCAAGGCTGTGCTAATTCTATTGCCAATTGTTCCGAAAAACTGACTACGTAGCATGCTGCAATCATTTTCACAGATTTTCTGCACCATCGTACATATCGCACAGTTCTTTATGCTGGAGACTTGGAGCACCTTTAGGGCTTGTGGTGGGTGACACCGCTACATAAACTGACATCACTGCTTTGGTGACATCACTGCTGACAACATCTTTTAGGGGGTTGTCAGGGACATTATGGGCCTGGCCAATTGATTAAGAATTAGATTTGCTGTGCCATGCCAAGCCCCCAAACACAGTCTCAAAAAATAATTGCTCCATACCATGGACTGGACCTGCGGTGATATTGTCGAGGGGACTGTGACCTGTCATGAGGTTACTGAGGCCAGGGATGTCGGTGGCAGGTGGAGAGCCATGATGTACCGGTAGATAAATCAGCAATCAGCACCAGGATGCTGCAATCATTTCTCTTGACAGCACTATTTGGCAGAGCGGATGTAGCAGAGCAGATGTAGCAGTGCGGATGTAGCAGTGCGGATGTAGTAAAGCAGAATTTACAGGTTTATGTAAAAACACATTGAGGGGAATGTATCAAGGTGGTATGCCAGTTACTGCACCAAAATGGACGACGCTTGCCATTTTCCCTCTTTGTGATAACACCATAGCTTCTGGCAAATGCTCTGTGGGTAATATATGTAATATAGATGAGATATAGGTGACACCCATCCCTCCAATACTCAGATATAAGCTTTCAGTATATTTTATTGCTATTACTTTACTTATTTGCCAGAAAATCATACAGTAATGTAATAAGCAGTGCCATATAATGATTATATAAAATACTGATATCAACCGTCTCTCCTTCATTTCCTGCCTTAAAGGAAATAGCAATGGAACTTAAGTAAATGCACAAGAAATCAAAGGAAAACTAGGGACTCGGCAACTCGTAAATATCTGATTCTTGGAGTATTATGTGATTAGTGGGGTACGTCCTTCCGGGTACCTCTCTATGGTTCAGGTGGATCCACCTGCTCAAGGGTTCTTCTTGTCAGTGGAGAAGGTTTGCTGGTGTTGATAGAACTTGTTTTGCTGAGACTGATGGGTCTCCTTCGGGGTTTCTTGACATGTAGGTGTAGGGTCCTGTTGGGTTTGGCTGTATGAAGGTGGCTGGGATGAGGCTTGTACTTCTGCACCAAAGCTTTGTGCAGGAGGTATGTACAGAGGTTGTTGGTAGAAACTCTGTGCTTCTTGAGTTTGACCAGGTTGATCTGCTGTGGTTGTGTTTTCTGCCATCATGAGCTGCTCTTTACCTTGGGATTGTGATCCAGTGGTGGTTGGTTTTGATGGTTGGTCTTTACCTTGTTGATAACTTGTGGATTGAGATCCAGTGGTGGTTGGTTTTGATGGTTGGTCTTTACCTTGTTGATAACTTGTGGATTGAGATCCAGTGGTGGTTGGTTTTGATGGTTGGTCTTTACCTTGTTGATAACTTGTGGATTGAGATCCAGTGGTGGTTGGTTTTGATGGTTGGTCTTTACCTTGTTGATAACTTGTGGATTGAGATCCAGTGGTGGTTGGTTTTGATGTTTGGTCTTTACCTTGTTGATAACTTGTGGATTGAGATCCAGTGGTGGTTGATTGAGATGTTTGGTCTTTACCTTGTTGATAACTTGTGGATTGAGATCCAGTAGTGGTTGATTGAGAAGTTTGGTCTTTACCTTGTTCAGAATTTGTGGATTGTGAGCCGGTGGTCGTTGATTGAGTTGTTCGGTAATTACCTTGGTCATAGCTTGTAGATTGTGAGCTGGTGGTACCTTGCACTTGGTCTTTACTTGAGTCACTGTGGGATTGTGATACTGTGGTGTCTACATGAGATGTTTGCTCCTTGCCTTGGCATTGTGACTCCTTTGGATCTTGTTGAGATGTTTGGTCTTTTCCCTGGCTGTAATCTTGGGATTGAGATCCTGTGCTGCCTTCAGTTCTCTGAACTGCACAGATGCCTTTCTGGTCATGGTAGGTTGACTGGGTCTTCTCACACTTTGGGAGCAGTGGCTTCTGGTAGTAGGTTGGTGGCCCATCAGGTGTTTGAGAAGTAGTCTGAGAGGTTGTTTCTACATTCTTCTTTGGTGGCTCCTCAGGTGTTTGAGATGTAGTCTGAGAGGTTGTTCCTACATTCTTCTTTGGTGGCTCATCAGGTGTTTGAGATGTAGTCTGAGAGGTTGTTCCTACATTCTTCTTTGGTTCATCAGGCTGTTGGCACGTGTCTTCCTTTTCATACACAACCTTGTAGTATGCCTTTAACACCTTACACAACAGGTCACAGAACTCATTGAAGTCCACCTCCCCATCATTATTCTCATCAAGAATTGATAGTAAACTTGAAATTGTGTTTGGATCTTTCGGGTTCTGAAACAGAGTTACACATGGTTTGTAAGTCAGTCAATAAGTCATTAGGTGGACAATGACTTGGATTTTTTAAATACTATTTTTCTTATCAATTTCATTCAACTTCCTGAGACAACCTGTGACAACCATAATCTATCCCGTACCATGAATACAAGGATATTACAATCCCATAAATAGATTTATTACCGTAAAAAATTACAGGGAATGGGGGTGTAAACCGAGTAACACAAGAATTACATAGAGAGCCAATCAGGAGGCCACAAGATGTAAGCCTTGCCCCTGATGGGAACTGTGGTAGTAAGTGTTTTTAGGACATCTGGTTGTAGTGAAGGTGGGGGGTAGAAATGGTGACCTGTTCATTGCAAACCTGCTCTCTGTACTCAGGAACCCCTAGGAAAAGCAGCATTTTTAAAAAGTAGAGGCCACACTACATTTGTAATATGACACTGAGGTCCACCCTTTTGTGACTTATCATAAAGATATTAATGTCTCCCGTGCTTCCTACCTTGATGACGTCGGCAAATTCGTTCTGGATGAGGAGGTTGAGTTCCTCACTATTCAGCTTATTGTGGCTACAATCCTTCTCAGAATATTTCTGGAAAACTTGGATGACATCCTGGATTGCTGAGATGAGTTTTGGCATGATTTCAGGTCGTTAGATGGTCCTGTATGAAGGAAAGAAGCCCGTTATAGTCACATCATCGTAGGAGCATGAAGCTAATGTAAACAAATAACCGAGACTAACTCATATCAGAAACACCAACCTCCGCTGGGACTGACCCTGCTATTTCATGTCATCTTCAAGAGAAGCACTCAACAGATGTATGTAGAAGCGCTCACATAATGGCTCTTTATGGCTATTCAGACTTGTGGAAGAAAAGGATCGCCATAGACCTTCCACTATGTGAACCGTCACTTTAGTTTTTAGGACTGAATATTAGAGATCTGTCCAAGAGAGCCCGCACTCTGTCATTGACCCCCCCTTCCCAAATAAACTTTCTTCCATCACCACCACCTTCACCAGTGCCTAATCCATAGATGTCACAGGATGTATGAACTCAGCAATAATATATTAGTACATTTTATAAATGCTACATTTTCTCCAAGCTATGCCCCCCCCCCTCGTTTGACTTCTTTCAAGGCTTTATTTACGCCTCCGTGTCTGTTTTGCTTCCTCAAACGTCCAAGTTCCTGATGTTTGCCAATCGTTGATCCATTTTATGTGTCCGCAGAAACAGCAACCTATTTTTTTTTTTTTTATGTTTTCTTGCACTGGATCTTCTGTACGTGGTTTTCACCAACCCCTAGACTCAAAGGAGCGTCTTTGGTCCCCAAAACAGACCAAAGCAGGCAGAACACACCCCAATATGTTGAATGGGTCCATGATAAAAAATGGACAGCACACGGATGTCCTCCAAGTTTGGAACATTTTTAACTGAACCATTGAAAAGTGATAAAAAGTTTGAAAAAGTGATTCAACCACAATAGAAAAACCACAAACACGTCCTGAAATGGGACTATTGTGGATGCAAAACGGACACAGACAGTTGAATCAGCCCTAAAACTGGGAAAGTCAAGGTAAAACATTGCTTGCCCTGTAGAACTATTTTCCCCCTCGCCAGGGTACAAGTCTTCAAGATATACAGGGAATCATGTAAATTCTAATATCTAAAAATGATAAATGAGATGAAAGGTGATAACAGAACCAAAAATCAGATGATCCCATGACAGCTACATCCATCACCCCTTCTATAGTCCTCTACTACCTTGTAACATACTGTCCTATTATATACAAGCCACTGATTACAGAGGTTACTGATGGCACTTACCTCTACCAGATACAGTCCGTTCACAGAGAAGAGCTGGAATGGCCCAGGCAGGTCACCATTTATAGGGATATGATGCCCTAGTTATTTTAGGAAGGAGGCTGCGGTCCCTGCCCAAACCAGTCAGTCCAGCACCATCAATTACAGTGAAACAACTAGGAACACCCTACCTATTTCACAAACACACCCTGACAGTGGGGATGTTGTCAGGCAGGAGGTTTCTTTCTCCAGTCATTGTCCTGTATGCAGGGGGCCATGATTCTCCACTCCCATCATCCCGGGGGCTTCATCACAAGACCACTTGACCCTTAACAAAATGCCTTGATAATAATGACCCTAATTGTCCCCTCTATGAATCAGCCAAGAACGTGAGCCCCAACCCTGGCACCTGTCATGGTTTTGATTAACCTGTCCATCAAGTTTCTGGTATAATTGGCCAATAAGATGATCCTCCGACCTGCATTCTGGTTGTTGTGATCAGGTTGATGTGTCATACTTTGGATTTCTCAAATATAATTAGTGTCTATCATTACAAGTATTCTCAGCCTCTCCCTGTGAAGGCAAAGTACTGAAGATCTAATTGTCATCCAGCAGATCTTCCTGTGTCAGAGCCGTAAGATATTGTTCTGGCCTAGACTGATGGACCGTGGAGATGTCGAGATCCAAGACTGGCCAACAAGCTACCAGACTGACTGAGCTTGTCCTTCAATGTTTGGTCACTCTCAACATTAGCCATGTTAGTGTTGAATCTACAGCCAATGGTCATCTCAAAGGACAGGCCAATGTGCACAGAAGATGTGACTATGCAAAAGCCACCAAACATTGGTGATCTTCTCAAGGAGGTGGGCCTTTGGGGAGGTTTCACTGTAACTAGAATTCATTATTTTCCACAAAAGCAAAGTCAGGAATGACCCCAATCATCCTGTTAACCATAAACTGAGTAGGGTTGATAGTACAGTAGATGTGAATGTAGGAGAACCCATGTAGCCATACCAGGAAACAGAAGACCACCACTGTGTATTACCTTCACCAAAAGAAACAACCAAAATGAGACTCTCAATATGTATGTATATAGATATAGATATATATATATACATATATATATGTATATATATATATATTTATACTGTATAGCTGCTCCCACTAGATTTGTGCCCATGTCCCCCGCTAGGTGGTGAAAGTCTTCCAACATTTTAATGGTCTAATAATAACATTCAATGTCTTCTATCTAGGCCTTAGTGTGGGGTAGTGCATGTTATCTACAACTTTACCCCCCTCCTGGAATAATTTGTCTGACTAAAGTTGTCCATATACCTTCAACTTTGTGTCAGGTTGGACATTAGGGCCCCTCAGGGGACATCCCATATAGCGCATGTGCCATACTGATCTCCTTCTGTCCCCGATCACAGTTTATATTAACATAAGTTGATTCCACAGTAATCCCCCAGCGTCAGATCCTCCCCGCCAAGCGGTGGCATTACAGCGGATGACACATTTTATGACAGATCGGTTTTAATAACTAGAAGTTAATTGGGCGAGACCTCATCAGCGAGTCCATGTCATTGTCTCGAATCTGCTCATCATTGTAAAGAATTCAAGGATTTACTGGATTAAGGATGAGTCACATGACTGAAAGTGTAATACACACGTGTACAAAGAATCACATAGCCTGTGTATGTAGGTGTCAAATTATAACGTTTACCAAGAGAACTCCATACAGAACAAATATGATCTGCACCTTCAGGCTGTCAGGGCATGCTGGGAGTTGTAGTTTCATAACAGCTGGATGGCCACAGTTTATTGATATTGGGGCAGCACTGTGAGATGTAGCAGCTTAACCGCCTGACGGGCTATGTCATAATGAACAGGGAAGGAGAAGTGGAAGAGATCCGACCCTCGACAGTGGGAATACTTGTGGCAAACCAGCATAAAATGTACCCATCATACTTTGCAGGAGGTAATATTGTGGAATGTCGCCTAGAAGAAAGAACTAAATGTACACTCCTCTATGCTCACTCCTCTAGACAACCAGGGACCATACAATTATTCCTCCAGAAAACCAAGACCAGATTTATGCTCAAATCTCCAGGGAACAAGGGATAGACATACACTAATTCCTCTGGATAATCAGGACCAGATGTACACTCATTTATCCAGAGAACAAAGGCCAGAAATATGGTCAATTATCCAAACCACCAGGGGCAGATGTATGTGCACTCCTCGAGAAAACTAGGGCCAGATGTACACTCACTCCTCCAGAAAAATGGGGTCAGATGTACACTCACTCCAGAAAACTAGGGTCAGATGTACACTCACTCCTCAAGACAACTAGGGTCAGATGTACACTCACTCCTCCAGAAAACTAGGGTCAGATGTACACTTACTCCTCCAGACAACTAGTGCCAGATTTACACTCACTCCTCCAGAACACTAGGGCCAGATGTACACTCACTCCTCCAGACAACTAGGGTCAGATGTACACTTACTCCTCCAGACAACTAGTGCCAGATTTACACTCACTCCTCCAGAACACTAGGGCCAGATGTACACTCACTCCTCCAGACAACTAGGGTCAGATGTACACTCACTCCTCCAGAAAACTAGGGTCAGATGTACTCTCACACCTCCAGAAAACTAGGGTCAGATGTACACTCACTCCTCCAGAAAACTAGGGTCAGATGTACTCTCACACCTCCAGAAAACTAGGGTCAGATGTACACTCACTCCTCCAGACAACTAGTGCCAGATTTACACTCACTCCTCCAGAAAACTAGTGCCAGATGTACACTCACTCCTCCAGAACACTAGGGCCAGATGTACTCTTACTCCTCCAGACAACTAGGGCCAGATGTACTCTCACTCCTCCAGACAACCAGGGCCAGGTGCACGCTGTTGTGGTTGATGCACATAATGATGAAGTCACCATAACTGTGTTGAAATCTGATCTGACGCAAATATGATTTGATGACAAGATGGCGCAGTTGGAGTGTACAGTGTACAATACACAAACCATATAGTAGATATTATAAGGAAAGGTCTGGTATAAGATACCTGATGTCCAGGCATGGGGTGGCACCCCCTGTATAATCGGCCCTGGATGATACAACATATAGTACGTGCTCTGCAGGAGTAATTATTACATTTATATTGGGTCACCACACCCCAGCTCGTGAAAACTCGTCAACCAGAGATTATCTACAAGACAAATATTTCACATTTACTCTCATGACCTGATTATCTCATATGGCCACTATTGCGTGAAGCCGCCGTTTTCTGATTATTATCTCATATGTGTCACCTCTCTATTCACCCCATTAAAGATGAGCCATAAAACGGAGAGACTAAGGGGGGCACAAACTTTTCCCCATGTGTACATAAGAAGGAAAGAGTATATCAGAGTAATATAGTGATAGGATGCTAAATTCCACCCTCGGCCTAGAGAACTGACTTTCTTCTTGTCCAGTCTATCCTTGACCAACGCCCAACCCAGTATATAACCTTGATCTCTTTTAACAGAGACCTAGGATCTTAGATTGTCAGTCCAATGCAACTGCAGTCCCAGTGACTCATTCATCTAAAGCAGGGGTGCACAACCTGCGGCCCGGGAGCCACATGCGGCCCCCAAACATCTGGTAAAAGACATGTAGATCTATGTCTTATGGCTTCTTACATGTATCTTTCATGTATTTTCCTATTAGATGGGAGTCCTAGAACTGTAACTAGACATTTATAGTATATACTGTATGTGCAATATGCCAAACATACAGTATTTCAGTTGATAATACCCCTTTAAGTTTTATTTTCGGCCCTTGGAATTGGTTCAGGCTGACATTGTGGCCCCCAACCAGAAAAGGTTGTGCACCCCTGATCTAAAGGAATGGGGACACACGTATTTAGAAGGTTGTGGAGATGCTTGGTGACTGGTCAGTCAGGCTACATCTGATACCTTGTCCGGAAGGTAAAACACTTGGACATTTTGGCTGTTGGCATAAGGTGGAGAAGACTATGAAGGTGCCACTACCACTGTGATGATGGAAGAATTGATGAACCTAGAGGTTCCTCAACTCCAAGTCAAACCTATACCCAGGCCTATAAAGTTCTGATGGAGTCTATACATTGAGCATGGTCATCTTGAGATGTCCCCATGAGATTTTAGCCACATCTGTAACCTCAGTGCTCCAATAGGGTAAGGCCTCTCCATCCATACTCGAGAATCTTAAGCATTTAACATCTTTGCTAACTGTGAAGCGGGTATGCTAATGTAGTTATTCATATTTATATATAGAGTACAGCCCATCATGAAGCATAATGACCTCTGAGTAATGGTAACAAAACCAGTTCGTTAAGGATGTGACTGGACTGGTTTAGAATCTGAGTCATTTATCCTTCATATTATGGAAGGAAGATCTTTTGGGTGAGTAACCACCGGTGTAGAAAAAATAAGACTTATCTGACACCTCCTACTTGAAGATATGACACCAGCACCTCCATTTTATTATCTGACCAGATAAATGAGACGTCTGTTTTCAAGATCAATAGGCAACAGCAGTTTCATATAGTACCAGCAACCAGGTATCAGTGGCCTAGACAGAGTACAAAAAGATAACACAAAAATTTTGCTGATTTTCTCTGATACTATAGCCAGCCATACACATGACAGCTGTCAGCTGCATGCTTGCATATCTACCAACTCCTCCATATAGATGTACCATGAACACAAGAGGAGGGAAAGCCTCTGCCCGTTCTCTATGTCCCCCTCCAGACTTTTCTTTCTCCTCCAGGCCTCTCCATCCCCTCCAGACCCCTCTGTCCTCTACAGTTCTCTCTGTCCCCTCTAGACCTATCGGGCCTCTACAGTTTTCTGTGTCCCCTCTAGACGCCTCTGTCCTCTACAGTTCACTATGTCCCCGTCCAGACCTCTGTGTCCTCTCCAGACCCCTCTGTCCCCTCTAGACCCCTCTGTCCTCTACAGTCTTCTCTGTCCTCTCCAGTTCTCTGTGTCCACTCCAGAACCCTCTGTCCTCTTCAGTTCTCTCTGTCCCCTCTAGACCTATCGGGCCTCTACAGTTTTCTGTGTCCCCTCTAGACGCCTCTGTCCTCTACAGTTCACTATGTACCCGTCCAGACCTCTGTGTCCTCTCCAGACCCCTCTGTCCCCTCTAGACCCCTCTGTCCTCTACAGTCTCCTCTGTCCTCTCCAGTTCTCTGTGTCCACTCCAGAACCCTCTGTCCTCTACAGTTCACTATGTCCCCGTCCAGACCTCTGTCTCCTCTCCAGACCCCTCTGTCCCCTCTAGACCCCTCTGTCCCCTCTAGACCCCTCTGTCCTCTACAGTCTCCTCTGTCCTCTCAAGTTCTCTGTGTCCACTCCAGAACCCTCTGTCCTCTACAGTTCTCTATGTCCCCGTCTAGACCTCTCTGTCGTCTCCAGACCCCTCTGTCCTCTCCAGGCCCCAAAGTCACCCTCCAGACACCTTTGTCCTTCTCAAGACTTCTCTGTCTCCTCAGGGTCCTTCTGTTCCCTTCAGACTTCTATGTCTCATCCAGTCCCTCTGTCCTCCTCGAGACCCCTCTGTCTCATCCAGACTCCTCTGTGCTCCTCCAGACCCCTCTGTCTCCTCCAGACGCCTCTGGGCTCTCCAGACACCTCTGTCTTCTTCATATTTCTCTGTCCTCTCCAGGTCCTTCAGTCCCCACCTGACTCCGCTGTGCTCTCCAGACCCCTCTGTCCATTACAGACTCTGCTGACCCCTTCAGATGCCTCAGTCCTCCCCACACTCCTCTTTTGGCAACTATATTCCCAACAACAAAGGGATCAGCCATGTTGAAATCCAAGTGTCTGATCCTTATTTCCCCCCTAAATCTGCTGTCTGGAGTCCCTGGAGTCGCACCGATATTGGTGGTTTCCACCCACATTTATCTAATGTGTATGGCCAGCTTTAGGGTATCTTCACACATACTTGCGAGATCTTTTGGATTAGCAGATGCTGTAACCTGATATTGTGAGGCTTAGATTATACATCACCAGGTTCTGCGCAAATCGGATAATTTAGGTCTGGAGGATGGAAATGTGAGATTCAGATACTGTACTGCCTCCTGCTGGACAAGAACCACATTGTCAGAGACAGGAGGTGACAATGGGAATGCATCATATTTATCCACTCTCCCCTTAATGGGCATTGAGCACTGACTATTGTGTATATATACATATATGTAGGCACTGCTGTATATTGCATATATTGTACGTGTATGAGCACTGCTGTATATTGTACGTGTATGAGCACTGCTGTATATTGTACATGTATGAGCGCTGCTGTATATTGTATGTGTATGAGCGCTGCTGTATAGTGTATATGTATGAGCGCTGCTGTATATTGTATGTGTATGAGCGCTGCTGTATATTGTACGTGTATGAGCACTGCTGTATATTGTACGTGTATGAGCACTGCTGTATATTGTACGTGTATGAGCGCTGCTGTATAGTGTATATGTATGAGCGCTGCTGTACACTGTCTGTGCTGTAGATGGTGTAGGTTGCATATATACTATTATACAGTATTGCGTGGGCACTAATATGCATCTGACACTGTTGTTTGGCAGAAGTACCTTTCCGCTCTCTGGGTTTATCTACCAGATGGCATGGCACCAAGTCTTACTTGTTCACGAATTTTGGCTTCACATTTGTTTCCTCTCCTTCTCCCAGGACATGATAGTCACCTCTGGGGATAATTACACACTGGCTATGGATATAAGAACAGAGTATCGGAGTACAGGGAAGGGTTAATTAATTTTTATTGTATTTCTGCGGCATTCCACATGACAATCACATGATTCCATTATAACTTTGCCCTATTAGCAATGGGCCATGTAAGGGTATTACAGGGTTAAACATTACCAATATCCAGTCCTATCATAGTATTACAGGTTACACGGGTTCACATGAAGGTTTTCACTCCCGCTGGATCCAAAGATTGTCCTTATGAGTGGTCAGGGCAAACAGGACTCACAGGCAAGAGCAGGACTTTCAGGCATTCTCTCTTAGTGGGTGGGGAAGCAGGACTCACAGGCATAGGCAGGACTTTCAGGGATTCTCTATAAATGGGCAGAGTAAGCAGGACTCACAGGCTTTCTCTCTTAGTGGGTGGGGGAAGCAGGACTCACAGGCTTAAGCAGGACTTTCAGGTTCTCTATGAAAGGGCAGAGGAAGCAGGACTCACAGGCTTTCTCTCTTATTGGGTGGGGAAAGCAGGACTCACAGGCTTAAGCAGGACTTTCAGGCATTCTCTATGAAAGGGCAGAGGAAGCAGGACTAACAGGCTTTCTCTCTTAGTGGGTGGGGAAGCAGGACTCACAGGCATAAGCAGGACTTTCAGGCATTCTCTATAAATGGGCAGAGTAAGCAGGACTCACAGGCTTTCTCTCTTAGTGGGTGGGGGAAGCAGGTCTCACAGGCTTAAGCAGGACTTTCAGGCATTCTCTATGAATGGGCAGAGTAAGTAGGACTCACAAGCTTTCTCTCTTATTGGGTGGGGAAAGCAGGACTCACAGGCTTAAGCAGGACTTTCAGGTTCTCTATGAATGGGCAGAGGAAACAGGACTCACAGGCTTAAGCAGGACTTTCAGGTTCTCTATGAATGGGCAGAGGAAGCAGGACTCACAGGCTTTCTCTGTTTTGGGAAGGGGGAGCAGGACTCACAAGCTTTCTCTATGAGTTGTCAGGGAAAGCAGGACTCACAGGCTTATTCATGAGTGGATGGGGGAAGCAAGGCTCAGAAGCAAGAACATCATGTTTAGATTTTGCCTTCACCTCCTTGGCAGGTTACTGCCAGGGCCACTTGAAGCCTTTCTGGGTAGATTTTTGTTTTTCATTCTTCTGTGTGGAGCTCATTTGTACTGATGAACTTACTCCAGAAGGTTGAGGTTGCTGGTGGAGATCCTCTGGTTTCAATGGAGGTTCTGGGTGAAGATCTGACTGCTTTGACTCTGTTGAGGTATTTTGGCCAACGCTGCGATTTGTAATTAGTTTTGGAGACTGCTGAGAGAGCATGTACAGGGGATTCTGGGATGTGTGTGCAACTTTGTTTTGTTGTTCCACTTGAGGTCCAACAGCAGCCGCAGAACCCTGGGGAGCTGAATGCTTTTCTGTATGCATCAACCCTGAGGAGGTCACATGCATGTGCTGCAGTGTGTATTGTGTGTCTGGAGGTATCTGGTAAGAGCTGGAGGATGAAGTTGATTCACACCATTGCCAGTGATCACCATGTTTCTCAGCCTTTTGATACAGTTGATTGTATATGTCTTCTTTTATGTCTTCTTCTTTTAAGAGATTGGAAGCCCAGACATGATGAGGAGGCTGATCACCTTGTGTATGGTAAGAATAGTGTGTCTTAGTGTGTGTAGTTTGACTTTGGGACACATCATGGGGTAACTCAAACCCTTGACTTGGTGTTTGTTCAAAGTATGAATAGTATTTCTGAGGGTGCTGGTGGTCTGAAGCTGGAGGTGGCCTGTATACATGGGTTTTCTGTGTTGTCTCTTGTTTGTCCATCAAGTGCAGCATCTTGTGATGACTCTCTTTCTGTTCAAGGCCTCCTGTCTGAACGTTACTTTGCTGTTGAGCAGTCTCTTTTCTTGTGGTTTGTAGTATCTGCTTTGGCTCTTGCTTTTTAGATAAATCTTTTTGTGTTTGGTCCTGTTTTACGGAGTCTTGCTTCAAAGTTGGATCTTGCCTAAGAACTGAATATTGTTTTTGAGTTGGTTCTGGATTCATAGGTGGGTCTTCTTTTTGGGTCAGGTCATGCTTCTGGGTTGTGTCATGCTTCTGGCTTGGTTCTGTTTTTTGTTTCTCAGTCTGTTCTTTTTTCTGAGTTAGATCATGTTTACATGTTGAGTCTTGTTTCTGGGTTAGTTCTTGTTTCTGAGTTGGGTCTTGATTCTGCATTGGGTCGTGTTTTTGCGTTGGGTCGTGTTTCTGCGTTGGGTCGTGTTTCTGCGTTGGGTCGTGTTTCTGCGTTGAGTCTTGTTTTTGGGTTGGTTCTTGTTTCTGGGTTGGTTCTTGTTTCTGGGTTGGGTCTTGTTTCTGGGTTGGTTCTTGTTTCTGAGTTGGGTCTTGTTTCTGCAATGAGTCTTGTTTTTGGGTTGAGTCTTGTTTTTGGGTTGTGTCTTGTTTCTGAGTTGGGTCTTGTTTTTGCATTAGGTCTTGTGTTTGGCTTGAGTCTTGTTTTTGGGTTGGGTCTAGTTTCTGGGTTGATTCTTGTTTCTGGTTTGGGTCTTGTTTCTGCATTGAGTCTTGTTTTTGGGTTGGTTCTTGTTTCTGAGTCAGTTCTTGTTTCTGTGTTGAGTCTTGTTTTTGGGTTGAGCCTTGTTTTTGGGTTGGGTCTTGCTTCTGGGTTGGGTCTTGTTTCTGGGTTGGGTCTTGTTTCTGCGTTGAGTCTTGTTTGAGGGTTGGTTCTTGTTTCTGGGTTGAGTCTTGTTTTTGGGTTGGGTCTTGTTTTTGCGCTGGGTCTTGTTTTTGGGTTGTGTCTTGTTTCTGGGTTGGGTCTTGTTTTTGCATTAGGTCTTGTTTTTGGGTGGAGTCTTGTTTTTGGGTTGAGTCTTGTTTTTGGGTTGATTCTTGTTTATGAGTTGGGTCTTGTTTCTGATTTGGGTCTTGTTTTTGGGTTGATTCTTGTTTCTGGGTTGGGTCTTGTTTCTGAGTTGGGTCTTGTTTCTGTGTTGAGTCTTGCTTTTGGGTTGATTCTTGGTTCTGGGTTGGTTCTTGTTTCTGAGTTGGGTCTTGTTTCTGAATTGGGTCTTGTTTCAGTGTTGAGTCTTGTTTCTGGGTTGGTTCTTGTTTTTGGGTTGGGTCTTGTTTCTGGGTTGGTTCTTGTTTCTGGGTTGGTTCTTGTTTCTGAGTTGGTTCTTGTTTCTGGGTTGGTTCTTGTTTCTGGGTTTGTTCTTGTTTCTCGGTTGGTTCTTGTTTCTGGGTTGGTTCTTGTTTCTGCATTGAGTCTTGTTTCTGGGTTGGGTCTTGTTTCTGAGTTGGGTCTTGTTTCTGTGTTGAGTCTTGTTTTTGGGTTGGGTCTGGTTTCTGGGTTGATTCTTGTTTTTGGGTTGGTTCTTGTTTTTGAGTTGGGTCTTGATTCTGCATTGGGTCTTGTTTCTGCGTTAAGTCTTGTTTTTGGGTTGAGTCTTGTTTTTGGGTTGGTTCTTGTTTCTGGGTTGAGTCTTGTTTTTGGGTTCGTTCTTGTTTCTGAGTTGAGTCTTGTTTATGGGTTGAGTCTTGTTTTTGTGTTGGGTTATGTTTTTGGGTTGGGTCTTGCTTCTGGGTTGGGTCTTGCTTCTGGGTTGGGTCTTGTTTCTGGGTTGGGTCTTGTTTCTGGGTTGGGTCTTGTTTCTGCGTTGAGTCTTGTTTGAGGGTTGGTTCTTGTTTCTGGGTTGAGTCTTGTTTTTGGGTTGGGTCCTGTTTTTGCGCTGGGTCTTGTTTTTGGGTTGTGTCTTGTTTTTGGGTTGGGTCTTGTTTTTGCATTAGGTCTTGTTTTTGGGTGGAGTCTTGTTTTTGGGTTGATTCTTGTTTCTGAGTTAGGTCTTGTTTCTGCGTTGAGTCTTGTTTTTGGGTTGATTCTTGTTTCTGAGTTGGGTCTTGTTTCTGATTTGGGTCTTGTTTTTGGGTTGATTCTTGTTTCTGGGTTGGGTCTTGTTTCTGTGTTAAGTCTTGTTTTTGGGTTGGTTCTTGTTTCTGAGTTGGGTCTTGTTTCTGAATTGGGTCTTGTTTCAGTGTTGAGTCTTGTTTCTGGGTTGGTTCTTGTTTTTGGGTTGGGTCTTGTTTCTCGGTTGGTTCTTGTTTCTGGGTTGGTTCTTGTTTCTGGGTTGGTTCTTGTTTCTGAGTTGGTTCTTGTTTCTGGGTTGGTTCTTGTTTCTGGGTTTGTTCTTGTTTCTGGGTTGGTTCTTGTTTCTGGGTTGGTTCTTGTTTCTGCATTGAGTCTTGTTTCTGGGTTGGGTTTTGTTTCTGAGTTGGGTCTTGTTTCTGTGTTGAGTCTTGTTTTTGGGTTGGGTCTGGTTTCTGGGTTGATTCTTCTTTTTGGGTTGGTTCTTGTTTTTGAGTTGGGTCTTGATTCTGCATTGGGTCTTGTTTCTGCATTGAGTCTTGTTTTTGGGTTGAGTCTTGTTTTTGGGTTGGTTCTTGTTTCTGGGTTGAGTCTTGTTTTCGGGTTTGTTCTGGTTTCTGAGTTGGGTCTTGTTTCTGCGTTGAGTCTTGTTTTTGGGTTGAGTCTTGTTTTTGGGTTGGGTCTTGTTTCTGAGTTGGGTCTTGTTTCTGCATTGAGTCTTGTTTTTGGGTTGATTCTTGTTTTTGGGTTGGTTCTTGTTTCTGGGTTGAGTCTTGTTTTTGGATTGGGTCTTGTTTCTGGATTAATTCTTGTTTCTGGGTTGATTCTTGTTTTTGGATTAGGTCTTGTTTTTGGATTGGGTCTTGTTTTTGGGTTGGGTCTTGTTTCTGCATTAGGTCTTGTTTTTGGGTTGAGTCTTGTTTTTGGGTTGGGTCTAGTTTCTGGGTAGATTCTTGTTCCTGAGCTGGGTCTTGTTTCTGCGTTGAGTCATGTTTTTGGGTTGGGTCTTGTTTTTGGGTTGAGTCTTGTTTTTGTGTTGGGTCTTGTTTCTGGGTTGTTTCTTGTTTCTGAGTCGGGTCTTGTTTCTGGATTGAGTCTTGTTTTTGGGTTGATTCTTTTTTCTGGGTTGGGTCTTGTTTCTGGGTTGGGTCTTGTTTCTGCATTGAGTCTTGTTTTGGGGTTGATTCTTGTTTTTGGGTTGAGTCTTGTTTTTGGGTTGAGTCCTCTTTGAGAGTTGGTTCTTGTTTCTGGGTTGAGTCTTGTTTTTGGGTTGGGTCTTGTTTCTGGATTAAGTCTTGTTTCTGGGTTGATTCTTGTTTCTGGGTTGGGTCTTGTTTCTGGGTTGAATCTTGTTTTTGGGTTGATTCTTTTTTCTGGGTTGAGTCTTGTTTTTGGGTTGAGTCTTGTTTCTGGGTTGAGTCTTGTTTCTGGGTTGAGTCTTGTTTTTGGGTTGGGTCTTGTTTTTGGGTTGAGTCTTGTTTTTGGTTTGGGTCCTGTTTCTGGGTTGGTTCTTGTTTCTGCGTTAAGTCTTGTTTCTGGGTTGGGTCTTGTTTCTGAGTTGGGTCTTGTTTCTGAGTTGGATCTTGTTTCTGTGTTGGGTCTTGTTTTTGGGTTGGTTCTTGTTTCTGGGTTGGGTCTTGTTTCTGTGTTGAGTCTTGTTTTTGGGTTAGGTCTTTTTTCTGGGTTGGGTCTTGTTTTTGGGTTGGGTCTTGTTTCTGGGTTGAGTCTTGTTTTTGGTTTGGGTCTTGTTTCTGGGTTGGTTCTTGTTTCTGCGTTGAGTCTTGTTTCTGGGTTGAGTCTTGTTTCTGAGTTGGGTCTTGTTTCTGTGTTGGGTCTTGTTTCTGTGTTGGGTCTTGTTTCTGTGTTGGGTCTTGTTTTTGGGTTGGGTCTTGTTTCTGCGTTGGGTCTTGTTTCTGCGTTGGGTCTTTTTTCTGTGTTGGGTCTTTTTTCTGCGTTGGGTCTTGTTTCTGTGTTGAGTCTTGTTTTTGGGTTGAGTCTTGTTTCTGAGTTTGGTCTTGTTTCTGGGTTGCTTCCTGCTTCTGAGTTGAGTCTTGTTTCTGGGTTGGGTCTTGTTTCTGGGTTGAGTCTTGTTTTTGGGTTAAGTCTTGTTTCTGAGTTGGGTCTTGTTTTTGGGTTGGGTCTTGTTTTTGGGTTGAGTCTTGTTTCTGGGTTGGGTCTTGTTTCTGGGTTGAGTCTTGTTTCTGGGTTGGGTCTTGTTTCTGAGTTGGGTCTTGTTTCTGTGTTGAGTCTTGTTTTTGGGTTGAGTCTTGTTTTTGGGTTGGGTCTTGTTTATGCGTTGGGTCTTGTTTCTGCGTTGAGTCTCGTTTTTGCTTGATTCTTGTTTCTGAGTTGCGTCTTGTTTCTGTGTTGAGTCTTGTTTTTGGGTTGATTCTTGTTTCTGGGTTGGGTCTTGTTTCTGAGTTGGGTCTTGTTTCTGTGTTGAGTCTTGTTTTTGGGTTGATTCTTGTTTCTGAGTTGGGTCTTGTTTATGCGTTGGGTCTTGTTTCTGAGTTGGGTATTGCTTCTGTGTTGAGTCTTGTTTTTGGGTTAATTCTTCTTTCTGGGTTGGTTCTTGTTTCTTGGTTGAGTCTTGATTTTGGGTTTGGTCTTGTTTCTGGGTTGATTCTTGTTTTTTAGTTGGTTCTTGTGTCTGAGTTGGGTCTTGTATCTGGGTTGATTCTTGCTTCTTGGTTGAGTCTTGTTTTTGGGTTGGGTCTTTTTTCTGGGTTGAGTCTTGTTTTTGAGGTGGGTCTTGTTTCTGGGTTGGTTCTTGTTTCTGCGTTGAGTCTTGTTTCTGGGTTGGGTCTTGTTTCTGGGTTGAGTCTTGTTTCTGAGTTGGGTCTTGTTTCTGTGTTGGGTCTTGTTTTTGGGTTGGGTCTTGTTTCTGGGTTGAGTCTTGTTTTTGGGTTCGGTCTTGTTTCTGAGTTGATTCTTGTATTTCAGTTGGTTCTTGTTTCTGAGTTGGGTCTTGTTTCTGGGTTGATTCTTGTTTCTGGGTTGGGTCTTGTTTCTGAGTTGGGTCTTGTTTCTGTGTTGAGTCTTGTTTTTGGGTTGATTCTTGTTTCTGAGTTGGGTCTTGTTTCTTGGTTGGGTCTTGTTTCTGAGTTGGGTATTGCTTCTGTGTTGAGTCTTGTTTTTGGGTTAATTCTTCTTTCTGGGTTGGTTCTTGTTTCTGGGTTGAGTCTTGGTTTTGGGTTCGGTCTAGTTTCTGGGTTGATTCTTGTTTTTCAGTTGGTTCTTGTTTCTGAGTTGGGTCTTGTATCTGGGTTGATTCTTGTTTCTTGGTTGGGTCTTGTTTCTGGGTTGGGTCTTTTTTCTGGGTTGAGTCTTGTTTCTGAGTTGGGTCTTGTTTTTGGGTTGGGTGTTGTTTCTGGGTTGATTCTTGTTTCTGGGTTGAGTCTTGTTTTTGGGATAAGTCTTGTTTCTGGGTTAAGTCTTGTTTCTGGGTTGAGTCTTGTTTCTGGGTGTAGTCTTGTTTCTGGGTTGAGTCTTGTTTCTGGGTTGAGTCTTCTTTCTGGGTTGAGTCTTCTTTCTGGGTGTAGTCTTGTTTCTGAGTTGAGTCTTGTTTCTGGGTTGAGTCTTGTTTCTTGATTGATTCTTGTTTTTCAGTTTGTTCTCGTTTCTGAGTTGGGTCTTGTTTCTGAGTTGGGTCTTGTTTCTGAGTTGATTCTTGTTTCTGGGTTGGGTCTTGTTTCTGAGTTGGGTCTTGTTTCTGGGTTGAGTCTTGTTTTTGAGTTGAGTCTTGTTTCTGGGTTGGGTCTTGTTTCTGGGTTGCTTCCTGCTTCTGAGTTGAGTCTTGTTTCTGCGTTGAGTCTGGTTTTTGTGTTGCATCTTTTTTCTGGGTTGATTCTTGTTTCTGAGTTTGGTCTTGTTTCTGGGTTGAGTCTTGTTTCTGGGTTGAGTCTTGTTTTTGGGTTGAGTCTTGTTTCTGGGTTGAATTTTGTTGTTCAGTTGGTTCTTGTTTCTGAGTTGCGTCTTGTTTCTGCGTTGAGTCTTGTTTTTTAGTTATGTCTTGTTTCTGGGTTGATTCTTGTTTTTCAGTTGGTTCTTGTTTCTGAGTTAGGTCTTGTTTCTGATTTAGGTCTTGTTTTTGGGTAGAGTCTTGTTTTTGGGTTGAGTCTTGTTTCTGGGTTGGTTCTTGCTTCTGAGTTGAGTTTTTTTTCTGCATTGAGTCTTGATTTTGGGTTGGGTCTTGTTTTTGGGTTGGAACTTCTTTCTGGGTTGGGTCTTGTTTTTGTGTTGAGACTTTTTTCTGGGTTGATTCATTTTTCGGTGTTGAGTTTTGTTCCTGGTTCAAGTCTTGTTTTTGGGTTGGCTCCTGCTTCCACATTGAGTCTTGTTTCTGAGTTGAGTTTTGTTTCTGGATTGAGTCTTGTTCTTGGGTACGGTCTTGTTTCTGAGTTGAGTCTTGTTTTTGGGTACAGTCTTGTTTTTGGGTACAGTCTTGTTCCTGGGTTGGTTCCTGTTCCTGTGCTAAGTCTTGTTTCTGTGTTGAATCTTGTTCTTGGATAGGGCATTGATTCTGTGTTGAGTCTGGTTCCTGGGTTGAGCCTTTTTTCTGGGTTGATTCCTCCTTCTGCGTTGAGTCTTGTTTCTGGGTTGAATTTTGTTGTTCAGTTGGTTCTTGTTTCTGAGTTGCGTCTTGTTTCTGCGTTGAGTCTTGTTTCTGGGCGGAGTCTTGTTTTTGGGTTGAGTCTTGATTTTGGGTTGAGTCTTGTTTTTGGGTTGAGTCTTGTTTCTGTGCTGGGCCTTGTTTCTGAGGTAGTTCTTGTTTCTGGGTTGAATCTTGCTTCTGGGTTAAATCTTGTTTCTGGATTTGGTCTTGTTTCAGAGTTGGCTCTTGTTTTTGTTCTTGTTTCTGGGTTGAATCTTGCTTCTGGGTTAGATCTTGTTTCTTGTGTAAGTCTTGTTTCTGGGTTGGATCTTCTTTCTGAGTTGGATCTTGCTTTTGGGTTAAGTCTTGTTTCTGGTTTGGTTCTTGTTTTGGAGTTTGATCTTGTTTTTGGATTGAGTCTTGTTTCTTGGTTAGTTCTTGTTTATGGGATGGATCTTCTTTCTGAGTTGGATCTTGTTTTTGAGTTAAGTCTTGTTCCTGGGTTGATTCCTGTTTTCGGGTTTGATCCTGTTTTGGAATCAAGTCTTTTTTCCCGGTTGGCTCATGTTTCTGTGTTGGTTTTTGTTTGTGGGTTGGATTTTGATTCCAGTTTGGATCTTGTTTCCAGGTTGAGTCTTGTTTCTGTGTTGTGTCTTGTTTATCGGTTGGTTCTTGTTTTTGGGTTGAGTCTTGCTTTTTGGATGGATCTTGTTTTAGGGTTGATTCTTGTTTCTGGGTTGTAACTTGATTTTGGGTTGCATCTTTTTTTGTGGTTAGATCTTGTTTTTGGGTTGCATCTTTTTTCTGGGTTGGATCATGTTTCAGGGGTAGGTCTTGTTTCCAGGTTGCATCCTGTTTCAGGGGTAGGTCTTGTTTCTGGGTTGCATCTTGTTTCCGGGGTAAGTCTTGTTTCTTTGTTAGATCTTGTTTTTGGGTCGAGTCATGTTTATGGGTTGAGTTTTGTTTCTGGGGTGGATCTTGTTTTTGGGTTGAGTAGTCTTGTTTCTGGATTAAGTCTTGTTTCTGGGTTGAGTCTATTGTCGATATTGGCACTTGTTTTTCAGTTAAATCTTGTTTCTGGGTTGAATCTTTTTTCTGAGTTGTATCTTGCTTTTGGTTTAGGTCTTGTTTCTGGTTTGATTCTTGTTTTCTGGTTGGTTCCTGTTTTTGGGTTGAGTATTGTTTCTGAGTTGGATCTTGATTTTGGGATGATTCTAGTTTCTGGGTTGAGTCTTGTTTCTGGGTTGGATCTTGTTTCTGTGTTGTGTCTTGTTTATGGGTTGAGTCATGTTTCTGGGTTAAGTCATGTTTCTGGGCTGGATCTTTTTTCTCAGTTTGATCTTCTTTTTGGTTTGGATCTTTCTTCTGGGTCAAGGGGTCTTTTTTCTGAGTTAAGGAGTATGGTTTCTGGGTTTCATCTTGTTTTTGCTTTGGATCTTCCTTTTGGACTGAGTCTTGTGCCTGGGTTATGTTTTGTTTCTGGGTTGATTCAAATGTTTTTGATGATGTTGATGATTGCAGCAACAACCCTTTTTGGGCTGTACATATCCGGCAACCTTTTTGGGACCTCAGTGCTTCAAAATAAGCAACAGCAACTTTTGCGACAAGCTCCAGAAATTCTTTAAAGTCCACTTCACCATCATTGTTTTGATCAAGAGCATGCAGTATTGCTTCAATTGTGTGTGGGTCTCCAGAATCCTAAAAAGACAAATAATGACCAAATTATGGGAAGCACCAGTAGAAAGTAATGTAAAATATGTACCACAGGATTGTTTTATTAACCCTAATGAGTGTATCTTACTTTTGGAAACATGCAACAAGTTCATTAATTTATAAGGCGGATGTTGACTCCTCACATGGACACCATAATTAACTTGTGTACATTTCCATCTGGTAGATGAATATGTTGAGTTTTGGAGTCTCAGCTCCAAATCTGATGTTCGTATTGTTTCATGTAACCTACATAGAATATAATTCCTTACTGGTTTAGCTGACATCCTGAGTTAAGTATCACTTTTAGGCTGGGGCTATACTAAAAACAGAAGGTCTCATGACTGTTTTAGGCCTACAGTAAGATATGGCAACCAAATTGCAGAAAGGTCAGGTAAGTCAGAGACACACACAACTTGCATTGTGGTTTATGACTGTAAAACCTTGTGTAATTAAAGTGTTGGATATTTTCACAAAAGTCATGGATTAAGTTGCATGTCACAATGGGACCCCATAGATAATAATTTGTGGCTTAAAAATAGATAGAGAAAGTTTTTGTGTGACTGTCCCACTCCTATCATAATGACTCATGTTCCAGGTATGTATGAAAGGTTGAATAGTTATACCCTAGGACAGCTACACCCAAGATCTAGGGACACCCAACCAGTCACCGAAAATATAAATAATCTAATCAGAGGGGGACACTCATGAGAAAGGGTAATCATTGATGCACTGTCTGCTTCAGCACAGTGGCAATGTGATAGGAGATGCAACCCAAATGCTATGTGTATGGGGGGAGGCACAAGTGTCTGCCAGCTGATGAATGGATGAAGCAACAGGAAAGAAACCATATGTATAACAGGAGGGAAACTGAGTGACCAAATCACTCAACTCAATAAACTTTTTTAGAAATATTAAGAAGAGCAGCTCTGGAGCACAAACTGCATAACATAAAATACTAAAGTATTTGTGGACATTACATTATTAAGTAACTTGCATATAACAGATAGGATCTCACCTCAATTACATCTGCAAACTGTGTCTCAATGAGGCTCTGAAAAGCAGTGATGTCTAGCTTGTCACAGGGTGCTCTGCGGCTGCTGTAACTGTGAAAGGTGTCTATTATCCTGCGAATAGCGGTCAGGAGATTTGCCATGGCTGCTTGATGACACTGGAAGAAAAAAGGAGGAAAGCTGTTAGGACAGATAAGATCACAGCCAGGAAATGTCCTCTCTTTAGTGCGCACCGCACATTGTAAGGGTGGTTAAGGTTACAATGGACTTGATAGTCATCATGCTGCCAAGATAGAAACTGTTCTACACTAATAATAAATGTGATGCCTTTATAACCATCGTACTCTCCATAAAACCACTGTGCTGTCCATATAACATCTCTGTTATCCATATAACCACTGTGCAGTCCATATAACCACTATGCAGTCTATATAACTACTGTGCAGTCTATATAACCACTGTGCAGTCCATATAACCTCTCTGCAGTCCATATAACCTCTCTGCAGTCCATATAACCTCTCTGCAGTCCATATAACCACTGTACTGTCCATATAACATCTCTGTTATCCATATAACCACTGTGCAGTCCATATAACTACTGTGCTATTCATGTAACCACTGTGCCGTCCATATAACCACTGTGCTGTCCATATAACCTCTCTGCAGTCCATATAACCTCTCTGCAGTCTATATAACCACTGTGCAGTCCATATAACCACTGTGCTATTCATATAACCACTGTGCCATCCATATAACCTCTCTGCAGTCCATATAACCTCTCTGCAGTCCATATAACTAGTGTACTGTCCATATAACCACTGTGCTGTCCATATAACATCTCTGTTATCCATATAACCACTGTGCAGTCCATATAACTACTGTGCTATTCATATAACCACTGTGCCGTCCATATAACCACTGTGCAGTCTATATAACTACTGTGCAGTCTATATAACCACTGTGCAGTCCATATAACCTCTCTGCAGTCCATATAACCTCTCTGCAGTCCATATAACCACTGCACTGTCCATATAACCACTGTACTGGCCATATAACATGTCTGTTATCCATAAAACCACTGTGCAGTCCATATAACCACTGTGCCGTCCATATAACCTCTCTGCAGTCCATATAACCATTGTACTGTCCATATAACCACTGTGCTGTCCATATAACATCTCTGTTATCCATAAAACCACTGTGCAGTCCATATAACCACTGTGCCGTCCATATAACCTCTCTGCAGTCCATATAACCTCTCTGCAGTCCATATAACCACTGTACTGTCCATATAACCACTGTGCTGTCCATATAACATCTCTGTTATCCATATAACCACTGTGCAGTCCATATAACTACTGTGCTATTCATATAACCACTGTGCCGTCCATATAACCACTGTGCAGTCTATATAACTACTGTGCAGTCTATATAACCACTGTGCAGTCCATATAACCTCTCTGCAGTCTATATAACCTCTCTGCAGTCCATATAACCACTGCACTGTCCATATAACCACTGTACTGGCCATATAACATGTCTGTTATCCATAAAACCACTGTGCAGTCCATATAACCACTGTGCCGTCCATATAACCTCTCTGCAGTCCATATAACCTCTCTGCAGTCCATATAACCACTGTACTGTCCATATAACCACTGTGCTGTCCATATAACATCTCTGTTATCCATATAACCACTGTGCAGTCCATATAACTACTGTGCTATTCATATAACCACTGTGCCGTCCATATAACCACTGTGCAGTCTATATAACTACTGTGCAGTCTATATAACCACTGTGCAGTCCATATAACCTCTCTGCAGTCCATATAACCTCTCTGCAGTCCATATAACCACTGTACTGTCCATATAACCACTGTGCTGTCCATATAACCACTGTGCTGTCCATATAACCACTGTGCTGTCCATATAACCTCTCTGCAGTCCATATAACCACTGTACTGTCCATATAACCACTGTGCTGTCCATATAACATCTCTGTTATCCATATAACCACTGTGCAGTCCATATAACCACTGTGCTATTCATATAACCACTGTGCCGTCCATATAACCACTATGCAGTCTATATAACTACTGTGCAGTCTATATAACCACTGTGCAGTCCATATAACCTCTCTGCAGTCCATATAACCTCTCTGCAGTCCATATAACCACTGTGCAGTCTATATAACCACTATGCAGTCCATATAACCTCTCTGCAGTCCATATAACCTCTCTGCAGTCCATATAACCTCTCTGCAGTCCATATAACCTCTCTGCAGTCCATATAACTACTGTGCTGTCCATATAACCACCGTACTCTCCATATAACCACTGTGCTGTCCATATAACCACTGTACTGTCCATATAACCACTCTGCTGTCCATATAAGACTGTGCTGTTCATATAACCACTGTGCTGTCCATATAACCACTCTGCTGTCCATATAACCACTGTGCAGTCCATATGACCACCGTCCTTTCCATATGACCACCGTCCTTTCCATATAACCACTGTGCTGTCCACATAACCCTCTGTGCTATCCATTTAACCGCTCTGCTGTCCATATAACCACTGTGCTGTCCATATAACCACTGTAATGTCCATATAAGACCTTGCTGTCCATATAACCACTGTGCTGTCCATATAACCACTGTACTGTCCATATAAGACCTTGCTGTTCATATAACCCCTGTGCTGTCCATATAACCACTCTGCTGTCCATATAACCACTGTGCAGTCCATATGACCACCGTCCTTTCCATATAACCACTGTGCTGTCCATATAACCACTGTGCTGTCCACATAACCTCTGTGCTATCCATTTAACCGCTCTGCTGTCCATATAACCACTGTGCTGTCCATATAACCACTGTACTGTCCATATAACACCGTGCTGTCCATATAACCACTGTGCTGTTCAGATAACCACTGTGCTGTCCATATAACCACTGTACTGTCCATATAACTACTGTGCTGTCCATATAACCACTCTCCTGTCCATATAACCACTGTACTGTCCATATAACTACTGGGCTGTCCATATAACCACTGTGCTGTTCATATAACCACTCTTCCGGCTCATATAACCACTGTGCTGTCCATATAACTACTGTGCTGTCCATATAACCACTCTGCTGTCCATATAACCACTGTACTGTCCATATAACCACTGTGCTGTCCATATAACCACTGTACTGTCCATATAACCACTGTACTGGCCATATAACATCTCTGTTATCCATATAACCACGGTGCAGTCCATATAACCACTGTGCAGTCCATATAACCACTGTGCAGTCCATATAACCACTGTGCCGTCCATATAACCTCTCTGCAGTCCATATAACCACTGTTTTGTCCATATAACCACTGTGCTGTCCATATAACATCTCTGTTATCCATATAACCACTGTGCAGTCCATATAACTACTGTGCTATTCATATAACCACTGTGCCGTCCATATAACCACTGTGCAGTCTATATAACTACTGTGCAGTCTATATAACCACTGTGCAGTCCATATAACCTCTCTGCAGTCCATATAACCTCTCTGCAGTCCATATAACCACTGTACTGTCCATATAACCACTGTACTGGCCATATAACATGTCTGTTATCCATATAACCACTGTGCAGTCCATATAACCACTGTGCCGTCCATATAACCTCTCTGCAGTCCATATAACCACTGTACTGTCCATATAACCACTGTGCAGTCCATATAACCACTGTGCTATTCATATAACCACTGTGCCGTCCATATAACCACTATGCAGTCTATATAACTACTGTGCAGTCTATATAACCACTGTGCAGCCATATAACCTCTCTGCAGTCCATATAACCTCTCTGCAGTCCATATAACCTCTCTGCAGTCCATATAACCACTGTACTGTCCATATAACATCTCTGTTATCCATATAACCACTGTGCAGTCCATATAACTACTGTGCTATTCATATAACCACTGTGCCATCCATATAACCACTGTGCAGTCTATATAACTACTGTGCAGTCTATATAACCACTGTGCAGTCCATATAACCTCTCTGCAGTCCATATAACCTCTCTGCAGTCCATATAACCTCTCTGCAGTCCATATAACCACTGTGCTGTCCATATAACCACTGTACTGTCCATATAACCACTCTGCTGTCCATATAAGACCGTGCTGTTCATATAACCACTGTGCTGTCCATATAACCACTCTGCTGTCCATATAACCACTGTGCAGTCCATATGACCACCGTCCTTTCGATATAACCACTGTGCTGTCCACATAACCCTCTGTGCTATCCATTTAACCGCTCTGCTGTCCATATAACCACTGTGCTGTCCACATAACCACTGTAATGTCCATATAACCACTGTGCTGTCCATATAACCACTGTGCTGTCCATATAACCACTGTACTGTCCATATAAGACCGTGCTGTTCATATAACCCCTGTGCTGTCCATATAACCACTCTGCTGTCCATATAACCACTGTCCATATAACCACTGTGCCGTCCACATAACCTCTGTGCTATCCATTTAACCGCTCTGCTGTCCATATAACCACTGTGCTGTCCATATAACCACTGTACTGTCCATATAACTACTGTGCTGTCCATATAACCACTGTGCTGTTCATATAACCACTGTGCTGTCCATATAACCACTGTACTGTCCATATAACTACTGTGCTGTCCATATAACCACTCTCCTGTCCATATAACCACTGTACTGTCCATATAACCACTGGGCTGTCCATATAACCACTGTGCTGTTCATATAACCACACTTCCGGCTCATATAACCACTGTGCTGTCCATATAACCACTGTACTGTTCATATAACCACTCTTCCGGCTCATATAACCACTGTACTGTCCATATAACCACTCTGCTGTCCTTATAACCACTGTGCTGTTCATATAACCACTGTACTGTCCATATAACCACTCTGCTGTCCATATAACCACTGTGCTGTCCATATAACCACTGTGCTGTTCATATAACCACTGTGCTGTCCATATAACCACTGTGCTGTTCATATAACCACTGTGCTGTTCATATAACCTCTCTGCTGTCCATATAACCACTGTGCTGTCCATATAACCACTGTGCTGTCCATATAACCACTCTGCTGTCCAAATAACCACTGTGCTGTCCATATAACCACTGTGCTGTCCATATAACCACTGTACTGTCCATATAACCACTGTGCTGTTCATATAACCACTGTGCTGTCCATATAACCACTGTGCTGTTCATATAACCACTGTGCTGTTCATATAACCACTCTGCTGTCCATATAACTACTGTGCTGTCCATATAACCACTGTACTGTCCATATAACCACTGTACTGTCCATATAACCACTCTGCTGTCCATATAACTACTGTGCTGTCCATATAACCACTGTACTGTTCATATAACCACTCTTCCGGCTCATATAACCACTGTGCTGTCCATATAACCACTCTGCTGTCCCTATAACCACTGTGCTGTTCATATAACTACTGTACTGTCCATATTACCACTCTGCTGTCCATATAACCACTGTGCTGTCCATATAACCACTGTGCTGTTCATATAACCACTGTGCCGTCCATATAACCACTGTACTGGTCATATAACACCGTACTCTCCATATAACCACTGTACTGTCCATATAGCTACTGTGCTGTCCATAAAACCACTGTACTGTCCATATAACTACTGTGCTGTCCATATAACCAATGTACTGTCCATATAACGACTGTGCTGTCCATATAACCACTGTGCAGTCCATATAACTACTGTGCTGTCCATATAACCACTGTGCTGTCCATACACCGGCCACAGCAAAGCATTTTGGGTAATATATGACCTCATAGGTTATTACCATAAGTGCACACCTTCCGATATGATTGGGAGACTGTTGTCAAGGAGGGTGTATTCTTTTGATAAGGTTGGGGATAATTACCCATGCAGATGGTAGGCAGGGAATCCCCATCAAAAGAAAAAAACTACCAAGAACAAAAGACTTAACAGACACGTGGCCAGGAGAAGCAAAGCTTTGGATTTTATCCTGAATTACTGAAAAGTTTAAACCCTCTTGAAAGTTTATTGTCCCTTAAAGGCTCTTCTCATCATTTGACCCTTGGTAACGTATATATTGTTTATCGCCTGTGGTATTGATAAATTACTTAGCCCGGTATATAGCCAAATATCCCCATATGGTGTGGATACATAGTGTTAGGCCCCTGGACAACGTTGATCATTCTTTTAGCAAAGATGCATATTGCTAAAATGAGGATCAGACATTGATACCTAGTCCCTTATTAACTTTGATATTCCCTAGCCTGATACCGAGCTGAGGAATTTATAGTTACTGCGATACTGCCATATACCATAAATTGGTCAGCGGTGACAGAATAAGGGTTGATACCTCTCATTTTCTTAATTTGGATTATTGCATATTATTGCATTAACTGGTGATATTCATTATTGATCGGAAGTAAAATTTTATTTCCCGCGTGATTTAGATTATTAGAGAGAGTTGGTGTTGTTTGTGGTGTGTCAGCACCATATTGTGGCACATATTGGTATTACATTTCATTGTCTAACTTCTGCAATATTATTGATTTGTATTCAGCGGTGGCCGGTGCAGTGTGACTCTAATACACCGGCCCCGCAGCTCCTATACAGTATTTATGTCAACCTAATCTATGTAAAAGTAGCCCGAACTTACTAACTATTGCAGCGCAGTCCATGCGCCATGGAGGGACTGAGCGCTCAAGCTGATAAAGACTACGCCGCAATAGTTAGTAAGTTCGGGCTACTTTTACATAGATTAGGTTGACATAAATACTGTATAGGAGCTGCAGGGCCGGAACTTCCGGTATCGGCAGCGGTATCGGCGGCATTTGCATGAGTACAAGATACCAATACTGGTTTCGAGACATCCCTACTGTCCATATAACCACTGTGCAGTCCATATAATCACTGTGCTGTCCATATAACATCTGTGCTGTCCATATAACCACTGTACTGTCCATATAACCTCTCTGCTGTCCATATAATCACTGTTCTATCCATATAACTACTGTGCTGTCCATATAACCACTGTACTGTCCATATAACCACTGTACTGTCCATATAACCTCTCTGCTGTCCATATAACCACTCTGCTGTCCATATAATCACTGTGCTATCCATATAACATCTGTGCAGTCCATATAACCATTGTGCTATCCATATAACCACTGTACTGTCCATATAACCTCTCTGCTGTCCATATAACCACTGTACTGTCCATATAACCACTGGGCAGTCCATATAACCACCGTACTCTCCATATAACCACTGTACTGTCCATATTACACCATGCTGTTCATATAACCACTCTGCTATTCATATAACCACTGTACTGTCCATATAACCATTGTGCTGTCCATATAACCACTCTGCTGTCCATATAACCACTGTACTGTCCATATAACCACTGTGCCGTCCATATAACCACTGTGCCATCCATATAACCACTGTACTGTCCATATAACCACTGTGCTGTCCATATAACGACTGTGCCATCCATATAACCACTGTACTGTCCATATAACCACTGTGCTGTCCATATAACCACTGTACTGTCCATAGAACCACCGTACTCTCCATATAACCACTGTACTGTCCATATAACACCGTGCTGTTCATATAACCACTGTGCTCTCCATATAATCACTGTGCTCTCCATATAACCACTGTGCTGTCCATATAACCACTGTGCTGTCCATATAACCACTGTGCCATCCATAAAACCACTGTACTGTTCATATAACCACTGGGCAGTCCATATAACCACCGTACTCTCCATATAAACACTGTACGGTCCATATAACACCATGCTGTTCATATAACCACTGTGCAGTCCATATAACCATTGTGCTGTCCATATAACCACTCTGCTGTCCATATACCCACTGTACTGTCCACATAACCACTCTGCTGTCCATATAACCACTGTACTGTCCATATAACCACTGTACTGTCCAAATAACACAGTGCTGTCCATATAACCACTCTGCTGTCCATATAACCACTGTGCTGTCCATATAACCACTGGGCAGTCCATATAACCACCGTACTCTCCATATAACCACTGTACTGTCCATATAACCACCATGCTGTCCATATAACCACTCTGCTGTCCATATAACCACTGTGCTGTCCATATAACCACTGTGCTGTCCATATAACCACTCTGCTGTCCATATAACCACTGTACTGTCCATATAACCACTGTACTGTCCATATAACCACTGTGCTGTCCAATTAACCACTGTACTGTCCATATAACCACTGCACTGTCCATATAACCACTGTTCTGTCCATATAACCACCGTGCTGTCCATATAACCACTGTGCTGTCCATATAACCACTGTGCTGTCCATATAACCACTGGGCAGTCCATATAACCACTGTGCTGTCCATATAACCACCGTACTGTCCATATAACCACTGTGCTGTCCATATAACCACTGGGCAGTCCATATAACCACTGTACTGTCCATATAACCACCGTACTGTCCATATAACCACTGTGCTGTCCATATAACCACTGTGCTGTCCATATAACCACTGTGCAGTCCATATAACCACTCTGCTGTCCATATAACCACTGTGCTGTCCATATAACCACTGTACTGTCCATAAAACACCGTACTCTCCATATAACCACTGTGCTGTCCATATAACCACTGTGCTGTCCATATAACCACTGTGCTGTCCATATAACCACTCTGCTGTCCATATAACCACTGTGCTGTCCATATAACCACTGTGCTGTCCATATAACCACTCTGCTGTCCATATAACCACTGTGCTGTCCATATAACCACTCTGCTGTCCATATACCCACTGTGCTGTCCATATAACCACTGTGCAGTCCATATAACCACTCTGCTGTCCATATAACCACTCTGCTGGAGTGCTTCCATGGTGTTTCTTTCCATGCCTCCGCAATGCAACAAAATAGAACATGTTCTATATTTTTGCGTTGCGGACGGATCACAGACCTATCCAAGTTGAGCGGATCTGGATCCTTCTGTGGCAGCTGCAAAGATGGTGTCCATGTACTGGGGACCACAAATTGCGGTCCTCAATGTACGGAACGGCCAGCACAGATCTTTTTTCAGCACTATGGACAGGCCAGCTCTGGTAGTGCATGGGTGAAAAGTGCTCTGCTGAAAGGGTTAACGCTGACATGGGTGTAGGATCATTATTGAATGGCAAATTATTGATCTGACATCAAGTGGAATGATGGAGTACAAGCTCTTCAGGTCATAGCATGCTGTTCTCGTGTATCCTGCCACCTGGGGTGTAACGCACCATACACCTATTCATCAAGGGCGTAACAGGCCTCCGCCAGGCGGTAAATTACAGTGCAGGCCCTTCTCTAGCTGCAGGGGCCACTTATGTAATGATAGAGGATGATGACTACTCCCAGCTGTAAGCTACAGGCACAGCTGCATACACTGCTCCGGCAGGGATTTCCACACGTGTGATAGTCATGTGAGCTGCAGTACCAGACACAGCCATGGACTATGGTGGCGCTGTTTCTGGATATAAAGGTGAGCGTGGGATGAAGAAGACATAAAACCACGTCACATTCTGTCCACCATGACGCAAGATTCTGACGAGCGAGATGTCTGCAGGAAACACACTCTGTGTGAGGGCGTGACCTCCCATCCTGGACCCTGCTTTTTTATCGCTCGCCTGAAATTGGCCTTGCACAACCCACAGAATACAAATAAATAAAACCTAACTGGACAGAAGACATTACAGCCCATCACAGGGCTAGCCGCAGGCACAGCATGTACAGAATGCAATAGCAGTATATACTGACACCCAGTCCTGGGTGTGCGGCCAGCACTGCATTCACAGCAGCCATGACACAGGATTGGCCACCTATAGGGCACTTATGGTACATCCTGTACTGCCCTGCACCTGGAGGTGACTTACCTGTCCAGAGGAGCTGCAGATCTCTGTGCGGAGAAGCAGAGACGACAGAGTGCAGAGCGGACAGGGTGGATTTATATTCTAGAAATTGGAGGACATTGGTGACACCCTGATTTCCACACCCGGGGCTCCGTGTATCCCTCCCCGTCAGGGTGCTGGGGTCACACCCTCCCTGGATAATCAGGATCAGTGACTACAGAAATCTGCTGCTCGCTGACAATGGAGAACTCCATCACCTGCCGCAGAGTAATCCCCGCACCCTGAATCATGAGGAGTCACTGGCTGCCTGTACAGGGAAGGAACGGTGTGGCCCCTGACATAGGGCCTGACTGCAGCGAGGGGAAGTTCAGCAACAGCTGGAAATCCACACGGGAGACGACTGCTCAAAACCGTAACCATGTGCGCCCGCCTACATGTCAGCCTGATGTAACACGTAACCGTAATATAACACATCCCCTTACATGTGAGCCTGATATAACATGGAACCGTAATATAACACATCCGCCTACATGTGACCCTGATATAACACGTAACTGTAATATAACACATACCCTTACATGTGACCCTGATATAACACGTAACTGTAATATAACACATCCGCCTACATGTGAGCCTGATATAACACGTAACTGTAATATAACACTCCCCCTACATGTGAGCCTGATATAACATGGGACCGTAATATAACACATCTGCCTACATGTGAGCCTGATATAACACGTAACCGTAATATAACACATCCCCTTACATGTCAGTCTGATGTAACACGTAACCGTAATATAACACATCCGCCTACATGTGAGCCTGATATAACACGTAACTGTAATATAACACTCCCCCTACATGTGAGCCTGATGTAACATGGAACCGTAATATAACACATCTCCCACATGTGACCCCAATGTAACACGTAACCGTAATATAACACATACCCTTACATGTGACCCTGATATAACACGTAACTGTAATATAACACTCCCCCTACATGTGAGCCTGATATAACATGGAACCGTAATATAACACATCCGCCTACATGTGACCCTGATATAACACGTAACTGTAATATAACACTCCCCCTACATGTGAGTCTGATATAACACGTAACTGTAATATATGACTACAGGCATTACTACACCGCCCCTGAGAAATGACTACACTGCTCCTGAGACATGACTGCACTGCCCCTGAGACATGACTGCACTGCCCCTGAGACATGACTGCACTGCTCCTGAGACATGACTGCACTGCCCCGACACATGACTGCACTGCTCCTGAGACATGACTGCACTGCTCCTGAGACATGACCGCACTGCTCCTGAGACATGACTGCACAGCCCCTGAGACATGACTGCACTGCTCCTGAGACATGACTGCACTGCTCCTGAGACATGACTGCACTGCCCCAGAGACATGACCTCACTGCCCCAGAGACATGACCGCACTGCTCCTGAGACATGACTGCACTGCTCCTGAGACATGACTGCACTGCCCCTGAGACATAACTGCACTGCTCCTGAGACATGACTGCTCTGCGCCTGAGACATGACTGCACTGCTCCTGAGACATGACTGCACTGCTCCTGAGACATGACCTCACTGCCCCAGAGACATGACCGCACTGCTCCTGAGACATGACTGCACTGCTCCTGAGACATGACTGCACTGCCCCTGAGACATGACTGCACTGCTCCTGAGACATGACTGCACTGCGCCTGAGACATGACTGCACTGCTCCTGAGACATGACTGCACTGCCCCTGAGACATAACTGCACTGCTCCTGAGACATGACTGCACTGCGCCTGAGACATGACTGCACTGCCCCTGAGACATGACTGCACTGCGCCTGAGACATGACTGCACTGCCCCTGAGACATGACTGCACTGCCCCTGAGACATGACTGCACTGCTCCTGAGACATGACTGCACTGCTCCTGAGACATGACTGCACTGCTCCTGAGACATGACTGCACTGCTCCTGAGACATGACTGCACTGCTCCTGAGACATGACTGCACTGCTCCTGAGACATGACTGCACTGTTCCTGAGAGGTCACATGACTGCGCTGCTTCTGAGATGTCACATGACTGCACTGCTCCTGAGAGGTCACATGACTGCGCTGCTCCTGAGACGTCTCATGACTGCGCTGCTCCTTAGATATGTCTGCACTGCTCTTGAGATATCACATGAATGCACTGCTATTGAAATGTTACATGACTGCTCTGTTCCTGAGTGGTATACAGACATCATGCAGACATTGCTCAACCCAAGCGTTAGGAGATGAGCTGGTGCAGAGCGATGACTTACACTTGCTGTTTCACTCTCATTTTCCAGGAGATTCTGTATCTGGAGGCAGTTCCCAGGTCTGTGTGTGAGTCAAAACCAACAGTATAGCAATCAGATATAACAAACATCTAATCATCAGCAGCACAGCGTAGCGTCCTCATCACATATAGTAATAATAATCTAGGAAAACATAATAAACATTACGTCTCACCAGCAGGATAGAAGAGCCCACCACCAGGACATGAGGCCACCACTTAAAAATAGGAGCCCACCACCAGGATATGTAATCCCACCACCAGGATAGAAGGGCCCACCACCAAGACATAGGAGCCTACCACCAGGAAAAAAAAGAGACCACCATCTGTTTTAGAATAGCCCACCACCAGGATACAGGAGCCCACCACCTGGAAATAAAGAGCCGGGATATAATTTGTAACCACCAAGAGAGAAAAAGCCACCACCAGTATAGAAGAGGCCACCTGAAGAATCGAAGAAGCAAGCACCAGGATAGAAGAGCCCACCACCAGGATATATAATCCCACCACCAGGATAGAAGGGCCCACCACCAAGACATAGGAGCCTACCACCAGGAACTAAGACTACCACCAGAATCTAAGAGCCCACCACCAGGATATATAATCCCACCACCAGGATAGAAGGGCCCACCACCAAGACATAGGAGCCTACCACCAGGAACTAAGACTACCACCAGAATCTAAGAGCCCACCACCAGGATATATAATCCCACCACCAGGATAGAAGGGCCCACCACCAAGACATAGGAGCCTACCACCAGGAACTAAGACTACCACCAGAATCTAAGAGCCCACCACCAGGATATATAATCCCACCACCAGGATAGAAGGGCCCACCACCAAGACATAGGAGCCTACCACCAGGAACTAAGACTACCACCAGAATCTAAGAGCCCACCACCAGGATATATAATCCCACCACCAGGATAGAAGGGCCCACCACCAAGACATAGGAGCCTACCACCAGGAAGTAAGAGACTAACAATAGAATTGACAAGCCTACCACCAGGATAGAACAGCTGCCCACCATGATATAGAAGCCAACTACCACAATATAGGAGCCCACCACCAGAAATAAGAGTCAACCACCAGGATAGATCAGCCCACCACCAGCATCATGCATTATATGATTAGATACACCGCTCAGGGTACAGTACCACACAATAGATTTAGATACACAGTCAGGAGACAATGTCACATATGACAGGTTTAGATAGATACTATCCTCTTCTAGGTGCTGAGGACGTTTGCCTTGATTACGTTATTACTCAGAGTATTATACGATTGTGTTCCTGTTATTATCGGCTTCTATTCACACAGGACAATGGCCGCTGTCATATGGTAATCTCCTCCATGATGACACCTATACATCAGAACTTTCTCACAGATCTGATATAATCAAGGGCTTGTACTACAGCTTTATGCGGAGCGCCACCAAAAAGTCATAAAGTGCAAGGACGAGCTGAGAAATCTTACGGGCTCTGTACAGTCCACCTAAAATACCACCAAAATCCACAGTTCGGCTCCACTATGGAATATGTTAGTGCCATATGATAATATGTGAAATATTAGAGATGAAGAAAGACATGAGGTGACTGATGAAGATATGTGTGTGACCTGTGGTGAGAGCCCAGATCACACCACAGGACACCTCAGAAGTCTTGTGGAGGCCATGAGGGGTCAGAAAGGAGGGCTACAGGATACCCACCATATGTTATGGCTGATTGGTGTATATTCCAGTGAACAAACCTTCCATAATGGAGCCACTGCTGCCACCTGGTGGTTGTGTCAAGATGTGCCCCCATGTGCTAGTATACAGTCGTGACAATCTCCGGGCATGCTTCTGATGAGACTGACAGACCTGAATCGGGGCATCTGTGAGCTCCTGGACAGTCGGTGATGCTACTAGGTGGCATTGGATGCACTGATACAGAATGTCCCAGAGGTTCTCAATTGGATTTAGGTCTCGGGAATGTGAGGGCCAGTTAATGGTATCAATGTTTTCATCATCCAGAAACTGGCTATGCTCTCTGGCATCATAAGGCCAAAAGGCTGGAGGTCTATGGTCTGTAGCTCAGTAGTCAGGGTGGCATCTTGGTCACAGGGCTGGTAACCCATGGTCTGTGGCTCAGTGTCCCCATCTCAGCATCTTCTTCTGGTCACTCATGCAGACTGGTAGAGTTTTCCCCTCCAAGCACTGGTCCCTAACTGCAGAACACTAGGAGCTATGGCTGCTCTCCTTATATACTGATTCTGGCTGAACTAGAACCTTCTAGTGGGAGGGGTGGAGTGGAGAAACTCAGCACAAAAAGATACAATGTTACACGTACCGTCTAAAATAGACTTACATTAGAGCTTCAATGATACTCAATGGCAATTTTTCCAGACAAAAACAAGTTTCCAGACATAACAACAGAGCTAAACCAGACAGTCAAAAGATTAGACTGTCTGGTTTAGTGGTAAACAAGTCTGGTTTATGCCTCCAAAACATGCTCTTCTTTAAACTGTATGGTAGCTGTGGAAAATTACCAGTTTCTTCTTCAAAGTCCCAAAAGTCTCTCAGCATTCATACATATAAGATACAGTAACACGGTATTAAACAGTGCAAGTTAACTCTTTTAAAAGAAATAAATTAAGAAGTTTATAACTTTGCATGAGGGAAACAGGAGAAAATATCCACAAATGTCCAGACTTCAGAGTATGCCTGCTCCAGGGCACTACGCAGGGCATCCTACAGCTGCTAAAGGGGGTGTGTGGGAGGATCCATAGACCGAACATGACCATCGAGGTGGTCCCACAGCTGCTGGAGGAACCATAGAGCGAACATAACCATCAAAGTTGTCCCGCAGATGCTGGAAGGGGTGTGGGGGGTTGCATAGAGTGAACTCAATCATAAAGGTGATGGAGGGGGACTGGGGGATCCATAGAGTGAACACGGCCATTGAGGTGGTCCCACAGATGCTCAATTGGGTTCAAGTCTGGGGAATTAGGAGCCAGGGTAGGCCATATTCTTCCAACCAATATCGGACATTTCTAGCCGTGTGACATGTCACATTATCTCTCTGGAAGATCCAATCTGCCCAGGGGAGACAATCAGCATGTATGGCTGTACGTGATCAGCCAGGATGGAGTTAGACCCAAATCGAAGGAGAGCTTTCCCCATGGATGAGCAGCCCAGAGAATGTCACTAATACCTCCCCTGACCATAACGCTGCCATCACCAGCTTGTGTTCTTCCAGCAATGGTTGCAGGATGTTTTCTCTCTGATGTTTCTCCCCCGACGCGCTAACGTCCATCCGATCCATGAAGCAGAAAACGTGATTCATCGGAGAAGACAACTCTTTACCGATCAGCGGGGTCCACTTCCGATACTGCAGCGAACATTGAAGTAGTTTCTGCCGATGCAGCTTCACTATTCGAGGTGCAGTGACTGTCCGTCTTCTACGGAGCACCATACACAGTAGGGTTAGCTGAACTGTGGTGATAGACACACGTCTGGTGCCCCCTAGGTTATTTTGGGGGGTGATCTGCTGCACTGTAACATGTCCTACGCCCTCTTGCACCTTCATAGCCGCTGTTCACCTCTCACATCAGTGGCACGTGGTCTCCAATGTCGCCATTTGTCCTTTCACCATACACTTTCACCACAGCAGCAGAGAGCAGTTCACACTTTGCAGGTTCAGAAATACCGCCACCCGGGGCCTGGAAGACAAGAAACATCTGATAGATCACCCCTTTACCCATGATAGCAGTGAGGGATGTGTGTGCAGACAGCTACCACACCTTACATACCCACCGAGCCCGCTCAGCATACGGACTTCCCTCATGTGCTACGTACTGCTGACATGGAAGTGGTCAGAATAATGGCACTGTACCGGGAGGGAGGCGTGTTGGAGCTTTAATTTATCCACAAGATAGCTGTTTGGTTTCAATCTCAAAAGAGAATTCGGAGTAACCTGTGAATAGATGGGGTATATTATATAGTTATACTATTTATTATATACTATGGGATCATTTATCAACCTGGTGTAAAGTAGAAATGGATTAGTCGCCCATCAGATTCCACCTTTGATTTTCCAAAGGAGCTGTCAAAAATGAAAGGTGGAATCTGATTGGTTGCTATGGGCAACTAAACCAGTTCTACTTTACACCAGTTTGATAAATCTCCCCCAATATTTATAATCAGAATTTTAACATTACTGGTGCATATCGCGCTGAGAAGTATGTGGAAGTACACCGTAGGATGACATCACATGACCGGCCAAACCCCAATCATTAGGCCTTTTTACATATTTAATCTTTGGGAGTCATGCGCACCTTACGCCATAATGTGCCTCAGAAATGTGCTGGAGGTTTGTTGAGCATGGTGATGGTGGTGAGGATACATCTGGGATTTTTTATGTTTTTTTCTAATAAAGAAAACATTTTTATTTCTGGATGCTTATTGCTTATCTTTGGTTGGTCCACCAGAGTACCAAAGGAACCTTCAGTGGGCCCAGGCTCTCTGATACCATAATGGGCCAATCAATCTGCATGGTGCAGGGCTGTGAGCGTGGGTCCCACTACCAGATGTTGGGCCCTCATGCTACCCCAATGGAGTCTGCTCCTGGCAGGTTGGTCAGAACCATGCAGACCAGTAGACGGCTGGAGGTCATTTTTTAACAGATTCTCCCTGACTTGGGTTAAGCTGGGATGTGACAGTATGAGGTGTTTAGGTTGTCACATACTGATCAGCAAGTCACTTTCTATCATTTCTGATTTGGACCAGCAGGGGGCAAAAATCACTGTCTCATACTGGAGTGTAATTGTGAGGACCCTCCAGCAGAGGGCATTGTAGGCCTGCCTAACTGTCCTCAGGTTAGGGGATGATGGGAAGCGATGTTTAGTGCTCTCATTAAGAGAAACGCAATAAGAGTATTGCAGGTGTGATACCTTTTAATGGCCAACAAAAATAGAAGTAATGATGTTACATAGCGAGACATCACCAGTCCCTTCATTAGACGTCCTACAAGAATATATGAAGAAACAGCAATATATATACAATAAGAGCAGACACATTGGGGAATGAATGGGCATTTGAAAAATAACAGAACAACATATCAAAGATCTTGAGAATGAGTCCTAGATTATTTTACCGATAAGGGGGGTGAAAGTTTTATGGTCTCTAAATTGATGTTTTCTCAGAGACCTGGTGCCCCGACTAGGTCTATAGAAGACTCCTTAGATCTTGAAGTGTCATGAATCCTGGGGACAAATTCAGTCCAGTATTCAAAGCGTCAAGCAGTGTTATAAATTTGTATTCCCAAATTCTTCTGGCTTTTGGGATTTAAAGTTACCTTTTAATATGAGAACTTTCATGTGTTCTTCATTGTGTCCTGGGCTACAGAAATGCTCGGCCACAGGAAAGTGCAGCTTTTTCTCTTTAAGTGTGTGGCGGTGGGACCTCATCCTGCATTGAGTTTCTGTCCTGTTTCTCCAACGTAGAGGCCTCCAACAGGACATAGAGACCTCCAACAGGACATAGAGACCTCCAACAGGACATAGAGACCCCCAACAGGACATAGAGGCCACCAACAGGACATAGAGGCCACCAACAGGACATAGAGGCCCCCAACAGGACATAGAGAACCCCAACAGGACATAGAGACCCCAACAGGACATAGAGGCCCCCAACAGGACATAGAGACCCCCAACAGGACATAGAGGCCACCAACAGGACATAGAGACCTCCAACAGGACATAGAGGCCACCAACAGGACATAGAGGCCACCAACAGGACATAGAGGCCCCCAACAGGACATAGAGACCCCCAACAGGACATAGAGACCCCAACAGGACATAGAGGCCCCCAACAGGACATAGAGACCCCCAACAGGACATAGAGATCCCCAACAGGACATAGAGACCTCCAACAGGACATAGTCCCCAACAGGACATACAGACCCCCAACAGTACATAGAGGCCACCAACAGGACATAGAGACCTCCAACAGGACATAGAGACCTCCAACAGGACATAGAGATCCCCAACAGGACATAGAGACCCCCAACAGGACATAGAGACCCCCAACAGGACATAGAGACCTCCAACAGGACATAGAGATCCCCAACAGGACATAGAGACCCCCAACAGGACATAGAGACCCCCAACAGGACATAGAGACCTCCAACAGGACATAGAGATCCCCAACAGGACATAGAGACCTCCAACAGGACATAGAGACCTCCAACAGGACATAGAGATCCCCAACAGGACATAGAGACCTCCAACAGGATATAGAGGCCCCCAATAGGACATAGAGACCCCCAACAGGAAATAGAAACCCCCAACAGGACATAGAGGTGCCCAACAGGAAATAGAAACTCCCAACAGGACATAGAGGTGCCAACAGGAAATAGAGGCCCCCAACAGGACATAGAGGCCCCCAACAGGACATAGAGACCCCCAACAGGACATAGAGGCCCCCAACAGGACATAGAGGCCCCCAACAGGACATAGATACCCCCAACAGGACATAGAGACCCCCAACAGGAAATAGAAACCCCAAACAGGAAATAGAAACCCCCAACAGGACATAGAGGTGTCCAACAGGAAATTGAGGCCCCCAACAGGACATAGAGACCCCCAACAGGACATAGAGACCCCCAACAGGACAAAGAGACCCCCAACAGGACATAGAGGCCCCCAACAGGACATAGAGACCCCCAACAGGACATAGAGACCCCCAACAGGACATAGACACCCTCAACAGGACATAGAGACCCCCAACAGGACATAGACACCCTCAACAGGACATAGAGGCCCCCAACAGGAAATAGAAACCCCAAACAGGAAATAGAAACCCCCAACAGGACATAGAGGTGCCCAACAGGAAATTGAGGCCCCCAACAAGACATAGAGGCCCCCAACAGGACATAGAGACCCCCAACAGGACATAGAGACCCCCAACAGGACAAAGAGACCCCCAACAGGACATAGAGGCCCCCAACAGGACATAGAGACCCCCAACAGGACATAGAGACCCCCAACAGGACATAGACACCCTCAACAGGACATAGAGGCCCCCAAAAGGACATTTAGTGCAGGGAATAAGATAAACAACATTAGATGTAGAACACGTGAATGTCCTGGGATCTCATAGTCCTGCTGTGTGTTGGGGATCCGGATCTTATCTGTTGTCATTATACGGTCACATGTTTTGCATCTTCTGATATTACAGGGATGGGTTCCTTTTTCTGTGGTACATGGCCTTGAACTTGATCTGATCAGAATATTCCTTAGATATGGAGGTTGTCAGTAAGCTAGTAAGGGGGGATCTGGGAAGATTGTTTTTAGTCGATCATCCTTACGTAGGACATGATGTAATTTTTTGGCAGTTTTCCTCAGTACCTCTAGTTGTGGGTTGTAGGTCAGAACCAGAGGTACGCGCTGGTTTTGTTTCTTTTCATTGTATTGGAGAATGGGAAGCAATAGCACGCAGTGCAGGGGCCGAGGAGCTCCATATCTACTGTGATACCATGTAGCACACAGGGCCAGTT
The DNA here is from genome assembly GCA_033119425.1 of Bufotes viridis. Lineage (NCBI taxonomy): Eukaryota > Metazoa > Chordata > Amphibia > Anura > Bufonidae > Bufotes > Bufotes viridis. The sequence continues at coordinate 69,166,260 of CM065599.1, forward strand.
TTACACAAAATGTGTCCCTTGGCAAAATCAAAAGAGGGGGCCCACAGCTTGTAATAATGTGCTAAAAACACAGTCCGACAGCCCCGCCGATCAGCTGTGTGAGGAGACAGCGCGCGATGTTCACTGCTGTCCCATAGACATACAGCAGCAGAGCAGGAAGAGAGAAGGGAGACGGCGCGTGCGCACAGCGCTCGCCATCTCCTCAAACAGCTGATCATCGGGAGTGCCGGGTGTCAGACCCCCGCAAATCTAATATTGATTACCTATCCTAAGGATAGGTTATCAATATGAAAAAACCCGGAGAACTTCTTGAAGCTACCCCCAATACTGTGCCTGTTCTGTTCCCCCCCATGTCCACAAACAATATACTATACACCCAGACTGCCCTCATTAGTAATAATGCCCCAAATAGTGATAATACTCCCCAAGATAGCCCCCATTCGTAGCAATGCCCTATGCCAATGCATATTACGTCAAATAATAATAACGCCCCTACAGTAATCTAGTAGTAATAACATAACCATAATTTTCCCAGTGGCTCTAATGTCAATATATATCTATATATAATGCTTCCCCCCATAGTGCCAGTATATATATATATATATATATAATGTCCCCCTGTAGTGCCCCCCACTAGTTCCTATATAATGCTCCCCCCTATAGTGTCAATATATATATATATAATGCTCCCTCCATAGTTTTAATATATATATATATATAATGCTCCTCCATCCCTCCCCAGTAGTGCCAGATATATATAATTATCTCCTTCCCCCATCCCTGGTGCCCCCAGCAGTGCGGACATTTAGTATAAACACCCAGACAGGAGGTTGCAGTGATGTCATTTCGGCTTCTTGCTCTGTTCTAATGCCTCACAGGTTTGAGGCCTAGCGGCCTGAGGCTTGTGAAGTTGGACCGTGCCCTCCCTTTATGGGGCAGTGGCACCCTAGGAGGATGACTACCCTCCCCTATCCATCATCACGGCCCTAAGGCCTCATGCACGCAATTTACTGTCCCCAATGCATGGGCAACGTCCGTGTGGCGGCCGGGACGGATCAAGATCCTTTTAACTTGAATAGGTCCGTGATCCGCCCGCACCACAAAAAACTAAAACATGTTGCATTTTTTTGTGGTGCGGAGGCGCGGACAGAAATACCACGGAAACATGCCATAGTGCTTCTGTGGGGTTCTGTGCCTCCGTTAAGCATGGCAGGTCCAGATTGCGGAACCATTCAAGTGGAGAAGTGGGCTAGTCTTACTTCCTGCTGGAAGGGTTGGGACCAGTTCTAGTCAGATTAGTTTACCCCCTGCTAAGGGAAGGTGTGCAGGGGGCATGTCTCTGCTGGACGTCCCCACACCAGCCAGAGCACCCTAAGCTCTGCTGGTCATGGGGGTCAAAGCTTGAAGCCTCAGGAGCCTGGAGGAAAGTTCCCTGGCCTAACTTAGAGTCAGACTACAAAATGAGAAGTGCAGCATACAGAAGAAGCTGAGTTATACAGCCAGCCTGTCAGTACAGCAGAGTCAGAGAGAAACAGATGTAGCAGACTGGAGTTCGCCTGCCAGTTTCATGCTAAAGCCTTCTGGAACCAAGATATGTCCCTATATAAAATGAAATGAATCAGCCGATAATGAGTCTAAAAATTTTATTGACAGATATTACAATGGTATAACACATCCCCTCCCCCGCTTGGTGCCCTCCTCATTTACATGCTTTCCTTTAAGGCGATGGTCAGACAGCTGATAAAGATGACGAATTCCTTGAAATTGACTTTGTTGTCACCGTCCATGTCCATCTGTCCAAAAATTCCATTGAGAATTTCATCCTTCTTTTGACTTTGCTGTGGTAAGACAGGTAGAGTGTTACTCAGTGTTACAGTATCCACTATACACACAGTGTGGGGGCTGGGCCCTGACAACTTCTTCAGTGACATGGTGGCCGGGGCCGGGTACTTACACACAGAGCTGGGAACTCTTTTTGGGCCAGGTTGACGAGCTCGGTCTTGCTCAGAGTGCTGCTGTCTCCATCGCCCTTTGCATAATCATCAAAGGTTTTCATCAGGGTGCCCATTACAGCTTGGAGAGTCATTGTGATCTAAGGAGAAAGCACAGACACACGGTCAATGGCGCCAGCACAACCAGCGCCTTGTGCCATGCAGCAGGGGGCGGTATAACGGTCGTCTTCCATGCCGAGTCTATCTTTACTTACACATTAGGATGCATTTATTAAGAACGAAGGAACCAGGTATCAATATGGCACTGCTTTAATGGAGGGGTGGCAAGGTATGTACCAGTTGCTGAGGGCCAGGGGCGCCACAAGCATCTCTCCTTTGACTAGTGTGTTTAGATACAGGACCAGGCCAGCAAATGGAATCTTGCCCCAAGTGATGGGAGGCCGAGCTGACACTCAGAGTAAAGGAGGGTTTAATGATGGCATACAAGCAGCGCCCGGATATATCATCCAGACTGAGTATACAGGAAAATCATATAGGGGACGAGTATGCAGACTGCAGAGCGCACACCGTCTGGAACATGATACAACCGTGCCACCGCATATCTTACATGTGTTACCGGAATAAGAGACAAACCCCAAGAGAAGAGCAAGAGAGCATTTACATCACATCATATATAATGGGGCGTGTGGTGAATATAGAGAGCAGACAGGACAGGAGCAGAGAGTATAGACAGTATACAGGACTGGAGTAGAGAGTATACACAGTATACAAGACCGGAGGAGAGAGTATAGACGGTATACAGGACCGGAGGAGAGAGTATAGACAGTATACAAGACTGGCGGAGAGAGTATAGACAGTATACAAGACCGGCGGAGAGAGTATAGACAGTATACAGGACCGGAGGAGAGAGTATAGATGGTATACAGGACTAGAGGAGAGAGTATAAACGGTAAACAGGACCGGAGGAGAGAGTATAGACGGTATACAGGACTAGAGGAGAGAGTATAGACGGTATACAGGACTAGAGCACAGAGTTTAGACAGTATACAGGACTAGAGCAGAGAGTTTAGACGGCATACAGGACCGGAGGAGAGGGTATAGACAGTATACAGGACTAGAGGAGAGAGTATAGACGGTATACAGGACTAGAGGAGAGAGTATAGGCGGTATACAGGACTAGAGGAGAGAGTATAGACGGTATACAGGACTAGAGGAGAGAGTATAGACGGTATACAGGACTAGAGGAGAGAGTATAGACAGTATACAGGACCGGAGGAGAGAGTATAGACAGTATACAGGACTAGAGGAGAGAGTACAGACAGTATACAGGACCGGAGGAGAGAGTATATACAGTATACAGGACTAGAGGAGAGAGTATAGACAGTATTCAGGACCGGAGGAGAGAGTATAGACAGTATACAGGACTAGAGGAGAGAGTATAGACAGTATTCAGGACTAGAGGAGAGAGTATAGACAGTATACAGGACCGGAGGAGAGAGTATAGACAGTATACAGGACTGGAAGAGAGATTGTGGATCGTACAGATCTGGAGAGAAGGGAGGCCTTAGGCACCTACCAGCTAATGAGGCACAGCAGTGTTCAGAGGGAGCTGGGGAGAGTGAGTCAGAGAAGTGTCATCGCTGTTATATAGACAGGCGGGGTCCTGCTCCTACTGGGGCATCCCCTAAACCAGAAGGGGTGCCCTGCCCCCCTCCCTACACTCCTCATTGGCCATGATTGTTGTGGGATGTCCTATCACAGACTGTCCAAATCTGCGGGGGACCACTGCCTTCTTAACCCCTTTCTGACTGAGAGACCTGTGAGATGCCACACCCTGTACCAACTCCATGTAAACTGCCTGAAGACAGATCCACAGAGACAACGCCCTAAGTATAAGGCTGCTTTCTCACAGTCAGTGCTTAATCAGTGATTTTTATCAGTGATATAAGAGACCACCACCAGGAAATAAGAGCCCACCACCAGGACATAAGAGCCCACCACCAGGACATAAGAGCCTACCACCAGGACATAAGAGCCTACCACCAGGACATAAGAGCCCACCACCAGGACATAAGAGCCTACCACCAGGACATAAGAGCCTACCACCAGGACATAAGAGCCTACCACCAGGACATAAGAGCCTACCACCAGGACATAAGAGCCTACCACCAGGACATAAGAGCCTACCACCAGGACATAAGAGCCCACCACCAGGACATAAGAGCCTACCACCAGAACATAAGAGCCACCACCAGGACATAAGAGCCCACCACCATACATAGGAGCCCACCACCAGGACATAAGAGCCCACCACCATACATAGGAGCCCATCACCAGGACATAAGAGCCCATCACCAGGACATAAGAGCCCACCACCAGGACATAAGAGCCCATCACCAGGACATAACAGCCCACCACTATACATAGGAGCCCACCACCAGGACATAAGAGCCCACCACCATACATAAGAGCCCATCACCAAGACATAAGAGCCCATCACCAGGACATAAGAGCCCACAACTAGGACATAACAGCCCACCACCAGGACATAACAGCCCACCACCAGGACATAACAGCCCACCACTATACATAGGAGCCCACCACCAGGACATGTGTCATGTCTATACTTTCTCCTCCGGTCCTGGAGTACAGAGAGGACGGACAGGACAGACTGTGGTAATGGAGACTGCATAGAAGTGCTGCTGCTCATTCCTCCCACCCTCCTCTCCGTACTTCATGTCTCCTCATGGACTCCATTCCTACAGACATTCAGCTGAAGATCTTATCAGCTGTATTCCACATCCATATGTCCACTATGTGGCCTTGTATATAGACCATGTCCTATTCTTGTGCATTTTGCAGACAACAATAGGACATTTCTAAATATGTTTTGCACAGTTTCTTCCAAATAAAACTAAACAAATATATTAAAAAGTCATGTAAAAAAAGCTGCAAAAATTATTTGGGTTGTACAACAAATAAAAATATGAGCAATTTGACAATATGACCCTCAGACCCAAGAAAGTTGTGCACTCCTGGTCTATACAAAGTAACACAACGTTCCTTCTGGAAGGTGGCATCATCCGAACAATTACGTCTCATCCTGATCATTTCTCCCACAGGAATATTATGGATAACCCTGGAGAAGTACGGGATTGCGCGTATAGAATGGTATTCCCCGCTGTGTTTTTAGGGGAAGCTGAAGTATGTACTGATCAGTGAATAGAATCGCCCACTAAAGTGAGATCCACATAGTGTATGATGGTCGGCTGGTGTAATCGTAACTCTTAAGTTAACAGCATTACTATTGAGATAGTCATGAAGATCCGGTATGGCCGCCACATCATCCGACCAAACAGAAATCAGATTGTAGAAGTAGCGGCCATACTCGGAAACGTGAGACAAACATGAATGCTCAAGTGCAAAAAGGGCAGTCCTCTCCCACCACACCATATACTGTAGAATGGATATTGGCCAGGAAAAGAAAGAATTTCGCCCGCCCCACTGAAGCTCCAACCGTCTGCAAATAATATTTTCGATTAAACACAAAAAAGTTGTGAGACGGTCTGGTATCTTTTGCGCCATAAATATAGTCCTGTAGATGAAAGGTATATATGTACTGTAGGTAACTAAGAAGCATTTCAGTGCCTCCATCACCATATCATGAGTATTGTTCAATTGATCTTTATTTAACATTTTGAGCCTCTTTCTCTGTACAGCCTTGAGATTTTCTAGTTCCAGGCGCTGTATTTTTACTGTGTTCCATCAGGCAGCTTAGCACTTATTACATGCACTTGGGACTATCTCTTTGATTCAAAGCCTGACACTTTATTGATATAGGGGTTGTTCTCAAAAATAGTTTCCTCTGGTGGGCCAAATGGAACCCAATACTGACACATGCTTAGTGTGCGCCTGTGAAGAGGACGGGAGAGAGTATAGATGGTATACAGGACCGGAGGAGAGAGTATAGATGGTATACAGGACCGGAGGAGAGAGTATAGATGGTATACAGGACCGTAGGAGAGAGTATACACGGTATACAGGACCGGAGGAGATAGTATAGACAGTATACAGGACCGGAGGAGATAGTATAGACGGTATACAGGACCGTAGGAGAGAGTATAGACAGTATACAGGACCGGAGGAGAGAGTATAGACGGTAAACAGGACCGGAGGAGAGAGTATAGACGGTATACAGGACCAGAGGAGAGAGTATAGATGGTATACAGGACCAGGGGAGAGAGTATAGACGGTATACAGGACCGGAGGAGAGAGTATATATATTATACAATTGTGTTCTGTTATTATCGGCTTCTATTCACACAGGACAATGGCCGTTGTCATATAGTAATCTCCTTCATGATGACACCTATAGATGAGAACTTTCTCACAGATCTTATATAATCAGGAGCTACAGCTTAAATTCGTGAAGGAGCTGAGAAATCTCCCGGGCTCTGTACAGTCCACCTGAAATACCAACAAAATCCACAGTTCTGCTCTCTATGGAAAATGTTAGTGCCATATGATAACACATGAAATATTGCTGGTGAAGATATGAGGTGACTGGGTGAAGGTGGGACCTGTGGCCAGTGTGAACAAACCTTTCATAGTGGAGCCACTGATGGCACCTGGTGGTTGCGACATGAAGTGCCCCCATGTGCCACGAAAATGGCTCATAATCACCAAAGATAGGCACTGAACAATAGGAGTTGGCCCCAGTGAAGTATTTTATTCCCCTCAGATGGACAGCTCAAATCTACAGTAGATAAGATTCTAAGGACGGGTCATTCCCTGCAGTCTCAGATAGCAATGTAATTATCATCCAGGTACTGGCTACATTCTGGCACCATGAGGCCAGGCATTGTCCTGCACCAGGAGGAACCCAGGGTCCACTACACCAATGTAAGGTCTGCCAATGGCACTGGGGATTTCATGATGTGGAAGTTTGCAACCCTCCAAGGATATGCCAGACCATTACCGACCCATCTCCATACTGGATGATTTTGCAGGCAGTATAGCCTTCAGGTTGGCTTCTCCAGACTCTTTCACGTCGATGTGCTTAGTGTGCTCCTGCAAAGAGAACAGGCTTCAATGGTGGACCACCAGTTCTTCTGTTCTCTGGTGTATGTCAATCCATCTGCATGATGCTGGGCTATGAGCACAGGTCTCACCACATGACATTGGGCCCTCATGTCTGCCTAAGGGTACGACCACACGGCGCTGTTGTAATGGGGTCATGCTGAGATCCTGACCCAGGAATTGACTCTTTGAAATCAAGAAATACTCCAACAGCTTCTTGGAGGCCAAACCAACTCGCTGACATCTGGCAAACGTCTGAGCCTTAAGCTAATATTACACTGGTCGATTGTGGGCCAGATGATCGCTAAAAACGTTCACAGAAAGCCTGGTTAGCAATGATCTGGCAGTGTAATAATGCCACCGTTCAACCAAAGAATGATGCACATTCTTCGGGCAATCGGAATCTTTCAGCATGCTTAGAAATTATCGCTTGCCGGCAGCGGTAAATGCTGTCTAATCACAATCTGCTGCCGGCAAACAGTGACTCGGCATGGGGACCAGCAATGATATAACGATCGCTGCTCCCCATACTGTGGAGGAGATCGCTGCATGTAATAGCAGCACTCTCCTCCACTAATGAGCAAGCGATTGCCGGTAAGGAATGATTCCTTCCTGACAATCATCTGACTAATCTGCTAGTGTAATACTAGCCTTAGAGGATGGGAGATTACACAATCCTAGGTGAATTGAAATTTGGTACTCTGATCTCACCATTCCTTCAGGCTAAGGATAACTGGGTGTCGAGATTAACACCCGGGGAATCCCGAGGTCCAAGGGAATTATCGCATTGTACCCACTCATGGAGGTAGACTAAAGTGACGGGTAACCAACAGGACTTGTGGTTCTGTTGTATATTTCGTCAGCCAGTGCATTGTTCTGTGTCTAAATAGCAAGGGGTGGGGGGGTCGGAGGGCTGGCCGTAGACCCTCACTAGCTTTATTCTGTGCATTTGCCTACTGGATTCTAGACCTCTGACTGACATTTAGACCCTGAGGTTTCTTTCTGGTTTTCACGGTCTGTTCTCCTGCTGACTTTGGCGTGGTTCTGACTCTAATTTACGATTCCTGACTTGATTCAGTGTTGTCTCTCTTGGTTTTGAATGGCTTGTCTAGGCTTGGGGCTGCCGATCTGTCTCTAGATTATTATTTTTCTCCTGGTCTTCCCTACTGTATAGACACCTGCACTTATTCATGAAGGGACTCCTGACCAGTTGTGGGACGCTGTCTAGGGTGGATCATGCAAATAGATAGGGACAGTGGGATAGGCAAGTACAGGGTTCACTACTCCCACCATGACATGTAGTCAATGTCTTTGTTCAGTTACACTAGACTCATTTTCTGAAGGTTAGCACTCGGTATGCATACATTTGTGACCTTTTAATATGACAGAGTTACTGGATATACACTTCTCAGACCCGATTTACCTGTCCCTATTTTTAGGCTGAACGGTCATGCTACACCCTATCCACATATAGCCAGAGGGGCATTATTGATGGATGTTGAACAGGAAAGACTGTTTCACCCAGACGCACAGACAATTTAGATATTTAAATACATCTCCTCACCTAGATTCTTTGCAGTTGAGTCTGAAGGAGATGCGCTTTTTGTTGCCCATGACTTGTCCCCAGAGAATTTGTTGGTAAAGGACCAAGAAATCTTGATTTTGGAAGACATAAACATTTAAGTCATTTCTAAGTATACATATACATAGGAAAGATTCATGTAGTTGTCCCCAGTCATGTAGTTCCTCAATATAATCAGATAAGTAGACCCTGGTCCCTTGTGGTATACTACAAGTATTATATGCCCTAAAGTATATCCTACCCAGGGCATAGTATTATGAGAGACAACCTCTTAGATCCTGAAGACTAGAGGTTTGTAATGGAACTGCCCTCTAAGGTCATAGTCATTGTGACTGTAATATGGTGTTGCTGGTACTGTTGACTTATTTGTCTGTGCATGGTCTAGTTTGGTGGATGGGTATTACATACCATTTAGATCCTCATTCAGACCCTGTATTTGATTCAGTTTCCAAGACAAGAATCGTTCTTCAGGGGCATGTTTCATATTCACTCATATTTCTTAGAAGGGTTTGTCCTAATAATGCTGCTACTGTTCCTCCTCACCTTTTGGGTAGATTATAAAATGTACAAGGCTCAGAGAAAGGGATAGCCAGTAGGCAAGAGCTACTGTGAGACCACGGTGACACTAGGTGTCAATGAGGAGCAGGTTCTGGAGTGACTTGAGTACCAGGTTCTGTAGGAGACTCGTTGAAATAACAAGTCAGCTGACACTAGAAGGTTCCGTAGAGAACTCAATGGCCTTGTGTCACGGATAATCCGCGAGAATATTGATCAATCCTCCCAATATTACCAGTATTACTATCCCATATGGATCAATCAGTCTATTAAACAGTATTTGGGCCTACAGATTACAATATGATTAGTCAGAGCGGCTACTCTTGTATGCCCAGAGAACAAAGGGTCCTTTTGGTCAATAAACATGATCACAGCCTGTTTCCTGGAGTCCCTACACATAACTAAAGCTTCCTTCCCCTTAGAGATTTCACGGGTAGGTGTGAAAGCCCTTCAAAAGAAACCTTTTGGTGGGTCACTTGCATATAGAAGTAGGTAAGCTAGCAGCCAGACTCCTTGGCGCCGTATTCTCACATTGAAACATGTATGTAAGATATTATTTTTACCCTTTTAAGACAGTCCATGCATCTCACGTACATGCCACTTACATAATCGTGTCCCTCAGAATTTACTGGACATTTCCATAGGTCACACATGACTTTAAGAGGTGTCCAGGTGAAGTTATGGGGTTTATCAATAATAAATAATTTTAGATAATCTTGTTTGATATCCCTGAACTCCATATTTTGTGGGGAATGTGAATCTGCGCTTGCTAATTATATACAGCGGAGGCATCTCGAAATATGGCTCATACCATATTTCAGAACTTGCATTCGCTCAGAGATACAGCCTGCCCCCAACAGGCGGATTCTCAAGTCCCCGCCCTGATCCTGAGAATCCATATAGCCCTGATCTAGGATCTGCAGGGGAGTTCTCCATTTTAACATCACCTGAAGAGAGCCTCAGCCAGAGAACCATTGGGCTGTAGGCATATTTGGATTTATTACCCTCTGGACAAAGATTTCTTGGACTTATCCCTGCAACGGACTATTTCACCAACGGATATCTTTTCCTACAGAAAATAAGTATTTTCTTTCTTTTCTCCCTTTGGTTTCTAGGACTATACTTTCCTTAATTATTGTTTTAATAATCACTGTACATATCGATAACCTGTATTGTATATATAATAAATGACCTTCAAGTCATTTCTCTAGTCATATGCCTGTTCCAAACACTGCAAAAACGTACTCTAGTCTCTCCGAAGAGAAAGCTACTCGGTTCTGTGCTATCCAGATAGTGGGTTCCTTGCTCCCAGTGATCGCAAGGTGGTGGCAGTTTAACTACCCTGAGTGTGGTTCTGATCCGGTCGGTCACACGCTCACTTGTGGTCAATCTGCGGTCCAATCCCCGTACTTTCAGCCTACCGACTTTACGGACTCAAGTTAGACTGTCGGCGAGCTGAAAGCGGCTGGGAGGCCTGTTTTGCGGATCGACCACTAGGGGTGCTGTGACGGTGTTGTGACGTATGTTGGCCGCGGCGGTCGGTATCGTCACACCTTGTCTTACCTGATAGCAAGACCAGGGTATAGAAGTACAGGCCCGAGAGCAGTTGGTAAGTCTTGTCTTAGCTGACAGAAAGACCAGGGTGTAGACAAACACACCAGTGAGCCGAAAGGAGACCACTAAGGTTCATGATGAAAAATGAGTGTTAAACACAAGTTGTCAGGCACAAGATATATGACCATGGGGAACCAGCAGGCCAAAAGAGAATTCTCAGGATCCTGTGACAGCTATGGATATAGTCAGGACACAAGAAGGCACATGAGCCTTAGAAGACGTGAAAGATGTCTTCAAAAAAGCTGGACTGCTGCCCACAGGGTTACTGAGCCCTGTGGTATGGTGGATGTTTATGTCTGAACAGTGGGCTTGGAAAGAAAAGAAGGAGGTGGGAGGCAAAGTATAGACATGGACAAGGGCAGCTGATAGTGTGGATGGTAAGGAAGAGCAATGGTGGCTCATGATGATGAAGTAACTGGATGGACAAAGGAGGAGAGATCAAGGAAATAACTGGACTTTAGGGCTTCCCCAAAAGAGGTCCAAGTGTAGTAAGAACCGCTTTGTGGTATAAACTCTTGACCAGATCAGAATTGTCAGCCATAGTAACATGCCAGACATACGGACAAAACCCTTCCAGTTCATGAAGTACATGGAAAAAACATGAAAACCACCCCTACGGTGCAGTGATACTATCACAAGAGAGTATTGCAACACACTGACCAAAGATTTGAGATGATAAGAAGAAAAAGACTAACAAGTCCAAGCCCATCACCATAAATTTAGAATAGGAGAAAGTCTCACCAAACGAGAAATGTGACAAGCAAGAGAATGAACAGGATAGTAGGCGTCCTGAATCAGAGGAATGTAGAAAAAAGGGTTGTGCTTTCAGTGTGGAAAACCATGACACATGATAGAAGATTGCGGAGGCAGCAGACACAATATATTACTCTTCCCAAGGGTGCAGACTAGGAATTCAACAATTCTGTGTCTACCTACCCCCTGTCATCGAGGGTCCAGGAAGCCAGGTACACATTACCCTGCTGACATTGCCTGGTGGAGAGACCCTAGATTGCTTGGTGGACACTAGAGCAGCCAGAACTGTGTCTAGAAAAGGGAATCTTTCAAAAATGCAGAACCCCTTAGAACATACCCCTCTTCCCAGTAATAAAAAGAGGGAAACAGAGTAAACTGGATTCATTCCAAATGGTCCATGACTTAAGGGAAGTCCCTAATCCTCACAGATTGGTAAACTTAATTCCCCCAAGCTCTAGGTGCTTCCATGGAGGAAAGAGAGCAGTGGAAAAGAAGAGTATGGAGTATGGCATGTGGATGGGAGGTGCTGCCTTCCCTGGGCATTATTTCCCATGATTACCCACCTAGCCCATGGCCTATCTCACTGTAACAAGAATGTTATGAGGCAGTCTGTCATCAAACACTGGGTGGCATCTGGGTTCTCAAGCCCAAGCCTGTAATGTGTTCCTCCTTAATTAACCAGGTAAACCAGTCCTGACCTCTAGGAAACATACACTCCGACCACTGTTCCCATTTCAGCGACTGCAGGTAGACTTCATACAGCTACCTTGTGTGGGACAATCTCAGTATGCTCTCATTTTGTGAATATTTTCTTAGAATGGCCAGAAGGATGGGCATGTGCCAAGGCAACTGCCAAGACAATAGGTAAGAAACTGCTAGGAGAAACTGTTTCCAGGTATGGAGTACCAGAGGTCATAAAGTGTGAGGTATACACCTTACAGTACATACTCAGGGACATGGGTGCACTGCAGGCCTTCTGTACCCCTGATCACCCTCAAAGCAGTGATAAGGTTGAGAGACTTAAAGGGGCTCTGAAACTAAAAATCCAAAAGGTGGATGGGTGGGTGGAACATCTACCAGTAGCCTTATACTTAGTAAGGAACACACTTAACACCATATGAGATCCTGTTTGGTTCACCAGAAAAGGTGGGAAGGACTATATCAAGTGCAGCTGATCATGCTCACCTTGTTGAAGCTGGATGGAAAGCCGGTCTGGATACATGCGAGAACAACATTCGCCTTTTCCCGACTTTATGCAGAGTGTCCCACCTGTCACAAGAAACAACTTTCAAGCTTTGTCTTTGTCAAGTGAATGGGTCCGCATCCGTGACGTGGGGTTCAGACCTGCCATATGCAGGCCGCAATACGACCATGGCCAGGCAATGGCCATGTGCATGAGACCTTAGTGTTGGTTCACACCTCGTTTTAACTGGTCCGGCAGGCCAGTTGTAAAGACATGGCAGAATTTGATGTGGGTGCCAAATCTGAAAGAAAAAAATCAATGTAAGAATTAAAATGATTCTTCTACATGAAAGACGGAACAGGAAAAATGTTCCCTTTTCTTCCAAAAGGATATCCAAAAAATCCTACCTTTTCTGCGGAACACCAATGGAACTTTTTTATAAACAGCTACATTGAAACATATGTCGCACAACATTTGTTCTAATGATTGTCAAAAAAAAAAAAAAACAGACATGTCGCATGCAACTTTTACTCCATTGACTTTAATGTACTGTGTTTCGTAAAGTAGTTGACAAGTTGCAGGCCGGGCGCACATATTTTTGCGTTGCGCAGCTTTTCTACGACTTTCTGTCGCGCTTGTCGAACCAACATGTGACGCCCAATGTGAGCGGATGCCAAACTTCTGATAACTTTAAGGTATTTAGTAAGCGTCAGATGCGGACAATGACACTAATCTGTAATGTTGCCGTTCCCATTCTGTCCGAATATTTCTACTTTTTCCACAACTCACACCCCACATTGCATTCATATTTCTTCTTCGGAGATGGTTTAAAGGAAGCATGTCGCTATGTATGGTAGTTATGGAAAAACCTACCCCACCTAGTTTTTTTAGACAACCACGTCCTCTAGTTTGGAGATACACTCTTATTTTTATTTCAGTAGGGTTTTCGGTGAACTGTGGCTGGGTTACAAAATTGCTCGGCCCATAATGCTGGCCAGAGCTTCCCTTCTTGTTTGATCGACAGTCCCTGAAATTTTACAGCCCATAGCGATGACCCAGGGGGCGCCAGATGCACAAAATGGAGTGACCTTGCCCACTGTGCGCCTAAAACCTTATAAACATAAAAAGTAGCATTTCTCATGAACAGAGGCCTAGATTTTGGCAAGAGAGGTACGCCTATGCTTCAAGGCATCTACCCTACGTGCCACTTTAAAAATGGACTTTGGAGGTGACCATCTTAAATCTATGAAATCCGTATCAGTGTCGGATGCCGATTATAAATTCGTAGGAGGTTACAAAAGCATGGGTGATGCAGGAGCTCTGGAGGCCTCACAATTTGGCTAACGGATCTTTCAATATCATTGCCTGACCATAAACTGCTCTCTGGAGCGTCTTCACCAGGGGCGTAACTACCATAGCGGCAGACCATGCGACTGCTATGGGGCCCAGGGCAAGAGGGGACCCAGTTGGGATCATTCCCTCTTCTACTAGGGGTGAGAACTTGGTCAGGACTCTACCCTCTAAATGGGGCCCTTACTTCTCTATGTACGCCACTGATCTTCACCTATGCCACATGTTTCCTTCCTGATGCTTCCCACACAGAGGTTGCTCGTCCACATAGAAAATCATTGTTTATGGATAGAAGACCCAGTTCACACGAGAAGGTCTGCTGCTCACGACTGATGATTTTAGTGGGGGCTGAAAGACACATTCACCCCATGAACAAGTCTTACTCGTTCCTCAGTTGATCGGCAGAAACGTTTATACAGGAAGGACTGTTTCAATAAACGCTCCTCCCCGATAATCAGTCATACCAAATGTTCCGCACGCTACTGTATTTCACTTCACCCTCACTCCACAAAAATATATGATCAGTTTTCCTAAAATTTAAGGACGACTCTAGAGGGAAACACAAATTGATAAGAAAGTTTATGCCAACACACCCTTGCTGCTTTTTTACAGCATTGTACAAATATGCACGAGGGAAGCAATTCCTGAACTGGTGAGGGTACTTTCACACTTGCGGCATGGCTGCATGTCCGACTTGTTAGTCCGGCGATTACTGCTGTGCTGCGCCGTAGCTCGGCCCCCCGCTCCCATTATAGTCAATGGGGACGGAGCGGCAGCACACAGGTACTTGCGGCATGGCGGATCCGGCAGGTGAACAGCCTGCCAGATAGCCATGCTGCAAGTGTGAAAGTACCCTAACAATCTTTTGTTTGCCTTGTGCAAGAGATGCTGAACAGCATGTTTGATGTATGGGCCGACAACAAAACACTGCATGCATTGTATTTTGGCTCACATGTTATCTGCCTATGGGGGCAGGACAGGTGCATTCAACTGCACATACGTGACTTAGTTATGGCAGTCAGCGTGGAACCACTGTGTCGACCAACAGGTTTGACAGGGCAAATTATAAGGTCCTTATCCTAGAAGTCACCTTTAATCCCTATACAGTGATCTATACTTCGCTGCAGGCTGCCACCTGGAGTCGTCTTTGCGTGATTGACACCTGACCAACAATGGTCAGAGACACTGGTGGGGAGCACCAAGGAGGTCAGTCAAAGCCGTAGAGACAGACCTGGTGAAGTACGTGCAATACAGAAAACCGTCTGAAGTCAGGGAAGACAGCGAAGGGCCAAGACAGAGATCAGACATAAGCAAGGTATCAGGCAGCGGTTGGTACATGGGAAGACAAATGAACACAGGACACCATTGCAGGAAGTAAAAGCTAGGAGCCCACTGCTCAGGCACCCTTCTATAGGGGAAGGTGTCTTAAGTACCCAAAGGTGGTCATCAAAAGGCTGGTGTGGATTACAGTGTACGCACTGGCCCCTTAAGAGTCAGAGGGAGTGTGCACTCTATAGGCAGAGGGGAGAATTCTTTCCAGCAAGAGCAGGCTGCAGCCTGCCAGGGCAGACAAGACAGACGACTCCGGTAGCTGAGGAAGGAGGCATGTCTGGGCCACGGGAGGAAGAACAGGAGTGTGAGTGGAACAGCGGCGAGCACGAGCTGCTGATATCAGAGCTCTGCTAGGCCATAAACCACATCCTATAGGTTGATTTCAAATGATGTCCTTTATACCTTGTACCTATGTTATATAATCTATTATGCAGCGCACATCTCATATATTTCCTCTAAGACTTGCTGTAAATATACAGCCATTAGACATTTTGTCCACATGTGACTGATACATATTCTTTGTATGATGATATACATACATATCAGCCTTGTGTTTATCTACATATATAAGACGTGTCTGTTTAATTCCATAGTCTATTTCTTCCTATAATTAGACTTATTTCAGACTTTATAATTTTCTTTCTTTCTGTTGTTTCTTTGTTCACCCTACTATTATTGTTTTGCTAAAACTATATACTTATTTTACTTACTTTATATGTTTGTAGGCCGTGACCAAGGCCCCGGGTGGAACGAAACGTTGGCCCTTTACTAAAAGTGACGATTTTCTGTAAATTCGTTGGTGATTTTCAAATAAAATTGAATCTATCTTCAAAACTACACTACTGAGTGTGCCGTGAAATTATATATAGATGAAGCACATGCTGACATACAAGAGATATGTTACGTGTTCAGAGGATAACTTTATACACAGCCGAATCAATAATAAAGACAAATGCCTGACATAATCAAGAGAAATGATTGGAACGTTTCCGAGTAAAAAGATATTAAACCTCCTCATGAATAATCTATGAATTGCCTTTGGGAAAACAAACATTTATACAGGCAAATGTCACGCCTGGAGGCGCATGTATGTTGTAAGAAGACGATGACATGGATGTGTGTCTATCACATGTGGTTCTTCACTGCTGCATTTTGTGCTCACAGATCACACATGTATGTAAGGGAACAGCATGACTTAGGCTCACAGATCACACATGTATGTGATGGAACAGCATGACTTAGGCTCACAGATCACACATGTATGTGATGGAACAGCATGACTTAGGCTCACAGATCACACATGTATGTGATGGAACAGCATGACTTAGGCTCACAGATCACACATGTATGTGATTTTGATCTTCATGGCCTGTCTTCTGAATAGGTCACCAATATAACTGCTATATATATATATGCTGATCGGCAGGTGTGATTGGTCTTGGACCCCCACCGATTTGCTGTTTGAGGAGGCTCACTCTTGCGAGTATCCCTGCGTTCCCAGGAGTCGGTGTCTACTCCACGTGCTTGTACACTGAGCGGCCGTGTCAGCACTTGCTGACCCGTTCTCAAAGACTTGAGAAAGGGGTATGTTACCCCGAAACGCGTCGTCTAATTAATAAAGTCAACCTGAACCACATCATCTGATTGTTTGAGTGCGCCCCCGGCAGTCCTGCGTCTGATCTGCTAGCTCTTACGCTTTCCTCAACTCCATTTCGAGCCTAACTGGTGGACTGGCCACCGCCACAAGGCCCCGGACAAAGCCTAGGCTGCACCAACAATCGCAATCTGGTCATCCTCACTGTACACCTGCACTGGGGTTGTGTCCAATTAACACAACCCGAATAGGTGAGCAACATCACACATTTAACTTATCTAACCAGCTTTGACGATATCACCCTATAAGCGCCTTTTATCTCTCCATGTGCCATTAATTGCTCTTCCTAGGCAAGTGACGTCATGTTCGTCGGCCGTGTGGGCCAGTTGCAGCTTATCCCATTCAAGTGACGGAGCTGAGCAGGCTGCGGCTCTCACACCGAGAAGCGATAGAACAGCAAATGGAATCTTACCCCGAGTGACGGGAGGCCCAGCTGATGTATAGACACTCATTATAAAGATGTCTTCAGCTTCAAAGGGGTTAATAATGACACCATTCACAGAACCCCTACACAGTGCATTGTACTATGCAAGGCAGCGCCCGGATATATAAACCAGACTGAGTATACAGGCAAATCATATAGGGCACAAGTATCTGTAATACGAAAATATATGCAAACTGCAGAGCGCACACCGTCTGGAACATGATACAACCGTGCCACCGCATATCTTACATGTGTTACCGGAATAAGAGACAAACCCCAAGAGAAGAGCAAGAGAACATTTACATCACATTATACATAATGGGGCGTGTGGTGAATATAGAGAGCAGACAGGACCGAAGCAAAGAGTATAGACAGTATACAGCACCGGAGGAGAGAGTATAGACAGTATACAAGACCGGCAGAGAGAGTATAGACGGTATACAGGACCGGAGGAGAGAGTATAGGCGGTATACAGGACCGGAGCAGAGAGTATAGGCGGTATACAGGACCGGAGCAGAGAGTATAGACGGTATACAGGACCGGAGGAGAGAGTATAGACGGTATACAGGACCGGAGGAGAGAGTATAGACAGTATACAAGACCGGCAGAGAGAGTATAGACGGTATACAGGACTGGAGGAGAGAGTATAGACAGTATACAGGACCAGGGGAGAGAGTATAGATGGTATACAGGACCGGAGCAGAGAGTATAGATGGTATACAGGACTGGAGGACAGAGTACAGGCGGTATACAGGACCAGAGAAGAGATCATAGATGGTATACAGGACTTGAGAAGGACTGTGGATCATGCAGATCTGGATAGAAGTGAGGCATGAGGCACATCAGTGTTCAGAGGAAGCTGTGGGCTGTGAGTCATAGAGGAGTCATTACAGACAGGCGGGGTCCTGTTCCTGCCCAGATATCCCCTAAATAGGAAGGGTTACCCCCACTGGCCCTGACTGTTGTGATATCTCCTATCACAGACTACCCAAATCTGCAGGGGGCCACTATCTGCTTAACCCATTCCTATCTCAGACACGTGTACCAGCTTTTGTGTGTAAACTTCCTGCAGAGATCCACAGACACTATGCCCTCAGTGTAAACTGCGCCATTGTGTCCGGATATTTTAATGGAATCTGCAGTGGAGGTCCATAACAGATGTGAACAAAGCATTAAAGGGGTTGTCCAGGATAATGAAACATCTCCAAACTATGCTAAAATAGCTCAAAGACTGCAAACTATCAGATCAGGTGACCTCACTACCTGGGGAGGGGATGTTATCAGACCAGGTGACCTCACTACCTGGGGAGGGGGTGTTATCAGACCAGGAGACCCCCAGTCCTAGGAAGGTGGTGTTATCAGACCAGGAGACCCCCAGTCCTAGGAAGGTGGTGTTATCAGACCAGGAGACCCCACCACCTGGGAAGAGGGTGTTATCAGACCAGGAGACCCCACCACCTGGGAAGGGGGTGTTATGAGACCAGGAGGCCCCCACTACCTGGGGAGGGGGTGTTATCAGACCAGGAGACCCCACTACCTAGGAAGGGGGTGTTATCAGACCAGGAGACCCCACCACCTGGGAAGAGAGTGTTATCAGACCAGGAGACCCCACCACCTGGGAAGGGGGTGTTATCAGACCAGGAGACCCCCACTACCTGGTAAGGTGGTGCTATCAGACCAGGAGACCCCCACTACCTGGGAAGGGGGTGTTATCAGACCAGGAGACCCCACTACTGGAGGAGGGCGTACTATCAGACCAGGAGACCCCACTACAGGGGGAGGGATGCTATCAGACCAGGAGACCCCACTACTGGAGGAGGGCGTGCTATCAGACAAGGAGATCCCCACTACCTGGGAAGGTGATGTTATCAGACCAGGAGACCCCACTACTTGGTAAGGGGATGTTATCAGACCAGGAGACCCCACCACCTGGGAAGGGGGAGTTATCAGAACAGGAGACCCCACTACCTTTTAAGGTGGTGTTATCAGACCAGGAGACCCCACCACCTGGGAAGAGGGTGTTATGAGACCAGGAGACCCCACCACCTGGGAAGGGGGTGTTATGAGACCAGGAGACCCCCACTACCTGGTAAGGTGGTGTTATCATACCAGGAGACCCCACTACCTGGGAAGGGGGTGTTATCAGACCAGGAGACCCCACCACCTGGGAAGAGAGTGTTATCAGACCAGGAGACCCCACTACTGGAAGAGGGCGTGTTATCAGACCAGGAAACCCCACTATTAGGGAAGGGGGTGTTATCAGACCAGGAGAACCCCCTACTGAAGGAGGGCATGCTATCAGACCAGAAAACCCCACTACAGGGGGAGGGGTGCTATCAGACCAGGAGACCCGACTACTGGGGGAGGGCGTGCTATCAGACCAGGAGACCCACCTTACTGGAGGAGGGCATACTATCAGACCAGGAGACCCCACTACAGGGGGAGGGGAACTATCAGATCAGGAGACCCCACTACTGGAGGAGGCCATGCTATCAGACCAGGACACCCCACTAAAAGGTAGGGGTGCTATCAGACCAGGAGACCCCACTACTGGAGGAGGGCGTGATATCAAGCCAGGAGACCCCAGACCAGGAGACAGATATCACGCCAGGAGACCCCACTACAAGGGGAGGAGTGCTATCAGACCAGGAGACCCACTACAAGGTAGGGGTGCTATCAGACCAGGAGACCCCACTACTGGAGGAGGGCGTGATATCAGACCAGGAGACGCCACTACAGGGGAGGGGTACTATCAGATCAGGAGACCCCACTACTGGAGGAGGCCGTGCTATCAGACCAGGAGACCCCACTAAAAGGTAGGGGTGCTATCAGACCAGGAGACCCCACTACTGGAGGAGGGTGTGATATCACGCCAGGAGACCCCAGACCAGGAGACTGATATCACGCCAGGAGATCCCACTACAAGAGGAGGAGTGCTATCAGACCAGGAGACCCCTCTACAAGGTAGGGGTGCTATCAGACCAGGAGATCCCACTACAAGGTAGGGGTGCTATCAGACCAGGAGATCCCACTACAAGGTAGGGATGCTATCAGACCAGGAGACCCCACTACTGGAGGAGGGCGTGATATCAGAACAGGAGACCCCACTACTGGAAGAGGGCGTGATATCACACCAGGAGACCCCACTACGAGGGGACTAGTGCTATCAGACCAGGAGACCCCACTACAGGAAGAGGGCGTGATATCACACCAGGAGACCCCACTACTGGTTGGAGGGGCTGCATGCTCCTCAGATCTACAACACCTTGTCATGTATTTATAGGGGGATAAGATGTTATGAGTGGTATGGACGGTCTCTCAGGTAAGTGTTGGCCCTGCTCTCATTACTTTTGCTCTGCACCCTGAGATCAGGAAGCTCCAGAATCTTATATCTGGGTGGAGAAGTCTTATATTCATCCCCTAGCAGAAGATCTCTCCAGAATGTTCAGCTTTGTATACACAGCAAACAGTCGGCATTATGATGACTACCACCAGCATTACTACTACTATCTACTACTACTACAATTACTGTTACTACTACCACCACTATTACTATTACAGAGTACTGTGTGGCTGGCACTGTTATGGTGGCATTCTGCGGTCACTTTCTGGGGTGCACTGGGAGCGGTTAGGAGCCCCACACGACACCTCACACACCTATTAGTACATACTGTCCAAATACCAATAATGTATCAGATGGGCCCCTGGCAGAATCTGACTGTGGCCCTCAGACTTCCGATATACATACAGCAGTGTCACATGGATGACCCCTGCTCATACACTGCTTCATCTTCTGCCTGTGGCTCTGCAATGTAGGATTCAGGTTATTAACAGATTACACAGGGGCAACGCCTGTCAGGGAGACACCCAGAAGCTGTCCTCCAGGAGATACATTCCCCTGCCACTCCTCGCCCTCTGGCCTCCTACAGGAGAAGTCAGCTGGAGACGGCTATACCGGGGAGTGGTTACTGTTAGGGGTCTGGGTATACCGAGGTGTGGTTACTGTTAGGGGTCTGGGTATACCGAGGTGTGGTTACTGTTAGGGGTCTGGTTATACCAGGGTATGGTTACTGTTAGGCGTCTGGGTATACCGAGGTGTGGTTACTGTTAGGGGTCTGGGTATATCGGGGAGTGGTTACTGTTAGGGGTCTGGGTATACTGAGGTGTGGTTACTGTTAGGGGTCTGGGTATACCAGGGTTTGGTTACTGTTAGGGGTCTGGGTATACTGAGGAGTGGTTACTGTTAGGGTTCTGGGTATACTGAGGAGTGGTTACTGTTAGGGGTCTGGGCATACCGAGGTGTGGTTACTGTTAGGGGTCTGGGTATACCGAGGTGTGGTTACTGTTAGGGGTCTGGGTATACTGAGGAGTGGTTACTGTTAGGGGTCTGGGTATACCGGGGAGTGGTTACTGTTAGGGGTCTGGGTATACCGGGGAGTGGTTACTGTTAGGGGTCTGGGAATACCGGGGAGTGGTTACTGTTAGGGGTCTGGGTATACCGGGGAGTGGTTACTGTTAGGGGTCTGGGAATACCGGGGAGTGGTTACTGTTAGGGGTCTGGGTATACCGAGGTGTGGTTACTGTTAGGGGTCTGGGTATACCGGGGAGTGGTTACTGTTAGGGGTCTGGGTATACCGGGGAGTGGTTACTGTTAGGGGTCTGGGTATACCGAGGTGTGGTTACTGTTAGGGGTCTGGGTATACTGGAGTGTGGTTACTGTTAGGGGTCTGGGTATACCGGGAGTGGTTACTGTTAGGGGTCTGGGTATACCGAGGTGTGGTTACTGTTAGGGGTCTGGGTATACTGAGGAGTGGTTACTGTTAGGGGTCTGGGTATACCGGGGAGTGGTTACTGTTAGGGGTCTGGGTATACCGAGGTGTGGTTACTGTTAGGGGTCTGGGTATACCGAGGTGTGGTTACTGTTAGGGTCTGGGTATACTGACGTTAGGGGTCTGGGTATACCGAGGTGTGGTTACTGTTAGGGGTCTGGGTATACCGGGGAGTGGTTACTGTTAGGGGTCTGGGTATACCGGGGAGTGGTTACTGTTAGGGGTCTGGGTATACCGGGAGTGGTTACTGTTAGGGGTCTGGGTATACCGGGAGTGGTTACTGTTAGGGGTCTGGGTATACCGGGAGTGGTTACTGTTAGGGGTCTGGGAATACCGGGGAGTGGTTACTGTTAGGGGTCTGGGTATACCGAGGTGTGGTTACTGTTAGGGGTCTGGGTATACCGGGGAGTGGTTACTGTTAGGGGTCTGGGTATACCGGGGAGTGGTTACTGTTAGGGGTCTGGGTATACCGAGGTGTGGTTACTGTTAGGGGTCTGGGTATACCGGAGTTTGGTTACTGTTAGGGGTCTGGTTATACTGGGGTATAGTTCCTGTTAGGGGTCTGGTTATACCGGGGTGTGCTTACTGTTAAGGGTCTGGTTATACCAAGGTGTGGTTACTGTTAGCGGTCTGGTTATACCGGGAAGTAGTTACTGTTAGGGGTCTGGTTATACCAGGGAGTGGTTACTGTTAGGGGTCTGGGTATACCGAGGTGTGGTTACTGTTAGGGGTCTGGTTACTGTTAGGGGTCTGGGTATACCGGGGAGTGGTTACTGTTAGGGGTCTGGGTATACCGGGGAGTGGTTACTGTTAGGGGTCTGGGAATACCGGGGAGTGGTTACTGTTAGGGGTCTGGGTATACCGAGGTGTGGTTACTGTTAGGGGTCTGGGTATACCGGGGAGTGGTTACTGTTAGGGGTCTGGGTATACTGAGGAGTGGTTACTGTTAGGAGTCTGGGTATACCGAGGTGTGGTTACTGTTAGGGGTCTGGTTATACCGGGGAGTGGTTACTGTTAGGGGTCTGGGTATACCAAGGTGTGGTTACTGTTAGGGGTCTGGGTATACCAGGGAGTGGTTACTATTAGGGGTCTGGGTATACCAGGGAGTGGTTACTGTTAGGGGTCTGGGTATACCGAGGTGTGGTTACTGTTAGGGATCTGGGTATACCGAGGTTTGGTTACTGTTAGGGTTCTGGGTATACTGAGGAGTGGTTACTGTTAGGGGTCTGGGCATACCGAGGTGTGGTTACTGTTAGGGGTCTGGGTATACCGAGGAGTGGTTACTGTTAGGGGTCTGGTTACTGTTAGGGGTCTGGGCATACCGGGGAGTGGTTACTGTTAGGGGTCTGGGTATACCGGGGAGTGGTTACTGTTAGGGGTCTGGGTATACCGGGGAGTGGTTACTGTTAGGGGTCTGGGTATACCGGGGAGTGGTTACTGTTAGGGGTCTGGGAATACCGGGGAGTGGTTACTGTTAGGGGTCTGGGTATACCGAGGTGTGGTTACTGTTAGGGGTCTGGGTATACCGGGGAGTGGTTACTGTTAGGGGTCTGGGTATACCGGGGAGTGGTTACTGTTAGGGGTCTGGGTATACCGAGGTGTGGTTACTGTTAGGGGTCTGGGTATACCGGAGTTTGGTTACTGTTAGGGGTCTGGTTATACTGGGGTATAGTTCCTGTTAGGGGTCTGGTTATACCGGGGTGTGCTTACTGTTAAGGGTCTGGTTAAACCAAGGTGTGGTTACTGTTAGCGGTCTGGTTATACCGGGAAGTAGTTACTGTTAGGGGTCTGGTTATACCAGGGTCTGGTTACTGTTAGGGGTCTGGTTATACCGAGGTGTGGTTACTGTTAGGGGTCTGGGTATACAGAGGTGTGGTTACTGTTATGGGTCTGGGTATACCGGGGAGTGGTTACTGTTAGGGGTCTGGTTATACCGGGGTCTGGTTACTGTTAGGGGTCTGGTTATACCGAGGTGTGGTTACTGTTAGGAGCCTGGTTATACTGGGGGGGTTGTTACTGTTAGGGGTCTGGTTATACCAGGTTGTGGTTACTGTTAGGGGTCTGGTTATACCGGGGTGGTTACTGTTAGGGGTCTGGTTATACCAGGGTGTGGTTACTGTTAGGGGTCTGGTTATACTGGGGGGGTTGTACCTGTTAGGGTTCTGGTTATACCAGGGTGTGGTTACTGTTAGGGGTCTGGTTATACTGGGGGGGGCGGTTGGTTGTTACTGTTAGGGGTCTGGTTATACCGGGTTGTGGTTATTGTTAGGGGTCTGGTTATACCGGGGTGGTTACTGTTAGGGGTCTGGTTATACCAGGGAGTGGTTACTGTTAGGGGTCTGGGTATACCGAGGTGTGGTTACTGTTAGGGGTCTGGGTATACAGAGGTGTGGTTACTGTTATGGGTCTGGGTATACCGGGGAGTGGTTACTGTTAGGGATCTGGTTACTGTTAGGGGTCTGGTTATACCGAGGTGTGGTTACTGTTAGCGGTGTGGTTATAGGGTTACTTATAGGGATCCAGATACTATTAGGGTCTGGTTACAATTGACAACCTGGTTATTATTGGGGATGCAGTTATTATTGGGGGAGTGGGACTGATTACTATTGGGGGTTCAGTTGGTATTCTTGGTCTGATTACTCTTAGGGATTGCTCAGTTTTGGGGATTCGCTGTTAAGGGTTTGGTTGTTAGAGGAAAGAGGGACAACAACGTGAAGGGCTTTTAGCAATTAGCAGACTAAACACATTGGCTCCACCCCCTGACTCCTCATACGCAGGACCTCTTCAACTGCGATCTCTCTCAGCTCTGATGAATGCCAGAGGGACTTGCAGAGGCGGGGGGGTTAATGTGACAAGCTATTTCTAGAATTTGGGGATCACTTTGGGCGTGGCAGTTGCCACCACCTAGAGATGACTTACAGTAACCCTCAGTTCACACTTGCACGTTTTACAGCGCGTTTGAACGCGCTGTAAAACGCATAACCGATGCAAACCAATGCTTCCCTATGGGACTGGTTCACATTTTCGCGTTTTACAGCGCGATCGAACGCGCTGAAAAACGCCCGACGCATAAACAAGTGCATTTGTCGCGCGTTTTAGCCCATAGACTTCAATGGGAACGCGCAACGCTTGTATTTTGCGCGTTTTTGACACTGAAAACGCGAGTTCGAACGCGCGTTTATGAATTTGCAACACCAGCGATGCACTCTGATTGGCCAAACTTCATATAGACAGGGATATTTGGTCATTGGACAACACTGCAGTCAATCACACAAACGCGCGTAAAACGTGCGTTTACTATTGACAAAAATGCGCACAAAAACGCGTGGAAAACGCGCGTCTCAGGAACGCTCAGGTCTGAACCCAGCGTAAAGGGCCCAATCCTTGTAGTGAGCTCACCTTAAGAAATGACAGCATATAAATCAGGGATCAGTCAGCTCCTGTCCTCCCAGAGACCCCTGTGTAACCCCTACTGTACATGCTGCACCCTCCATTCCTGAGGCACCAGGTTATACCTCCGGACAGCAGAAAGAGAAGCGACTGCTAAGCAAAGCAGGGATTAGTGGTGCCAGCGAGGTGCGGCCGCATTGTGCCCGTTGTTTGCTCAGTATTCAGCAAATATATGAGATAATCCCAAACAAGTTTATCCTGAAATCAGAGCTGATCAGGGCGATCAGACCACACGACAACCCCAACCTCATCACTGGAGGCTCAATGATGCAGAAAGGAAAATGAGCAGTTACTCAGGGGCGTAAACTCAGGAGGGTGGGCTATAACACAGCCACGCCTCCCAGGGGATGTCTGCTCTTAATAATAACCACTGAAATTCCTTTAGGTGGGGATCCAAGACAGAAAGAGGCACTGTAGTGACTAAAGAGAGGCTGGAAGAATGGTGTTGTGCAAAGAGCCCACATAAATTTCTTACACAAGGGCCCCAACTATCCCTCAATGTATAATGAAGAGTAGACCCTAGTGTCTTTTAGAAAGCCCCGTATACAACATTGAGTGACTCTCACTCCCCATTAGGTGGCGACATTTCTACCTTTATTTACGTGATGTACATTCTCAACACTTGAGAAAACAAT
This sequence comes from Bufotes viridis, assembly GCA_033119425.1. Taxonomy (NCBI): domain Eukaryota; kingdom Metazoa; phylum Chordata; class Amphibia; order Anura; family Bufonidae; genus Bufotes; species Bufotes viridis. Next base: position 69,192,652 of record CM065599.1, read on the forward strand.
CACCAAATGGATGTGAACAGGGGAGTATGATGGCCCTGACCATGATGGCGCTGTTACTGAGTGGATGTAATGAGCCCCATATAGTGGCCCCACTATGAATGCGCTGATCACCTTGTACGAGCAGCAGAATCCTATGACTTGTCACATGCTCGGGGCAACGTATAATGTATCGGTATAATCTGACTGTAATCTGTGGAATTACAGGTTCTGCGGCTTCTACATCGTTATCAGGTCAGTAAATAAACATATCTTGCCTGGAAACAGCAGACAGATGGTGAGATGCTCTACATAAAAGCCACACACCCCTGACAACACCCCAGGGCTCCAATACCGAGTAGGTGGCTCCATGTCAGGTAGTAACCATTCTGCAGTGAACTGGTTAATTAGAACGTATATCTACACAGCAGCGCCACCTAGTGGTTACAGTCTATATGAAGCTGAACACCAGCTCCACCCAGTGGTCATATTATAGAGTGCACTATACTACTAGAAAGTAGTTAGGCACAACAGCACCACCAAGTGGTAATAATATAGGATGCACTATACTAAGAAACCTCAGCTAAGAACACTAGCGCCACCCAGTGATTATATTGTAGAATGCAAGATACTGATTAATTACAGGGTGACACACACAAAAAGAAACAACTTTTTACCATGACTTCCAGCTCTGAGGTGAGGGCAGCATGTGAGCGCTGAGCCTGGTGACTCCATCCCATATGTGGGTTACATTCAGGGATTGGAGCACCACCAGTGGTGACCACAAAATTGCATCCTGCCAAGTACACAGCGCTAAACACATCAGCAATTACAATATATGTATATATTAACGTATGCCTCAGTCTACCACATTTCACAATCATTTCGCCACTAGGTGGCGCTGTCCTTTGGCTTACAATTTAAACATCTAAATACATAAAACAAAATTGGTCAAAATGATGTTTGTTCATACAATCAGATAAACAGGACATAATAGACATAAATTCAGCATACTGATTACTCCCATCATCTGCTGAGAGGAGGCACACCCAGCGTGACAGCACAGGATGGATTCCTGACACCATGTCAGGTGCAGCGAGGCCTCCCACATGTAGTGACCTCCCCTCACACATTTGTTCCTTGGCTCAGATAACACCGTTTATGAAGGATTCTAGGAGCAGAACGGTTATAACATAACAGTCAGTGCTGTCCACTAATACGTGGCTCAATCTTATCAGTCGTCTGCCCCCTGCTGGACGGACAGCAGAACAAGCCTTCAGTGTCGCTCCTGGTACTGCATCGCCATCTGTTGGCTCAGCTTCAGGGCAATCTCCCCGATCAATGTCCAATACTCATCAAAACTAATCTTCCCATCCTCGTCCAAATCTAAGGACTGGATCAGCTTGTTCGCTGCCTCCTTGTTCTGTGTGTTCTGGAGGGAAAAAGAGAAAATATGGACAGAACTGCTATTAGTATCTCCAGTGTAATACTGATGGCGAGAAATCCACACATATTACATCTTGAACATAGGAGCAGTATTATAGTAGTTATATTATTGTACATAGGAGGTAGTATTATAGTAGTTATATTCTTGTACATAGGAGCAGTATTATAGTAGTTATATTCTTGTACATAGGAGGCAGTATTATAGTAGTTATATTCTTGTACATAGGAGCAGTATTATAGTAGTTATATTCTTGTACATAGGAGCAGTATTATAGTAGTTATATGTTTGTATATAGGAGCAGTATTATAGTAGTTATATTCTTGTACATAGGAGGCAGTATTATAGTAGTTATATTCTTGTACATAGGAGCAGTATTATAGTAGTTATATTCTTGTACATAGGAGCAGTATTATAGTAGTTATATTCTTGTACATAGGAGGCAGTATTATAGAAGTTATATTCTTGTACATAGGAGCAGTATTATAGTAGTTATATTCTTGTACATAGGAGCAGTATTATAGTAGTTATATTCTTGTACATAGGAGGCAGTATTATAGTAGTTATATTCTTGTATATAGGAGCAGTATTATAGTAGTTATATTCTTGTACATAGGGGGCAATATTAGAGTAGTTATATTCTTGTACATAGGGGGCAGTATTATAGTAGTTATATTCTTGTACATAGGGGGCAATATTAGAGTAGTTATATTCTTGTACATAGGGGGCAGTATTATAGTAGTTATATTCTTGTACATAGGAGCAGTATTATAGTAGTTATACTCTTGTACATAGGAGGCAGTATTATAGTAGTTATATTCTTGTACATAGGAGCAGTATTATAGTAGTTATATTCTTGCACATAGGAGCAGTATTATAGTAGTTATATTCTTGTACATAGGAGCAGTATTATAGTAGTTATATTCTTGTACATAGGAGCAGTATTATGGTAGTTATATTCTTGTACATAGGAGCAGTATTATAGTAGTTATATTCTTGTACATAGGAGCAGTATTATAGTAGTTATATTCTTGTACATAGGAGCAGTATTATAGTAGTTATATTCTTGTACATAGGAGCAGTATTATAGTAGTTATATTCTTGTACATAGGAGCAGTATTATAGTAGTTATACTCTTGTACATAGGAGGCAGTATTATAGTAGTTATATTCATGTACATAGGATTGCCTTTCTGCCAGGAAACTTCTACAGTCACAGTACAAATCTGTTCTGGTTCTCCTGGCAAAGTAAGGAAATCTAAAAGACTTAAAAAACTGGTGTCCATTGTCTTTAACCCCTTAAGGACGAAGGGCGTACATGTACGCCCTTCGTCCGCACTTTAAAGATGGCGCCCGCTCCCGCACGGAGCGGGCGCATGAGCTGCGGGTAAACGCTTGATTCATCAAGCTGACACCCGCAGCTCATGTCCGCGACCGGCAGCGATGCCGATCGCGGACATTTAACCCCTCAGATGCCGTGGTCAATCCTGACCACGGCATCTGATCAGCACAAACCGAAAGTTTCACTTTCGGTTTTGCTCGGCTCCCTGATGGCCACAAGGGGGAGCCGAGCATGCATGTAGTACCCTAGGTTTCTGTGAATGAAACCTAGGTTACTACAAGTATTCCTATGGAGCCTATGACTGTAATAGGCTCCATAGGAAATATGCGATTTCTCATATATTCCAATGCTATTGCATTGGAAAATATGAGAATAGCAATCTGATGATTGCATCTTATAGTTCCCTATGGGAACTATAAGAAAGTAGTAAAAAAAAAAAAAAGTTTAAAAATAAAAATTAAATAAAAAAAATATAAAAATTCAAATCACCCCCTTTCCCCAAAATGAAAATAAAATAAATAAAAAATAAAAATTACACATAATGGGTGTCGCAATGTGCGAAAACGCCCATACTATAATAATATGAAAAATATTCACCATACGGTAAACATAAAACGGAAAGAAAGCGTCCAAATGGCTAATTCGCCATTTTTGGACGCTTCATTTCTAAAAAAATGAATAAAAAGTGATCAAAACATCATACGCACCCCATAATGGTATCAATTAAAAGTTCAGATTGCCCGCAAAAAATGAGCCCCTACACTGCTCCGTACGCATAATTACAAAAAAGTTATAGGGGTCAAAACATGGCGACAAAAAATAAAATAAAAAATTCCCACTTTTAATTTTTTTTCACTATCAAAACGCAAGAAAAACTATACATATTAGGTATTGCCGGATTCGTACTGACCTGAAGAATAAAATTAACCAGTCAGTTTTATCGCAAATCGAACGTTGTAATTTAAAAACCCGTAAAACTGTGGTGAAATTGCTTTTTTTTTGCAATTTCACCCCATTTGGAATTTTTTTCCCGTTTCCCACTACATCACATGCAAAAATAAATGGTAGCGTTAAAAAGTACAACTTGTCCCGCAAAAAATAAGCCGTCATATGGCTATGTGAGCGGAAATATAAAAATGTTATGGCTTTTGGAAGGCAGGGAGCGCAAAACAAAAATGCAAAAATCCCAAAACCCCCGGTCCTTAAGGGGTTAAGGAACACCGATTATAAAGTTCTGGCCAAGATCTTGTATTATAGGCTGAGTGTGGTGGCGGATGACCTGATCATCTCCAACCAGACGTGTGGTGTGAAAGGCCGGACTATAGAGGACTCATTGCTGCTGGTGAGGGAAGTGGTGACGTACATCAGGCAGCACAGTGTAGGAGCATATGTGGTGGGGTTAGACCAGAGCAAGGCTTTCGATAGAGTCCATCATGACTACCTGTACCAGGTATTGTTGGAGTACGGACTTCCTGCACGCTTCGTACAATGGCTGCAGGTTCTCTATAAGGAGGCAGTAAGCCAGCCTCTGATTAATGGTCACCTGGCAGAAGCCTTTAGGACCATGTCTGGTGTAAGGCAGGGCTGCCCTCTAAGCCCATTATTATACGTCTTCAGTCTGGATCCTTTTTTAGGAAAGTTGCAGGATAATAGAAATCTCTTGGGGTTGAAATGTCACCTACAGAGTAAAATAGTGGACGTAAAGTTCTATGCTTCTGCGGATGATGTGACGGTTCTGGTGTCGTCTAGTGATGATTGTGTGGCCCTACAACAGGAGATAGCAGCTTTCTCTCGAGTGTCGAATTCTGCTGTGAATATGGATAAGAGCGAGGCGTTGTGGCTGGGGGGTGACCGCGGTGTCTTCTCAGTGCCCTTCAGAACAGTGCAGGACAAGATAAAGATTTTGGGAATTCAGTTTGGAACTGTAGATGATGGGAAGGTGAACTGGGAGGAGAAGCTGGCGGTGTGTGAGCAGAAGGTGCAGTGCTGGCGGCACTGGAAGCTGACTTATCAGGAGAAGATCCGCCTGCTGAAAAGCTTCCCGCTCCCGCTATTCCTCTACATCAGTGTGGTGTTCCCAGTGCCCGATAAGCTGCTTACCAGACTGACCAATATCTTCTTCCACTTCTTGTGGGGTAATAGGGTGAATATAGTCAGGAGGAACATTGTCTATCTCCCCCAGAAGGAGGGCGGCCTGTCCATGCCCTGCCCAGAGCTCTTCTTTAACCTCATGTTTCTGATGAAGAATTTCTCATTTTGTAAGAGTTCAGAGTTAAAGCTGTGGAGTACTCTGTTTAAGAACCAGATCCAGCAGTTTGTCTCTGTGTGGTCGGTAGGTGACCCCATTAAGAGGATCTCAGGGCGCATTAAGAATAACGTTTCCTGGTACGCGGTACATGTAATTAGTAAGATCATTAAATGGAAAATCTTATATAGTGATGTAAAGCGGCTCAATAGGAAAGAGATGTATAAGAACCTGCTGATATCTCAGTTTAGTGTCCAAATCCAGCTGAAGAACGCCCCGAACCTGGATGTTAAACAGGCTGTGAGAATCCTGGAGGACCCCAGAGTCCCCGCTCACATGAAGGATGTGTCATGGCTGGCATTCCACAGTAAAATGTATGTCAGGGACAATCTAAAGTGTAGAAATGTGCCAGACAGATCCTGCCCTAGAGAGCAATGCCGTCAGGTACTGGACACCATGGAGCATCTTCTGCTGCACTGTCCGTTCAGTCTCCAGGTATGGGAGGCCGTGTCACTGTCCCTTCAGTTACCACATCTAGTCGGGCAGCCGTACCCTCAGCTCTTGTATGGAGACTTCCCCCCAGATCTCAGACAATATAGCAGAAGTTCTCTGTATGTAGTGAATGTGGCGACCATGTACCATCTGTGGTGTGCGCGGTGCTGCCTGGTCATCAACAGGGAGCTCCTGACCGGTGATAAAATCTTATATAATATCCTGGAAAGTCTGAAGATGATATATAAGAAAGACGGGAAAAATAACCGCAATAACATGTACTGGAGGAACATCAATGTGTCAGCATTTGTATAATGTGTTGTGATGTTTATCAAAGTGATGTAACTTTATATTATTTATTCTTTTCTATGATTTTATTGTAAATGTATTGTAATATTTTGTTGCCAGTTTTCAATTAAAAAGATCATTATAGTAGTTATATTCCTGTACATAGGAGCAGTATTATAGTAGTTATATTCTTGTACATAGGAGGCAGTATTATAGTAGTTATATTCTTGTACATAGTAGCAGTATTATATCAGTTATATTCTTGTACATAGGAGCAGTATTATAGTAGTTATATTCTTGTACATAGGAGCAGTATTATAGTAATTATATTCTTGTACATAGGAGCAGTATTATAGTAGTTATATTCTTGTACATAGGAGCAGTATTATAGTAGTTATATTCTTGTACATGGGGTAGTATTATAGTAGTTATATTCTTGTACATAGGAGGCAGTATTATAGTAGTTATATTCTTGTATATAGGAGCAGTATTATAGTAGTTATATTCTTGTACATAGGAGCAGTATTATAGTAGTTATATTCTTGTACATAGGAGGCAGTATTATAGTAGTTATATTCTTGTACATAGGAGCAGTATTATAGTAGTTATATTCTTGTACATAGGAGGCAGTATTATAGTAGTTATATTCTTGTACATAGGAGCAGTATTATAGTAGTTATATTCTTGTACATAGGAGCAGTATTATAGTAGTTATATTCTTGTACATAGGAGCAGTATTATAGTAGTTATATTCTTGTACATAGGAGCAGTATTATAGTAGTTATATTCTTGTACATAGGAGCAGTATTATAGTAGTTATATTCTTGTACATAGGAGCAGTATTATAGTAGTTATATTCTTGTACATAGGAGCAGTATTATAGTAATTATATTCTTGTACATAGGAGCAGTATTATAGTAGTTATATTCTTGTACATAGGAGCAGTATTATAGTAGTTATATTCTTGTACATGGGGTAGTATTATAGTAGTTATATTCTTGTACATAGGAGGCAGTATTATAGTAGTTATATTCTTGTATATAGGAGCAGTATTATAGTAGTAATATTCTTGTACATAGGAGCAGTATTATAGTAGTTATATTCTTGTACATAGGGGGCAATATTAGAGTAGTTATATTCTTGTACATAAGGGGCAGTATTATAGTAGTTATATTCTTGTACATAGGAGGCAGTATTATAGAAGTTATATTCTTGTACATAGGAGCAGTATTATAGTAGTTATATTCTTGTACATAGGAGGCAGTATTATAGTAGTTATATTCTTGTATATAGGAGCAGTATTATAGTAGTAATATTCTTGTACATAGGAGGCAGTATTATAGTAGTTGTGTTCTTGTACATAGGAGCAGTATTATAGTAGTTATATTCTTGTACATAGGGGGCAATATTAGAGTAGTTACATTCTTGTACATAGGGGGCAGTATTATAGTAGTTATATTCTTGTACATAGGAACAGTATTATAGTAGTTATACTCTTGTACATAGGAGGCAGTATTATAGTAGCTATATTCTTGTACATAGGAGGCAATATTTTAGTAGTTATGTTCTTGTACATAGGAGCAGTATTATAGTAGTTATATTCTTGTAAATAGGGGGCAGTATTATAATAGTTATATTCTTGTACATAGGAGCAGTATTATAGTAGTTATATTCTTGTACATAGAGGGCAGTATTGTAGTAGTTCTATTCTTGTACATAGGAGGCAGTATTATAGTAGTTAAATTCTTGTACATAGGAGGCAGTATTATAGTAGCTATATTCTTGTACATAGGAGGCAGTATTATAGTAGTTATATTCTTGTACATAGGAGGCAGTATTATAGCAGTTATATTCTTTTACATAGGGGCAGTATTATAGTAGTTATATTCTTGTACATAGAGGGCAGTATTGTAGTAGTTCTATTCTTGTACATAGGAGGCAGTATTATAGTAGTTATATTCTTGTACATAGGAGCAGTATTATATCAGTTATATTCTTGTACATAGGACCAATATTATAGTAGTTATATTCCTGTACATAGGAGCAGTATTATAGAGTTATAGTCTTGTACATAGGAGGCAGTATTATAGCAGTTATATTATTGTACATAGGAGCAGTATTATAGAAGTTATATTCTTGTAAATCGGAGGCAGTATTATAGTGGTTATATTCTTGTACATAGGGGCAGTATTAAAGTAGTTATATTCTTGTACATAGAGGGCAGTATTGTAGTAGTTCTATTCTTGTACATAGGAGGCAGTATTATAGTAGTTATATTCTTGTACATAGGAGCAGTATTATATCAGTTCTATTCTTGTACATAGGACCAATATTATAGTAGTTATATTCCTGTACATAGGAGCAGTATTATAGTAGTTATATCCTTGTACATAGGAGGCAGTATTATAGTAGTTATATTCTTGTACATAGGAGCAGTACTATAGTAGTTATATTCTTATACATAGGATCAGTATTATAGTAGTTATATTCTTGTACATAGGAGGCAGTATTATAGTAGTTATATTCTTGTACATAGGAGCAGTATTGTATTAGTTATATTCCTATTACTTACAGTCAGGACGTGTGGCAGCTCCTTCGCCACCATCTCACGAAATTCCTTCTTGTTCATCTTGTCATTCTTCCCTTTCCTCTTGGCATAGTCATAAAATTTACGGACCAAAATCTCTATAGCTGATTCTAGCTCGCTGCAGCCTGATGCCATGTGTGCACAGTGCTGGGCTCCCCTTGATAGAGAGTACAATTATGTCAGAGAAATCGTCTGCACTTTTATGTGTAAGCTCTTGGGATGTAATGTATTCTAGCATAGTTTGGTATACATGTGCATCTCAATAAATTAGAATATCATCATTAATATAATGATCACTAGCCTTGAATTTCTGAAGTGTTGGCTGTTAGAAGTTTGCCCCTAGTGTTGCTGAGGATGCCACCTGGAATTGGGGGCACAGGTTCTTTAGAAATTGCACAGGCACTAGCTTGATGACCCGGGGAGTATTCTATCCCGTCTTTGGTAGGTCCTTATTGTATTGGGCGACTTGAAAATATTTTGTAGCCTTTGACACTGATAGTATGTCACACTGGATATACGACAGCTGCATTATTGATGCTGGAAGCGCACTTGAATACATAGCTGTATGAAATGCAACACAGTGACTACAGTGTATCCAAGTTTTTTGGTCTCCTTATTAAGGGCCAGTGTCTTTTATCACTATATTTTACATGTGTTTACGAGCTTTTAGTGCATATCAATGAAGTTTGAACATTTTATTTTTATTTACAGCCACTCCTCAGTGAATAACATTTACATTTTAGATGGACTTACTCTTATGAAATCAGTGAGCTGAAATGCAAAATGTATTTTCATCTGAAAACAGGACTTGGAGCGCTGAACAGCAGTCCAGTCCTTTTCCTCCTTATCCCAGGGAAGATGCCTCTGATGTTGTCTCTGGGTCATGAGTGGCTTGACACATGGAATGCAAGAACTTGTAGCTAATGTCCTGGATTCGTCTGTGTGTGGTGGCCCTTGAAGCACTGACTCCAGCTGCAGTCCACTCCTTGTGAATCTCCCCCAAATTCTTGAATGGCCTTTCCTTGACAATCCTTTCAAGGTTGCGGTTATCCCTGTTGCTTGTGCACCTTTTTCTACCACACCTCTCCCTTCCACTCAACTTTCCATTAATATGCTTGGATACGGCACTCTGTGAACAGCCAACTTCTTTAGCAATGACCTTTTGCGACTTGCCCTCCTTGTGGAGGCTGTCAATGACTGTCTTCTGGGCAACTGTCAAGTCAGCAGTCTTCCCCATGATTGTGTACCCTACTGAACCTGACTGAGGGACTTTTTGTAGGCTTAGGAATCCTTTGCAGGTGTTTTGTGCTAATTATCTGATTGGAATGTGATACCATGAGTCTATAATATTCTAATTTTCTGAGATACTGACATTTGGGTTTTCATTAGCTGTAAGCCATAATCACCAACATTAAAAGGAATAAACACTTGAAATCGATTACTCTGTGTGGAATGGGTCTATTTGAATTTCACTTTCTGAACTGAATTACTGAAATAAATTACCTTTTCGATGATATTGTAATTTATTGAGATGCACCTGTATTATGACATTGGTCGCTTCTTCAATCTTCAGCTTTTCTCTCTGCATTTACCTAGGGAGGAAATCCAGAAAATAAAATGCATTTCTAAATGTGAAACTATGAAGATGAGGTGAATGGCGCTCCCTCCGCTATCACCGTCTTTCTGTCAGGGGATGATGATTTTCATGTCTCTTTCCTTCCTGAGGATTTTAAGGACTGAACAGGAAAGTGGCGGTGTCTCTTGCACACAATGGCTGCATACCCTGTACTATAACCGAGGGGTTAATCCAATACAATGTCTCTCCATTCTTTGGGGCATGCAATCACAGTGAGGCAAAACTGCCTGATTATACGTGTATCCCCTATAGAATATATATATTACCTGTCCTGCCTATGACTTTGTCCATGAGACCTGCTCCCACCAGGAAACCTCCATACACCCCCTTATATCATGCTGCACTCCACCTGTCAGCCTCACCCCCCTGCTCTCATACTTGTCAGTTGTCTCCACACAGATCATACTGCAGCCGGCAGAGCATGTAACGTATGTACAGTGTGTGCAGTATATGTATAGCAGCTGTACATATATAGCAGTACCTGATGGCAGCCACCGGCTCCCGTCCTCTGTAGCTGGGATCTTTCCCCTTCCTCCTTCTCCCTTCACTGGTTTCTGTTTCCTGTCTGACCCTCAGACCCTCCCCCCGGCTGCTCCCAATGCTCAGAACACAGGAGTATGGGAGTAGTTGTCTGTCCTCCCAGCAATGTGTGTATGTATACAGATGTAGCAGAGCTGAGCTGTGGTACAGTTCATATTTATGTCTGTGTTTTTTTGTGGCGTTACATAGGACTGCAGGTGACACCTATGTTTACATAGGACACATCTCAATAGAATTATACATCTATGTACATCTACACTATATGGAGAAAGGTACATGGACCCTTCACATTTCAACTCCAGCATCTTTTATGACATCTCATTGTATATCAATAGGCATTATAATTTACCCCCTTCTGGGAAGATCTCTCCTTTCACCCCTGGGGAAGGATTTCTACAAGATTTTGGAGGGTGTCTGTGGGAATTTTTGCCGCTTCCACCAGAAGGTTATTTGTGAGGTCAGACCCTGATGTTGGAGGAGAGGGCCCGGTTCGCAGTCTCTGGTCTGGTGCTGTATGGGTTGAGGTCAGGGCTCAGTGTGGTAAGTCAAGTTCTTTCAGACTCCCCCAACCATGCCTTTATGGAGTTTCTGCACTGGGGCGCAGTCATGGAGGAGCAGAAAAGGGCCTTCCCCAAACTGTTCCCACAAAGTTGTTTGCATACAATTGTCCACAATGTCTTGCCTGCTGAAACATTACAATTTCCCTTCTGTGGTACTAAAGCGAACCTCTCTCAAAAAGCAGTCGGGCAGGTAATGTTCTCCTGGTCTGCACCAGACTTGTCAATCAGATGTTAGATAGAGAAGTGTGATTGGTCACTGCACAGAAGACGTCTCCTCTGCTCCAGAGTCCAGTGGTGGCATGCCCTACACCGCTCCATCCCACGCCTGAAATTGTAAGGCTGGCATGCAGCGGCCAAGGAGACCCATGCCATGAAGCTCTCGACACAGTTTTTGTGCTAATGGCAGAGCAGGTCTGGAGTCTGCAGTTATAGAGTCAGCAGAGCGGTGGTGACCTTTATGCACTTGCTCCTCTGCACTCGGCGACCCCGCTCTGTAACTTTACAGGGTGTCCACTTCGTGGCTGAGCTGCTATGGTTCAATCCACTTTTCAATAACACTGCTCACGGTAATGGTGGAATACCTAAGAGGGAAGACATTTCAGGAATTGAATTGTGGCAGCAGTGGCTCCTATTACAGGGCCACGTTGGAATTCAGGAGGCTCTTTACAATCAGCCATTCTATCACCAATGCCTGTAAAGGTGACTGCATGGCCAGCGCTGGATGTTATACACCTGTGGTAATAGCAGACTGCATAGGTAGAGGCTGGATGTTATACACTGTGGTAATGGTAGACTGCATGGCTAGAGGCTGGATGTTATACACTGTGGTAATGGTAGACTGCATGGCTAGAGGCTGGATGTTATACACCTGTGGTAATGGTAGACTGCATGGCTAGAGGCTGGATGTTATACACTGTGGTAATGGTAGACTGCATGGCTAGAGGCTGGATGTTATACACTGTGGTAATGGTAGACTGTATGGCTAGAGGCTGGATGTTATACACTGTGGTAATGGTAGACTGCATGGCTAGAGGCTGGATGTTATACACTGTGGTAATGGTAGACTGCATGGCTAGAGGCTGGATGTTATACACTGTGGTAATGGTAGACTGTATGGCTAGAGGCTGGATGTTATACACTGTGGTAATGGTAGACTGCACGGCTAGAGGCTGGATGTTATACACTGTGGTAATGGTAGACTGCATGGCTAGAGGCTGGATGTTATACACTGTGGTAATGGTAGACTGCACGGCTAGAGGCTGGATGCTATACACTGTGGTAATGGTAGACTGCATAGCTAGAGGCTGGATGTTATACACTGTGGTAATGGTAGACTACATGGCTAGAGGCTGGATGTTATACACTGTGGAAATGGTAGACTGTATGGCTAGAGGCTGGATGTCATACACTGTGGTAATGGTAGACTGCACGGCTAGAGGCTGGATGTTATACACTGTGGTAATGGTAGACTGCATGGGTAGAGGCTGGATGTTATACACTGTGGTAATGGTAGACTGCATGGCTAGAGGCTGGATGTTATACACTGTGATAATGGTAGACTGCATGGCTAGAGGCTGGATGTTATACACTGGTAATGGTAGACTGCATGGGTACAGGCTGGATGTTATACACTGTGGTAATGGTAGACTGCATGGATAGAGGCTGGATGTTAAACACTGTGGTAATGGTAGACTGTATGGCTAGAGGCTGGGTGTTATACACTGTGGTAATGGTAGACTGCATGGCTAGAGGCTGGATGTTATACACTGGTAATGGTAGACTGCATGGGTACAGGCTGGATGTTATACACTGTGGTAATGGTAGACTGCATGGATAGAGGCTGGATGTTAAACACTGTGGTAATGGTAGACTGTATGGCTAGAGGCTGGGTGTTATACACTGTGGTAATGGTAGACTGCATGGCTAGAGGCTGGGTGTTATACACTGTGGTAATGGTAGACTGCATGGGTAGAGGCTGGATGTTATACACTGTGGTAATGGTAGACTGCATGGCTAGAGGCTGGATGTTATACACTGTGGTAATGGTAGACTGCATGGCTAGAGGCTGGATGTTATACACTGTGGTAATGATAGACTGCATGGCTAGAGGCTGGATGTTATACACTGTGGTAATGGTAGACTGCATGGGTAGAGGCTGGATGTTATACACTGTGGTGATCGTAGACTGTATGGCTAGAGGCTGGATGTTATACACTGTGGTAATTTTTAGACTGCATGGCCAGGGGCTGGATGTTATACACTGTGGTAATGGTAAACTGCATGGCTAGAGGCTGGATGTTATACACTGTGGTAATGGTAAACTGCATGGGTAGAGGCTGGATGTTATACACTGTGATAATGGTAGACTGAGGATGGGGTTTCCAGAGAGGAGCTTCTTCAACAATTGCCTACCCTGAAGCTAGCGGCGGAATTCCTCTGCGATTTCTGGTAGACTCCTTAAGGCTGATCGCTAAAAATATGGCACTGACCAATTCCATAAGAAGAACAATATGGTTGAAACTTTGGTCTGGAGATCCTTCTTCAAAGAATAATCTGTGCTCCCTTCCCTTCGAGCCGGGTAAACTTTTTGGCTCTCACTTGGAGAAGCTCCTTGAAGCCAATATGGAGAATAAAGTGCTATCTTTTCCACAGCCTAAGCGCAGAGATAGAAACCGTTTTTTTTTCGTTCCTATAAAGGGGCGGATTACAGAAGATCTAATTTTAGAGGACGCTATAATCGGGGAAGGTCTGACCGAAGAACTTGGCTATCTTCAAAGAAACCAGGAAGAAAGACAGAGGAAAACAAATCCTCTAAACCTGAATTCTGACGCCAGAAGTCAGGAAGTAGGGGGACGTCTGACAACCTTTTATTCCAGTTGGCTGCAGATCACCACAGATTGCTGGGCGCAAAATATAATCCAAAACGGGTACAAGCTAGAATTCATTCATCTTCTGGAAAATCGTTTTCTTCTCAACAAAGAAGGAGATGTAGAGATATTCCAGCTTCTGGAAGATTTCATCAAAAAAGGAGCACTAGAACCCGTGCCAGACCATCAAGTATATTCAGGCGTCTATTCCAGAATTTTTCGCGTACCCAAGCCAGGCGGAAAAAGCCGCCTAATCATAGATCTGCGTTACGTAAACCGTTGTATGGAGAAGACCCATTTCAAAATGGAGACGATAAGATCAATTTCTGCGATCCTCAGAAAAAAGCACTTTATGGCGTCTTTGGATTTAAAAGATGCATACCTGCATATACTGATCCACCCAAACTCAAGAAGGTTTCTGCGAGTAGCCATCAGAAAGGGGAAGAAGATAATGCACCTTCAATTCAAGGCTTTGCCATTCGGTCTCTGTTCTGCTCCAAGGATCTTCACAAAGATCGCTATTATCATTGCAGTGAAACTTCGTCTTCAGGGGATTCAGATCTTCCCCTATCTAGACGATTGGCTGGTCGTTGCAGAATCAAGATCCCTGCTTCAGCAGCATCTAGAGGAGACCATAAAACTTCTCCAGTCTACAGTTTTTCTCCTAAATTGGGAAAAATCTGATTTAATCCCATCCACCTCCAAAGTCTTTCTCGGCTTCCTCATCGATACGATGTCCATGAAGTTATATCTTCCTCCTCAGAAAATTACAGCATTAAAAAGAGAAGTGAAGACTCTAATATCTCTACGATCACCTTCGGTTCGAAGAGTCATGAAGACGTTAGGGCACCTGACATCTGTAGCAGATGCTGTCCCTTGGGCAAACATCCATTCCAGGGACCTCCAGCAGAACCTACTGCAAGCCTGGCGTTGCAGCAATTATCAATTGAGGGCGAGGCTAAAATTGTACCCTTCCACAATACAGAGTCTCAGTTGGTGGCTTCAGACCAAGAATCTTACCAAGGGGTAGAATTTCCAATTTCTCTCTCCAACAGTCATCACAACGGATGCTTCAGGTCAAGGATGGGGAGCTTATCTCCAGGACAGATGGGTGCAGGGCCTCTGGTCTCCCAAGGAGAAGATCCAGTCCTCCAACTACAGAGAACTGAAGGCAGTCTTGCTAGCTCTCCAGAGGTTCAAAACTTATGTATTAGGAATGCCAGTGCTAATACGATCAGACAACCTGGCGACAGTTTTTTATTTAAACAAACAAGGCGGAACGAGAAGTACCTCGCTACTACACCTTTGCAAGAAAATTTTTCATTGGGCAGAATTACACTTAACAGAATTAAGAGCCATGCATATCAGAGGCTGCTCCAATACTCAGGCGGATCTTCTGAGCAGGAAGACGATCAATCAGACAGAATGGGAGCTGAATCTGGAAGTTTTCAGAAACATTGTAACCAGATGGGAGTGGCCCACCTGGAGTCTGATGGCCTCGGCCAAGAACAGGAAACTAAACAGATTCTGTTCTCTAAAGGAGTCCGACAATCCTACAGTTGTGGGTGCCTTCTCCATGAGCTGGAGAGATCTGTCTGCCTACATCTTTCCCCCAGTGCCTCTCATTCCGAGGGTCTTGCGGAAGATAATAGAAGAGAAGCCTCAAGTGGTGATAATGATAACTCCTTTTTGGCCAAGGAGATCTTGGTTTCCCCTTCTTCTCCATCTAGCCAAAGGGGAATACTTGAAACTTCCGCTTTGTCCAGATCTGCTTCTTCAGAACGGTCTCTGTCACCAGAACCTAGGCCGTCTACATCTCACGGCCTGGAGACTGAAAGATCCAAATTAGAGAAGAAGGGCCTCTCTCAATTAGTTATAGGTACTCTTCTCGCCTCTCGCAAAGACTCTACTAACAAAAGATATGCTAAAATATGGAAAAGATTCAGTTCCTGGATGTCAGATTCATGCTATGAAGATATTAATGTATCATCAGTCCTACAATTTCTTCAAGATGGCTTTCAGAAGGGTCTTAAGCCCAATACTTTAAGAGCGCACATGACAGCCATAAACTCTATGACGGAGAATAAGTTCCTTCATCACCCATTGATCTTCAGATTCTTCAAAGCAGTTAAAAGACTAAAACCAGTACACAGGGATCCTATACCAATTTGGGACCTCTCAGTAGTCTTAAAAAGACTTATATCAGCCCCGTTCGAGCCTCTTCAAGAAGCAGACCTTAAATGGCTATCCTACAAAACTTTGTTTTTGACGGCTATTACATCTGCCAAAAGACTGGGAGAACTACAAGCGTTATCTTATAAACTCCCTTATCTACAGTTCCTTCCAGACAGAGTCTTACTGCGTACAGTACCTGTTTTTCTTTCTAAAGTTCCTTCTTCAGCCAACAAAAATCGGGAATCATTTCTTCTGGTCTTTTTACCTGGCCCGGTCAGTGAAGAGCAGAATCTTCTGCATACTCTTAATATAAAAAGAGCCTTACAGATCTACATTCAAAGAACCCAGGATTTCAGGAAATCCGAAAACCTTTTTGTCCTTTTTTCGGGTGCAAGAAAAGGACAAAGGCCTTCCAGAGACTCTCTCGCTAGGTGGATAAAATCCACAATTTCCGAAGCCTACTCGCTTGAATCATTACCTCTCCCGTTTCCAGTCAAGGCACATTCCACCAGGGCCGTAGCAACCTCCTGGGCAGAAATGGCTCAAGTCCCGATAGAAGACATTTACAATGCGGCGTCATGGTCTTCATCACTGACGTTTGGAAAGCACTATCGCCTGGACATCAATGCTAGGAGTTCAGCCTTTGGTACTGGGGTTCTGTCAGCAGCTTTGGGTGAAGTTCCCTCCCTTTGAGATCTATAAAAATCCCATTCTGTGCTGCCGGAGGACGAAAGGGGAAAGGGAAAATCTTACCTGGGATTTTACTTTCCTTGAGTCCGGAGGCAGCACAACTATACCCTCCCTAATAAAACAATTTTTGTTATTGCATTTATCTTGTGTCGGAGTCTATTTTTAAACACAGGAATGCTAGAGGAGAGGAGTCATTTATAGGGCATGTCCCTGGATAATTAATTGTTTAATTGTTTTTTTACTAGGTTTTTTTACTAGGTGGGCTTTTACCATTCTGTGCTGCCTCCGGACTCAAGGAAAGTAAAATCCCAGGTAAGATTTTCCCTATACACTGGTAATGGTAGACTGCATGGGTAGAGGCTGGATGTTATACACTATGGTAATGGTAGACTGCATGGATAGAGGCTGGATGTGATACACTGTGGTAATGGTAGACTGCATGGGTAGAGGCTGGATGTTATACACTGTAATAATGGTAGACTGCATAGCTAGAGGCTGGATGTTATACACTGTGGTAATGGTAGACTGCATGGGTAGAGGCTGGATGTTATACACTGTGAAAATGGTAGACTGCATAGCTAGAGGCTGGATGTTATACACTGTGGTAATGGTAGACTGCATGGCTAGAGGCTGGATGTTATACACTGTGGTAATGGTAGACTGCATGGGTAGAGGCTGGATGTTATACACTGTGGTAATGGTAGACTGCATGGGTAGAGGCTGGATGTTATACACTGTGGTAATGGTAGACTGCATGGCTAGAGGCTGGATGTTATACACTGTGGTAATGGTAGACTGCATGGCTAGAGGCTGGATGTTATACACTGTGGTAATGGTAGACTGCAAGGGTAGAGGCTGGATGTTATACACTGTGATAATGGTAGACTGCATAGCTAGAGGCTGGATGTTATACACAGTGGTGATGGTAGACTGCATGGCTAGAGGCTGGATGTTATACACCTGTAGTGATGGTAGACTGTATGGCTAGAGGCTGGATGTTATACACTGTGGTGATGGTAGACTGTATGGCTAGAGGCTGGATGTTATACACTGTGGTAATTTTTAGACTACATGGCCAGGGGCTGGATGTTATACACTGTGGTAATGGTAAACTGCATGGCTAGAGGCTGGATGTTATACAATGTGGTAATGGTAGACTGCATGGCTAGAGGCTGGATGTTATACACTGTGGTAATGGTAGACTGCATGGCTAGAGGCTGGATGTTATACACTGTGGTAATGGTAGACTGCATGGGTAGAGGCTGGATGTTATACACTGTGGTGATGGTAGACTGCATGGCTAGAGGCTGGATGTTATACACTGTGGTAATGGTAGACTGCATGGGTAGAGGCTGGATGTTATACACTGTGGTGATGGTAGACTGCATGGCTAGAGGCTGGATGTTATACACCTGTGGTGATGGTAGACTGTATGGCTAGAGGCTGGATGTTATACACTGTGGTGATGGTAGACTGTATGGATAGAGGCTGGATGTTATACACTGTGGTAATTTTTAGACTACATGGCAAGGGGCTGGATGTTATACACTGTGGTAATGGTAAACTGCATGGCTACAGGCTGGATGTTATACACTGTGGTGATGGTAGACTGTATGGCTAGAGGCTGGATGTTATACACTGTGGTAATGGTAGACTGCATGGGTAGAGGCTGGATGTTATACACTGTGGTAATGGTAGACTGCATGGGTAGAGGCTGGATGTTATACACTGTGGTAATGGTAGACTGCATGGCTAGAGGCTGGATGTTATACACTGTGGTAATGGTAGACTGCATGGCTAGAGGCTGGATGTTATACACTGTGGTAATGGCAGACTGCATGGATAGAGGCTGGATGTTATACACTGTGGTAATGGCAGACTGCTTGGCTACAGGCTGGATGTTATATACCTGTGATAATGGTAGACTGCATGGCTAGAGACTGGATGTTATACACTGTGGTAATGGTGGACTGCATGGCTAGAGGCTGGATGTTATACACTGTAGTAATGGTAGACTGCATGGCTATAGGCTGGATGTTATACACTGTGGTAATGGTAGACTGCATGGGTAGAGGCTGGATGTTATACACTGTGGTAATGGTAGACTGCATGGCTATAGGCTGTATGTTACACACTGTGGTAATGGCAGACTACATAGTCGTGGCTGAATGTTACACACTGTGGTAATGGCAGACTGCATGGCTATTGACTGGATGTTATACGCTGTGGTAATGGTAGATTGCATGGCTAGAGGCTGAATGTTATACACAGTAGTAATTGTAGACTGCATTGCTAGAGGCCAGATGTTATACACCTGTGATAATGGTAGACTGCATGGCTAGAGGCTGGATTATATACACCTGTAGTAATGGTAGACTGCATGGCTAGAGGCTGGATGTTATACACTGTAGTAATGGTAGACTGCATGGCTAGAGGCTGGATGTTATACACTGTGGTGATGGTAGACTGTATGGCTAGAGGCTGGATGTTATACACTGTGGTAATGGCAGACTGTATAGCTATGGACTGGATGTTATATGCTGTGGTAATGGTAGACTGCATGGCTAGAGGCTGGATGTTATACACTGTAGTAATGGTAGACTGCATGGCTAGAGGCTGGATGTTATACACTGTGGTAATGGCAGACTGCATGGCTATAGGCTGGATGTTATACACTGTGGTAATGGTAGACTGCACGGCTAGAGAGTGTTCTCTTCACTCTCCACTAATTGGTTGCGTTTTGCCCTCCGATATCCTTTCCTATCCGTCATGCTTTTTCTGAACATATCGGTCATTGACCTTTCATCTGCTCTGCTCATCAATGAAAAATAAAGGCAGGTTCTGCTCCTCTTAGATGCCAATCTGGAGGTTGGATCATTGGTCTAACCTTTCAACAAAGTTGTGTTATTCTTGTGGACTTTGTGTTGTAAGTATGATGCTCTACCACTAATTCTTCTGCCACTATTTATTCATTCCCATAGTTCCTAAAAATGAAGATGTCCAATTTCTGGTAAAATATCCGACCAGGATGTTCAGGCAGTGTGTAATAATATCTGGAAAAGCTTGTTTGTTGGATGATCATATCTGTGGCACCAAAAATGAACTTCTGTTGGTCAAACATCACCAGGTGTAAACAGGAGAAATGCTGCTGACAAAGCCACTGACTAGGGGACAAACAATCATTTTCACTATTGTCCTCTCCCAATCTTTTCTGCTTGCAGCCATGTAAAAACGTGGGCCGATCGACTTGTATATCGTTGATCGGTGCTCGTTCGAGTCTGTAGTTGCCCCGTGTTAATAGACTTTTGTTTTGTCTTGGGTTTCTTGCCTCGTTTCTTCTTGCCTTTTGTAGTCCTATCTGATGGAGTTTTCCACGGAGACCTTCCCAGGCGGCTCTCCTGGCTTATCCTTTTATGTTTGAGGTGAGGAAACAAACGAAGATCTGAAATAAGGAGCTGTCTGCGGCTCTTGCACTTTTTCTTCTTTGGTCTGACATGACTCATGTTTTCACTGACGGACTGTTAGGATATGACAATTTTTTGCAGTTACTCCACAGTAATAAAGTCAATCTTCTAAATAATGCCAAAGAAAAGTGTAGTTTTATTTTTTTTGAATATGAGACTTTTTTTTTTTTTGCATGAACATCTTCTGCACCCTTTCCCAGATCAAGCTCTGTGCGCTGCCTTGCTCCTCCATCTTGGCTAGCTCCGCTCCTTCTCCATGTCATGTTGCTGCAGCCATCTAGTGCATAGTGATGATGTCAAACCACCTGGCTATTTAAGCTTGGCTGAGGCAGCAGGGTGCCGCCAAATGATTCAGTGCCTTGGTCTCTGCTTGGCAATGTAATTGGTATCCAGTCAACAGTGTATTTTGACTACATGAACTCTATACCACTCTGCTGCATCAAATCTAATGTTTAAACTCTGCTTCATCAACTCTGTTATTCCACTCTGCTATCATCTCCACCGCATCAACTTTGCCTGTAACATTATTGGGCATGCACACACATTAGCTCACAAATATCCCACTGCATGTAGAATACATTCCCGTCTCTTCCTAGGAATGTACTGAGGAAGCTAGTGTGATCCAGAGATACGCGTGGGGTGTATTACCCACCAACCTGCACCACCCATCCGCTTATCTTATAAGTATATTTATATATGTTATATAGTGCACATTTATGTGGTGGTATATAGATGTTCCTACTCAATCCCTGTCGGCTGTGCAGTTGGAGGGGTGTGGGGCCAACTGGGTCGGGGGCGTGGCTTAGCGGGAGCTGGGAGCAGGGTTTTTAAGTCCAACTTTTGAATGAGGACCTTGAGGAGGAGCTTGTCTGCTGGAACAGCATATGGATCTTCGCCGTACCCAATTATACTTAATGGAGCCAGTGGACATTCCTATCTCATCTGGAAGTGCCGGATCCGGTGACCTCCAGGAGGGTGTTCTCTGCCGGAATTCACACAGGAAGTTGTCTAACTGGCCCAAATGTCATTACTAAAGAGCGTCAGCAAGGTCAACTCTCTAAAAGGTAAGAAGAAACCAATGTACTGGGCATGCACATATGGCATTGCAGTGTCCGGCGAGAGGACGCAGATGATGCGTAGTCCTGACTCAAGGGGAGGGACATGGCCAGCACTGCAGAGAAAAGATGCTCTTGGTGCTTATTAGCAATTTTCTTGGTGCAACAATCTTCTACTGAAAGGTGCGCTGTTAATCAGCAGACTCAGCTTCTGCTGAAGTTATGCCTGGTTTAACTGGGGTGATCCTGCTGACGACAGCCCGCAGTGTGTTTGCATCTCCTGATATTGCTTCTATGTTTTGGTTGACCACATTGTATATAATATTGAGCCATGATGCCTGATGCAAGAGAGAAACTGAAATTATATTATCCTCCCTTTTCGAAATGGCCCTAGAAAAGGAAGTGATACGGCAAGCGCCGTCCAATAGTCGTTTTCTCTGCTAAAGGGCACTTTGTGGAAAACGACTGCTATAGTTTAGGACAGACCATAATAAAAATTACTTTAGAAATATTTTCGTACGGTCTTCTAGGGCTAGTCATAGACTCGTAGCAAACAGCCCAGGGCAATCACAAGACCAAATTCTATAGACAGGTAAGTACTGTAAGAGGGCGCAAGGTGCAGTCATGGACGGACGATACGTGTCACCGAGGTTCCTGGCCTCGGTGAGGTGAGAGCCGGGTTTTTATGTGTCAGCAGCAGCTAGTGCTGCTTGACATTGTTAGTTAGTTTGGCTGCAAAGCCAATCCGGGCCGGCTCTTACTGGGAGTAGGCAAAGAGTTGGGTGGGTGCCTACTCCCCACGGTCCAGGCCGGACTTTTGCCGGGCCTTAAAAAGGCAGCCGCCTCAGCAGCTGGGAGAGTGTGATTGTCCTGGAGCTGCAGATGGTGCTGTGGAGCTCTCTGGGCTGGAAGCAGGAGCCCAGCAAGGAGGAGTGCAGACGGCCTGGAAGCCTGAGGTGGATTATCTTGTGGCTGGGCCGACAGCCAGGTGCGAACCCGCACCTAAAACCTCCCAGGTGATTAGAACCTGTGTTTGGACATTTTGTTTTCCCTCACGTTTTCTGATGTGTGTGATTTAACACCAAGTGACTGTTCGCTGTTTATTTTTGATGCAAGTGTGAATAAAACACTGTTTGCTGCACCTTCTGGACTCCCTTTTGCCTCTATACTGCACCCGCACCGCTGTCTACCAGAGCGACTCCCCACAGTACCCACATTCTGTTTTCTCCAAAAAAGTGCCCCCTTAATATTGTTTTATACATTTGTGTTTTATACAGGTGTCTTGCCATTTACGATGGCCGAAAATAACACAAAACGGCAGATAAAGAAGCAAAATGTGACAAACACCTTCGATGTTTGCTGCCATTTTTATAAACTTCCAGTTAAGCCTCCTGCACACGAACGTGTTGGTACAGTTGTGTGCATGGGGGACCGCAATTTGCGGTCCCCAATGCACAGGCAAGCTTCGCTCGGTGGCCGGGATAGATCCAGACCCATTTAACTTGAATAGGTCCGTGATCCGTCCATTCCGCAAAAAGATAGAACAAGTTCTAATTTTTTGCGGGACAGAAGCACGGACAGAGATACCACAGAAGCACTCTGTAGTGCTTCCGTGGGGTTCTGTTTGGTGCTTCCGTTCCGCATCTCCGTGATTGCGGACCCAGTATGATAGTAGTTATATTCTTGTACATAGGAGGCAGTATGATAGTAGTTATATTCTTGTACATAGGAGCAGTATTATAGTAGTTATATTCTTGTACATAGGAGCAGTATTATAGTAGTTATAGTCTTGTACATAGGAGGAAGTATTATAGTAATTATATTCTTGTACATAGGAGGCAGTATTATAGCAGTTATATACTTGTACATAGGAGCAGTATTATAGTAGTTATATTCTTGTACATAGGAGGCAGTATTATAGTAGTTATATTCTTGTACATAGGAGGCAGTATTATAGTAGTTATGTTCTTGTACATAGGAGCAGTATTATAGTAGTTATATTTTTGTACATAGTAGCAGTATTATAGTAGTTATATTCCTGTACATAGGAGGCAGTATTATAGTAGTTATATTCTTGTACATAGGAGGCAGTATTATAGTAGTTATATTCTTGTACATAGGAGGCAGTATTATAGTATTTATATTCCTGTACATAGGAGGCAGTATTATAGTAGTTATATTCTTGTACATAGGAGGCAGTATTATAATAGTTCTATTCTTGTACATACGAGCAGTATTATAGTAGTTATATTATTGCACATATGAGGCAGTAGTAGTTATATTCTTTGTGGTAAAGTGTATGGAAAAGTCCTGGAAGGGGTGTTATCCCACCCAGGTTCCTCAACTGGGTGAGGTAAGTAAAATCCAGAAAGCTAAAGTGGTTTCAGCAAAGTGTAGTTTGTTGAGACAGTTTTGTTGAAGTTCAAGGGCTGGATTATATTTGGACTGGGAAGTTAGGTTTGGTACCTCCCCAGTCCACCCCCATTTCAGGGCATGTTTTCCCCTAGCCTAGCGTTTTGGCTCTTTACGAACCTCTATTGGAACCTAGGTTGTGATATTGTATGTCTGCACCGATTAGTGTGTTTGGGTGCAGGTAGTTAGACATTTTGTAGTCTGATAGTAGATTTACATTTAGAAAATCTGTCCACCATGCGCTACATTGCTTCTCTTATGTAAAGACGTCCACAGGGACATTTCAGAAAAAAAAATAACAATGACTATCAAATGATTAGACACCTTTTCCAGGAAATGCTTCCCATGTGGGTGGCTGTTGACATTTTTCACGAGCATTGAGCTCAGTGTAAACAGGCATATGGGCCCATCTTACGAGTTAATACAAACCCTTTGTTGGTCCCAATGTTAAAATGTGCCCATGATGTCCATTAGATAGACGGAAGTCAAAAGAGGGTCTTTTGTCCTCCACCGCGCGGTATATGTTAGTATACCACAAAATATGATATGGAAATGCACAGTAAACTAAGATTATCTGCTCTGTTCTGTGCCCTCCCTGTACTGCTCATGTGAGGTGTTGTGTGGCCTCCCTTCACTTCTCATGTGCGGTGTTGTGTCCTCCCTGCACTGCTCATATGCAGTGTTGTGTGTCCCCCCTGCACTGCTCATATGCAGTGTTGTGTGCCCTCCCTGCACTGCTCATATGCAGTGTTGTGTGCCCTCCCTGCACTGCTCATATGCAGTGTTGTGTGCCCTCCCTGCACTGCTCATGTGAGGTGTTGTGCACCGTCCCTGCACTGCTCATATGCAGTGTTGTACACCCTGTCTGCACTGCTCATTTGCGGTGTTGTGTCCTCCCTGCACTGCTCATGTGCAGTGTTGTGCACCCTGCCTGCACTGCTCATATGCAATTATGTTACCCTGCCTGCACTTCTCATATGCGGTGTTGTGTGCCCTCCCTGCACTGCTCATGTGTGGTGTTGTCCCTTCCTGCACTGCTCATGTGAGGTGTTGTGTGCCCTCCCTGCACTGCTCATGTGTGGTGTTGTCCCTTCCTGCACTGCTCAAGTGTGGTGTTGTGCACCCTCCCTACACTGCTCAAGTGTGGTGTTGTGTGCCCTGCCTGAGATTATAATCTGTAACAATACTGCATCTATGGCAGCCACATCAGAGGAATGACAACCTCTTACCCCTTTGTCCTGATAAAGAGGCTAGTTGGCAGTACTAGATGTGGCCATACACTTTCATTAGCTGTGAACCCCCCCCCCCCCCCTAACTCCCACGTATACACTAGATAGATTAGATGAATATGTTATTTTTTTACAGGTTCAGTCGACAATACAATGTGTACGGAGACCCAAAACAGACAATTTGGCCACATAATATCCCTCTAAGAATTCTACACAGTCCATTATAAAAATAAAAAAAAATATTAAAAAAAAGTCACCGACAGACTATAGGATAATAAGATTATTCTTTAATGTCATAGGAAACAAATGACAGCACTGTACACTGGATGTACACGTGAGTATTGCACCCTGGATGACAGCAGCATCATCCCGATGCCGTCTCTATTTCTTTGGTTTGATCTCTCCCTTAACCTTCTTGCTCAGCTCGCCAATCAACCGCCAATACTCGTTAAACTTCAACTCATTGTCCTGATTAATATCCAGCTCCTTCATCTTCTCCTCTAAGGAGACGTCCTAAGGGAAAGGAAAATTTTGTGTGAAATCTTGCTCAAGACACCCCTCACCCACATTGTGATGCAGTAGAGAGGAGACTGAGGTCAATAACATTTCTACAAAAAAAATTTTTTTTAAATTATTATATAAAAAAAATTAGTCCCTCCCCCTAACCCTCCGTGTTACTGGCCAGCTGCCATATGGTCTCCCTGATTTCTGAATGTGAAGACTTACCTTCATCAGGTGTGGGAGCTCCTTCTTAGAAAGGCTCACGAATTCACTGATACTCAGAGTCTCTTTCTTGCCCTCCTTTCCAGCGTGGTCAAAGAAGCATTTCACTATGGTCACAATGGCAAGTTCCACTTCAGTCTGTGAGGACGCCATCTTGTGCTAAGGAGAACAGTGGCATTAACGTTTCTGCACCAATGACAAAGAAGCTTAAGCAGTGACGGGCAGAAGAAACAGAGATAAGCGGGAAGGGAAAAAAGGAAGAGGGAGCAGAGGACCAAGCGATGCAGAGCAGGGCATCAAGAGATGGTGAGCTGGGGACCCTGCCATGGCGAGCAGAGTACGCAGAGTTGGTGAGCTGGGGACCCAGCCATGGCGAGCAGAGTACGCAGAGTTGGTGAGCTGGGGACCCAGTAATGGCGAGCAGAGCACGCAGAGTTGGTAAGCTGGCAGCCATGGCGAGCAGAGCACGCAGAGTTGGTGAGCTGTGGACCCAGCCATGGCGAGCAGAGGATGCAGGCTGACAGTGATGAGACGGAGAACGTTACCAGCTCACACACGGGCTCACACTGCTCTGGCTCTGCTCACTCACACAGATGTAGCTATGTACCAACCCCAACACGCCCTAGGCACCAGAACAGCCCCCCAGTGTACTCCTAAGAGGAGTGAACCTCACCACCCACCTCAACCAGCCAACACGGAGTCAAGTTTTTAACCCTTCTCTAGTCTATTGATATTGGATTGCACACACATATACGCCACACCCAAACTGCATGACCCTCATTAATCAGGTGACATACTGGTGGCGTCTAAATGGCGACATCACAAGACAGTTCCTTGACACTCCAGCACAACTGTTTAAAAGACACCATTTTACATCACTGGGTGATGAACTGTTTGTTTCGGATCGTTGACCCTTGTGACCATTCCACTGATCAGCAGATAAACCTTGTAAACATTCTCTCGTGGATGATCAAATCTTCCAAGAAGATAGAAGATGCTTGTTTTTTGCTTGTTCAGACAAGGAGACCCCCCTTCCCCTTAATGTATGAAAGAAAAAGAGAGTACAAGTGACTGCATTAAGGGTGTGCCATTATAAAGGATGGTTGTCCTACTACCAGAACTCATCCCCTATCCATACGTATCTGATGTGCGGGGGTGTGACTGCTGGGACCCCACTGACCAGGAGAACAATCTCCCCCCATTAGACCCACCAGAGGTTACCCTGTAGAAGATCGACACAGCAGATTCCTGGTTGGTGGAGGCTTGAGAACCAGACACATAATGCAGATAGTTACTTGTGAATTTGAGGATTTTGTGAAGAATGTGTAGAACATGGGAGAGTCATGACAAACCAGTCTAACCACCGTGTGCATCTAGCAATGTATAATGGCCAACCCATTTAAAGAGGTTGTCCAAGTTATGAAAAAAAATATACAGCACTGCAAATCTGATGGGCAGCAATATATAACTAAGCTAAGCAAGTTTTAGGCAAAAATATATATTTCCTCATTTCCTTGTTTCTATTCTGGTCCTTTGTTTACCTGCAATAACAACAATCTGTGAGGTTTTCCTTATGAATATTTGTGCCCCTCCCCTGCTCTACAAAGGGAATGAATATAAGTCCTGCCCTGAGTGAAATGTCTGCCTGCTGGGATACTCAGCAGCATGTTATATGTGTAGGACTACAAGTCCCAGCTGTAAAATGACACTGCTGATACACATAGGATCTTCCCCCTACCTGTGCAAGGCTGTGCAGAACTCCCCCAGTCTGTCAGCTCCTGTACCCAGCATTTGTCTCCTCAATGCCTGCAGCTACTCAGTAAAGCCTTCAGCCCTGAGTCTGTGCTACTGAAAGGGTTAAAGTTTTTTTCTAAAGAATCCAGGGACAGAGCAAACAGCAGCAGCTCGGCCAGTTCTGGGGGCGTGGCCAGCACAGTGACGTTTCGTGTACAGACACATATCTGCTCTGTTGGGCTTGTGCACGAAACATCATCAGAGCAGGGAGAGAAGCTGACATCACAGGTCATGTGACCCTCAGTGACATCTGAGAAAGCAGCAACTGGAGATAAAGTAAGTGCATTGTAAAGTCCTTACATTTGCCTAGTTAGAAACATACAAAGAACAAAAAAATAACTCAGACAATCCCTTTAAGCATGGCTGCGACTACACCTACACTTTTCAGTCACACTACAATAATTGCAGTGAAATCACTTTCTGTAAGAAAGGCACAGAGTAGCCTGAAAATCACTTCCAAATCGCTGCAGCCAAGTGAGCTGGGAAAGGCCCTTTTACATGGATTGATGTCATAGACAATAATCGGGACCACATCAAACACTACCGATAACTGCCTGATCATCAGCGGAGGTGAAGCTGCATTTACAAGGAGTAATCACAGGAATGAGCATTTCTACAAACATTACATACACGCATTAACCCCTGGCCTGATGAGAACGTCTGTGTAAAAGGACTATTAGACTCTGCTGGATAGATATGACTGCTGGGAAGTAAGCAGCATTTTTCTGGAGAGAGATTTTCTTGGTTCTCTTTGAAAAAATTCAAAAGTTTTAAAAACAGTCTTATATCTCAGCATGTGGGGCTCAAAAACAAACTGCCTGCTCCTCACGGGTCTTAGATATTTAGGAAAGATTTTCCAGACATTGACTGTATTTGGACAGCAATTTTTTGCAGTGTCATAAAAAATAGACAGTGGCAGCCTTCTTGTGTCCCCCTCACACATTGAGTGGGCAGTTTCCCGCAGGGACACATGAAAACCCCTGTGGCCCTTAGTCAGCTCACACCCTGCGGGCTGGTTCCTGAACCACACTGCACCGTGCAGACTGCTATAATCCAGACATGCAGGGAGTGGCAGAGTCGTACATATGAGGGAAGCAGAGGGTTAGCGTATAACGAATTAGTAAGCACAGTTCTCTCGTATTACTTACATCGGACATACACCTTTAAGACATTCCTACCCTCAGGATAACAGGATGTTTGGGAAGTCTGTAGCAGGAGGGGGAGGTGGGACCCTGACAGCAGCTTCTCATAAGGGAGGTCTGAGTCACAGATGGGACTTTCCAGTAGTCAGCTGTAATACCCCTCAGCAGCAGCAGAGGACAGCAGTGAACACAGAGGTCATCATTAATGTGGTAGACACTGGACAGGAGATGAAAAATTAATTATTTACCGGCCACAAACAATGGTCCTGTCAGGGGAGGCACCGCACAAACTACTAATTACCAGCACAATGTGGGGACAATGCTCACAAGAGCGCAGTCTAAACGACACTGGACCAAGCAGCTTACAATGTAACGCGCAGGTCAACTGCAGATGACACTGCTCAATGTGCCTGCCCTCTACAGGTCAAACCTAGAGCCTGTACTCTAACTGTATAATGACAGAACAGGAGTCTGGTAATGAGAATTGGTGTCCTAGGAGCTAGCAATCTAGTGCTAGAGCAGTCACACCATCCCCACCCACGCTTACGTAAATAACAGCTGAAAATAAAGACGGCGGCGAGCTGTAATCAGATCTATGACACGACGACAGGAGCAGAGATCAGTGTCACCTACCGAGGGAGATGAGTGAGCCGAGCAAATGAGAGCGACCACATCTCCACAGAGGGAAGGATTAGATACACTGACTGATGGTATCATGTTGTAGGATTAGATACACCAACTGATAGTATCACACATGAGAAGGTGAGATATACCACTGATAGTATCACACAAGAGGATTAGATACACCGACATAGTATCACACGTGGTAGGTTTAGATACACTGACTAACTGTATCCCATGTGGTAGGACTATATACACTGGATGATAGTATAAGATACAGTAGCTCCACAGACTGTATCACATGGTTAGATACAAAGCTCAGCAGACAGTATCACACAGGAGAGGATTAGATACACAGCTCAGCAGACAGTATCACAGATCTCAGGATTAGATACACAGCTCAGCAGACAGTATCACACAGGATAGGATTAGATACATACCTCAGCAGACAGTATCACACAGGACAGGATTAGATACACAGCTCAGCAGACAGCATCACACAGGATAGGATTAGACACACAGCTCAGTAGTACAGTATCACACAGGACAGGATTAGATACACAGCTCAGCAGACAGTATCACACAGGATAGGATTAGATACACAGCTCAGCAGACAGTATCACACAGGACAGGATTAGATACACAGCTCAGCAGACAGCATCACACAGGATAGGATTAGACACACAGCTCAGTAGTACAGTATCACACAGGACAGGATTAGATACACAGCTCAGCAGACAGTATCACACAGGATAGGATTAGATACACAGCTCAGCAGACAGTATCACACAGGACAGGATTAGATACACAGCTCAGCAGGCAGTATCACACAGGATAGGATTAGATACACAGCTCAGCAGACAGTATCACACAGGATAGGATTAGATACACAGCTCAGCAGACAGTATCACACAGGACAGGATTAGATACACAGCTCAGCAGACAGTATCACACAGGATAGGATTAGATACACAGCTCAGCAGACAGTATCACACAGGATAGGATTAGATACACCGCTCAGCAGACAGTATCACACATCTCAGGATTAGATACACAGCTCAGCAGTACAGTGTGTCCCTTATGTGAGTTGTCTTGCAGGTTGGTGGGTGTGAAGTCACATACTCTGGATCACATCAGGTTTAGTGCGGCTTTATAATCACTCCATTCATTTCTGTTTTTCCATTTTCGTCACTTCTCTTGGTTTACTTCTACACTGGAGGGGATTGAGGTTTATTATGTAGTATCTGAGACCAATGTGAACATCTTAAAGGGGTATTCCGTTTGGTATCATAGGATAGATGATAACTATCAGATCGGTGGGGTTGCTATCACTGGGATCCCCACTGATCAGGAGATCCCCTAAAATGACTGGAGCGGCTGGATGCACATGTATGCGGCTCCACACATTTCTATGGGAGTTCCAGAGATAGCCATGTACAGCACTCCATTATCTCCGAAACTTCCATAGAAATAAATGAAGCGGACTGGCTGCTCCGGACATTTTGGTGGAGTTGTGGGGGGTACAGAGCCCTTTTCTTGTAATCAGTGGGGGTGCCAGCGGTAGTACTCTCACCGATCTGATAGTTATCCCCCATCCTGTGGAATACCCCTTTAATGATGTAATGCTACCATCTCTGGTTCCACTGGACAGTAAGCAGTATAAGAATGCTGAATGACAAATTAACACCACCATCCAATGAATATTAAAACTGCTAATTACAATTAGTAGAGTTTGGTTTCAGGGAGTCATGTGACCAGCATCCCCGTTTTCGTGCACGTGTTAGGTCTGGTTTCAGTGGTCTCCATGGTGATGCATCTGAGGTCATCGGTGATTTATGGATGGGTGACTGGTGATACCTGAGAGGAAACGTGCCATTGTTTGACATGTAATGAAGCCAGGGGAGAGAGATGAAAAGGAGACTGAGGCTTGGACAACAGACCAGTCTACACAAGCCGCTGAGGAGGAGCTGCCGCTGAGAAGTCACAGTCTGGTGAGATACCTCCGTTATACCCCACTGCCCTTGTCTGCATATCTGCGCCTAAACTGCACCTTAATTTTCCAATCTTTCTGACCTCCCAATCCAACACATTATTCCTATAATCATAACTCGTCCTTCCTCATCCTGAGCAGAGACATAACTCGTCCTTCCTCATCCTGAGCACAGACCTAACTCGTCCTCCTCATCCTGAGCAGAGACCTAAATCGTCCTCCTCATCCTGAGCAGAGACCTAACTCGTCCTCCTCATCCTGAGCAGAGACCTAACTCGTCCTCCTCATCCTGAGCAGAGACCTAACTCGTCCTCCTCATCCTGAGCAGAGACCTAACTCGTACTCCTCATCCCACAAAGAGATATAACTCGTACTCCTCATCCCACAAAGAGATATAACTCGTACTCCTCATCCTGAGCAGAGACCCAACTCGTACTCCTCATCCCACAAAGAGATATAACTTGTACTCCTCATCTAACAATTTGTACTCTTCATCCCAAGAAGTCCACCTGTTGTGGTGTCAGTCTCATGTACAGCTCGTGTGTAAATAAATTTAGGATCAAGTTCCATCTGTGTCCGTATTTTTGTTCTGGGAAATAACTTTTACTCCCATCCATTATTCCCAAACATTTCTCAGAATAGTTCCCTCTCTCACCGATCCTTCTATAGGGAGATATTTGCTAAAACATCTTCATATATTGCCTATTTTGTGCCACCATAAATGACATCTAGATATTTTCATCAACCTGTGCCCAGCCTTTCCTAGCACTTCAGCTTATGCCATCATACTACCATCTCTTAGCCATCACTCTGTTTCCCTTCATCAACAGAGCTCTTCTCCATCCTTCTGTGTTAAGACATTCTTATCCCTTATGTATCTAGAAATCTTCTCTACTTTCCATCTTTACCCAATCTTCTACTGCCCCTACTCAACCTTTTATACTATTCTGCAATTATGTCCTCTCTCCTTCACAGAATTTGCAGTTCATCAACCAGAAATCTTCGGATATGTCTTCGCAACTGGAAGAAGCCATGGAGACACTTATCTCTGTATTCCACACCTACTCAGCCCGGGAAGGTGACAAGCACAAGTTGAGTCGAAGAGAGTTGAAGGATCTTCTACAGAATGAACTCGGGGAGTATCTGGAGGTAAGAAACTACTTATCTTATCTTGATAGTGAGGTAACATCAGATGTCGGTCAAATATAAGGTCTTGGACACTCCTGGGGGCCCCTATATTGTTATAAATCCTATATAGTCATAAAGCAGGGACAGCCCACTTATACTTTCGGTAACGTGACCACCTGTCGAGCCTCCACTGATCTATATAATATATTTTCGCTGGCCAAAGTCTGCAGCTGTAGTCAGGAGAAGACGCACATCTACAGCTTCCCTCCAGACTTAAGCCTCATTGCTCTAAGAGCCTTTGTATTATATGTATGGCTAACTTAAAAGGGTATTCCAGAACAATAAAAACCTCTGTGATCGTCTGCAAATGCTTTAATAAAATAAACAAAGCTTATAGTCGCATCAACAATCCCCAGCTGCTATCGTTACAAAGATGCCCGGGAGACGCTGCGCTCCACTTCTTGCTCCTATCCTGACACGACAGGAAATGTCTGAATGCCGCTCATCCAATCACTGGCTGTGGCAGCTTTGGTTTTTTTCGTAAAGTATTTGCAGCGCAGTGCAAAGGTGTTTATTCCACTGGTATGTCCCCTTAAAGACTAGAGTCGGGAAGATGTCTCTTACACAACACTAAAGTATCTTTGTATGCATTTGATGACAGAAAATTATTTTTTGATCTGGGGGTAAAATTTCCGAGCCCATGTACCTTGTCATACCAATTAAGCTGACCACTTCGGCAGACAGATTTAGTCAATAATCATCTAGACTATGACAATTGATTATCTTCCTCGTATCCAATCTTGATTCTTTATAGACCCAGAAAGATGCTGGCGCAGTGGACAAGATCATGAAAGAATTAGATGAGAACGGAGATGGAGAAGTCGATTTCCAAGAGTTCGTCATCTTGGTGGCATCTTTGACTGTAGCATGTAATACCTTCTTCTGTGAGAGCAGCTGAGCTCCCTGGAGTCCACCAGTGTTGTCAGTCTCATGTACAAACCCTTGTCTCTGATTAAACTTGAGGATTAAGTTCCGAACGTGTCCTTGTCTTTGTTCTGGGAAATATTTTGTCTTGAGCTCCAGAAGAGTGATCAGATGAGCATCATATGGCCAAAAATACTGATGTTGACCATTTTCTGTAGACCATCGGTACCTGTTCATGATGAATGAAACATGTATATAGAAAAGTTCATCTGCTGTGCACTTGTCATCGGTTACTGTAGGTAAAAAGTGGTCCATGGCAAATGCTGCCCCCCACTAATAGCACCAAGATGAGGCCACAGATCACGACAGAGATTTTGTACAAACTGCTAATTTACTTTATGGGTTTGTCATTCCAGATGACAATCTTCACAGACCAACCAAGAATGAAATGTTCACAAAACAGATGTGTGGCATGCTGTAGTCAACGTGTATTTCCTTGGCATCCAAGGTTCTCCCTTGGAACATGGTACGCACAGATGTACATTAGACTCAGCTATTAAATTTAAATCCAATAAACTGAAAGCCTTGAGGTTCCCCCATAACTGGAAATAGGGTGGAAAATACATTCATTAACATAAAAAACTACTCCCCCCCCCAGATAGAAACGTCAGATTGGTGCAGAACTCAACCTGCAGTTATGTCTCAGATGTGTCTTCAATTACAAGGGTGATATTGCCAAAAGAGGGTGTAAAAGTGCTTACCTATAAAAAAAAAAAATCTCACAGAGGCTACTTTTGGATAGTGTACCTCTTGGAGAGAGATCATTGACTGCTAGACATTCCTCTACGACACACTGGAAGACATACTGCCTAGTTGACAGACTTTGAGAGGAGGCACATCATTGGACTGAGAGAAGAAGGATGTATGTTTTGATGAATTGCCGTCATGTAGGCCATTCTGACCTAGCAGTTAGGAGGCAGGGGCGTAGCTATAGGGGGGTGCAGAGGTAGCAGTCGCTACTGAGCCCAGGAGCCTGAGGGGGCTCAAAGACCCATGTATCAGTGGCTCATTCACGTTTGGAGCCAGTTTTGTCATGTTTTTCCTCTGTGTTCCCATGTACTACTATTATCAGGCACTCCTTCACATTTGGCAGCAGTTCTGTAATTTTAATTTGTGTTCACGTGTAACATGACTATCAGTGGCTCATTCACGTTTGGAGCCAGTTTTGTCATGTTTTTCCTCTGTGTTCCCATGTACTACTATTATCAGGCACTCCTTCACATTTGGCAGCAGTTCTGTAATTTTAATTTGTGTTCACGTGTAACATGACTATCAGTGGCTCATTCACGTTTGGAGCCAGTTTTGTCATGTTTTTCCTCTGTGTTCCCATGTACTACTATTATCAGGCACTCCTTCACATTTGGCAGCAGTTCTGTAATTTTAATTTGTGTTCACGTGTAACATGACTATCAGTGGCTCATTCACGTTTGGAGCCAGTTTTGTCATGTTTTTCTGCGTTTTTCCTCTGTGTTCCCATGTAATACTATTATCAGGCACTCCTTCAAAATATTTTTTTTTTATACATTTGGAAACTATTTGTTTGTTCTTTATTGATTTTAGAGAGCCCTCTATATTATTCCTGTACTGCGTATACATATAAATAAATTCTGCCGCTTTATATTTATGATATTTGTGACGAGACCAATCTCGCCACATTGCATTGGAGAAACCTGGTTGCTCGCCTGCTGCCTTTGGACTATGGCCCCCTGTTAAAAGACATCTTTTTTACCTGCAGAAAAGCTTAATTCGTGCTTTTCTGCCTGGGGTTCGGTAGTTTTGGTTGAATGTGTTATACCCCAGATAGGAATCCCATGGAGCCCATTCGTATGAAACTGACTGTAAAGACTTTGGCTCCATGGCGATTAAACTGTATTCGTGTGGTCTGAGCGCCATTCACTTAATAATGTGCGCTCAGACCTGAGCTATCTGGGGATATGTTAAATGTATAGTTTTAATGTAATGTGTCTTACCTGGTGTATTTTAACAGTAATGCTTGTTCTGTGTCCCCATGTGCATAATGGAGTCTTGTCTCTGAAATGTCTGTGTGTATTGTAAAGGGTGGGACATTGTGTATTGAATAGTGATGTCTGTCCTATTGTCCCCACATGTGTATTGGCGATTTCCTTTGTCCTGAGAGATAATTGAATGACTCCTCAATTGTCTCCAGGACAGAAGACATTGTGTATTCGTCTGCCTGTGATGATTGCATTACCCATGTAGGGTGATGGTATCACAGGCAGAGGGGAGGGATATGCTGGGGGTGTCTGTATTGTCCCAATGTGTGTGATTGGCTGCTGTATCCCGTGTCGCAGTCTTCCTTCTGGTCCTCTAGGGGAGTGTCCACCAGGTGGGAGACCTGGATAAATACCAGGCAGGTAGCCGTTAATAAAAGATGAGAATTCCTGTTTACCATCAATACGGAGCCTCGTCTCGTTCTTGGGGGATTCACTGTATGCTGTTAGAGACTGATTGCCAGGAGTGTAAGCTGATTGTCTGCTTTTCCTGTTCGTCTGCTAGCAGCTATTTGGGAGGTTCCAGTACGGGAGTTGGAGTGCTATTTTGTATCCAGTTCGGGAGTTTGGTGTCTCTGCAGTAGCTGTGCCTATATCTCTGTAAAGGGGGCCGATCGCCTAAACGGTTTTTACCCCTTGTCTGCAGCAACGGTCCGTTACAATTGGTGGCGAGCAGCGGGATCGTTCCTTACAGCCAGAAGGACAGCTACAGGAGACACCATTTCCTTGGATTTACAAGTGGGGGCAACGCATGTCCCAGTACAGCGACCCTAAAAGCACCAGAATGGAACCAGCAGTGTCATACGAGGAGGAGGACCTGGATGGCCGGGATGCATTAAGGAAAGGCATCTGGTACCAGGCCCTGGACAATGTACAATACCAGCGGGGTGAGAGTCTCCCAGTGAAGAGCAGCGGTGGCAGAAGCAAGTGGCCCTGCGGATGCCCTTTCTGGGAGAGCAGCCCCTGGATGAATGGGTGAAGGAACTAGAGCACCGGGTATGGCAGGAGCTATGGCTGGAGGATGCCTACCAGGCGCTCTGGTGGTATATGGCACAGTATATACCCTGGACAGCCGAGCATGACAAGCCAGAGGGAGAGGAGTTTGATGGTTCTGGCTTGTTATGGGAGTCCTTTGCAGAGCCTGACTTCGGGAGTCCTGCGCAGAACAGACTTCAGGACATTTTCTACGAGAGGGAGGCTAGGCATGACGGGGATGACCCCCATGAGGTAGAGCAAGACCTGGCTCACCTAGCAACCCTGGAGTGGGAACTGGAGCAGGACTACCGAGATCTCTTCCACTCCATTGGGAAGGCTCAGCAGGACAGCAAGGTGACAGATCCAGTTCCAGACCCATTCCGCTGGGAAGACATTATTGAAATTTACTGGGAGGAACCCCAGGCGGCAGGTGGAGATGGGACCGAGGTCTCTCCACCGATATTGCAGGGAATTGGGAGCCTGAGCTCCATTCCCCAGCGGGAGATATTGCAGGGAATTGGGAGCCTGAGCTCCATTCCCCAGCGGGAGATATTACAGGGAATTGGGAGCCTGAGCTCCATTCCCCAGCGGCAGGCTGAGCTACAGGGGGCAGAGGTAGTTGTTCCTGCCCCACATCAGCAGCGTGATTTTTCGGGAATTGGGAGCCCGGTCTCCATTCCCCAGCGGCAGTATTATTTGTTGGGAATTGGGAGCCCGGTCTCCAGTCCCCAGCGGCAGAGTAACCAGCAGGGAATAGAGAGCCCAGTCTCCTTTCTCCAGCAGCAGGACTCTGTATTGGGAGGAGAGACAGTCGGTCTCCCTCCACTGAGGAGGAAGGTATGTATGGGAGAAGAGCTTACTACCACCTCTCCCCAGCGGCGGATCATTAATGGGCAGGGAATAGAGAGCTCAGTCTCCTTTCCCCAGCAGCAGAGCTGTGTAACCAAAGGGGAGACAGTCGGACTCCAGCAGCAGAGCTGTGTAACCAAAGGGGAGACAGTCGGTCTCCAGCAGCAGGACTGTATATCTAAAGGGGAGACAGTCGGTCTCCCCTCCAACAACCAGGCTTCAACCAGGCTACCCTCCCAGTAGCGCTGGCAACAGGGCAGAGTGACGCGGGTCTCTGCCCATGCAGCACCCCACCAAGTCAGCGCATCCGCACTCCAGCACAGCCGTGGTGAGGCACCTGGACATGGACAAGCTTCTCCTCTACCCAGTTGCAGTAACTATTTATTGTGGGTGGGCTGTGCTGTTGATTGTGTTTTGTGGGTGGCTGCTGGACTAACAAGGGCACTGACCGGCAGGAGGTCAGATACCCTGTTAGTCTGTTTGGAAAGGGGAGAGATGTGACGAGACCAATCTCGCCACATTGCATTGGAGAAACCTGGTTGCTCGCCTGCTGCCTTTGGACTATGGCCCCCTGTTAAAAGACATCTTTTACCTGCAGAAAAGCTTAATTCGTGCTTTTCTGCCTGGGGTTCGGTAGTTTTGGTTGAATGTGTTATACCCCAGATAGGAATCCCATGGAGCCCATTCGTATGAAACTGACTGTAAAGACTTTGGCTCCATGGCGATTAAACTGTAGTTCGTGTGGTCTGAGCGCCATTCACTTAATAATGTGCGCTCAGACCTGAGCTATCTGGGGATATGTTAAATGTATAGTTTTAATGTAATGTGTCTTACCTGGTGTATTTTAACAGTAATGCTTGTTCTGTGTCCCCATGTGCATAATGGAGTCTTGTCTCTGAAATGTCTGTGTGTATTGTAAAGGGTGGGACATTGTGTATTGAATAGTGATGTCTGTCCTATTGTCCCCACATGTGTATTGGCGATTTCCTTTGTCCTGAGAGATAATTGAATGACTCCTCAATTGTCTCCAGGACAGAAGACATTGTATTCGTCTGCCTGTGATGATTGCATTACCCATGTAGGGTGATGGTATCACAGGCAGAGGGGAGGGATATGCTGGGGGTGTCTGTATTGTCCCAATGTGTGTGATTGGCTGCTGTATCCCGTGTCGCAGTCTTCCTTCTGGTCCTCTAGGGGAGTGTCCACCAGGTGGGAGACCTGGATAAATACCAGGCAGGTAGCCGTTAATAAATGATAGAATTCCTGTTTACCATCAATACGGAGCCTCGTCTCGTTCTTGGGGGGATTCACTGTATGCTGTTAGAGACTGATTGCCAGGAGTGTAAGCTGATTGTCTGCTTTTCCTGTTCGTCTGCTAGCAGCTATTTGGGAGGTTCCAGTACGGGAGTTGGAGTGCTATTTTGTATCCAGTTCGGGAGTTTGGTGTTCTGCAGTAGCTGTGCCTATATCTCTGTAAAGGGGGCCGATCGCCTAAACGGTTTTTACCCCTTGTCTGCAGCAACGGTCCGTTACAATATTACTATAGACTCTCTCTATGGTGACACAGATATAGAGTGCCAATCAACACAATTACTATAGAACTTATTTAAATTTTTTGTTAACGTGCAATAGTGTCAAGAACACATTCACAATTGCTGCCAGTTCATAATTTTATTTTCCACTTTTCCTTTTTATTCACATGTAATATTATTATCAGGGCTCATTCACATTTAGCACCAGTTTTGTCCATTTTTTTTTCCTTTTTCACATACTAATACTACTATCAGGCACACGTTCAGATCTGTGTCCAGTTTTGTAATTTTTTTCCTGCGCTTCTCCTTTGCGTTCACATATAACACTATTATTAGGCCTTCCTTCGTGTTCGGAAGTTCAGTGCAGTCGTTGTTTGTGTTGTGCTCACGTGCAATATTGTCAGACGTTTGTGCACATTTGGCTGCTGTTTTTTGGGATTTTCTTTTCTTTATTTGCGTTCAAATGTAATATTACAAGTTGCTTGATCACCTTTAGTGTCAGTTTTGTCTTTTTTTCTACATTTTTTAATTTGTGTTCACATATAAAACTATTATCAGTGACTCGTTCACAACTGGTGCCAGTTTTGTCCTTTCCGGCACCAGAAATACTATTATCAGTGGCTCATTCACGTTTGGAGCCAGTTTTGTCATGTTTTTCTGTGTTTTTCCTTAGTGTTAGGCCCCTTGCACACGACAGTATTTTGCGGACCGTATACTGGCAGTTTTTCAGTTCAGTATACTGACAGTATACTGAACCATTCACTTCAATGGGTCTGCAAAAAATACTGAAGTGTCTCCGTATGCCTTCCGTTTCCGTTTCTCAGTTTTTTCTGTTCCGTTTAAATATAGACCATGTCCTATTCTTGTCCGCAAATCACGTTCAGTGGCTCCATTCAAGTCAATGGGTCTGCCAAAAAAACGGAAAGCATACTGAAGTGCATCCGTATGTCTTCCGTATCCGTTCCGTTTTTTGCGGAACCATCTATTTAAAAGTTTAAGACCAGCCCAATTTTCTCTATGTTATTACTGTATACTGTATATGCCAAACGGAAAAACGGAACGGAACAACGGAACCGAAACGGAAACAAAACGGAAGCAAAAAACGGAAAAACTGATCCGTTAAAAACGGACAGCAAAACACTGAAAAAAAAAATAAGTTCGTGTGCAAGAGGTCTTACCATGTAATACTATTATCAGGAGCTTCTTCACATTTGGCAGCAGTTTTTTTGCAACTTGTGAATGTGTTCACACGTAAGACTATTATGAGAGATTTTTTCACATTTGGCAGCAGATTTGTTGCAATATTTTACGTTCACGTGTAATACTATTAATAGGCCCTCCTTTCCTTCACATTTGGCGGTTTTGGTGCATTTTTTTTGTTCACAGGTAATGCCATTATCAGACACTCCTGCACGTTTGGTGTCAGTTCTGTTCACATGTAATACTATTATCAGGTGCTCTTTCAGATTCGGTGCCTGTTTTGACATTTTTTTCTGCATTTTTCCTTTATGTTCATATGTAAAATTATCATCGGGGGCGTCTTCACATTTGGCAGAAATTTAGTTGTATTTTTTTACATGTAAGCCATAGCTTTTATTTATCTCAGTTACAAATAGTAATGTCTTATAGAGGACACGTCAGTAAGGTACCTTTCACACAAGCGAGTTTTCCGCGCGGGTGCGATGCATGATATGAACTCATAGCACCCTCACTGAATCCAGACCCATTCGTTTCAATGTGTCTGTGTACATGAGCGTTGTTTTTCACGTTCTATAGTCTGCGTTTTTTCACGCAACGCTGGCCCCATAGAAGTGAATGGGGCTGCGTGAAAAACGCATCTCATCCGCAAGCATGGTTGCTAAGAGATGTTGTTTGTAAACCTTCAGTTTTTTATCACGCGCGTGAAAAACGCATCAAAACACATTGCACCCACGTGGAAAAAAACTGAACAACCAACTGACCGCAATCGCAGACAAAACTGACTGAACTTGCTTGCAAAATGGTGCGAGTTTCACTAAACGCACCCTGAACGCATCCGGACCTAATCCGTCACTCTCGTGTGAAAGGGGCCTTAGACCAATACCTCATTCACACGTCAGTGTTTGGTCAAAGATTTTGAGCCAAAACAAAGTGCGGCTCTAAACCCAGAACAGGTGCAGATCTTTCACTTATGTCTATGAGCCAAAACCAGGATTAGAGCCTCCACAATCACTGATGTAAAACACTGACGTGTGAATGAGGCCTAATGCGTATGGCCACCTTAAGGCTGAGTTCACACGTGACTGATTAGCTGCAGATACGGTGCGTTTCTTTGTTGCTGACATTCTGCAGATTAGACGCAGATTTAATTCTGTGAATTGGAAAGGGTGGAATCAGAGTTGAAATCCACGGTACAAACTGACATGCTGCAGTTTTACACCCTAATAAATCAGCGGGCTGCACATTAATAAGGGCCTCCCAATCAACGACACATTTCATCTGTTGATTGATTAGGAGAGGCAGAGTAAAGCTGTGGTCACACATAGTAAAAGGAGGTCAAACATAGCCACATGGACAGCAGCATGGCAGTCTAGCACATTGGGTCCAGGCCCAGGAAGCCCCGAATTTAAATAAACAGCACCGCCCCCTGGAGGAGGGGCTCCACAGAGTACCTGCCAGTAAGGCGCTGCTTTTACTGCAGGTCCCTCCCCTGTCGCTTAATTAATCATGGAGGAGCCTCTAATTGGCTATCTGAAACTAAGGGGGTGGGGTAATTCCAGTGTTCCTAGTTAGCACCAGGTGTGCTTCAATGCATGGGCAAAGTGAGGAAAAGGAGGGACACTTCTGAAGATAAGGACATTACCCTTTGTACTCATCACAGAGAGCTGGAGTGTAAAACGTGTGCACATATAGATGATCACATAGCCTGTCCCCTCCATGATTTATAGTTATCCACAGCAGACAGGTCACTGCTAGGCCTCTGTCTTGTTAATGGGGGAGTCATTTCGATTGGTATTTACTCTAGTGTGTGATATACAGCACCAAGCACCCGTCCCTTTTAGGCTAGGTTCACACGACAAAAAGTCGCGCTATTGTCACGCAACAATTTTTAAAATGGGAGTCTATGGTGTCGCATTGCGACATGCAACATGCTGCGACGCGACAGTCGCAGAAAAACCCATCTTGAATGGATTTTTTGCTACTGTCGCGTCGCAGCATGTTGCATGTCACAATGCGACACCATAGACTCCCATTATAAAAATTGTCGCGCGACAATAGTGCGACAAAATGTCGTCGTGTAAACCTAGCCTAATTGTGGCAGAACAAGTATCTATTCATGAAGCCCACAGTGAGGTAATACATAATGGGAGGAAATGTACATTGCGAGGCAATACATAACGTGGGGAGATTATATCATCAGGAAACGTATATCGTGAGGCATTATACCATGTAAGATTATATCCGGAGGTAATATATATTGTGAGATGTATATCATGAGGTAATATATAACGTGATATGTATATCCTGAGGTAATATATAACGCGAGATGTATATCCTGAGGTAATATATAACGTGAGATGTATATCCTAAGGTAATATATAACGTGAGATGTATATCCTGAGGTAATATATAACGTGAGATGTATATCCTGAGGTAATATATAACATAAGATGTATATCGTGAGGTAATATATGACGTGAGATGTATATCGTGAGATAATATATAAAGTGAGATGTATATCCTGATGTAATATATAACGTGAGATGTATATAATGATGTAATATATAACGTGAGATGTATATCCGGAGGTAATATATAACGTGAGATGTATATCCTGAGGTAATATATAACGTGAGATGTATATCCTGAGGTAATATATAACGTGAGATGTATATCGTGATGTAATATATAACCTGAGATTTATATTGTGATGTAATATATAACCTGAGATGTATATCCTGGGGCAATATATAACCTGAGATGTATATCCTGAGGTAATATATAACATAAGATGTATATCGTGAGGTAATATATGACGTGAGATGTATATCGTGAGACAATATATAAAGCGAGATGTATATCCTGATGTAATATATGACGCGAGATGTATATCCTGAGGTAATATATAACATGAGATTTATATCGTGATGTAATATATAACGTGAGATGTATATCCGGAGGTAATATATAACATGAGATGTATATCCTGCGGTAATATATAACGTGAGATGTATATCCTGAGGTAATATATAACGTGAGATTTATATCGTGAGGTAATATATAACGTGAGATGTATATCCTGAGGTAATATATAACGCGAGATGTATATCGTGAGGTAATATATAACGTGAGATGTATATTGTGAGGTAATATATAATGTGAGATGTATATCCTGAGGTAATATATAACGTGAGATGTATATCCTGAGGTAAGATATAACGTGAGATGTATATAATGATGTAATATATAACGTGAGATGTATATCATGAGGTAATATATAACATGAGATGTATATCCAGAGGTTATATATAACGTGAGATGTATATCGTGAGGTAATATATAACGTGAGATGTATATCGTGAGGTAATATATAACGTGAGATGTATATCGTGATGTACTATATAACCTGAGATTTATATTGTGATGTAATATATAACCTGAGATGTATATCCTGGGGTAATATATAACCTGAGATGTATATCCTGAGGTAATATATAAAGATAAGATGTATATCGTGAGGTAATATATAACGTGAGATGTATATCCTGAGGTAATATATGACGTGAGATGTATATCGTGAGGTAATACATAACCTGAGATGTATATGCTGAGGTAATATATAACGCAAGATGTATATCCTGAGGTAATATATAACGTGAGATGTATATCGTGATGTAATATATAACCTGAGATTTATATTGTGATGTAATATATAACCTGAGATGTATATCCTGGGGCAATATATAACCTGAGATGTATATCCTGAGGTAATATATAACATAAGATGTATATCGTGAGGTAATATATGACGTGAGATGTATATCGTGAGATAATATATAAAGCGAGATGTATATCCTGATGTAATATATGACGCGAGATGTATATCCTGAGGTAATATATAACATGAGATTTATATCGTGATGTAATATATAACGTGAGATGTATATCCTGAGGTAATATATAACATAAGATGTATATCGTGAGGTAATATATGACGTGAGATGTATATCGTG
The DNA here is from genome assembly GCA_033119425.1 of Bufotes viridis. Taxonomy (NCBI): domain Eukaryota; kingdom Metazoa; phylum Chordata; class Amphibia; order Anura; family Bufonidae; genus Bufotes; species Bufotes viridis. Next base: position 69,236,616 of record CM065599.1, read on the forward strand.
AGATAATATATAAAGCGAGATGTATATCCTGATGTAATATATGACGCGAGATGTATATCCTGAGGTAATATATAACATGAGATGTATATCCTGAGGTAATATATAACGTGAGATGTATATCCTGAGGTAATATATAACGTGAGATTTATATCGTGAGGTAATATATAACGTGAGATGTATATCCTGAGGTAATATATAACGCGAGATGTATATCGTGAGGTAATATATAATGTGAGATGTATATCGTGAGGTAATATATAACATGAGATGTATATCGTGAGGTAATATATAACGTGAGATGTATATCCTGAGGTAATATATAACGTGAGATGTATATCCTGAGGTAATACATAACCTGAGATGTATATCCTGAGGTAAGATATAACGTGAGATGTATATAATGATGTAATATATAACGTGAGATGTATATCCTGAGGTAATATATAACGTGAGATGTATATCGTGAGGTAATATATAACGTGAGATGTATATCGTGATGTACTATATAACCTGAGATTTATATTGTGATGTAATATATAACCTGAGATGTATATCCTGGGGTAATATATAACCTGAGATGTATATCCTGAGGTAATATATAAAGATAAGATGTATATCGTGAGGTAATATATAACGTGAGATGTATATCCTGAGGTAATATATGACGTGAGATGTATATCGTGAGGTAATACATAACCTGAGATGTATATCCTGAGGTAATATATAACGCGAGATGTATATCCTGAGGTAAGATATAACGTGAGATGTATATAATGATGTAATATATAACGTGAGATTCATATCGTGATGTAATATATAATGTGAGATTTATATCCTGAGGTAAGATATAACGTGAGATGTATATCCTGATGTAATATATAACGTGAAATGTATATCCTGAGGTAATATATAACATGAGATGTATATTGTGAGGTAATATATAACATGAGATTTATATTGTGATGTAATATATAACGTGAGATTGATATTGTGATGTAATATATAACGTGAGATTGATATTGTGATGTAATATATAATGTGAGATTTATATCCTGAGGTAATATATAATGTGAGATGTATATCATGAGGTAATATATAACGTGAGATGTATATCGTGTGTGAGATGTATATCCTGGGGTAATATATAATGTGAGATGTATATTCTGGGGTAATATATAACGTGAGATGTATATCGTGAGGTAATATATAATGCGAGATGTATATCATGAGGTAATATATAACATTTTTAGGGATGAGTGAACTTGTGTTTTCAAGTTCGGGGTACAAGCTTCAGGTTATCTAAGAATTCCATTATGGATTACGCTATCGCTACCAAGGACCATAAGTTATGGTCCAGAATCCATAGGGGCTCTTTCACACGAGAGGATGGCATGCGGGTAATCCGCTGCGTTAAAGAGAGCTAAGCCCCGTTCCCGACAGCAGAGACACTGAGCATTAACATGATTGATAATGCTCCGTGCCTCTCTGTGACAACTAGTAAAAAGGTCAAAGAGAGGCACGGAGTGTTATCAATCATATTAATGCTCCGTGTCTCTGCTGTCCAGAGCAGGGCTTGGCTCTCTTTCACACAGCGGATTACCAGGCTGCTCGGCATCCGCTCGTGTGAAAGAGCCCCTAACAGAATTCTTTGATATAGTGTGAGGAGACGTATATCATGAGGAGACATACTGTATATGGTGAGGTAATAAATAATGTGAGGAGACTTATATCATGAGGAGACATACCGTATATGGTGAGGTAATATATAATGTGAGGAGACTTATATAATAAGGAGACTTACCGTATATGGTGAGGTAATATATAGTGTGAGGAGACGTAGATCATGAGGAGACATACCGTATATGGTGAGGTAATATATAATGTGAGTAGACTTATAGAATAAGGAGACTTACCGTATATGGTGAGGTAATATATAATGTGAGTAGACTTATATAATAAGGAGACTTACCGTATATGGTGAGGTAATATATAGTGTGAGGAGACTTATATAATAAGGAGACTTACCGTATATGGTGAGGTAATATATAGTGTGAGGAGACGTATATCATGAGGAGACATACCGTATATGGTGAGGCAATATATAGTGCGAGGAGACTTATATAATAAGGAGACTTACCGTATATGGTGAGGTAATATATAGTGTGAGGAGACGTATATTATGAGGAAATGTATACTGTGAGGTAAGATATAACATGAAGAGATGTATATCATGAGCAAAGGTATATTGTGAGGTAATATATAAAATTATATATACTATATATATATTGAATACACCATAACGTGAGGCAATGTATAACCTGAGATAATACGATGTATTGTTGCGACATATCACATAATACGAGGTGATTTTTATCGTGACATAATATGTAGTGTGAGGCATCACATGAGGTGCTGTCGTATATAGTGAGGTAACATACGTTCATTGGCGGTATTTCTGCAGTCACTCACCTCAGCATTCTCCTCGTACACGCGGACGGTCGGCCTCCGTCTCCATGGAAACTACAAGACGTGTGCAGCGCTCATGGGGCGGTTATTACGGGCTCGTGAAACGGGGCGGGGTCTGACGTGCGCGCTGACGTCAAAGGGAGACGTGCTTTGAAGACGCCTCCATTTTGAGGCTGTGGGCTTGCAGTGCCTCCATTTTGTTGCTGTGGTTATCGAGGGGTCTTTCAGGGCGCAGTGTGAGTCCCGGTAACCCAGCAGCCCCCATCCACCCCGAAGTACCTGACTTCTCACATCCGGCACACAGAACAGGCCGCAGCATCGGTTACAGGGACGGCAAGTAAGTGTCCTGGGAGGTAGGAGGGGCCCCTGCCGGTGTAGTGCCAGGTCATCTAGGGGCCCATGTGCTTTTTGTGGGGGACATGTGAGCTGGGATCCCTGGGTGTAGACTAACTAGGTGTAGAGGCCTAATATGGGAGAGGGTGAGGTGTCCGTGTGGCGGTGGGGAGGTAGGGAATGGGGTGTCAGTGTGGGAGGGACAGGGGCACTGTGGGGGTGTCGGTGCAGGGGGGGAGGGACGGGCACTGTGGGGGTGTAGGTGCAGGGGGGACAGGAGCACTGTGGGGGTGACAGTGTGGGAGGGGCAGGAGCACTGTGGGGGTGTTGGTGCAGGAGGGGACAGGGGCACTGTGGGGGTGTCGGTGCAGGGGGACAGGAGCACTGTGGGGGTGACAGTGTGGGAGGGCAGGAGCACTGTGGGGGTGTCGGTGCAGGAGGGGACAGGGGCACTGTGGGGGTGTCGGTGCAGGGGGGACAGGAGCACTGTGGGGTGACAGTGTGGAGGGCAGGAGCACTGTGGGGGTGTCGGTGCAGGAGGGGACAGGGGCACTGTGGGGGTGTCGGTGCAGGGGGGACAGGAGCACTGTGGGGGTGACAGTGTGGGAGGGCAGGAGCACTGTGGGGGTGTTGGTGCGGGGGGCAGGAGCACTGTGGGGGTGTCGGTGCAGGGGGGACAGGGGCACTGTGGGGGTGTTGGTGCAGGGGGGACAGGAGCACTGTGGGGGTGACAGTGTGGGAGGGCAGGAGCACTGTGGGGGTGTTGGTGCGGGGGGGCAGGAGCACTGTGGGGGTGTCGGTGCAGGGGGGACAGGGGCACTGTGGGGGTGTTGGTGCAGGGGGGACAGGAGCACTGTGGGGGTGACAGTGTGGGAGGGCAGGAGCACTGTGGGGTGTTGGTGCGGGGGGGCAGGAGCACTGTGGGGGTGACAGTGTGGGAGGGGCAGGAGCACTGTGGGGGTGTTGGTGCAGGGGGGACAGGAGCACTGTGGGGGTGACAGTGTGGGAGGGCAGGAGCACTGTGGGGTGTCGGTGCAGGAGGGGACAGGGGCACTGTGGGGTGTCGGTGCAGGGAGGAGGGACGGGCACTGTGTGGGTGTCGGTGTAGGGGGAGGACAGGGGCACTGTGGGGGTGTCGGTGCAGGGGGGGGGACAGGGGCACTGTGGGGGTGTTGGTGCAGGGGGGGGGACAGGAGCACTGTGGGGGTGACAGTGTGGGAGGGGCAGGAGCACTGTGGGGGTGTTGGTGCAGGGGGGGGGGACAGGAGCACTGTGGGGGTGACAGTGTGGGAGGGGCAGGAGCACTGTGGGGGTGTTGGTGCAGGGGGGGGGGACAGCAGCACTGTGGGGGTGACAGTGTGGGAGGGGCAGGAGCACTGTGGGGGTGCAGGAGGCGGACAGGGGCACTGTGGGGGTGTCGGTGCAGGGGAGGAGGGACGGGCACTGTGTGGGTGTCGGTGCAGGGGGAGGACAGGGGCACTGTGGGGGTGTCGGTGCAGGGGGACAGGGGCACTGTGGGGGGACGGGCACTGTGGGGGTGTCGGTGCACGGGGGAGGGACAGGGGCACTGTGGGGGTGTCGGTGCAGGAGGGGGCAGGAGCACTGTGGGGGTGTCGGTGCAGGGGGAGGGACAGGGGCACTGTGGGGGTGTCGGTGCGGGGGAGGGACAGGGGCACTGTGGGGGTGTCGGTGCAGGAGGGGGGCACGGGCACTGTGGGGGTGTCGGTGCAGGGGGGGACAGGGGCACTGTGGGGGTGTCGGTGCAGGGGAGGGGACAGGGGCACTGTGGGGTGCAGGGGAGGGGACGGGCACTGTGGGGTGTCGGCAGGGGAGGGGATGGGCACTGTGGGTGTGTCGGTGCAGGGGAGGGGACGGGCACTGTGGGGGTGTCGGTGCAGGAGGGGGACAGGGGCACTGTGGGGGTGTCGGTGCAGGGGAGGGACAGGGGCACTGTGGGGGTGTCGGTGCAGGGGAGGGACAGGGGCACTGTGGGGGTGTCGGTGCAGGGGAGGGACGGGCACTGTGGGGGTGTCGGTGCAGGGGAGGACGGGCACTGTGGGGGTGTCGGTGCAGGGGAGGGACGGGGCACTGTGGGGGTGTCGGTGCAGGAGGAGGGACTAGGGGGCACTGTGGGAGGGTGTCGGGTGCGGGGGGGACAGGGGCACTGTGGGGGTGTCGGTGCAGGGGGGACGGGGGTGTCGGTGCAGGGGAGGGACGGGCACTGTGGGGGTGTCGGTGCAGGGGAGGGACAGGGGCACTGTGGGGGTGTCGGTGCGGGGGGGACGGGGGTGTCGGTGCAGGGGGGGACAGGGGCACTGTGGGGGTGTCGGTGCAGGGGGCGGGGGACAGGGGCACTGTGGGGGTGTCGGTGCGGGGGACAGGGGCACTGTGGGGGTGTCGGTGCGGGGGACAGGGGCACTGTGGGGGTGTCGGTGCAGGAGGGGGGACAGGGGCACTGTGGGGTGTCGGTGCAGGAGGGGGACAGGGGCACTGTGGGGGTGTCGGTGCAGGAGGGAGGGACAGGGGCACTGTGGGGGTGTCGGTGCAGGAGGGGGACAGGGGCACTGTGGGGGGTGTCGGTGCAGGGGCGGGGACAGGGGCACTGTGGGGGTGTCGGTGCAGGGGGACAGGGGCACTGTGGGGGTGTCGGTGCAGGAGGGGACAGGGGCACTGTGGGGGTGTCGGTGCAGGAGGGGACAGGGGCACTGTGGGGGTGTCGGTGCAGGAGGGGACAGGGGCACTGTGGGGGTGTCGGTGCAGGAGGGGACAGGGGCACTGTGGGGGTGTCGGTGCAGGAGGGGGACAGGGGCACTGTGGGGGTGTCGGTGCAGGAGGGGGACAGGGGCACTGTGGGGGTGTCGGTGCAGGAGGGGGACAGGGGCACTGTGGGGGTGTCGGTGCAGGAGGGGGACAGGGGCACTGTGGGGGTGTCGGTGCAGGAGGGGACAGGGGCACTGTGGGGGTGTCGGTGCAGGAGGGGGACAGGGGCACTGTGGGGGTGTCGGTGCAGGAGGGGACAGGGGCACTGTGGGGGTGTCGGTGCAGGGGCGCTGTGGGAATGATAGCGGTGGTGTCGGTGTGAGGCTCTGTGGGGGTGACTCCTCGGTCCTGACCTCCCCCTTGTCTTCCAGGTGGTCCGGGAGTAACGATGGCCTCTCCGTCAGCATCTAAAGTTGTACTTAAGAGCACCACCAAGCTGTCGCTGAACGAGCGGTGAGGAAGCTGCACATCATCTGCGTAACATTCCAAAATGTAGAGCGTGCCCCCTGTGTGCCCGGCGCCTCCATAGATGAGAGCGGGCAGTCGCTGTCCTTCCTGGCAGCCATGTTGCACTGTGTAGAGGAGTTTGTCAGTGGGGTGTGGTAATGCACAGTGATGGGGGCGCCCTCCCCCCTTCTTCCACCTGTTTATACATGGGTTCTGGCAGCAGCCTGGTAGCATGTTACCTGCGCTGCGTGACGCCCGCTGCTGTGTCCAAGGCTGGCGCACGCCTGTGTGGCCGGAGCTGTAAGAGGCCTGATGCGGGTCACACCCCTTGCCCGAAGACCCTTTGGGGGTCTTGTAAGAGGCTCCTGCTTTGCTGTCTTCCTTCTGTCTCTCGTGCCATCTTCCTTCAGTCTCCTCCATTATGTGTGCTCTCGCCCGTCACCCCCTGCTTCGTAAGTCTTCACACCCATCCCTTTTGGGGGGCCCCCTCTTTCTGCTTCGCACTGTGGGTTTCTCTGTTATTGCTGTGCATATGTGGAAGTTGCGGAGGATAGATCATGGGCACACGTATGCCAACGATATGGCTAAAGAAATAAAAACAAATCCTGACAACTCCTCTGGGGGGCGTGGAGGTACACGGTGGTGTCTGTTGAATCTTATTTAAATCCTCCCCCCATTTTGTTCGACCTTGAAGCTTTACTAACATGCTGAAGAACAAACACCCGATGCCAGTGAATATCCGCGCCACGATGCAGCAGCAGAGCCTGGCCAGTGCCAGGAACAGAAGACTGGCGCAGCAGATGGAGAACAGGCCGTCTGTGCAAGCCGCTCTGAAGCTCAAGCAGGTGAGACCCTGCCTCCAGGCAGGCGTGGCTGTGATTAGCGGGATCGCAGCAGCTAACCGTGCGCCATCCAGGTGACTATGTGCATGGCAACAAAAACGGTTTGTTGGTTAAGAACAGTTTAATTCCACTGCTTGCTGTCGGTGAATGAGGGCATTCTTGCTTGTATACTGATTACACGGTCGATCCTGCGGAGGAAAGCTTACTTACCTGATCCAGCCCCATTGCTCGCCCTGCGTACCAACATCCACGTTGACGGCTCCTGCACCCCCTCCATGTCATGTGACCCATTGGCATGACACAACGGGCACTTACCACCACTGCATGTTGACACGCAGGGCAGTGAACGAGGAGCCCAGTAGTGGGGAGCATCCTGTGGCATGTCAGAGAGGTAAGACGTTATGATTGCTGGGGGACTGGGCACTGAGACCCCCACTGGGATGAGGATAAAGAAGCGCTCTATTGTATAGAGGCCGTGCTTGGTATCGCAGCTCAGCAACCTTCGGCACTACAAGTCCCAGCATGCAAACATGCTCGGCGGCTGTTCTTACTCCCGTAGAAGTGAATGAAGCACTCGAGTGCCGGAGGTTGCTGATCCCTGTCCTAGGCCACGTGACTGATGAATGTGACATCACATGGCTAAGAAAAGCTGAGAGATGGCCTTGGCACTACTGCAAGCGCCTCGCCTTATCAAACAGCTGATCGGCGGGGATCCAAGAAGTCGGACCCCCGCTGATCAGTAAAACATCTTGGAAAACCCCTTTACGTATGCTTCTTTCTTTAGCTGGGGAGGGCTCCTTAAAAGACCCCTTTAAGGCTTTACATACACTGATACAGTACATTGCTGTCGTATTTTACACTGGATGTGACTGTAACAAACACTCAGCATTTCTCAGTAAAGATTCTATAACCTCCCAGGGGTAAATTTCCCAGAGAAAGCTGCGATGGAACTCAAAGCCTCAACCCCCAGTTCACACTTGCGCGTTTTACAGCGCGTTCGAACGCACTGAAAAACGCCCGACGCATAAACAAGTACTTGAGCTTTTTTGGGGGCGTTTGTCGCACATTTTGGCCCATAGACTTCAATAGGAACACGCAACGCTTGTATTTTGCGCATTTTTGACACTGAAAACGCGCGTTCGAGCGCGCGTTTATGAATTTGCAACATGCTGGAAAGGCCAAACTTCATATAGACAGGGATATTTGGTCATTGGACAACACTGCAGTCAATCACACAAACGCGCGTCTCAGAAATGCTCAGGTCTGAACCCAGCGTTAAGGGGTTGTCCAGCCATCAATATTGATGACCTATCGCCATGGAGCGCCACCTCCTAGTCAAACAGCTGATTGGCGGGGGTGTTGGGTGTCAGACCCCAAGCAATCAGATATTGATGACCTATCCTGACGATTGATCATCAATATTAACAGATGGACAACCCCTTTAATCTTGTACTCATCAGGAGTAGTCATGTGATATTCCCAGTCACGTCCAGAGCTACATTCATAATTCTGCTTCCGTACAGCATGCGCCCATCGGGCTATACTTAAGGGCGTGCCATGAAAAAATCCATTTGGAATTAGACCTTTTAGATCCACAGCAAAAATCTGCAGCCATCTTTTTTCCAGTATGTGTGGGTTTTCTCATCTTGGACATCAGTGGCATTTCGCTATGTCAGATGGGCGCGGGACCCACACCTATTCCTGAGCGTGACCCCTGAAGTGAGAGGAGAGCAGTTGCGCATGCGCGACGTGCTTTCCATTCATTTCTATTGGAGTTCTGTAAATAGCCCATTCTGGAGATGGTTGTGGATCCCACACCCATCTGACATGGATATTCCACCAAAGTCCCAGATGAAGGGGTGGTGAGACCATCTAACGGATGGGCCCTTGTGCTGCTGGGCTCGGTGTGATTGGAGGGGGCAGTGGCCGTAGCCGTGTAACATTACAATTGTCCTTCGTTTTCTGCCATTTCTTGTGTGTAATTTGTCTGATTTCTCCTGCTAGAGCTTAAAGCAGCGGCTCGGTAAGAGCAATATCCAGGCCCGGTTAGGGCGACCGGTGGGAGGGCTTCAACGAGGGGCCGGCGGAATGCGCGGAGCTGGGATGGGGCTCCGGGGGTCTCAGCGGGGAGTCATGCGCATTGGCCGGGGAGGCAGAGGAATGCAGCGGGGTGCCATGGTCATGCGAGGTGGGTCATGTCTCCATTGTCCAGTTCACTCCCTCTTGCTGGTTGTCCTTTTCTTAAGTAATGTCTTCTTGTAGGCCAAAACCTGCGAGGCCGAGGTGGTGCTACCAGGATGGGGCTGAGGAGAGGAGGCATCCGAGGTCGTGGAGGCCCCGGCCGGGGCCTCATGAGAGGAGGGGCGCTGGGCCGAGGAGGAATGGGTGGACGAGGTCAGTGCCTACTACTACTACTGTGGGGGGTTGTACAGGCTTGCTCACAGTCATCGGGGGTCACATACTTATCTCAGAGTTCTCTTCCCATGTAGATTCCTTGACTCTGTCCTTGTCTCCACAGGTCGCGGAGGGGTGATGGCTCGGGGCAGAGGAGGCTTCGGCAGAGGGAGAGGCCGCGGTAGAGGAAGAGGAGCTATGCGGCCCACACTGACCAGAGAGCAGCTCGACAACCAGCTGGACGCCTACATGTCCAAGACGAAAGGTCATCTGGATGCAGAGCTGGACGCTTACATGGCTCAGGCCGATCCTGAATCCAATGACTGATCTCAACAGCGTTTCTATAAGGACCTGCGTTCTCCCACGCTTGGACTGGCACCGGCGCATCACCTCGGTTTAGAGGTCCTTTTACTTTTTGATACTAAAGACAACTTTTTTTCTTTCGGTTTGATATTTTATGAATATGGAATGTATGGAGGCGGCCATCGTGCGGTTCTTGCTGCTGGATATGTTTTTAGTGAAGTTTGGCCAAAACCTGCATTTTGCAGGGGTGCCCCATAATTCTGACACGTGCGTCTCCATGACTAGGACTCGGCAGCAGTTCGCCTGCTACGTGGTGTTACTGTGCAGCATTCATTAAACACTTTACAGTCTGAGGACACCTGACCATGCCAATTACTCACTGTGTGCGGGGGGACGGGGTCGAAGAGCAGTGACAGAGCAGGGTGGCGTTCCATTGTAGATGGACTTGGCGGTCCGTGCTGCAGGGTATTTGAGGATGGCAGAAACTGATCACTGTCTATACCTGCAGCTGGATTCTAGGATAGGTCATCGGTATCAGATCGGCAGGGGTCTGACTCCTGACAACCAGCGTTTGTATGAGCATTGCATTCAGATAGCTGATCGGCGGGGTGCTAGCAGTTGTGCCCCTAGTGATGACCTATCCTGAGAAGAGGGAAAAGCAGCAACAAAACCCTTAAACATGTGGAAGATTACAAAATGGGGCACCAGATGTGCTTAACACTTGTAAGTTAGAGCCCCTCTTTAAGTAGATGTCTGTAACCGTCCTCTTGGTGCTCAGCCCTTTCTATAGATGTGGTGGAAACTGTCACCAGTCTACCTGGACCCTTACCTTGTGTTAGAGGGATTGCCACAGTGGTCTGATGGTAACATGAAGAGCAGTGTGCGGCCATGTTGTGATCGCCTGCAGATCCTGTGGCTCTGTTGCTCAGACTCCCTATTGTGCGGTGTAGGCTATTAGTCCCAGTGGCAGTAATAGGGATGCAGCAGTGGGCCCCTGTTATGGGTGTCTGAATGCAGCCCGAGTTCACACGCAGCAGATTTGTTGCAGTACCTCTGAATGGGGCTTTCAGGATCTCGTGCTGCAGAAACGTCCTCCCTCCTATACATCCAGAAAACTCTTCTCCCTTGACGTCCATGTTCCTTTCCTGGCTGATCAGACTTCTGCCACCAGGCGGCGCCACTCCACTGCTTAAGGCTACTTTCACACTTGCGTTGGTGCTGATCCGTCTGTTTATTTGCACAGACGGATCCGCACCTATAATGCAAACCTTTGTATCCGTTCAGAACGGATCCGTTTGCATTAGTTAAAAGAAAAATGACAAAGTCCAAAACGGATCCGTCTTGAATTACATTGAAAGTCAATGGGGAACGGATCTGATTTCAAATGCACCATATTGTGTCACTGAAAACGGATCCGTCCCCATTGACTTACATTGTGACTAAAAACGGATCCGTTGGGCTCTGCCTCTTCAGACGGACACCAAAATGCTGCATGCTGCGTTTTGGTGTCCGTCTCCAAAACTGAACGGAGCCGAACTGATGCATTCTGAGCGGATCCTTATCTATTCAGAATGCATTGGGGCTGAACTGATCCGTTTTGGACCGTTTGTGAGAGCCCTGAAACGGAATCCAAAACGCTAGTGTGAAAGTAGCCTTAGTGTGATTACAGCAATATGGAACACAGTTTTTATTTTTATTTTTTTACTACTTTAAATAAAGTCCCTTAAAAAAATAAAATCATTTTGCATTCTCGCTTCCCAGCCAATACCCTTTTTTTTTCTGACTTTGTCAGAGCTTGATTTTTGTAGGATGACTTGTAGTTTATCATTTTGAGTTAGGCCTCATGCACACAACCGTATGTGTTTTGCGGTCCGCAAACCGCGGATCCGCAAAACACTGAAGCTGCTCCGTGTTCCGTTCCGCAATTTGCGGAACAGAACGCGGCCCATTATAGAGATGCCTATTCTTGTCCGCATAACGGACAAGAATAGGACATGCTCTATTTTTTTTGCGGGGGCACGGAACGGAGCAACGGATGCGGACAGCACACGGAGTGCTGTCCGCATCTTTTGTGGCCCCATTGAAGTGAATGGGTCCACGGGCGAGCTGCGAAATATGCGGCTCGGACGTGGACCCGAACGGCCGTGTGCATGAGGCCTTACTTAGCTTTTTTTTTCGTGGTGTCAGTATAAATTATGTGATTATCGTATAGGGCTTCTCCTTACAGATGCAGCGATAACCAAAAAAGTTTCCAATTTTTTTTTGCATAGAAAATGTTTTCAGTGGAGGGTAGTGTTTTTTTTTTTTTTTTTGTTTGTTTTTTGGGGGGAGGGTATTTTTATTTAAACTAGAAGACTTTAATAGACCTTTTGGTTCCTTCTACAATTCTCTGTATTGCTTATGCATTGCAGGGAATTATGCTCTCAGTGCAATATAGACAGGCAGCAGGAGGCTGCGCCAGAGGTGGGGTCTTCATTAGGAAACATGGGAGATATGTAGCTGAGCCCAGCACTGATTGGATGATTGCAGGGACATGCCTCCTTTTGGTTACACCCAGATGGACCTTTACTGAAAATTGCTAGAAGGAATTGTATAACGTCCAGCCTCTAGTCATGCACAATGCCAGGAGTGGAAGGAAGTGGTGTACACCACGCCCCCACTGGACACGTCTTACATTACAGTAATAGCCGGAAGCCTCAAGCACATACCAATACAGGCCAGCAGGTGGCAGCACTGTACTGGTAGAGTTCTCCGACCGCTGTATGGCCCTCATACAACACAATGGGCAATCTAATGCTCGACAGTTATAGTCACCCACGCGTGACTAAAAAAAAAAGTTAATATAAAATGTTCAAATCACCCTCTTTTCCACAAAAATCGAAATACATAACCAATGAAACAAAACTGCGCCTTTTTTTTGTCGCTTTAACTCCCCACAGTAATGAAAATGGCATCACTGAAACGTACAGAGCCCCTACAAATAACTACGATATAGTTACAGGGGTCAGAATACTGGTGAAAAAAAAAGTACATTTTCTTTTCCAGGTTTTTATTTAAATTTTTCCAGTATTAAAACGCAATAAGGGTACTTTCACACTAGCGCTATTCTTTTCCGGCGTTGAGTTCCGTCCTAGGGGCTCAATACCGGAAACAATCTGATCAGTTTTATCCTAATGCATTCCGAATGGAGAGCAATCCGTTCAGGATGTCTTCAGTTCAGTCACGGTACGATTTGTACGAACACTTGTCAGAATGCCGGTATTATTTTCCATTGAAATGCATTAAAGCCGGACCCAAGTGTTCTGGAAAAACGGTTGAACACCTGGCAATCAGCAGGAATTGTGCCTCTAAGACCTGTTACCGTGCCTTTAAAAAGTCCACCTCTACTGCACTCATTAATCTAACTTAGCAGCACCTGTCCTCCCTACAGTCACTCAGACACCAACTACTACCATGGGCAAGACCAAAGAGCTGTCAAAAGACACTTGAGACAAAATGGTGGACCTTCACAAGGCTGGAAAGGGTTACGGGGCAATTGCCAGACTCCCTCAGACTGGGGCTCCATGCAAGATCTCACCTCGTGGGGTAACACTGATGATAAGAAAAGTGAGGAATCAGTCCAGAACTACAAGGGAGGAGGTGGTCGATGACATGAAGAGAGCTGGGACCACAGTCTCAAAGGGCACTGTCAGTAGAACTCTACGCCATCATGGTTTCAAATCATGCATTGCATGGAAGGTTCCCCTGCTCAAGTCCAGGCCGTCTGACGTTTGCCAATGACCATCTGGATGATCCAGAGGAGGGAGAAAGTCGTGTGGTCAGATGAGACCAAAGTAGAGCTTTTTGGTCTAAACTTCACTCGTCATGTTTGGAGGAAAAAGAAGGATGGCTTGCATCCCAAGAAGACTATTCCTACTGTGAAGCATGAGGGGGTAACGGCATGCTTTGGGGGTGCTTTTCTGCAAAGGGGACAGGACGACTGCACTGTATTAAGGAGAGGATGAATGGGGCCATTTATTGTGAGATTTTGAGAATCCACCTCCTTCCCACGGTCAGAGCATCGAAGAAGGGTCATGGCTGGGACTTCCAACATAACGACCCGAAGCACACAGCCAGGATAACCAAAGAGTGGCTCTGTAAGAAGCATATCAAGGTTCTGGAGCGGCCTAGCCAGTCTCCAGACCGAAATCTAATAGAACATCTCTGGAGGGAGCTGAAACTCCGTGTTGCTCAGTGATGGCCCCGAAACAGATCTGGAGGAGATCCGTGTGGAGGAGTCGGCCAAAACCCCTTCTGCAGTGTGTGCGAACCTGGTGAAGAACTACAGGAAACCTCCGACCTCTGGAACTGCAAACAAAGGCTTCTGGACCAAATATTAACACTGATTGTCAGGTGTTCAAATACTTATGTGCAGCAGCGCAAGACAAATACATTCTTTAAAAATCAAACAGTGCGATTTCCTGATTTTTTTTAAAAAAAATTCTGTCTCGCAGAGTGAGAATGCACCTACAATGTGAATTTCAGACCCCTCCATAATTTCTAAGGAGGAGAACTTACAAAATCGCATGGTGTTCAAATACTTCTGTTCAGCACTGTAAATGTGGTATCTCTGTAATCGTACTGACCGGAGAATGAAGAGAACAGGTCAGTTTTATCTCATAGAGAACGCTGTAATAACAAAACCCATAAAACTATATAAATGTGGTATCTCTGTAATCGTACTGACCGGAGAATGAAGAGAACAGGTCAGTTTTATCTCATAGAGAACGCTGTAATAACAAAACCCATAAAACTATATAAATGTGGTATCTCTGTAATCGTACTGACCGGAGAATGAAGAGAACAGGTCAGTTTTATCTCATAGAGAACGCTGTAATAACAAAACCTATAAAACTATATAAATGTGGTATCACTGTAATCGTACTGACCCGGAGAATGAAGAGAACAGGTCAGTTTTATCTCATAGAGAACGCTGTAATAACAAAACCCATAAAACTATATAAATGTGGTATCTCTGTAATCGTACTGACCGGAGAATGAAGAGAACAGGTCAGTTTTATCTCATAGAGAACGCTGTAATAACAAAACCCATAAAACTATATAAATGTGGTATCACTGTAATCGTACTGACCGGAGAATGAAGAGAACAGGTCAGTTTTATCTCATAGAGAACGCTGTAATAACAAAACCTATAAAACTATATAAATGTGGTATCTCTGTAATCGTACTGACCCGGAGAATGAAGAGAACAGGTCAGTTTTATCTCATAGAGAACACTAAAAACAAAACCCATAAAACTATATAAATGTGGTATCTCTGTAATCGTACTGACCCGGAGAATGAAGAGAACAGGTCAGTTTTATCTCATAGAGAACACTAAAAACAAAACCCATAAAACTGTATAAATGTGGTATCACTGTAATCGTACTGACCCGGAGAATGAAGAGAACAGGTCAGTTTTATCTCATAGAGAACGCTGTAATAACAAATCCTATAAAACTATATAAATGTGGTATCACTGTAATCGTACTGACCCGGAGAATGGAGAGAACAGGACAGTTTTATCTCATAGGGAACGCTGTAAACACAAAACCCATAAACTATATAAATGTGGTATCGCTGTAATCGTACTGACCCGGAGAATGGAGAGAACAGGTCAGTTTTATCTCATAGGGAACGCTGTAATAACAAAACGCATAAAACTATATAAATGTGGTATCGCTGTAATCGTACTGACCCGGAGAATGAAGAGAACAGGTCAGTTTTATCTCATAGGGAACGCTGTAAACACAAAACCCATAAACTATATAAATGTGGTATCGCTGTAATCGTACTGACCCGGAGAATGGAGAGAACAGGACAGTTTTATCTCATAGAGAACACTGTAGAAACAAAACCTATAAAACTATATAAATGTGGTATCACTGTAATCGTACTGACCCGGAGAATGAGGGGAACAGGTCAGTTTTATCTCATGGGGAACGCTGTAAAAACAAAACGCAGGAAACTATAACAAAAAAAAATTTGTGGCACAATTTTGTGTTTTTCCCCCCCCAATTCCACCTCATTTTTTTCAGCTCTCCGCTACATTATATGCACTATCACTTAGCAGTGCCATTAGAAAGTACAACTTGTCCAGCAAAAAACAAGCCCTCATAAATTTACGTCAATGGAAAAATAAAAAAAAGTTATGGCCCCGGGCATGCGAGGAGTGAAAAATAAAAACGCAAAAATGGAAAATCACCAGGTCCTCTAAGGTTTAATGTTTTTGGGTGTAGTATGGGAGGTCATGGCACCCCGTGAAGGTGGAGGGGTCACATACTTTTCTCCCTATCGTACATGCGGGTCTGACCATGGGGTAACCGGGCTCCCATCACAGAACTGACTGATACAGCACTGCACCTCAGGAGGAAATAGCAGTGTGAACAGGGCCGACTGTTCCGGAACGCAGCGCCGTGTGACCGAGGTCGTACCGCCGCTGTGACACTGAACAGCCTGGTCGTTGGACCCGCAGTCGGGATTTTAGCAAATTAAGCTACGGATATACCATGGCTTGGGGGTCACACTGATACATTGCACCAAAATGACAGTTGTAAGAGGCCAAGCCAGACTCCCCCACCAGGAAGCCCCCAAAAAACGCATCTGACAATATTTTGTTGAGCTGAAATCTAATGCAATATCTGTGGCCAGCAGACACTACCCCTCCCAGCAGCCCCTTACATTGGGGGTTGTAGTGCCCAGCCTCAGACACAACACGCGCCGATCCACCTCACTAAAGTAAACAAGCGCAGCAGCTTCAGCCCGGCAGGCAGCGCCCGCGAGAGACGAGCCCTGCCATTGGACGGAGGGTGGGCTCGCCGATACAAGCCGCGCCTCCATTGGCTGCTGCCGCCAGAGAAGCGCGTGACGTCATCGCCGGCTTCGCCTATTGTTATAACGGAGCGAAAACAAGTTCTGGAGAGGGAAGAACTGAGAGAAGAAGTGAAGGGCAGAGGCGAGGGCATCAGCGACCGCCGGGGCAGAGGAGAGGGCATCAGCGACCACAGGGGCAGAGGAGAGGGCATCAGCGACCACAGGGGCAGAGGAGAGGGCATCAGCGACCGCCGGGGCAGAGGAGAGGGCATCAGCGACCACAGGGGCAGAGGAGAGGGCATCAGCGACCACAGGGGCAGAGGAGAGGGCATCAGCGACCACAGGGGCAGAGGAGAGGGCATCAGCGACCACAGGGGCAGAGGAGAGGGCATTAGCGACCGCAGAGGAGAGGGCATCAGCAACCGCAGAGGAGAGGGCATCAGCGACCGCGGGGGCAGAGGAGAGGGCATCAGCGACCACGGGGGCAGAGGAGAGGGCATCAGAGACCACAGGGGCAGAGAAGAGGGCATCAGAGACCACAGGGGCAGAGGAGAGGGCATCAGTGACCGCCGGGGCAGAGGCGAGGGCATCAGCGACCACAGGGGCAGAGGAGAGGGCATCAGCGACCACAGGGGCAGAGGAGAGGGCATCAGCGACCGCAGAGGAGAGGGCATCAGCGAGGCGAGGGCATCAGCGACCGCAGGGGCAGAGGTGAGGGCATCAGCGACCACAGGGGCAGAGGAGAGGGCATCAGCGACCACAGGGGCAGAGGAGAGGGCATCAGCGACCGCAGGGGCAGAGGAGAGGGCATCAGCGACCACAGGGGCAGCGGAGAGGGCATCAGAGACCACAGGGGCAGAGGCGAGGGCATCAGCGACCACAGGGGCAGAGGCGAGGGCATCAGAGACCACAGGGGCAGAGGAGAGGGCATCAGAGACCACAGGGGCAGAGGCGAGGGCATCAGCGACCACAGGGGCAGAGGCGAGGGCATCAGAGACCACAGGGGCAGAGGAGAGGGCATCAGAGACCACAGGGGCAGAGGCGAGGGCATCAGCGACCACAGGGGCAGAGGAGAGGGCATCAGAGACCACAGAGGCGAGGGCATCAGCGACCACAGGGGCAGAGGCGAGGGCATCAGAGACCACAGGGGCAGAGGAGAGGGCATCAGAGACCACAGGGGCAGAGGAGAGGGCATCACCACAGCCTGAGAAGCCGACGGGCTGACAGCACAGAGTATTTTAGAACAGACCTGGGAGGGAGGAGCTACAGTCAGGGTGACAGGTGGGACCCGAGGAGAGGGCGATGATCAGGGACCCCAACATCACCCACTGCATCTGAGGCAGACGTAAGTATAGAGTATGTGTGATTCAGCTGTGTGTGCCCTGTAACCTCCCGACCACTCCTCTGTGCCCCCCTAACCCACTGACCCCCATCTCTGTGCCCCCCATAACCCAGCCACCCCCATCTCTGTGCCCCCCTAACCCACTGACCCCCATCTCTGTGCCCCCCATAACCCACCAAACCACACATCTGTGCCCCCCATAATCTGCTGACCACACCTGTGCCCCCCTGATCCACCTGACCCCACATCTGTGCTCCCGGTAACCCAGCCACCCCCACCTCTCTGCCCCCGGTAACTCAGCCACCCCCATCTCTGTGCCCCCGGTAACTCAGCCACCCCCATCTCTGTGCCCCCAGTAACTCAGCCATCCCCATCTCTGTGCCCCCAGTAACCCAGCCACCCCCACCTCTGTGCCCCCCATAACCCACTGACCCCCATCTCTGTGCCCCCGGTAACTCAGCCATCCCCATCTCTGTGCCCCCCGGCAACCCAGCCACCCCCACCTCTGTGCCCCCGGTAACCCGGCCATCCCCACCTCTGTGCCCCCGGTAACCCAGCCACCCCCATCTCTGTGCCCCCCGGTAACCCAGCCACCCCCACCTCTGTGCCCCCGGTAACCCGGCCACCCCCATCTCTGTGCCCCGGTAACCCGGCCACCCCCATCTCTGTGTCCCCGGTAACCCGGCCACCCCCACCTCTGTGCCCCCTGTAATCCGGCCACCCCCACCTCTATGCCCCCCATAACCCGGCCACCCCCATCTCTGTGCCCCTGGTAACCCAGCCACCCCCATCTCTGTGCCCCCGGTAACCCAGCCACCCCCACCTCTATGCCCCCCATAACCCGGCCACCCCCACCTCTGTGCCCCCTGTAATCCGCCACCCCCACCTCTGTGCCCCCCGGTAACCCAGCCACCCCCATCTCTGTGCCCCCCATAACCCGGCCACCCCCATCTCTGTGCCCCCGGTAACCCAGCCACCCCCATCTCTGTGCCCCCCATAACCCAGCCACCCCCACCTCTGTGCCCTCGGTAACCCAGCCACCCCCACCTCTATGCCCCCATAACCCAGGCCACCCCCACCTCTGTGCCCCCTGTAATCCGGCCACCCCCACCTCTGTGCCCCCGGTAACCCAGCCACCCCCATCTCTGTGCCCCCATAACCTGGCCACCCCCATCTCTGTGCCCCCATAACCCGGCCACCCCATCTCTGTGCCCCCGGTACCCCAGCCACCCCCATCTCTGTGCCCCGGTAACCCGGCCATCCCCATCTCTGTGCCCCCAGCCACCCCATCTCTGTGCCCCTGGTATCCCGGCCACCCCCATCTCTGTGCCCCCGGTAACCCGGCCACCCCCATCTCTGTGCCCCCGGTAACCCGGCCATCCCCATCTCTGTGCCCCCAGCCACCCCCATCTCTGTGCCCCTGGTATCCCGGCCACCCCCATCTCTGTGCCCCCGGTAACCCGGCCACCCCCATCTCTGTGCCCCCGGTAACCCAGCCACCCCATCTCTGTGCCCCCGGTAACCCGGCCACCCCCATCTCTGTGCCCCCGGCAACCCGGCCACCTCTGTTCTTATCCACCAGACGTGGGCGCTGTTCTCTGCCAGCCACACAGCTAACTGAACTTCCAGTCTGTGCCTCTGAAGTGGCAAGCAGTCATGTGACCAGACTGAGGGGCGGAGCTCTTCTGCCCCCAATCTCCCAGCAGCGTAATGGCGCCCTCTAGAGTGCGGGGCTCATCCCAGCGAGCGGTTCTCAGTAGAGCGCTCACCCCACTGTAACGATGAGCGCAGTGTGCGTGCCTCTGGGGGGCTGAGGCTCCATACCACTGAGGCCACGCCCCAGGTGTCTGAAGGGTTAAGTATCCCCAGAGGGAAGATTGCATTCACCTGGGACCAGTTGAGGCCTGTGCTGGAGGTTACATAGGATCCCCACTGGCAGTCCCATGTAACTCAGTTCTCCAGCCAGGCCAGCAATAATGGCGTACATGGGGCTGGATGTTGGGGTGCCCCAGGTCCCCACAATGTGCTCTGATGAGGAGATATTTGGGGAAGGACTCTCTGAAGGGGTGAGCCTCTGTACATCTATGTTGTGTTGTAGCGGTGCATGCTGGGAGTTGTAGTTTGTCCTTAAAGTGACCCCCCCCCCCTTTTTTTTATTTATTTTTTTTATTCTAGGGGTTGGGGGGTCTCTGTTATAGCCTCATGGGTCCTATACTGGGCTGGGGGCCCCGCTGCTCTCCGGGGTCCTTCTGCATTGGCTGCCATCGCACAGTGTGGTCCTTGTCTGTCGTCGGCATCCCCCTTCCCCCCGGTACATTCCTGGGAATTGCCCCCTCCCCCCCCCTTGTCTGACTGTAAGCTCCTGGGCCCAGGCCCCTATGCTCTGTGTTACTCTGCACCAGTAGATCTCTGGAGAACTGCAGCACCCAGCATTCCGGTCATCCTGGGAGTTGTAGTAGAGCCACAGGTGGCAGAGCAGACATTAGATTGGGCACAGCATGCAGCCTTCACCGCCTGCTGGTGAGTCAGCGGGTGTGTGGGCACAGCTGGCGCCGCTGTAGTCATCCGCCGGCTCCTCACTGTCACTTCTCCTGCAGGTGATCCCCACCATGTCCCTTACCCCCCCGAACAGCAGTGATGCCTGCCTCAGCATCGTGCACAGTCTGATGTGCCACCGCCAGGGAGGGGACAACGAGGGCTTTGCCAAGCGTGCCATCGAGAGCCTGGTCAAGAAGCTGAAGGAGAAGAAGGATGAGTTGGACTCTCTCATAACCGCCATTACCACCAACGGGGTGCACCCCAGCAAGTGTGTTACCATCCAGCGGACCCTTGATGGGAGGCTGCAGGTAGGTGGCAGGGTAACGAGCGGGTGCTGCGGGAGGTCTCTACCCGACTGCTGTCAATCAGGATCGGGGGGGTCTCTTCTCCGAGCTCTTGGTTCTGTACTTACTGTTCAGGAGGTGTCTCTGAACGCAGTTGGTTTTGCTTGCTCTCTGTCTGTCTGTCAGGCATGTGCGTCTGCTCTCTGTCTGTCTGTCAGGCATGTGCGTCTGCTCGCTGTGTGTCTGTCAGACATGTGCGTCTGCTCGCTGTCTGTCTGTCGGACATGTGCGTCTGCTCGCTGTGTGTCTGTCGGGCATGTGCGACTGCTCGCTGTGTGTCTGTCAGGCATGTGCGTCTGCTCGCTGTGTGTCTGTCGGACATGTGCGTCTGCTCGCTGTGTGTCTGTCGGGCATGTGCGTCTGCTCGCTGTGTGTCTGTCGGGCATGTGCGTCTGCTCGCTGTCTGTCGGACATGTGCGTCTGCTCGCTGTGTGTCTGTCGGGCATGTGCGTCTGCTCTCTGTCTGTCTGTCAGGCATGTGCGTCTGCTCTCTGTCTGTCTGTCAGGCATGTGCGTCTGCTCTCTGTCTGTCTGTCAGGCATGTGCGTCTGCTCTCTGTCTGTCTGTCAGGCATGTGCGTCTGCTCGCTGTGTGTCTGTCAGACATGTGCGTCTGCTCGCTGTCTGTCTGTCGGGCATGTGCGTCTGCTCGCTGTGTGTCTGTCGGGCATGTGCGACTGCTCGCTGTGTGTCTGTCAGGCATGTGCGTCTGCTCTCTGTCTGTCTGTCAGGCATGTGCGTCTGCTCGCTGTGTGTCTGTCGGACATGTGCGTCTGCTCGCTGTGTGTCTGTCGGGCATGTGCGTCTGCTCGCTGTGTGTCTGTCGGGCATGTGCGTCTGCTCGCTGTCTGTCTGTCGGGCATGTGCGTCTGCTCTCTGTCTGTCTATCAGGCATGTGCGTCTGCTCGCTGTCTGTCGGACATGTGCGTCTGCTCGCTGTGTGTCTGTCGGGCATGTGCGTCTGCTCGCTGTGTGTCTGTCGGGCATGTGCGTCTGCTCGCTGTGTGTCTGTCGGGCATGTGCGTCTGCTCGCTGTCTGTCGGGCATGTGCGTCTGCTCGCTCGCTGTCTGTCTGTCGGGCATGTGCGTCTGCTCGCTGTGTGTCTGTCGGGCATGTGCGTCTGCTCGCTGTGTGTCTGTCGGGCATGTGCGTCTGCTCGCTGTGTGTCTGTCAGGCATGTGCGTCTGCTCGCTGTCTGTCGGGCATGTGCGTCTGCTCGCTGTGTGTCTGTCGGGCATGTGCGTCTGCTCGCTGTCTGTCGGGCATGTGCGTCTGCTCGCTGTCTGTCTGTCAGGCATGTGCGTCTGCTCGCTGTCTGTCTGTCAGGCATGTGCGTCTGCTCGCTGTCTGTCTGTCAGGCATGTGCGTCTGCTCGCTGTCTGTCGGGCATGTGCGTCTGCTCGCAGTCTGTCTGTCGGGCATGTGCGTCTGCTCGCAGTCTGTCTGTCGGGCATGTGCGTCTGCTCGCAGTCTGTCTGTCGGGCATGTGCGTCTGCTCGCTGTGTGTCTGTCAGGCATGTGCGTCTGCTCGCTGTGTGTCTGTCTGTCGGGCATGTGCGTCTGCTCGCTGTGTGTCTGTCGGGCATGTGCGTCTGCTCGCTGTGTGTCTGTCAGGCATGTGCGTCTGCTCGCTGTGTGTCTGTCTGTCGGGCATGTGCGTCTGCTCGCTGTGTGTCTGTCGGGCATGTGCGTCTGCTCGCAGTCTGTCTGTCGGGCATGTGCGTCTGCTCGCTGTGTGTCTGTCAGGCATGTGCGTCTGCTCGCTGTCTGTCTGTCGGACATGTGCGTCTGCTCGCTGTGTGTCTGTTGGACATGTGCGTCTGCTCGCTGTCTGTCTGTCGGACATGTGCGTCTGCTCGCTGTGTGTCTGTCAGGCATGTGCGTCTGCTCGCTGTGTGTCTGTCGGGCATGTGCGTCTGCTCGCTGTCTGTCAGGCATGTGCGTCTGCTCGCTGTGTGTCTGTCGGACATGTGCGTCTGCTCGCTGTGTGTCTGTCAGGCATGTGCGTCTGCTCGCTGTGTGTCTGTCGGGCATGTGCGTCTGCTCGCTGTCTGTCTGTCAGGCATGTGCGTCTGCTCGCTGTCTGTCTGTCAGGCATGTGCGTCTGCTCGCTGTGTGTCTGTTGGACATGTGCGTCTGCTCGCTGTCTGTCTGTCGGACATGTGCGTCTGCTCGCTGTGTGTCTGTCGGACATGTGCGTCTGCTCGCTGTGTGTCTGTCAGGCATGTGCGTCTGCTCGCTGTGTGTCTGTCAGGCATGTGCGTCTGCTCGCTGTGTGTCTGTCGGGCATGTGCGTCTGCTCGCTGTCTGTCAGACATGTGCGTCTGCTCGCTGTGTGTCTGTCGGGCATGTGCGTCTGCTCGCTGTGTGTCTGTTGGGCATGTGCGTCTGCTCGCTGTCTGTCAGGCATGTGCGTCTGCTCGCTGTCTGTCTGTCGGGCATGTGCGTCTGCTCGCTGTCTGTCTGTCGGGCATGTGCGTCTGCTCGCTGTGTGTCTGTCGGGCATGTGCGTCTGCTCGCTGTCTGTCAGACATGTGCGTCTGCTCGCTGTGTGTCTGTTGGGCATGTGCGTCTGCTCGCTGTCTGTCAGGCATGTGCGTCTGCTCGCTGTCTGTCTGTCGGGCATGTGCGTCTGCTCGCTGTCTGTCTGTCAGGCATGTGCGTCTGCTCGCTGTCTGTCGGGCATGTGCGTCTGCTCGCTGTGTGTCTGTTGGACATGTGCGTCTGCTCGCTGTGTGTCTGTCGGGCATGTGCGTCTGCTCGCTGTGTGTCTGTCAGGCATGTGCGTCTGCTCGCTGTGTGTCTGTCAGGCATGTGCGTCTGCTCGCTGTGTGTCTGTCAGGCATGTGCGTCTGCTCGCTGTGTGTCTGTCAGGCATGTGCGTCTGCTCGCTGTGTGTCTGTCGGGCATGTGCGTCTGCTCGCTGTCTGTCTGTCAGGCATGTGCGTCTGCTCGCTGTGTGTCTGTTGGACATGTGCGTCTGCTCGCTGTGTGTCTGTCAGGCATGTGCGTCTGCTCGCTGTGTGTCTGTCGGGCATGTGCGTCTGCTCACTGTCTGTCAGGCATGTGCGTCTGCTCGCTGTCTGTCTGTCAGGCATGTGCGGCTGCTCGCTGTGTGTCTGTCAGGCATGTGCGACTGCTCGCTGTGTGTCTGTCAGGCATGTGCGTCTGCTCGCTGTCTGTCTGTCAGGCATGTGCGTCTGCTCGCTGTGTGTCTGTCAGGCATGTGCGTCTGCTTGCTGTGTGTCTGTCAGGCATGTGCGTCTGCTCGCTGTGTGTCTGTTGGACATGTGCGTCTGCTCGCTGTCTGTCTGTCGGACATGTGCGTCTGCTCGCTGTCTGTCTGTCGGACATGTGCGTCTGCTCGCTGTCTGTCTGTCGGACATGTGCGTCTGCTCGCTGTGTGTCTGTCGGACATGTGCGTCTGCTCGCTGTGTGTCTGTCGGGCATGTGCGTCTGCTCGGTGTCTGTCTGTCGGGCATGTGCGTCTGCTCGCTGTGTGTCTGTCAGGCATGTGCGTCTGCTCGCTGTGTGTCTGTCAGGCATGTGCGTCTGCTCGCTGTCTGTCGGGCATGTGCGACTGCTCGCTGTGTGTCTGTCAGGCATGTGCGTCTGCTCGCTGTGTGTCTGTCGGGCATGTGCGTCTGCTCGCTGTGTGTCTGTCGGGCATGTGCGTCTGCTCGCTGTGTGTCTGTCGGGCATGTGCGTCTGCTCGCTGTCTGTCTGTCGGACATGTGCGTCTGCTCACTGTCTGTCAGGCATGTGCGTCTGCTCGCTGTCTGTCTGTCAGGCATGTGCGTCTGCTCGCTGTCTGTCTGTCTGTCGGACATGTGCGTCTGCTCGCTGTGTGTCTGTCGGGCATGTGCGTCTGCTCGCTGTCTGTCTGTCGGGCATGTGCGTCTGCTCGCTGTCTGTCTGTCTGTCGGGCATGTGCGTCTGTCTGTCTGTCGGGCATGTGCGTCTGCTCGCTGTCTGTCTGTCTGTCGGACATGTGCGTCTGCTCGCTGTGTGTCTGTCGGGCATGTGCGTCTGCTCACTGTCTGTCTGTCGGGCATGTGCGTCTGCTCGCTGTCTGTCTGTCTGTCGGGCATGTGCGTCTGTCTGTCTGTCGGGCATGTGCGTCTGCTCGCTGTCTGTCTGTCGGGCATGTGCGACTGCTCGCTGTCTGTCTGTCTGTCGGGCATGTGCGTCTGCTCGCTGTCTGTCGGGCATGTGCGTCTGCTCGCTGTCTGTCTGTCGGGCATGTGCGTCTGCTCGCTGTCTGTCGGGCATGTGCGTCTGCTCGCTGTCTGTCTGTCGGGCATGTGCGTCTGCTCACTGTCTGTCTGTCGGGCATGTGCGTCTGCTCGCTGTCTGTCTGTCTGTCGGGCATGTGCGTCTGCTCGCTGTCTGTCTGTCTGTCGGACATGTGCGTCTGCTCGCTGTGTGTCTGTCGGGCATGTGCGTCTGCTCGCTGTCTGTCTGTCAGGCATGTGCGTCTGCTCGCTGTCTGTCTGTCTGTCGGACATGTGCGTCTGCTCGCTGTCTGTCTGTCTGTCGGACATGTGCGTCTGCTCGCTGTGTGTCTGTCGGGCATGTGCGTCTGCTCGCTGTCTGTCTGTCGGGCATGTGCGTCTGCTCGCTGTCTGTCTATCGGGCATGTGCGACTGCTCGCTGTCTGTCTGTCAGGCATGTGCGTCTGCTCGCTGTCTGTCTGTCTGTCAGGCATGTGCGTCTGCTCGCTGTCTGTCTGTCTGTCGGGCATGTGCGTCTGCTCGCTGTCTGTCTGTCAGGCATGTGCGTCTGCTCGCTGTCTGTCTGTCTGTCGGGCATGTGCGTCTGCTCGCTGTCTGTCTGTCGGGCATGTGCGTCTGCTCGCTGTCTGTCTGTCTGTCGGGCATGTGCGTCTGCTCGCTGTCTGTCGGGCATGTGCGTCTGCTCGCTGTCTGTCTGTCTGTCTGTCGGGCATGTGCGTCTGCTCACTGTCTGTCTGTCGGGCATGTGCGTCTGCTCGCTGTCTGTCTGTCTGTCGGGCATGTGCGTCTGTCTGTCTGTCGGGCATGTGCGTCTGCTCGCTGTCTGTCTGTCGGGCATGTGCGTCTGCTCGCTGTCTGTCTGTCGGGCATGTGCGTCTGCTCGCTGTCTGTCTGTCGGGCATGTGCGTCTGCTCGCTGTCTGTCTGTCAGGCATGCACCTTTGCTACTCCTGATATTTTTCCTCTTTCTCTTGCTTTTACTTTCTATCGGTGTCTCCTCTTTTTACTGTCTGACTCTGTCACTCAATCACTCTCTTGTTCTCTCCTCTTTTTGCTCTCTCCCCCTCTCCCTTTCTCTCTCATGCTCTCTCTTTCTCTCTCATGCTCTCTCTTTCTCTCTCTCTCGCTCCGCGCGAGAGAGAGAGCGTGCGTGCGCGAGAGAGAGGGGGAGAGAGAGAGAGCGCGCCTCTCTCTCTCCGTGCTCTCTCTCTCTCTCCGCGCTCTCTCTCTCTGTCTCGCAGTCTCGAGCACTCTTTCTCTATCTTGCGGTCGCTCTCTTTCTCTCTGTCTCTTTCTCTCTCCCCCTCTCTCTCGCGGTCTGCCCTGGTTTTGCGCCTCCTCTGCTTGCTGTACTGATGAGTCACTGTCTGGCAGGATGGGGGGGGGGATGTTTTGTCTGTGCGGAGTCCTCCAGGGAGCGGAGTGTGAGAGGAGGGGGATGGAGCGTCTCCTATAAGCCGTACACGAGCCGGTATTCCTGAATTCCTGAAGGCTACACGATCTGCAGTCCCTGCTGTACGGATAGTACCGGGTACTTACCGTATACTCACCTTCCAGAATGCCGTAAACAGTTGTGTGCGTGTACTGTACCCCAACTGTGACCGGGCCCAATACCACTAGAGCTCAGTGGTGACATCACTGAGAATGCAGCCTATCCATCACTAGAGATCAGCGGTGACATCACTGAGAATGCAGCCTATCCATCACTAGAGATCAGCGGTGACATCACTGAGAATGCCGCCTATCCATCACTAGAGATCAGCGGTGACATCACTGAGAATGCCGCCTATTCATCACTAGAGATCAGCGGTGACATCACTGAGAATGCCGCCTATCTATTCACTAGAGATCAACAGTGACATCACTGAGAATGCAGCCTATCCATCACTAGAGATCAGCGGTGACATCACTGAGAATGCCGCCTATCCATCACTAGAGATCAGCGGTGACATCACTGAGAATGCAGCCTATCCATCACTAGAGATCAGCGGTGACATCACTGAGAATGCCGCCTATCCATCACTAGAGATCAGCAGTGACATCACTGAGAATGCAGCCTATCCATCAATAGAGATCAGCGGTGACATCACTGAGAATGCCGCCTATCCATCACTAGAGATCAGCGGTGACATCACTGGGAATGCAGCCTATCCATCACTAGAGATCAGCGGTGACATCACTGAGAATGCCGCCTATCCATCACTAGAGATCAGCAGTGACATCACTGAGAATGCAGCCTATCCATCAATAGAGATCAGCGGTGACATCACTGAGAATGCCGCCTATCCATCACTAGAGATCAGCGGTGACATCACTGAGAATGCAGCCTATCCATCACTAGAGATCAGCGGTGACATCACTGAGAATGCCGCCTATCCATCACTAGAGATCAGCGGTGACATCACTGAGAATGCCGCCTATACATCACTAGAGATCAGCGGTGACGTCACTGAGAATGCCGCCTATCCATCACTAGAGATCAGCGGTGACATCACTGAGAATGCAGCCTATCCATCACTAGAGATCAGCGGTGACATCACTGAGAATGCCGCCTATACATCACTAGAGATCAGCGGTGACGTCACTGAGAATGCCGCCAATCCATCACTAGAGATCAGCGGTGACATCACTGAGAATGCAGCCTATCCATCACTAGAGATCAGCGGTGACATCACTGAGAATGCCACCTATCCATCACTAGAGATCAGCGGTGACATCACTGAGAATGCAGGCTATCCATCACTAGAGATCAGCGGTGACATCACTGAGAATGCCCCCTATCCATCACTAGAGATCAGCGGTGACGTCACTGAGAATGCAGCCTATCCATCACTAGAGATCAGCGGTGACATCACTGAGAATGCCGCCTATCCATCACTAGAGATCAGCGGTGACATCACTGAGAATGCCGCCTATCCATCACTAGAGATCAGCGGTGACATCACTGAGAATGCCGCCTATCCATCACTAGAGATCAGCGGTGACATCACTGAGAATGCCGCCTATCCATCACTAGAGATCAGAGGTGACATCACTGAGAATGCAGCCTATCCATCACTAGAGATCAGCGGTGACATCACTGAGAATGCAGCCTATCCATCACTAGAGATCAGCGGTGACGTCACTGAGAATGCAGCCTATCCATCACTAGAGATCAGCGGTGACATCACTGAGAATGCCGCCTATCCATTCACTAGAGATCAGCGGTGACGTCACTGAGAATGCAGCTTATGCATCACTAGAGATCAGCGGTGACATCACTGAGAATGCAGCCTATCCATTCACTAGAGATCAGCGGTGACATCACTGAGAATGCCGCCTATCTATCACTAGAGATCAGCGGTGACATCACTGAGAATGCAGCTTATGCATCACTAGAGATCAGCGGTGACATCACTGAGAATGCAGCCTATCCATTCACTAGAGATCAGCGGTGACATCACTGAGAATGCAGCCTATCCATTCACTAGAGATCAGCGGTGACATCACTGAGAATGCAGGCTATCCATCACTAGAGATCAGCGGTGACATCACTGAGAATGCCCCCTATCCATCACTAGAGATCAGCGGTGACGTCACTGAGAATGCAGCCTATCCATCACTAGAGATCAGCGGTGACATCACTGAGAATGCAGCCTATCCATCACTAGAGATCAGCGGTGACATCACTGAGAATGCCGCCTATCCATCACTAGAGATCAGCGGTGACGTCACTGAGAATGCTCCCCTCCGTCCTGTTTTGCTCCCCGAGTCTCTGGGCGTGCCCCCTCGTTGATCCTGCGTTCTCTCCTGTAGGTGGCTGGCAGGAAGGGCTTCCCCCATGTGATTTATGCCCGGCTGTGGCGCTGGCCGGACCTCCACAAGAACGAGCTGAAACACGTGAAGTTCTGCCAGTATGCGTTTGACCTGAAGTATGACAGCGTGTGTGTGAACCCCTACCACTACGAGCGGGTGGTGTCGCCAGGCATCGGTGAGTGTGCGCAGCAGGGGGCGCTGCACAGCGGAGGCTCCTGTGTGATACTTATGCTGTGATCTCCTTGTGTTGCAGGGCTGAGTATCCAGAGCTCGGGTGAGTGTCCGTCTCGTCCTTCCCACGTTTTTTTGATTTGCTCCACACTTTCCGCTGACTGTTCTCCCGTCTTGCCGTTTCGAAGGCACTCCATGCCGGCCGGTGAAGGAGGAATTTTCAAATGACTGTGAGATGGACTCCCCTCAATGCCTTTCAGCGTCCCAGGAACTGCAGCCGTCCATGAACCATGCCCCTCTACCTCCGATGCCTCCTTCAGACCCTTACCGACCTACTCTTCCTCCTCTTACTTTGCCTAAAAGTCCTCAAACCGCAGTTGGCATGTACCCCAGTATACCCATGTCACCCTCAGGTAAGTCTGTTTGCTGTCCCTCCACTGTCACTGATGAGGTCTTCTGGTGGGAACAGTAAGCATCCAAGTGACTTTGACAAGGTCCATATTGAGATCATCTCAAGAACATCTGGCCTTGTAGGATGTTCCTGGTATGTAGTGGTTGGTACCTACCAAAAGTGGTCCAAGGAAGGACAACCAGGGAATTGGTGACAAGGTTATATTATCGGCCATAGACCAGTCAGAGCACTCGTGTGACCACTGTCCACCACGTGAGCATCAGAACTGGCGCAAAGGAAGAAGGCGGCCTGGTCTGATGAATCACGTTACATCATGTAGAAGGCCGGGTGTGTGTGCGTCACGTACCAGGTGCAGTATCGGGAGAAGACTGGTTTGTCTGAGGAATCGCATTACATCACATGGACTGCTGGGTGCAATGTGCGTCGCGTACCTTGTAAAAAGATGGCATCGGGTGCCCTATGAGAAGAAGACTGCTTGATCTGAGGAATCGCATTACATCATGTGGGCACTCGGGTGCAAGTGCATCATTTACATGGGGAAGAGATGATCTTGTGGAGGCCGTGTAAAGTTCTGTTGATCCTTGGGTCCTGGCATTATGTGAATGTGACATGTAAAACGTACCTAACCATTGTAGAGACAAGTATCCCCGTCATGGCAGTGGTGCCCCCTAATGGTCTCTTTCTGCAGGAAAATGCCCAGCCACACAGAGGCACATGACAATGAGATGAAGGTTTTGACTTGTCTCTAAATTTCCAGATCTTAAACCAGTCTTTATCTGTGGGATCCATGGAAGCCACAATGAGGAACTTGGGGCTCTTTCACAGGAGCGGATCCCGTGCGGGTAATCCGCTGCGTGAAGCCCCGTTCCGGACAGCAGACACACGGAGCAGTAGCACGATTGTCTCACTGTGATTTTGTAGTAAAAAGATCAGAGGCACGGAGCATTATCAATCATGTTACTGCTCCGTGTCTCTGCTGTCCGGAACGGGGCTTGGCTCTCTTTCACACAGCGGATTACCCGCACAGCATCCTCTCGTGTGAAAGAGCCCTTACAGGTCCAGATGCAAAAGGAGACCTTGGAGTCCATGAAGGGTCAGAGAGGCTTGAGAAACTAATATTAGGCAGATGGTCTTCATGTTCTGACTGATCACTGTTGAGGTGTAGTAAAGCCCAGTGGATCTACAGGGCATTGAGCAGTGATGGCACCGCTTACATGTGGTTTTAGGATGTGACGTAGGCCATCGTCGTGTGTCATCTGCTTGGTTATATTGACATTCTCATTTCTGTGCAGTGGCCCCTGGTTGCCCCATTTCTTCAATGACACATAATGAGGGCATTTTACCAGTCTTACCGCCTCAACAGATGGTCTCCACATCTCCCCCTTCTACTCCGAACCACAACTCGCAGAGTAATGGGTACCCCTCGCCCCCCAAGCAGCCTTTCCACAGTAAGTATAGCACATGGCATGGGTCTTCTTACAGATGCTTTTGAGTAACACTGTGAATTCTGACAACTCCTTGTCCCACTGTCCTCTCCTCACTTGCTTTTCCACAGCTACCTGGACAGGAAACAGCACAGCATCCTATTCCCCCAGTCCTGCACCCCAGCCTAATGGGAGGGGAAGCCAACAGCCACCGCTGCACCACCCAAACCATTACTGTACGTCTGTCGCTCCACCCGGCTGGCACCGCTATAAGCCACAGAATGACTCCATAACCAAGCCTTCCTTCTTTCCAGTAGCTGTAATTAACCCTGTTCTCCTACCTCACACCCTACAGGGTCTCTCCATCAGAGCTCTCCCCAGTACTCTCACCCTGTCTCCAATCACCCAGGTAAGTCAACCCCAAAGCTTTTCACCTTGTAGATTACACCCACCCCCCCTCCATTTTTCTATGTTTTAACCATTCTCATTCCTGGTAGGCCCGGAGTTTTGGTGTTCAGTCGCATACTTTGAAATGGATGTTCAGGTGGGAGAGATCTTTAAAGTGCCCGCGAACTGCCCAGTGGTGACTGTGGACGGATACGTAGACCCGTCAGGAGGAGACAGGTTCTGCCTCGGGCAGTTGTCGAACGTGCATCGTACAGATACTAGTGAACGAGCGAGGTGAGGCAGGGGTGACAACTGCATGCCACTTATACAGCGCATACTTCAAGCATCGGCAAGGCATCTGTCTTTCTCCCCAGGTTGCACATCGGAAAAGGTGTCCAATTAGAGTGTCGTGGAGAGGGAGATGTCTGGATGAGGTGCCTCAGTGATCACGCTGTCTTCGTGCAAAGCTACTACTTGGATAGAGAGGCAGGCAGAGCGCCAGGGGACGCCGTGCACAAGATTTACCCCGGAGCTTATATTAAGGTATCTGCTCCACATGTCCTTCTTGGTCTTGTTTTACCGGAGAGTTATGTTAACATGACTTGGGAAGTGACTTTAAAATACTTTTCTTAGGTGTTTGACCTGCGGCAGTGTCATCGACAAATGCAGCAACAGGCTGCCACAGCGCAGGCAGCAGCAGCAGCCCAGGCAGCGGCAGTAGCTGGAACAATCCCAGGCCCAGGATCTGTGGGTGGCATCGCCCCCGCTGTCAGTAAGTACCATAAGAGAAGGAGGAGCACTATTTTGACTTAAAGTCTTCCAATGAATGGCAGTGATGCAGTCACTTGTAGGAGAGGGGATCGCTTTCCTCTGGTGCTCAGTATATGCCTTGTCAGGATTTCCTTATGTTCTCTGCACAGGTCTATCCGCGGCTGCCGGTATTGGCGTTGACGATCTCCGTCGCCTCTGCATCCTCCGTCTCAGTTTTGTTAAGGGATGGGGCCCTGACTACCCTCGTCAGAGCATCAAACAGACCCCGTGCTGGATAGAAGTTCACCTCCACCGAGCACTGCAGCTTTTAGATGAAGTTCTTCATACACTGCCAATGGCGGATCCTAATTCGGTCAATTAGCATGGAGGGGTGCCTGAGAAGAGACCTGGACGGTACAAGTGGCTCCTTAATGCCAATGTAA
The DNA here is from genome assembly GCA_033119425.1 of Bufotes viridis. Taxonomy (NCBI): domain Eukaryota; kingdom Metazoa; phylum Chordata; class Amphibia; order Anura; family Bufonidae; genus Bufotes; species Bufotes viridis. Next base: position 69,268,853 of record CM065599.1, read on the forward strand.
ACCTGTGCAGTGTTAAACCCAAATACCAAGGAGGAGCCAGACACCTTCTACGATTTTCTTCCTCGTTGACTTTGCTGGCAGACTATGGCATCCCAAGGTGACAGTCTTGGGATAAATCTTGCCCTTGGTTAGTCTTGCTTGGCAAAGTCTATAGAGAATCAATTGTTTGGGATTAACCTCGGGGTGCAGACAGTGTAACACATTGTGGGATGTTTTAACGTAACTCTGTATTAGTTGCACATGAAGATGGAATCCCCTACTGTCGTGGCACAATTCAGGAGACTGGTGGGAAGCCAGAGAAGCTTTAGATGGTCTCCTACGTGTGAGACTGTTCCGTGGCTACCTCACCTGCAGGATCCGTGAAACTGACAATCATGACCTTTTTATGTTGGATTCAGAAGGCAGAGCAGGGACGACGACTTAATAAAAAATAAAAAAATCTGTGCAAGGCCAAAATACCAAAAACTCTAAAAGTAGGGCACGACGAGTAGTAAGCTGCTTTTTGATAGGATTTCCATGTAAAAACCAAGTTATATTAAATAAAATATTTATGTAAAACAGGTTATAAACCTCGTGTTCTGTATGTGCTCCTAGAACAGTGACGACGAACCTGTGGCACGAGTGCCAGAGGTGGCACTCAGAGCCCTCTCTGTGGGCACCAGCACCCTGGAAAAAGTCTAAGGTGTACCAATGTGCCTTAGACTCTTCCTGCCATTCATCAGCGCAGGGCGCACTATGAACAGCACAGGCAGCGCACTGAAAGAAGGCAGGATATTATAGCTAAATGATAAAGTACATGGAATATCTACCATACTGGACTGTAGTATTCAGGGTAAATTGCCGTGTTGGCACGTTGTAATAAATAAGTGCGTTTGAGGTTGCAGTTTGGGCACTCGGCCTCTAAGAGGTTCACCATCACTGGTGTAGAAGAAGGGAAAATGGTTAAGAGCACAGCTCTATATAATCCTCACACGTCTCTTCTTCTTCATGTGACCACAGCTCTATATAATCCTCACACGTCTCTTCTTCTTCATGTGACCACAGCTCTATATAATCCTCACACGTCTCTTCTTCTTCATGTGACCACAGCTCTATATAATCCTCACACGTCTCTTCTTCATGTGACCACAGCTCTATATAATCCTCACACGTCTCTTCTTCATGTGACCACAGCTCTATATAATCCTCACACGTCTCTTCTTCATGTGACCACAGCTCTATATAATCCTCACACGTCTCTTCTTCATGTGACCAAAGCTCTATATAATCCTCACACGTCTCTTCTTCTTCATGTGACCACAGCTCTATATAATCCTCACACGTCTCTTCTTCATGTGACCACAGCTCTATATAATCCTCACATGTCTCTTCATCTTCATGTGACCACAGCTCTATATAATCCTCACACGTCTCTTCATCTTCATGTGACCACAGCTCTATATAATCCTTACACGTCTCTTCTTCTTCATGTGTCCACAGCTCTATATAATCCTCACACGTCTCTTCATCTTCATGTGACCACAGCTCTATATAATCCTCACACGTCTCTTCTTCATGTGACCACAGCTCTATATAATCCTCACACGTCTCTTCTTCTTCATGTGACCACAGCTCTATATAATCCTCACACGTCTCTTCTTCTTCATGTGACCACAGCTCTATATAATCCTCACACGTCTCTTCTTCTTCATGTGACCACAGCTCTATATAATCCTCACACGTCTCTTCTTCTTCATGTGACCACAGCTCTATATAATCCTCACACGTCTCTTCTTCATGAGACCACAGCTCTATATAATCCTCACACGTCTCTTCTTCTTCATGAGACCACAGCTCTATATAATCCTCACACGTCTCTTCTTCTTCATGTGACCACAGCTCTATATAATCCTCACACGTCGCTTCTTCTTCATGTGACCACAGCTCTATATAATCCTTACATGTCTCCTCTTCTTCATGTGACCACAGCTCTATATAATCCTCACATGTCTCTTCTTCTTCATGTGACCACAGCTCTATATAATCCTCACACGTCTCTTCTTCATGTGACCACAGCTCTATATAATCCTCACATGTCTCTTCTTCTTCATGTGACCACAGCTCTATATAATCCTCACACGTCTCTTCTTCATGTGACCACAGCTCTATATAATCCTCACACGTCTCTTCTTCTTCATGTGACCACAGCTCTATATAATCCTCACATGTCTCTTCTTCTTCATGTGACCACAGCTCTATATAATCCTCACACGTCTCTTCTTCATGTGACCACAGCTCTATATAATCCTCATACATCTCTTCTTCTTCATGTGACCACAGCTCTATATAATCCTCACACGTCTCTTCTTCTTCATGTGACCACAGCTCTATATAATCCTCACATGTCTCTTCTTCTTCATGTGATCACAGCTCTATATAATCCTCACACTTCTCTTCTTCTTCATGTGTCCACAGCTCTATATAATCCTCACACGTCTCTTCTTCATGTGACCACAGCTCTATATAATCCTCACACATCTCTTCTTCATGTGACCACAGCTCTATATAATCCTCACACGTCTCTTCTTCATGTGACCACAGCTCTATATAATCCTCACACGTCTCTTCTTCATGTGACCACAGCTCTATATAATCCTCACACGTCTCTTCTTCATGTGACCACAGCTCTATATAATCCTCACACGTCTCCTCTTCTTCATGTGACCACAGCTCTATATAATCCTCACATGTCTCTTCTTCTTCATGTGACCACAGCTCTATATAATCCTCACATTTCTCTTCTTCCTCATGTGACCACAGCCCTATATAATCCTCACACGTCTCTTCTTCTTCATGTGACCACAGCTCTATATAATCCTCACACGTCTCTTCTTCATGTGTCCACAGCTCTATATAATCCTCACACGTTTCTTCTTCATGTGACCACAGCTCTATATAATCCTCACACGTTTCTTCTTATTCATGTGACTACAGCTCTATATAATCCTCACACGTCTCTTCTTCCTCATGTGACCACAGCCCTATATAATCCTCACACGTCTCTTCTTCTTCATGAGACCACAGCTCTATATAATACTCACACGTCTCTTCTTCTTCATGTGACCACAGCTCTATATAATCCTCACACGTCTCTTCTTCTTCATGTGACCACAGCCCTATATAATCCTCACACGTCTCTTCTTCTTCATGTGACCACAGCTCTATATAATCCTCACACGTTTCTTCTTCATGTGACCACAGCTCTATATAATCCTCACACGTCTCTTCTTCATGTGACCACAGCTCTATATAATCCTTACACGTCTCTTCTTCATGTGACCACAGCTCTATATAATCCTCACACGTTTTTTCAGATGTTTCTCCACTCCTATATAGAAGTCTATGGGAAAACATTTGAAAAACACCACACCTAGAGCATGTTGTATTTTGAACAATATCCCATGCACCCTAAAAATATTCAAAAATGGAAGAAAGAAAACACAACAGAAACACAATTATTAAGACTGGTGTTTGTTGTGGCAGTTGTAACCTCTGCCATACTGGAATTGGATGGACCACATTTATTAGATGGCGTGTGCTTCTCATCTGCTACCCAACATCCACCAAGATCTTCGGTCTTTAAACAAGGGCCTCCTCCGATGCTGCAGGACTGAATAAACCATCTGACTATTATTCCAACTGGGGGCACTAATGTGTGGCATTATTCTTCCTGGGGGCACAAATGGGGTGCATTATTGTTCCTAAGGGGCTCTAATGAGGGCATTATTCTTGCTGGAGGGCACTAATGAGGGCATTATTCTTTCTGGGGGCACTAATGAGGGCATTATTCTTTCTGGGGGGCACTAATGAGGGCATTATTCTTGCTGGGGGCCACTAATGAGGGCATTATTTTTTCTGGGGGGCAAAAATGGGGGATATTATTCTTACCGAGGGCACAAATGGGGGAAATTATTCTTACTGGCGGGTGTTGGGGCAAAAAACCCTCCTGTCTAATTGTCAGGGTCCCAAATAAAGTGTTCTTATGAGCGCGCGGAGAGCTGACACAGACACACTGCTGAATCAGATTCTCTCTCCATTTATTCCACACAAGCATAAATCTTTATAACACTACAGATAATCACAGACAAATCAGGCACCCGCCAAGGGGGTGGAAATCGAAACTAATGATCTGATTAGTTATTCATAAAAGGCAATACTTCCGCACCATACTGACAGAGTTCTGATAATTAAAAAGTTTCTGCAGCATCTTATCTCAGAGTTTACATTCTTCAGCAGCACATCCCGAAACGCAGTATGTCAAACTCTGATGAGGGAGCGAGGGAGCTGCTATCTTGGTCTTGCAGTTAAGGAACTTTTGATCTATATACACAGAAACTCCCTACATCCTTCCAGCTGGCTCATTAGTTTCCCACATATGCACAAGATGGAGGACATGTTTATACAAAATGGATTCTCATCCCTCACAGGGGCACGAATGAGACCATTATTCTTACTGGGGGGCATTAATTCTGGGGTCCACTAATGTGGACAGTATTAATTCTGGGGGCGCTAATGGTGACATTACTATTACTGGGGGCATTATTAATTCTGGGCAGCACTAATGAGGGTATTAATTCTGGGCAGTACTAATGGGGGCATTAATATTACTGGAGGGCACTGATGTGGACAGTATTAAGTCTGGGGGTCCTAATGGAGGCATTACTATTACTGGGGGCACTAATATTACAGGAGGGCACTTATGTGGACAGTATTAATTCTGGGGGGGTGCTAATGGAGGCATTACTATTACTGGGGCACTAATGGGGGCATTAATATTATTTGGAGCCACAGTATGATAGTGAATTATCACTCTGTGTTAAGCCACGTCCCACCCCCTTTGGGCTGTGGCTTAATTTAGCCGGTATTTTTTGTTGGGAAAGGTGGCGACCCTATACACGCCCCAAAATGATGTCAATGAAAAGTATAGGTCGCCTTCCAAAAAATGAGCCCTCTCACATGGTTACGGCTCCGCAAACTTAAATATAACAATGATATAGGGGTGTAGAATATGCCAATGCTATGTCCGGCCTCACCCACTTTTCAGTGACTACCTATGTGACACCAGTAATAGAAGCAATAATGCGTTTGGTCACTTTCTGTGTAATATAATGGAGGGAGGCCATGGACAGCTCATTTCCAAATCATGGTTTCCATGGTTACAAGGCGTAGGCTATGGCAGCGGTCTCCCTTAGGTAATCTGTATCATGTGACCAGGAACAGGCACGTGACTACGTCAGAGACGCCGCCTGTACATAGAGTTAGCGTCTTCAGTGGCCGCTATATTCTCGGAGCCTTCGTGGTACAGTGCACGGGCGTCCGGCCCCGGGAAGATGGCGGACGGCGCCACTCTGCATTTCGCCCTCTAACGGCCGTATCCTTTCATCACGGGATAAATCGGCAGAACGGGGGAGAGGAGGGAAGGAGTTATGACGTCACTTCCTTATCGGTGAAGGATGGCGGCGCCGGTGTCTCCGGGGCGGGATGTGTTCGCTGAGGGGCTGCTGGAGCTGCTGAAGCCGGCGGTGCAGCAGCTGGACTCCCATGTTCATGCCGTGAGGTGCGGGGGATTCAGTGTCCTCCTGAGATTATACTGCCCCGTACTGAGCAGCGGGGCAAGGACCCTTCATGCAATGGGACTTGTCGAGGGGCCCCTTTACTAAAAGTGGGATGGCCCTAGTAAGGGGCCCCAAAGTGTACAAGCCCCACAACATGAAGGAGCCCTGCACCCCATGTCCTCCCCTACAGCCCCCCTCAGTGTCCCCTGTAATGAAGAGCGGGGCTGTAGGGGTGATTCTCTGGGTGCGGTGTCCGCTGTAATGAAGAGCGCGGCTGTAGGGGTGATTCTCTGGGTGCGGTGTCCGCTGTAATGAAGAGCGGGGCTGTAGGAGTGATTCTCGGGGTGCGGTGTCCCCTGTAATGAAGAGCGGGGCTGTCGGAGTGATTCTCTGGGTGCAGTGTCCCCTGTAATGCAGAGCGGGGCTGTAGGGGTGATTCTCGGGGTGCGGTGTCCCCTGTAATGAAGAGCGGGGCTGTAGGGGTGATTCTCTGGGTGCGGTGTCCCCTGTAATGAAGAGCGGGGCTGTAGGAGTTATTCTCGGGGTGCAGTGTCCCCTGTAATGAAGAGCAGGGCTGTAGGAGTGATTCTCGGGGTTCGGTGTCCCCTGTAATGAAGAGCGGGGCTGTAGGGGTGATTCTCGGGGTGCGGTGTCCCCTGTAATGAAGAGCAGGGCTGTAGGAGTGATTCTTGGGGTGCGGTGTCCCCTGTAATGAAGAGCAGGGCTGTAGGAGTGATTCTCGGGGTGCGGTGTCCCCTGTAATGAAGAGCAGGGCTGTAGGAGTGATTCTCGGGGTGCGGTGTCCCCTGTAATGAAGAGCAGGGCTGTAGGGGTGATTCTCTGGGTGCGGTGTCCCTGTAATGAAGAGCGCGGCTGTAGGGGTGATTCTCTGGGTGCGGTGTCCCTGTAATGAAGAGCGGGGCTGTAGGGGTGATTCTCGGGGTGCAGTGTCCCCTGTAATGAAGAGCGGGGCTGTAGGGGTGATTCTCGGGGTGCGGTGTCTCCTGTAATGAAGAGCGGGGCTGTAGGAGTGATTCTCGGGGTGCGGTGTCCCCTGTAATGAAGAGCGGGGCTGTAGGGGTGATTCTCGGGGTGCGGTGTCTCCTGTAATGAAGAGCGGGACTGTAGGGGTGATTCTCGGGGTGCAGTGTCCCCTGTAATGAAAAGCGGGGCTGTAGGAGTGATTCTCGGGGTGCGGTGTCTCCTGTAATGAAGAGCGGGACTGTAGGGGTGATTCTCGGGGTGCAGTGTCCCCTGTAATGAAAAGCGGGGCTGTAGGGGTGATTCTCGGGGTGCAGTGTCCCCTGTAATGAAGAGCGGGGCTGTAGGGGTGATTCTCGGGGTGCGGTGTCCCCTGTAATGAAGAGCGGGGCTGTAGGGGTGATTCTCGGGGTTCGGTGTCCCCTGTAATGAAGAGCGGGGCTGTAGGGGTGACTCTCGGGTGCGGTGTCCCCTGTAATGAAGAGCGGGGCTGTAGGGGTGATTCTCGGGGTTCGGTGTCCCCTGTAATGAAGAGCGGGGCTGTAGGGGTGACTCTCGGGGTGCGGTGTCCCCTGTAATGAAGAGCGGGGCTGTAGGTGTGACTCTCGGGGTTCGGTGTCCCCTGTAATGAAGAGCAGGGCTGTAGGAGTGATTCTCGGGGTGCGGTGTCCCCTGTAATGAAGAGCGGGGCTGTGGTGGTGACTCTCGGGGTGCGGTGTCCCCTGTAATGAAGAGCGGGGCTGTAGGGGTGATTCTCGGGGTGCGGTGTCCCCTGTAATGAAGAGCGGGGCTGTAGGGGTGACTCTCGGGGTGCGGTGTCCCCTGTAATGAAGAGCGGGGCTGTAGGGGTGACTCGGGGTGCGGTGTCTCTTGGAGTGGGTCTATAGGGGAGAGTCTTGGGGGCTCTGTCTTTCTCATTGAGGACCCCCTTTCATCTCGGGCCCTCTTGTTGCAGGGAGAGCCAGGTGGACCTGCGGGAGCACATTGACAGTCTGGCATCAGGTGAGTGGGAGGAGCTTGCTGTGATGACATCACTCAGAGGGTTTTGACGCTCGTTTCCCGATCCTCTCATCTTACTCTCCGCAGAGCTGTGTAGGATTAATGAGGATCAGAAGGTCGCTCTGGACCTGGACCCGTACGTGAAGAAGCTGCTGAACGCCCGCCGCCGCGTGGTCCTGGTGAACAACATCCTGCAGAACGCCCAGGTGACAGGGTGCCGCTGACATGCGGGTGGGCCGCTCGCCCTTTGTGGCTCCCACTCATGTTTTCTTCTGCTCTGTCGCAGGAGAGGCTGAGGCGCCTCAATCACAGCGTGGCCAAGGAGACGGCCCGCAGGAGAGCCATGCTGGACTCAGGAGCCCACCATTCACAATGAGGAGGCGCAGGAGGAGCTGAGCTACGCCTGACATCGGCATGTGGGGTTTCCGGCAGCTCGGGCGTTGTGGGCGTCGCCTTCCGGGATCTAAATCCAGCGCAGCCACGAATGAGACTCCAGGTGCCTCCTCGCTTCACCCGCAGCCCTCCAGTCTTTCATAGCTGCCATGCATAAACCGTAACCATGTAGCAGGGCCCCCAGCAGAGGGGCCACGTCTGTAATCTATTCCCCAAGGATTTTTCGTGGCATTACATTGGCTAATCTCCAGCAATCGATATGCAGGGGATGGAGTTCCAGAGCCGTTCTAGCTGCGGCTTAGTGAAGCCATTCGAGCATGTTTGCAGGAGAAGCGATAATGTCCGGTGACGATGTGGTGACGTCCATCTGGGCGCGGGCACTGTCTGCAGGAGAGGGGCAAGTTTTATAGACGCTTTATTATCTCATTTGTGCCGCCATCTCTTGTACCCTGCAATAAATGTTCTGTGTTTTGGCCGGTGACGTCTCCTACCGACTCTATCATAACCCTCATCCTGTTACTACTGTCTGGGGCTGATGGTGTACAGCACTTGCTCAGAATGGTAAGGAGAGGTTGTCAGTATCGATGTAAAGAATAACGCTGCCCCCTGCAGACAGTCAGATGTACTGCAGCTTTCGGGCAGTGTTGGGTTATTTCCATCAGAGAATGTGCCCCCTGGTATGGTCAATTGTTGGCTCTAGGTCTCACTCGTGCCCTACTAACTTGACCGCAGTCTGAGGGGTTTTTCTCCGGATTTTGTGGTTTCAGCCCAGAACAACGGGAGCCTCTCCTACATGACTAACAGAGGGTAGCATTGTGCTGGAGGAGGCCAAGAAGCAGAACATCATGAAAGGCCAGGTGCATATGGGTAACCTGCAGGTTTTGGACTAAACTATAACTCCCAGCCATACCTAATAACGTCAACCCTACCCAAATGGCTGATAACAGGGGGCAATAGACTGTATTCTCCTGTCCTACAGTCATCCTCTCCTCTGAAATGGCTGATAACAGGGGGCAATAGATTGTATTCTCCTGTCCTACAGTCATCCTCTCCCCTGAAATGGCTGATAACAGGGGGCAATAGACTGTATTCTCCTGTCCTACAGTCATCCTCTCCCCTGAAATGGCTGATAACAGGGGGCAATAGATTGTATTCTCCTGTCCTACAGTCATCCTCTCCCCTGAAATGGCTGATAACAGGGGGCAATAGATTGTATTCTCCTGTCCTACAGTCATCCTCTCCTCCTGAAATGGCTGATAACAGGGAGCAATAGACTGTATTCTCCTGTCCTACAGTCATCCTCTCCACTGACATGGCTGATAACAGGGAGCAATAGACTGTATTCTCCTGTCCTACAGTCATCCTCTCCCCTGAAATGGCTGATAACAGGGGGCAATAGACTGTATTCTCCTGTCCTACAGTCATCCTCTCCTCTGAAATGTATGATAACAGGGGGCAATAGACTGTATTCTCCTGTCCTACAGTCATCCTCTCCCCTGAAATGGCTGATAACAGGGGGCAATAGACTGTATTCTCCTGTCCTACAGTTATCCTCTCCCCTGAAATGGCTGATAACAGGGGCAATAGACTGTATTCTCCTGTCCTACAGTCATCCTCTCCCTGAAATGGCTGATAACAGGGGCAATAGACTGTATTCTCCTGTCCTACAGTCATCCTCTCCCCTGAAATGGCTGATAACAGGGGCAATAGACTGTATTCTCCTGTCCTACAGTTATCCTCTCCCTGAAATGGCTGATAACAGGGGCAATAGACTGTATTCTCCTGTCCTACAGTCATCCTCTCCCCTGAAATGGCTGATAACAGGGGCGATAGACTGTATTCTCCTGTCCTACAGTCATCCTCTCCTCTGAAATGGCTGATAACAGGGGCAATAGACTGTATTCTCCTGTCCTACAGTCATCCTCTCCCCTGAAATGGCTGATAACAGAGAGCATTAGATTGTATTCTCCTGTCCTACAGTCATCCTCTCCCCTGAAATGGCTGATAACAGGGGCAATAGACTGTATTCTCCTGTCCTACAGTCATCCTCTCCCCTGAAATGGCTGATAACAGGGGGCAATAGACTGTATTCTCCTGTCCTACAGTCATCCTCTCCCCTGAAATGGCTGATAACAGGGGGTAATAGACTGTATTCTCCTGTCCTACAGTCATCCTCTCCCCTGTAATGGCTGATAACAGGGGGCAATAGACTGTATTCTCCTGTCCTACAGTCATCCTCTTCCCTGAAATGGCTGATAACAGGGGGCAATAGACTTTATTCTCCTGTCCTACAGTCATCCTCTCCCCTGAAATGGCTGATAACAGGCGGCAATAGATTGTATTCTCCTGTCCTACAGTCATCCTCTCCCCTGAAATGGCTGATAACAGGTGACAATAGACTGTATTCTCCTGTCCTACAGTCATCCTCTCCCCTGAAATGGCTGATAACAGGGGGCAATAGATTGTATTCTCCTGTCCTACAGTCATCCTCTCCTCTGAAATGGCTGATAACAGGGGGCAATAGACTGTATTCTCCTGTCCTACAGTCATCCTCTCCCCTGAAATGGCTGATAACAGAGAGCATTAGATTGTATTCTCCTGTCCTACAGTCATCCTCTCCCCTGAAATGGCTGATAACAGGGGCAATAGACTGTATTCTCCTGTCCTACAGTCATCCTCTCCCCTGAAATGGCTGATAACAGGGGCAATAGACTGTATTCTCCTGTCCTACAGTCATCCTTCCCCTGAAATGGCTGATAACAGGGGGCAATAGACTGTATTCTCCTGTCCTACAGTCATCCTCTCCCCTGAAATGGCCGATAACAGGAAGCAATAGACTGTATTCTCCTGTCCTACAGTCATCCTCTCCCCTGAATTGGCTGATAACAGGGAGCAATAGACTGTATTCTCCTGTCCTACAGTCATCCTCTCCCCTGAATTGGCTGATAACAGAGAGCATTAGATTGTATTCTCCTGTCCTACAGTCATCCTCTCCCCTGAAATGGCTGATAACAGGGGCAATAGACTGTATTCTCCTGTCCTACAGTCATCCTCTCCCCTGAAATGGCTGATAACAGGGGGCAATAGACTGTATTCTCCTGTCCTACAGTCATCCTCTCCCCCCCTGAAATGGCTGATAACAGGGAGCAATAGACTGTATTCCCCTGTCCTACAGTCATCCTCTCTCCTGAAATGGCTGATAACAGGGATCAATAGATTGTATTCTCCTGTCCTACAGTCATCCTCTCTCCTGAAATGGCTGATAACAGGGGGCAATAGATTGTATTCTCCTGTCCTACAGTCACCCTCTCCCCTGAAATGGCTGATAACAGGGGCAATAGACTGTATTCTCCTGTCCTACAGTCATCCTCTCCCCTGAAATGGCTGATAACAGGGGGCAATAGACTGTATTCTCCTGTCCTACAGTCATCCTCTCTCCTGAAATGGCTGATAACATGGAGCAATAGATTGTATTCTCCTGTCCTACAGTCATCCTCTCCCCCTGAAATGGCTGATAACAGGGGCAATAGACTGTATTCTCCTGTCCTACAGTCATCCTCTCCCCTGAAATGGCTGATAACAGGGAGCAATAGACTGTATTCTCCTGTCCTACAGTCATCCTCTCCCCTGAAATGGCTGATAACAGGGAGCAATAGACTGTATTCTCCTGTCCTACAGTCATCCTCTCCCCTGAAATGGCTGATAACAGGGAGCAATAGACTGTATTCTCCTGTCCTACAGTCATCCTCTCCCTGAAATGGCTGATAACAGGGGCAATAGACTGTATTCTCCTGTCCTACAGTCATCCTCTCCCCTGAAATGGCTGATAACAGGGAGCAATAGACTGTATTCTCCTGTCCTACAGTCATCCTCTCCCCTGAAATGGCTGATAACAGGGGGCAATAGACTGTATTCTCCTGTCCTACAGTCATCCTCTCCCCCTGAAATGGCTGATAACAGGGGGCAATAGACTGTATTCTCCTGTCCTACAGTCATCCTCTCCCCTGAAATGGCTGATAACAGGAGGCAATAGACTGTATTCTCCTGTCCTACAGTCATCCTCTCCCCTGAAATGGCTGATAACAGGGAGCAATAGACTGTATTCTCCTGTCCTACAGTCATCCTCTCTCCTGAAATGGCTGATAACAGGGGGCAATAGACTGTATTCTCCTGTCCTACAGTCATCCTCTCCCCTGAAATGGCTGATAACAGGTGGCAATAGACTGTATTCTCCTGTCCTACAGTCATCCTCTCCCCTGAAATGGCTGATAACAGGGGCAATAGACTGTATTCTCCTGTCCTACAGTCATCCTCTCCTCTGAAATGGCTGATAACAGAGAGCATTAGATTGTATTCTCCTGTCCTACAGTCATCCTCTCCCTGAAATGGCTGGATAACAGGGGCAATAGACTGTATTCTCCTGTCCTACAGTCATCCTCTCCCTGAAATGGCTGATAACAGGGGGCAATAGACTGTATTCTCCTGTCCTACAGTCATCCTCTCCCCTGAAATGGCTGATAACAGGGAGCAATAGACTGTATTCTCCTGTCCTACAGTCATCCTCTCCCCTGAAATGGCTGATAACAGGGAGCAATAGACTGTATTCTCCTGTCCTACAGTCATCCTCTCCCTGAAATGGCTGATAACAGGGGCAATAGACTGTATTCTCCTGTCCTACAGTCATCCTCTCCCCTGAAATGGCTGATAACAGGGAGCAATAGACTGTATTCTCCTGTCCTACAGTCATCCTCTCCCCTGAAATGGCTGATAACAGGGGGCAATAGACTGTATTCTCCTGTCCTACAGTCATCCCTCTCCCTGAAATGGCTGATAACAGGGAGCAATAGACTGTATTCTCCTGTCCTACAGTCATCCTCTCCCCTGAAATGGCTGATAACAGGGGCAATAGACTGTATTCTCCTGTCCTACAGTCATCCTCTCCCCTGAAATGGCTGATAACAGGGGGCAATAGACTGTATTCTCCTGTCCTACAGTCATCCTCTCCCCTGAAATGGCTGATAACAGGGGGCAATAGACTGTATTCTCCTGTCCTACAGTCATCCTCTCCCCTGAAATGGCTGATAACAGGGGGCAATAGGACTGTATTCTCCTGTCCTACAGTCATCCTCTCTCCCTGAAATGGCTGATAACAGGGGCAATAGACTGTATTCTCCTGTCCTACAGTCATCCTCTCCCCTGAAATGGCTGATAACAGGAGGCAATAGACTGTATTCTCCTGTCCTACAGTCATCCTCTCCCTGAAATGGCTGATAACAGGGGCAATAGACTGTATTCTCCTGTCCTACAGTCATCCTCTCCCTGAAATGGCTGATAACAGGGGGCAATAGACTGTATTCTCCTGTCCTACAGTCATCCTCTCCCCTGAAATGGCTGATAACAGGGGGCAATAGACTGTATTCTCCTGTCCTACAGTCATCCTCTCCCCTGAAATGGCTGATAACAGGGGGCAATAGACTGTATTCTCCTGTCCTACAGTCATCCTCTCCCCTGTAATGGCTGATAACAGGCGGCAATAGACTGTATTCTCCTGTCCTACAGTCATCCTCTCCCCTGTAATGGCTGATAACAGGGGGCAATAGACTGTATTCTCCTGTCCTACAGTCATCCTCTCCCCTGTAATGGCTGATAACAGGGGGCAATAGACTGTATTCTCCTGTCCTACAGTCATCCTCTCCCCTGTAATGGCTGATAACAGGGGGCAATAGACTGTATTCTCCTGTCCTACAGTCATCCTCTCCCCTGTAATGGCTGATAACAGGGGGCAATAGACTGTATTCTACTGTCCTACAGTCATCCTCTCCCCTGAAATGGCTGATAACAGGGGGCAATAGACTGTATTCTCCTGTCCTACAGTCATCCTCTTCCCCTGAAATGGCTGATAACAGGGGGCAATAGACTGTATTCTCCTGTCCTACAGTCATCCTCTCCCTGAAATGGCTGATAACAGGGGGCAATAGACTGTATTCTCCTGTCCTACAGTCATCCTCTCCCCTGAAATGGCTGATAACAGGGGGCAATAGACTGTATTCTCCTGTCCTACAGTCATCCTCTCCCCTGAAATGGCTGATAACAGGGGGCAATAGACTGTATTCTCCTGTCCTACAGTCATCCTCTCCCCTGAAATGGCTGATAACAGGGGGCAATAGACTGTATTCTCCTGTCCTACAGTCATCCTCTCCCCTGAAATGGCTGATAACAGGGGGCAATAGAATGTATTCTCCTGTCCTACAGTCATCCTCTCCCCTGAAATTGCTGATAACAGGGAGCAATAGACTGTATTCTCCTGTCCTACAGTCATCCTCTCCCCTGAAATGGCTGATAACAGGGGGCAATAGACTGTATTCTCCTGTCCTACAATCATCCTCTCCCCTGAAATTGCTGATAACAGGGAGCAATAGACTGTATTTCCCTGTCCTACAGTCATCCTCTCCCCTGTAATGACTGATAACAGGGGGCAATAGACTGTATTCTCCTGTCCTACAGTCATCCTGTCCCCTGAAATGACTGATAACAGGGGGCAATAGACTGTATTCTCCTGTCCTACAGTCATCCTCTCCCCTGAAATGGCTGATAACAGGGGGCAATAGACTGTATTCTCCTGTCCTACAGTCATCCTCTCCCCTGAAATGGCTGATAACAGGGAGCAATAGACTGTATTCTCCTGTCCTACAGTCATCCTCTCCCCTGAAATGGCTGATAACAGGGAGTAATAGACTGTATTCTCCTGTCCTACAGTCATCCTCTCCTCTGAAATGGCTGATAACAGGGAGCAATAGACTGTATTCTCCTGTCCTACAGTCATCCTCTCCCCTGAAATGGCTGATAACAGGGGGCAATAGACTGTATTCTCCTGTCCTACAGTCATCCTCTCCCCTGAAATGGCTGATAACAGGGGGCAATAGACTGTATTCTCCGGTCCTACAGTCATCCTCTCCCCTGAAATGGCTGATAACAGGGAGCAATAGACTGTATTCTCCTGTCCTACAGTCATCCTCTCCCCTGAAATGGCTGATAACAGGGGGCAATAGACTGTATTCTCCTGTCCTACAGTCATCCTCTCCTCTGAAATGGCTGATAACAGGGAGCAATAGACTGTATTCTCCTGTCCTACAGTCATCCTCTCCTCTGAAATGGCTGATAACAGGGGGCAATAGACTGTATTCTCCTGTCCTACAGTCATCCCCCCCCCTGAAATGGCTGATAACAGGGGGCAATAGACTGTATTCTCCTGTCCTACAGTCATCCTCTCCCCTGAAATGGCTGATAACAGGGGGCAATAGACTGTATTCTCCGGTCCTACAGTCATCCTCTCCCCGGCCTGATGCTGCCGCTCATCTCCTGGGCCCCTGCTCAGCACCCCTGGAATCCATCCCTGAGGTCGCTTCCCACCTTTGTCTTCCTTGCACTTGTAGTCCGCACTCGCCTTGCTCCCTGCATTGTAATGACTGTGTATTAATAGTGAATCGTGGTAGTTGGTGGCGGGGCGGTTGCCATTGAGTGGAGCTGATTGCGTCTCCCGCATGGCTGCACACGTCCTGGCTTCCGCGCCGCTTATCTCCTTGCTCTTAATGAGTTCTCTGAAATATTCATTTGGCCTCATTGTGGTTGTCAGACCCGGATGTCAGGGTAGCGCCGCCTCATGCAGACGGGTGCATTGTACCTGTGATTAACTGTACTCCAGATTTGACACCCAGAGACTGACTGTTATATCTCTACAGGTGTCAGATCCAGAATACAATGCCCACCGAAAGGAGGCCATGTCAGTTATTTCAAAGGTGTGATAGAGCCTTGTACAGAGACCTAGAGAAAGCCAGCGACCCCAGAAACTGCTCCGGAGATGAATAATAGAGCTGATTAGTAATGGGGGCGGGGCTGTGACTACCCCTCAGACAGGATATACAGGCAGGTTGTCAGCAGTAATAGATGTTCTTGTAGTATACGGTGTGTGGATCTCATGTCTGATTAATAGCTCTACCAGATATCCAGAGCTCTGCTCTCTCCTTCCTCGGGGGTCCGCACCTCCCTACTGCCATTGTTTTGTTTTGTTTTTTTTAATAGTGTTTATTTATCTCTTTTGCAAAAGAAAAACCAAATACATAGGTAGACACCAGCGGCGATACACTAGAAGTCCAGCAAGTACATTGTTTGGGTATACAGTAGAACTACGGGAAACACCATTAATACAATACTTCATACACGTATTCCGATGTCCGGATCTCCCCAGGTCATTCATGCGTCTGAGCAATCCGTTGTCCCACTCGAGTTTGACCTGAAGCTGTGCCCTGGGCATGTCACCATAGTCCCCAAATCTTATCAGAACGATCGGCACGCCTCTGGCTGCATACGGCCATTTGTACCTCTGAAGATCCTTCTGTAGAAGTCGGGAGCTGCGGAGGTTTCCAATTCAACAGAAAAGATCAGCAGCCGGAGCCGTATTTAGTGGAATCACATCAGACACCCGGCCCAACAAGCATATCGCAGGCGAGCATATCCCCGGGAGCCCCAATTTTATGTTGACGAAACGACACATCTCACCCCAGTACGACCGCGTAGTGGGGCACAGCCATATCATGTGATATAGGGACCCTCTCCGTTCCGTATGTGGTCAGATATACTCTGTGCGTCCACTTCATCTGGATAAGCTGCTCACGGGCGCTCATTACCGACGACCGCCATACAGAGCGCAACTCCTCCAATTCAGGGATATCCTCAGTCCGTCGCTCAAACGAACGCTGGAGCGGAGAACGCTGCATCTACCTAATCTCCTCATAAAGGGAAGAGATTGGTTTATGGCGACAGACTCCAGGGGCCACCTTCTAGTTGTTCAGATAAGGATTTGAACTCGCAGGCGTGTCTCAGCTGGGGGTAACGATAAAAGCTCGTACGAGGCAGCTCGATCTGTAGTACCCCTCGCGCCCCCCATGGAAAGGTTGTGGAAGGTATGCTATCCCTTTTTGAGGCCACAAACTCTGACAAGTGACGGCGCTCCTATAGGTGCTTATTGGGCCACTGGGGAGTACATGGAGACCAAGGCTCCTCAATGTGAGTCTCCACAATCACATTCGCCATGGCTTCGGTACAATGATTTACCTTGGGGGCCCCTCCTCCCCGATATACCATGTTCGCCTCAGACGAGCGCATTATTGGCATCGGCTCTGATCCACCGAGCCGCACACATATAATACACATACATATCTGTGTAGACAGAGCCTTTAGGGGTTTCCTAGCCAATCTAGGGGTCTGGGGTCCCCACAGAAAGAGTGACGGCAGGCCACCTAGGGATTCAAATGTGACTGAGGAATTTTAACGAGCGCCGCTCTGTAGATATAAAGAAGCTGGGGGAACAGTACCACTTTGACAAGATTCAGTCTACCCACCAAGGCCAAAGGTAAATCCTCCCACGCTTCTATTTTACGAGCGATGTACGCCATTCTGGGCACCATGTTCAATTAATAAAACGGACTGGGGGGCCCAAATGGGGAAAGCTTTCAACCACCCTCAAGGGTGCCGAGGGGGACACCCCCGTACTATCATCCACCAGACACATTGTTATGTGTGGAGGCTATCTGCATCTGCATCAGACAGGAGGGGTGACACCAGGGGACAATGGCAGCAGGGGACAGTAAACAGCCGCCACATGAATAATTCAGGAGCATCGGCCTCTGTTCACACCAGGCTCCTCACCCTCAGGGCGGCTTCACTATGCCTCCCCGGAAACCCCCGGAGTCTGCACAGAGAGGACGCCCCCCGTGTGTGCGAGCGTGGGGGCAGCCTAACAAACTGCAGGCTGTATCACACAGGAAAGGGTTAGATACACAGCTCAGCAGACAGTATCACACAGGAAAGGGTTAGATACACAGCTCAGCGGGAAGTATCACACAGGAAAGGGTTAGATACACAGCTCAGCAGACAGTATCACACAGGAAAGGGTTAGATACACAGCTCAGCGGGCAGTATCACACAGGAAAGGGTTAGATACATAGCTCAGCAGACAGTATCACACAGGAAAGGGTTAGATACACAGCTCAGCGGGCAGTATCACACAGGAAAGGGTTAGATACATAGCTCAGCAGACAGTATCACACAGGAAAGGGTTAGATACACAGCTCAGCAGACAATATCACACAGGAAAGGGTTAGATACACAGCTCAGCGGGCAGTATCACACAGGAAAGGGTTAGATACACAGCTCAGCAGACAGTATCACACAGGGTAGGATTAGATACACAGCTCAGCAGACTGTATCACACAGGATAGGGTTAGATACACAGCTCAGCAGACAGTATCACACAGGGTAGGATTAGATACACAGCTCAGTAGACTGTATCACACAGGATAGGATTAGATACACAGCTCAGCAGACAGTATCACACAGGATAGGATTAGATACAGAGCTCAGCAGACAGTATCACACAGGATAGGATTAGATACACAGCTCAGCAGACAGTATCACACAGGAAAGGGTTAGATACACAGCTCAGCGGGCAGTATCACACAGGATAGGATTAGATACACAGCTCAGCAGACAGTATCACACAGGATAGGATTAGATACACAGCTCAGCAGACAGTATCATACAGGAAAGGGTTAGATACACAGCTCAGCAGACAGTATCACACAGGATAGGATTAGATACACTGCTCAGCGGGCAGTATCACACAGGATAGGATTAGATACACAGCTCAGCAGAGAGTATCACACAGGATAGGATTAGATACACGGCTCAGCAGACAGTATCACACAGGATAGGATTAGATACACAGCTCAGCAGGCAGTATCACACAGGATAGGATTAGATACACAGCTCAGAAGACAGTATCACACAGGATAGGAGTAGATACACAGCTCAGCAGACAGTATCACACATGATAGGATTAGATACACAGCTCAGAAGACAGTATCACACAGGATAGGATTAGATACAGAGCTGAGCAGACTATCACACAGGATAGGATTAGATACACAACTCAGCAGACAGTATCACACAGGATAGGATTAGATACACAGCTCAGTAGACTGTATCACACAGGATAGGATTAGATACACAGCTCAGCAGACTGTATCACACAGGATAAGATTAGATACACAGCTCAGCAGACAGTATCATACAGGATAGGATTAGATACACAGCTCAGCAGACAGTATCACACAGGACAGGATTAGATACACTGCTCAGCACTTTATTCGTGATTATATTCAGACTATTGCATATTATTACAGTTTATCTTTGAATGAATAAGACATTTTGTATTGTTCATCCTCACAGCGCCTAATAAAGATTTTTTAAAAATTATTTGCACGACCGCCATTTTGCTGAATGACGCCGAATGGGCGGGGAGACTGTGATTGGTTCTATTGGCCAACTGTTTCGTCAATCTCTCTGACGTTACTCTGTGGCCTCTTTCTACTGGAGGAGAACCGTTGGGTGGGCGGGGTTTTTAATAAGGTCCTCTCTGGTTGGCTGCTCGGCCGGCGTTTATACCCAATAACACGGGCTCTTGTTCGGTCTCTGTCGTTTCCTCGCGGGTCGAGCGGTTGTTCATTGTCCGGCAGCGCGTGCATCTGAAGTGTGAACCATGAGGTAGGAGCGGCTTCGCGGGCGGCCGGCCGGAGCCCGGGAGAGTGGGGTGTGGGGGCCGGGCGGCCTGGAGGGGCGCTGCCGGGTGTGTGGGGACTCGGGCCTGATAATGGAGCAGGGACTGAGCGGCAAGGGTGTCCTGGGCGGAGGCGGCGACCACCATCCCCCGAGCAGGGCATTGGTATTAACGATGGACTATTACTCCCAGCATCTCCTGAATGCTCGGTGGCTATGTCACTGGCTGCTGCAGGGTTTGCTGGGACTTGTAGTTCTCTGGGGCTTGTGGGAGGGGGTGTATGAGGAGTGTGGGCCCCTTGTATGTCACATAGTGGTGTCTGTGCTGGGCAATGGATTGTAATGGGGGATGCTGCGGCCAGGCGACCCTCTAATAATTGCGTTTGTGTTTCAGGGGAGAACGAGGCCGCGGTCGTGGACGCTTCGGATCCAGGGTCGGCCCTGGCGCAGGGTTCAGACCTTTCGTCCCACACATTCCTTTTGACTTCCACGTGGTGAGTGATTTCCCTCCTCTTCTGCGCCTCTGGTCGCTGGTCTCCATGGTAACTAACGCCCCTTGTCTCTCCCGCAGTGTGAGATGGCCTTTCCCCGGGTGAAGCCCGCCGCCGACGAGTCCACCTTCAGTGAAACCCTGCTGAAACGGAACCAAGACCTCGCGCCCACCCCCAGCGAGCAGGTAAAGTGCACCCGAGGACCTCAGTATCTGTGGGGGGGTCTGACTCCCGGGACCCCCACCGATCAGCTGGTTTAGGAGGCCATGGCGCTCTTCAACCAGTGACGTCACCCGTGGGCCTGGCCACTATGTAATGGAGACCCCCCCCCCCCCCTCAGTGATCAGCGGCGCCTGACGTCTCGTTTTCTTTCAGGCTTCCATCTTGTCCTTGGTAACAAAAATAAACAACGTCATTGACAACCTGATCGTGGCCCCTGGGAACTTTGAAGTGGTAAGTAGCGACTGACTGTACCTGTGCCCTGCGCGGTCCCTCCTGCTCATTATCGGTTGGATTGTGACCTTATTTATCTCATTGCAGCAACTTGAAGAGGTGCGACAGGTGGGCTCCTACAAGAAGGGCACGATGACCGCCGGGCACAACGTGGCAGACCTTGTTGTCATCCTGAAGATCCTCCCCACATGTGAGTGTTTTTGGGCTCCTTCAACCCCTCTCCTGTTCTGAACCCTCTCTGCTCTAGCTCCTTCCTGTTCTGAACCCCCTCCGCTCTAGCTCCTCCCTGTTCTGAACCCCCTCCGCTCTAGCTCCTCCCTGTTCTGAACCCCCTCTGCTCTAGCTCCTCCCTGTTCTGAACCCTCTCTGCTCTAGCTCCTCCCTGTTCTGAACCCTCTCTGCTCTAGCTCCTCCCTGTTCTGAACCCCCTCTGCTCTAGCTCCTCCCTGTTCTGAACCCTCTCTGCTCTAGCTCCTCCCTGTTCTGAACCCTCTCTGCTCTAGCTCCTCCCTGTTCTGAACCCTCTCTGCTCTAGCTCCTCCCTGTTCTGAACCCTCTCTGCTCTAGCTCCTCCCTGTTCTGAACCCTCTGCTCTAGCTCCTCCCTGTTCTGAACCCTCTCTGCTCTAGCTCCTCCCTGTTCTGAACCCTCTCTGCTCTAGCTCCTCCCTGTTCTGAACCCTCTCTGCTCTAGCTCCTCCCTGTTCTGAACCCCCTCTGCTCTAGCTCCTCCCTGTTCTGAACCCTCTCTGCTCTAGCTCCTCCCTGTTCTGAACCCTCTCTGCTCTAGCTCCTCCCTGTTCTGAACCCTCTCTGCTCTAGCTCCTCCCTGTTCTGAACCCCCTCTGCTCTAGCTCCTCCCTGTTCTGAACCCCCTCTGCTCTAGCTCCTCCCTGTTCTGAACCCCCTCTGCTCTAGCTCCTCCCTGTTCTGAACCCTCTCTGCTCTAGCTCCCCCCTGTTTTGAACACCCTCTGCTCTAGCTCCTCCCTCTGCGCTGGCTCCTCCCTGTTCTGACCCCCCTCTGCTCTCTTCTAGTGGAAGCCGTGGCCGCTCTGGGAATGAAAGTCGTGGAAACCCTAAGGACACAGGACCCAACTGAAGGTAGGTTTCCCCCCCCTGCTGTTTGTACGGTATGTTCCCTGCTGTGTCGCCGCACACTCACCTCTCCTTCTTCCTCTAGTACTCACCATGCTCACCAACGAAACCGGCTTCGAGATCAGCTCTGCAGACGCCACCGTGAAGATCCTCATCACAACTGTCCCCCCAAATCTGCGCAAGCTGGACGCAGAGCTGCACCGTAAGTGATAGGATGGTCGGGGCTAGAGATGAGCGGGGCCAGTTTGGGGTGCGACATCGGGCGCTGCTTCTCCTTACAGCATTAGAATGTACTGCCTCCGACGAGGCAAAGTTATTAGGTGAAAAACGACTTCAAAGCTTGGAAGCAAACTTGGCTTTGGTTCTGAGTGGTACCATGGGACCAGGGTTTGGTTCTGAGTGGTACCATGGGACCAGGGTTTGGTTCTGAGTGGTACCATGGGTCGTCCTCATGAGTAACGGGCTTTGCCTCGTCGCAGCCAATACATTCTACTGCTGTAAGGAGACGGATCCCCGTACATCGTTATAACAGGCTTTATGGAAGCGGCTTCGGATGTAGCTCCACTCATCTCTAGTCCTGGAGAATCGTTCTTCAGATGGGAGCACCCCTTTGCGGGCAGGAAATAGACCCATATGTCCCAAGGGTTGCAGGTACCTACCTCTGCTGCGGTCACTGACGTTTTACTCTTTTGCAGTGGACATCAAGGTCCTCCAGAGCGCCCTGGCCGCCATTAGACACGCCCGCTGGTTCGAGGAGAACGCGTCTCACTCCACGTAAGTTTCATAGGTTTCCTTTGGGGAGACTCCAGTCACATCCACAGCTGCGCTCACAATTCTGCTGCTGACAAACCCCATGGGGGTGCACTTGAGATATGATGGCAGCAGTGACTAAGCATTAAATGGGCCCTCTCCTGCTGGGTGACGGTGACCCCAACAGAGAACATGTGGTATTACGGGGGTCAGAACTTGCTGCGTCTGGTTGTGGGGGGTGCTATGTCTGCGGGTTGTCTTGAGGTGATCCCTAAGACCTGCTTCGGCTTTCCTCACCAGAGTTAAGGTTTTGATCCGTCTTCTGAAAGATCTGAGGAGCCGCTTCCCTGGGTTTGAGCCGCTGACCCCGTGGATCCTGGATCTGCTGGTAAGTCTCCTCCCCGGGAGGCTCTAGGGGCCCCTGTGTGGTTGGGCTCCTACTGACCATTACTGTGTTTGCAGGCCCATTACTCCGTCATGAACAACCCATCCCGCCAGCCGCTGGCACTCAACATAGCCTACAGGTAAGGAGCGTGGTATTATAGGGGTGGGGGCCACGCCGTGGCTGTTATTACACTGTCTGCTTCCCGTCTCAGGCGCTGCCTCCAGATCCTCGCTGCCGGCCTCTTCCTTCCCGGCTCTGTGGGTATTACAGACCCTTGTGAGAGCGGAAACTTCAGGGTCCACACGGTGATGACCCTGGAACAACAGGTCAGTCATTGGGGAGTAGTGAGGGGGGGGGGGGGGGTCACGTGTCCCCTGATGTGTTTACTGAGGCCTCGTCTCTTCCGCCCCCTGCAGGACATGGTGTGTTACACAGCTCAGACCCTGATCCGCATCTTATCTCATGGCGGATACCGCAAGATCCTCGGCCTGGAGGGCGACGCAAGTGGTAGGTGCCGTCTGACTGGGCGGGGGGCTGCGTACTAAGAGGGTCTGTGTCCTAATCGCTCTGTCTCCACAGCCCTTGCTTCAGAGATGTCCACCTGGGATGGAGTCATTGTGACCCCCTCAGAGAAGGCTTATGAGAGACCCCCAGAGAGGAAGGAGGGGGAGGACGGAGAGAGCCCTGAAATTGCAGAGGGAGCTGAGGAAGAGGAGAACATGGAGACCCAGGAGTGACCTGGAAAGGTAGGTGTCGGTCACACTGAGGCTGATGAGAGTAGTGTTACCTGGTGCCAGGATGCTGGGAGTCGCCCTCTACCCTGGGGCGGTGCTCCCTATTGGATATTCAGTATGGCCGCCTCCTAACGCATGCATTTCTTTCTCTCCCTCCAGATTTTGTTTCTTGCCCCTCGGCCCAGACGCGTGGCTCCCAGTTCTCGGACCAAGCCCCCGGCTCCGCCATCTTTGTTGTGTTGTGACTTATTTTATACTGTAGAGAATTTCATTTCATGTCCACAATAAATTTTTATTTTGTCCGTTGGTTAATCGTGCTCCTGGTGTCCTTTTGTGGGGTGGGTGTGCTGGGTGATGGCGAGGGGAACGGAAGCTTCCCCGAGCTCACCATCGGCACATGGAAGGGTTAAACCTGTGCCCGCCGTTTTCAGCGAGTATTCTGCGGCTGATTTATTGTTTAATTTGTGGTTCCACGTACGGACCTCCGTGTCGTCATAGCAACACTTGCCCCATTACAGCCTCTGCGCTCAGGGGCTCGCGACATGGACGCACGACTAAATCTCCTTCCCCGGGTTCCCAGATCATCGGATTTCTCTTCACTGTAATCAAAGGTGGTCGCCATTTATTCTGGACCTGAGCTGACAAATCCTCTGTGCTGCTGGGAGGACCCTGCTCCCTCCACTATGTAAGGTCTCGTTCACACAACCCTATGGGTTTGCGGAATGGAAACGGCGGCATAGAATGTTTTAACAGTAAGTACGTAAACAAATTGGGCTGGGCGTAATTTTCAATAGATGCGTCTGTAAAAACGGAATGGAAACCGCAGACATACGGATGCATTCCGTGTTTTTTTTTTTTTTTTTTTTTTTACAGCCCAAATGCCTTGAATGGAGCCACGGAACGTCATTTGCGGGCAATAATAGGGCATGACTCAAAATGTAGAGAAACGGAATGCATATGGAGTACCTTCCCTTTCTGCTGACCCATTAAAATGGAACAGTTCTGTAAACTGCACGCTAAAAACTGTCCGTGTACGGAGCGCAAAACCATCCGTGTATGGGCCCTAAGGCCTCATGCACACAACCGTATGGCTTTTTCAGTATTGTGCAGTCTGCAAAAATACGGATGACGATGTGCATTCTGTTTTTTACGGACCAGCTGACCCCCGATGTTGGCGATAATAGGACATGGTATAGATTTAAAGGAAGGCATACTGAGTACCTTCCGTTTTTTACAGTTCATGTGCAAGAGGCCTCACTCTCATCCTGTGCCCCCCCCCCCCAAGATCCGCACACTGCTCTCCTGAAATCCTCTGTGCTGCTGCAGGCTCTGGATCACAGTAGTCTTCCCTCTTTCGTCACCAGAGGGCGACCATGCTGTTGTCCTCCCAGTGCTGAATCCAGTCTTTCCTGCTCAGCTACTGGTTCTAGTAGAAAGAAAATATATCCTGTATGTGAGGCGAGCAGCGGCGCCCTCCAATACACGTAACGTGGCCGCTAAAGCCGTGCAGCTCTGTCATGTCTGTACAGGGGGCAATAGACGAGCATGTGAAGGGCGGGCCCCTCCCAAAGCACACGCCCATGTCATGTGACATCACAAACCCCACCCCCTGACTCACCCAATCATCTTCATGTATGCAGCTCCACTACAGACCTGTGTGTCTCCATGGTAACAGGCTGAGCTTGCAGGTAGACCATCGATCTGCAGAGGAGCTGCAGACACAAAACGGTTACAGACTTTTCCTAATGTACTTTATTTCTGGATTTAGAGTTTTCACTAGACATTAACCCCCTGAAGCGCAGATTTTCTTCCGCGCCTTAGGTTCACTATTTAGTCGTGCTTTAAAACTTTTTTTTTTAAGTTGCTTTGTTGTTTATTTATACTTTGATACAATAGAATAATCATCCCTGCTTCCTGTCAGTGAATGGAACCACCTAGAGGCAGGAAGTTCATCCTGACCTTGTACTTTCAATCACTGAGGTTTTTTCTAGACTGGAGGGAATCGTTCAGAGAACTGACGCAGATTCGTTCTGGCGCTTCGTCTCCGCAAAGCGTTACCGCACCAAACGCGCTCACCGGCTGAAAGGAAGCCCGTACGGAGACGAAGCGTCGGAACAAATCTGCGTCAGATCCCTGAACGGTTCACTCAACGCTATCTGTTACAATTGTATCCAGCCTCCACAAGCCTGATACATTGTAACAAACTCCTGCTCATGTTCCCCTCACACAGGATACAACTGTAACAAACCCTCAGCTGTCAGAAGGTTTGTGACACTGCCTGCTGAGCTGTGTATCTAATGCTATCCTGTGTGATACTGTCTGCTGAGCTGTGTATCTAATCCTATCCTGTGTGATACTGTCTGCTGAACTGTGTATCTAATCCTATCCTGTGTGATACTGTCTGCTGAGCTGTGTATCTAATCCTGTCCTGTGTGATACTGTCTGCTGAGCTGTGTATCTAATCCTATCCTGTGTGATACTGTCTGCTGAGCTGTGTATCTAATCCTATCCTGTGTGATACTGTCTGCTGAGCTGTGTATCTAATCCTATCCTGTGTGATACTGCCTGCTGAGCTGTGTATCTAATCCTATCCTGTGTGATACTGTCTGCTGAGCTGTGTATCTAATCCTGTCCTGTGTGATACTGTCTGCTGAGCTGTGTATCTAATCCTATCCTGTGTGATACTGTCTGCTGAGCTGTGTATCTAATCCTATCCTGTGTGATACTGTCTGCTGAGCTGTGTATCTAATCCTATCCTGTGTGATACTGCCTGCTGAGCTGTGTATCTAATCCTATCCTGTGTGATACTGTCTGCTGAGCTATGTATCTAATCCTATCCTGTGTGATACTGTCTGCTGAGCTATGTATCTAATCCTATCCTGTGTGATACTGTCTGCTGAGCTATGTATCTAATTCTATCCTGTGTGATACAGTCTTCTGAGCGGTGTATCTAATCCTATCCTGTGTGATACTGTCTGCTGAGCTGTGTATCTAATCCTATCCTGTGTGATACCGCCTGCTGAGCGGTGTATCTAATCCTATCCTGTGTGATACTGTCTGCTGAGCTGTGTATCTAATCCTCTCCTGTGTGATACCGCCTACTGAGCTGTGTATCTAATCCTATCCTGTGTGATACTGTCTGCTGAGCTATGTATCTAATCCTATCCTGTGTGATACTGCCTGCTGAGCTGTGTATCTAATCCTATCCTGTGTAATACTGTCTGCTGAGCTGTGTATCTAATGCTATCCTGTGTGATACTGTCTGATGAGCTGTGTATCTAATCCTATCCTGTGTGATACTGTCTGCTGAGCTGTGTATCTAATCCTATACTGTGTGATACTGTCTGCTGAGCTGTGTATCTAATCCTATCCTGTGTGATACAGTCTGCTAAGCTGTGTATCTAATCATATCCTGTGTGATACTGCCTGCTGAGCTGTGTATCTAATCCTACCCTGTGTGATACTGTCTGCTGAGCTGTGTATCTAATCCTATCCTGTGTGATACTGCCTGCTGAGCTGTGTATCTAATCCTATCCTGTGCGATACTGTCTGCTGAGCTATGTATCTAATCCTATCCTGTGTGATACAGTCTGCTGAGCTGTGTATCTAATCCTATCCTGTGTGATACTGCCTGCTGAGCCTTGTATCTAATCCTATCCTGTGTGATACAGTCTGCTGAGCTGTGTATCTAATCCTATCCTGTGTGATACTGTCTGCTGAGCTGTGTATCTAATCCTATCCTGTGTGATACTGTCTGCTGAGCTGTGTATCTAATCATATCCTGTGTGATACTGTCTGCTGAGCTGTGTATCTAATCCTATCCTGTGTGATACTGTCTGCTGAGCTGTGTATCTAATCCTATCCTGTGTGATACTGTCTGCTGAGCAGTGTATCTAATACTCTCCTGTGTGATACTGTCGGCTGAGCAGTGTATCTAATCCTATCCTGTGTGATACTGTCTGCTGAGCTGTGTATCTAATCCTATGTGATACTGTCTGCTGAGATGTGTATCTAATCCTATCCTGTGTGATACTGTCTGCTGAGCAGTGTATCTAATACTCTCCTGTGTGATACTGTCGGCTGAGCTGTGTATCTAATCCTATCCTGTGTGATACTGTCTGCAGAGCTATGTATCTAATCCTATCCTGTGTGATACTGTCTGCTGAGCAGTGTATCTAATCCTATCCTGTGTGATACTCTCTGCTGAGCTGTGTATCTAATCCTATGTGATACTGTCTGCTGAGATGTGTATCTAATCATATCCTGTGTGATACTGTCTGCTGAGCTGTGTATCTAATCCTATCCTGTGTGATACTGTCTGCTGAGCAGTGTATCTAATCCTATCCTGTGTGATACAGTCTGCTGAGCTGTGTATCTAATCTTATCCTGTGTGATACTGTCTGTTGAGCTGTGTATCTAATCCTATCCTGTGTGATACTGTCTGCTGAGCAGTGTATCTAATCCTGTGTGATACTGTCTGCTGAGCTGTGTATCTAATCCTATCCTGTGTGATACTGTCTGCTGAGCTGTGTATCTAATCCTATCCTGTGTGATACAGTCTGCTGAGTGTGTATCTAATCCTATCCTGTGTGATACTGTCTGCTGAGCTGTGTATCTAATCCTATCCTGTGTGATACTCTCTGCTGAGCTGTGTATCTAATCCTATCCTGTGTGATACTGTCTGCTGAGCTGTGTATCTAATCCTATGTGATACTGTCTGCTGAGATGTGTATCTAATCCTATCCTGTGTGTTACTGTCTGCTGAGCTGTGTATCTAATCCTATCCTGTGTGATACTGTCTGCTGAGCTGTGTATCTAATCCTATCCTGTGTGATACTGTCTGCCGAGCTGTGTATCTAATCCTATGTGATACTGTCTGCTGAGATGTGTATCTAATCATATCCTGTGTGATACTGTCTGCTGAGCTGTGTATCTAATCCTGTCCTGTGTGATACTGTCTGCTGAGCAGTGTATCTAATCCTATCCTGTGTGATACTGTCTGCTGAGCTGTGTATCTAATCCTACCCTGTGTGATACTGCCTGCTGAGCTGTGTATCTAATCCTCTCCTGTGTGATACTGTCTGCTGAGCTGTGTATCTAATCCTATCCTGTGTGATACTGTCTGCTGAGCAGTGTATCTAAGGCTACATGCACACGACCGTTGCCTGCCTCCGCGTCCGCTCCTCCTTGAAATTTTGCGTCCGTCAAAAAAAACGGATGACGGACCGTTTTTTTTGACGGATCCGATGTTTATGGCAGATCCAATGTAAAAATGCCTATCCTTGTCCGCAAACGTGAAAAAAATAGGACATGCACTATTTTTTTGACGGAATGAAAACACGGATCACGGATGCGGAACCAAAACGGTTGACCATCCGCATTTTTTGACGGACCCATTGAAATGAATGGGGAAGCATCCTATCCGTGAAAAAAAACGGAACGGACGCGGAAACAAACAACGGTCGTGTGCATGTAGCCTAATCCTATCCTGTGTGATACTGTCTGCCGAGCTGTGTATCTAATCCTATGTGATACTGTCTGCTGAGATGTGTATCTAATCATATCCTGTGTGATACTGTCTGCTGAGCAGTGTATCTAATCCTATCCTGTGTGATACTGTCTGCTGAGCTGTGTATCTAATCCTCTCCTGTGTGATACTGTCTGCTGAGCTGTGTATCTAATCCTATGTGATACTGTCTGCTGAGCTGTGTATCTAATCCTATCCTGTGTGATACTGTCTGCTGAGCTGTGTATCTAATCATATCCTGTGTGATACTGTCTGCTGAGCTGTGTATCTAATCCTATCCTGTGTGATACTGTCTGCTGAGCTGTGTATCTAATCCTATCCTGTGTGATACTGTCTGCTGAGCTGTGTATCTAATCCTATCCTGTGTGATACTGTCTGCTGAGCTGTGTATCTAATCCTATCCTGTGTGATACTGTCTGCTGAGCTATGTATCTAATCCTATCCTGTGTGATACTGTCTGCTGAGCTGTGTATCTAACCCTATCCCGTGTGATACTGTCTGCTGAGCTGTGTATCTAATCCTGTCCTGTGTGATACAGTCTGCTGAGCTGTGTATCTAATCCTATCCTGTGTGATACTGTCTGCTGAGCTGTGTATCTAATCCTCTCCTGTGTGATACTGTCTACTGAGCTGTGTATCTAATCCTATCCTGTGTGATACTGTCTGCTGAGATGTGTATCTAATCCTATCCTGTGTGATTCTGTCTGCTGAGCTGTGTATCTAATCCTATCCTGTGTGATACTGTCTGCTGAGCTGTGTATCTAATCCTCTCCTGTGTGATACAGTCTGCTGAGCTGTGTAGACTTTTTTAACTCCGTAATCCCCACCGCGTGACATTGCAGCCCCTCCCCCGGTGATCACGGGCGGCAGGTGGACTCCCTGACACATTACATGATGGGAGTTGTGGTAGGAAGACTCTGGGGGCAGTGGCTGAAACAATCCCCCCCTTGAAGTGTCTGAGGGGCGGGCATTATCATGTAGCCCCGCCCACGGCGCGATAACGGGCGTCCTCCCAGGAATATAGCAGATTGCAAAGTTTCCCAGACCTGAAATGCGGGGTGGGCGGGTAAGCTCCGCAGGTGTCGCCCCGTTTGCTTTATGAATGCCCCTTTTATGCCACCTTCTGGCTCTGGAGGCAGAAAAACGGGTTTATCCAGAGCGAAAATCCGGAGACAATGGCGGCTTTATGTAACCGGGAAATGCCACGGGTCAGACCGGAGGAGAACCACGTATGGGTGGGGGCGGCCAGGGGGCTCATTCACACGAGCGCGCGGCATTCTGTAATGCGGAGAAGGAGAGCACATTCTAGAGTTTTACCGACACACAGGGGTATAGCCGTTATAGTGATGTCATCAGCAGGGGGCGGGGCTGTGACTACCTCTCAGGCAGGTTGTCAGCAGTAGTAACACTTCCTGGTCGTGTTTTGCTGCTTCCTCCTTCTGTTCTTTCCTTTTCCTGTTTTTTTTTTCTTAAAGGGCCAGCACCCTTCTTAGCACTGTGCGCCTCCACCAGTATGACCAGTATGTGTTTGCCTGCTGACTGGTGGCCATTAGGTCGGGTATTTGAGCACAATCCTTTCTCACTGGTTAGCGGCCGCCTGCCATGCCAGTTCTGTCCTGCAGGTGTCAGTGTCGCCTCCTTGTATCAGACCCCCAGTAGTCATTGTGGGGGTCATTCTCTCCTTCCAGCAGGGACACATCTGATGTGTGTGAATTCTGCCTTATGGGGCCTTCTCTTAGTGCCGGGGACCTCCCGCTGTGACAGACGGGGCACAGGATACGCGGAGCCCCTCCTATCATTTTTTTGAGATTGTAGAGACTTTAACAATAGCGTGGCACAGAGCAGAAGCAGTCATGTGATCAGAGCGATGCCAAGGGGACCGCAGCCTGGCATCAGGGCTCAGGGTGGGCAGAGGTTAGCGGCTCCCAGAACCACAGGCTGAATTCCTGGAATCCGGGGAAACTGAGCAGGGGTTATGTAGGCGGCACTATCCTCAACATGGCCGTCAGCAGTCTGGGAAAGCCGGGTGAGAACCAACATGGCCGTCAGCAGTCTGGGAAAGCCGGGTGAGAACCAACATGGCCGTCAGCAGTCTGGGAAAGCCGGGTGAGAACCAACATGGCCGTCAGGAGTCTGGGAAAGCCGGGTGAGAACCAACATGGCCGTCAGGAGTCTGGGAAAGCCGGGTAACAACCAACATGGCCGTCAGCAGTCTGGGAAAGCCAGGCGACAACCAACATGGCCGTCAGGAGTCTGGGAAAGCCGGGTGAGAACCAACATGGCCGTCAGCAGTCTGGGAAAGCCGGGTGAGAACCAACATGGCCGTCAGCAGTCTGGGAAAGGCGGGTGACAACCAACATGGCCGTCAGGAGTCTGGGAAAGCCGGGTAACAACCAACATGGCCGTCAGCAGTCTGGGAAAGCCGGGTGAGAACCAACATGGCCGTCAGCAGTCTGGGAAAGCCGGGTGAGAACCAACATGGCCGTCAGGAGTCTGGGAAAGCCGGGTGACAACCAACATGGCCGTCAGGAGTCTGGGAAAGCCGGGTAACAACCAACATGGCCGTCAGCAGTCTGGGAAAGCCAGGCGACAACCAACATGGCCGTCAGGAGTCTGGGAAAGCCGGGTGAGAACCAACATGGCCGCCAGGAGTCTGGGAAAGCCGGGTGAGAACCAACATGGCCGTCAGGAGTCTGGCAAAGCCGGGTGACAACCAACATGGCCGTCAGGAGTCTGGGAAAGCCGGGTGACAACCAACATGGCCGTCAGGAGTCTGGGAAAGCCGGGTGAGAACCAACATGGCCGTCAGCAGTCTGGGAAAGGCGGGTGAGAACCAACATGGCCGTCAGGAGTCTGGGAAAGCCGGGTGAGAACCAACATGGCCGTCAGGAGTCTGGGAAAGCCGGGCGACAACCAACATGGCCGTCAGGAGTCTGGGAAAGCCGGGCGACAACCAACATGGCCGTCAGGAGTCTGGGAGCGGGTGAGAAGAAATGCCAGGTCTGGAGTCGGCAGAACCAACATGGCCGTCAGGGCTGGGAGCCGGGTGAGAACCAACATGGCCGTCGGGGAGTCTGGGAAAGGCCAACATGACGTCAGGAGTCTGGGAAAGCCGGGTGAGAACCAACATGGCCGTCAGGAGTCTGGGAAAGCCGGGTGACAGCCAACATGGCCGTCAGGAGTCTGGGAAGCCGGGTGACAACCAGCATGGCCGTCAGGAGTCTGGGAAAGCCGGGTGACAACCAACATGGCCGTCAGCAGTCTGGGAAAGGCGGGTGAGAACCAACATGGCCGTCAGGAGTCTGGGAAAGCCGGGTGAGAACCAACATGGCCGTCAGGAGTCTGGGAAAGCCGGGCGACAACCAACATGGCCGTCAGGAGTCTGGGAAAGCCGGGCGACAACCAACATGGCCGCCAGGAGTCTGGGAAAGCCGGGTGACAACCAACATGGCCGCCAGGAGTCTGGGAAAGCCGGGTGAGAACCAACATGGCCGCCAGGAGTCTGGGAAAGCCGGTGAGAACCAACATGGCCGCCAGGAGTCTGGGAAAGCCGGGTGACAACCAACATGGCCGTCAGGAGTCTGGGAAAGCCGGGTGACAACCAACATGGCCGTCAGGAGTCTGGGAAAGCCGGGTGAGAACCAACATGGCCGTCAGCAGTCTGGGAAAGGCGGGTGAGAACCAACATGGCCGTCAGGAGTCTGGGAAAGCCGGGTGAGAAACATGGCCAGAGTCGGGAGCCGGGTGAGAACCAACATGGCCGTCAGGAGTCTGGGAAAGCCGGGCGACAACCAACATGGCCGTCAGGAGTCTGGGAAAGCCGGGCGACAACCAACATGGCCGCCAGGAGTCTGGGAAAGGCTGGATGACAACCAACATGGCCGCCAGGAGTCTGGAAAAGCCGGGTGAGAACCAACATGGCTGTCAGAAGTCTGGGAAAGCCGGGTGACAACCAACATGGCCGTCAATAGTCTGGGAAAGCCGGGTGACAACCAACATGGCTGTCAGCTGTCTGGGAAAGCCGGGTGACAACCAACATGGCCGTCAGGAGTCTGGGAAAGCCGGGTGACAACCAACATGGCCGTCAGCAGTCTGGGAAAGCCGGGTGAGAACCAACATGGCCGTCAGGAGTCTGGAAAAGCCGGGTGAGAACCAACATGGCTGTCAGGAGTCTGGGAAAGCCGGGTGAGAACCAACATGGCCGTCAGGAGTCTAGGAAAGCCGGGTGATAACCAACATGGCCGCCAGGAGTCTGGGAAAGCCGGGTGACAACCAACATGGCCGTCAGGAGTCTGGGAAAGCCGGGTGAGAACCAACATGGCCGTCAGGAGTCTGGGAAAGCCTCGTGAGAACCAACATGGCCGCCAGGAGTCTGGGAAAGCCGGGTGACAACCAACATGGCCGTCAGGAGTCTGGGAAAGCCGGGTGAGAACCAACATGGCCGTCAGGAGTCTGGGAAAGCCGGGTGATAACCAACATGGCCGTCAGGAGTCTGGGAAAGCCGGGTGACAACCAACATGGCCGTCAGGAGTCTGGGAAAGCCGGGTGACAACCAACATGGCCGCCGGGTGAGAACCAACATGGCCGTCAGGAGTCTGGGAAAGCCGGGTGATAACCAACATGGCCGTCAGGAGTCTGGGAAAGCCGGGTGATAACCAACATGGCCGCCAGGAGTCTGGAAAAGCCGGTGATAACCAACATGGCCGCCAGGAGTCTGGGAAAGCCGGGTGAGAACCAACATGGCCGTCAGGAGTCTGGGAAAGCCGGGTGACAACCAACATGGCCGTCAGGAGTCTGGGAAAGCCGGGTGATAACCAACATGGCCGCCAGGAGTCTGGAAAAGCCGGTGATAACCAACATGGCCGCCAGAAGTCTGGGAAAGCTGGGTGAGAACCAACATGGCCGTCAGGAGTCTGGGAAAGCTGGGTGAGAACCAACATGGCCGTCAGCAGTCTGGGAAAGGCGGGTGACAACCAACATGGCCGTCAGGAGTCTGGGAAAGGCGGGTGAGAACCAACATGGCCGTCAGGAGTCTGGGAAAGCCGGGTGAGAACCAACATGGCCGCCAGGAGTCTGGGAAAGCCGGGTGAGAACCAACATGGCCGCCAGGAGTCTGGGAAAGCCGGGTGAGAACCAACATGGCCGCCAGAAGCCTGGGAAAGCCTGGTGACAACCAACATGGCCGCCAGGAGTCTGGGAAAGCCGGGTGACAACCAACATGGCCGTCAGGAGTCTAGGAAAGCCGGGTGATAACCAACATGGCCGCCAGGAGTCTGGGAAAGCCGGGTGACAACCAACATGGCCGCCAGGAGTCTGGGAAAGCCGGGTGATAACCAACATGGCCGTCAGGAGTCTGGGAAAGCCGGGTGACAACCAACATGGCCGTCAGGAGTCTGGGAAAGCCGGGTGACAACCAACATGGCCGCCAGGAGTCTGGGAAAGCCGGGTGAGAACCAACATGGCCGTCAGGAGTCTGGGAAAGCCGGGTGACAACCAACATGGCCGTCAGGAGTCTGGGAAAGCCGGGTGATAACCAACATGGCCGCCAGGAGTCTGGAAAAGCCGGTGATAACCAACATGGCCGCCAGAAGTCTGGGAAAGCTGGGTGAGAACCAACATGGCCGTCAGGAGTCTGGGAAAGCTGGGTGAGAACCAACATGGCCGTCAGCAGTCTGGGAAAGGCGGGTGACAACCAACATGGCCGTCAGGAGTCTGGGAAAGGCGGGTGAGAACCAACATGGCCGTCAGGAGTCTGGGAAAGCCGGGTGAGAACCAACATGGCCGCCAGAAGCCTGGGAAAGCCTGGTGACAACCAACATGGCCGCCAGGAGTCTGGGAAAGCCGGGTGAGAACCAACATGGCCGTCAGGAGTCTGGGAAAGCCGGGTGACAACCAACATGGCCGTCAGGAGTCTGGGAAAGCCGGGTGAGAACCAACATGGCCGTCAGGAGTCTGGGAAAGCCGGGTGACAACCAACATGGCCGTCAGGAGTCTGGGAAAGCCGGGTGATAACCAACATGGCCGCCAGGAGTCTGGAAAAGCCGGTGATAACCAACATGGCCGCCAGAAGTCTGGGAAAGCTGGGTGAGAACCAACATGGCCGTCAGGAGTCTGGGAAAGCTGGGTGAGAACCAACATGGCCGTCAGCAGTCTGGGAAAGGCGGGTGACAACCAACATGGCCGTCAGGAGTCTGGGAAAGGCGGGTGAGAACCAACATGGCCGTCAGGAGTCTGGGAAAGCCGGGTGAGAACCAACATGGCCGCCAGGAGTCTGGGAAAGCCGGGTGAGAACCAACATGGCCGCCAGAAGCCTGGGAAAGCCTGGTGACAACCAACATGGCCGCCAGGAGTCTGGGAAAGCCGGGTGAGAACCAAATGGCCGTCAGGAGTCTGGGACAGTTCGGTGAAGACCGACGATTTACCCTCAGTTCACATTTTCGCGTAAAACGCCGCTTTTGAACGCACATAAAAACGCACAACAGTAAAGGAACCATGCATTCCAATGAGGATGGTTCACACTTGCGCGTTTTTATGCGCGTTCATAGGCGCCTATAAACGTCCGACGCATAGGCAATTATGTTCGCGTTAATTCGGGCTTTTTTCGAGCGTTTGGTGCTAATAGAATTCAATGGGAAACGCGATAGGCGTGTTGTTCGGGCGTTTGTGCTGCGTAAAACGCGCCTATGGACGCGCGTTTTTCAAAATTCACACCTCAGATTGGCCAAACTATATAGGGAGGGCTGTTTGGTCATTGGCCAACTATGCAGTCAATCACATAAACGCGCGTCAAACGCGCCTACACTATTTACCAAAACGCTTGAAAAAAACGCGCCTACACGCCAGTCTTGAACGCACCAAAAACGCTAGGCTTCAAAACGCTCAGGTCTGAACCCAGTGTTAGGGAAAGCTGGCTGGTGGCCCCTGTGGGAGCTGCAGGGTGGCGGCGCCTCTGGGCAGCACCTCCAGGTGATCCTGCTTGCTTCCTCTTTACAGGAGGAGTCAGGGAGATATCTGGGACTATAAATCATGGCGGTGACACATTTATACGCAGCATGGGGCCCTGTAATTGCCGCCTGCGTGTGACTCATGTGGGAACCTTCTTACATGTTACACGCCTGTAAAAATCCTCATGTAACAAAGTTAATAGAACAGGTCACCGCTCTAAAAGTCAGAAATGCGTTATGTGCGCCGGGAAATGGCGGAGGTTCGTGTGTTATATCCCGGAGGTGGCGGAACTACAAGAATGGCTGGCACCTGATAATACCGCCGTACTCACAAGATATGTACATACACACATATCATACATACATACAGTACACATATCATATATACATACATATACATACAGTACACATATCATATATACATACATATACATACAGTACACATATCATATATACATACAGTACACATATACATACATACATACAGTACACATATCATACATACACATATAAATATATACAGTACACATATCATACATACATACAGTACACACATATATATATACATACATACATACAGTACACATATCATACATACATACATACAGTACACATATCATACATATACATATAAATATATACAGTACACATATCATACATACATACACATATACATACAGTACACATACATATACATACAGTACACATATATACACACATATACATACAGTACACATGTATACACACACATATACATACAGTACACATATATACATACAGTACACATATATACATACAGTACACATATATACATAAAGTACACATATATACACACATATACATACAGTACACATATATACACACATATCATATATACATATATACATACACATATACATACAGTACACATATCATATATACATACATACAGTACACATATACATATATACACATATCATATATATAAATATATATACATACATACAGTACACATATACACACATCATACATACAGTACACATATACATACATATATACTTACAGTACACATATCATATATACACATATACATACATACAGTACACATATATACATACATATACAGTACACATATACACACATCATACATACATACAGTACACACATCATGTATACATATCTACATACACACATATACATACATACAATACACATATCATACATACATATATCATACATACATACAGTACACATATATACATACATATACAGTACACATATACACACTACATACATACATACAGTACACACGTCATGTATACATATCTACATACACACATATACATACATACAATACACATATCATACATACATATATCATACATACATACAGTACACATATACATACATAAAGACATCCCATACATATATATTAACTATATATACATACATATTTGTACACAGCATGCTGACACATGATCACGCCCCCATATGTATATACAGGAGACCTGACTACAGCTTCTATCCCCCAAGATCAATACTTAACCCTGTCATTCTTCTGCTTCATATTGCTAATTCCCCCTCATTAATACTCCTGCCTCTCACACTCCTCTAATACTCTCTTCAGTACTCTTCATCACTAATTCTGTAAAACTCTCACTTATACTTCACCCGTCACCCTGCCCCCTCATGTTAAACAATCTGTATCTCCATCCTTCATGTAGCATTATTTTATACTCACCTGTGTAGTACTATCAATCTGTAATACTCACCTGTGTAGTACTATTCATCTGTAATACTCACCTGTGTAGTATTACACATCGCTTATATTTACCTGTTGAGTACTATTCATCTCTCATATTGTCCTTTCTCTCCACCTTTTATACTCTCTCCTTGTAATATTCTCCATCTCTCATACTCTCTTTATGATTCTCTCCATCACTCATACTCTCCTTATAATTCTCTCCATCTCTCATACTCTCCTTATAATTCTCTCCATCTCTCATACTCTCTATAATTCTCTCCATCTCTCATACGCTCTCCTTATAATTCTCTCCATTTCTCATACTCTCCTTATTATTCTCTCCATTTCTCATACTCTCTTTATAATACCCTCCATCCCTCATACTCTATAATTCTCTCCATCTCTCATACTCTCTTTATAATTCTCTCCATCTCTCATACTCTCTCCTTATAATTCTCTCCATCTCTCATACTCTCTTTATAATACCCTCCATCTCTCATACTCTCTTTATAATTCTCTCCATCTCTCATACTCTCTCCTTATAATTCTCTCCATCTCTCATACTCTCTTTATAATACCCTCCATCTCTCATACTCTCTTTATAATTATTCACTATCTCTCATACTCTATTCTTATAATTCTCTCCATCTCTCATACTCTCTTTATAATTCTCTCCATCTCTCATACTCTCTTTATAATTCTCTCTATCCCTCATACTCTCTTTATAATTCTCTCTATCCCTCATACTCTCTTTATAATACCCTCCATCTCTTATACTCTCTATACTCTCTCATCTCTCATACTCTCTCCATCTCTCTATACTCTCTCTTATAATTCTCTCCATCTCTCATACTCTCTTTATAATTCTCTCCATCTCTCATACTCTCTTTATAATACCCTCCATCCCTTATACTCTCTCCTTATAATTCTCTCCATCTCTCATACTCTCTTTATGATATCCTCCATCTCTCATACTCTCTTTATAATACCCTCCATCTCTCATACTCTCTTTATAATTCTCTCCATCTCTCATACTCTCTCCTTATAATTCTCTCCATCACTCATACGCTCTTTATAATTCTCTCCATCTCTCATACTCTCTTTATAATTCTCTCCATCTCTCATACTCTCTCCTTATAATTCTCTCCATCTCTCATACTCTCTTTATAATACCCTCCATCTCTCATACTCTCTTTATAATTCTCTCCATCTCTCATACTCTCTCCTTATAATTCTCTCCATCTCTCATACTCTCTTTATAATTCTCTCCATCTCTCATACTCTCCTTATAATTCTCTCTATCCCTCATACTCTCCTTTATAATTTTCTCCATCTATCATACTCTCTCCTTATAGTTCTCTCCATTTCTCATACTCTCTTTATAATTCTCTCCATCTCTCATACTCTCTCCTTATAATTCTCTCCATCTCTCTTATACTCTCTTTATAATTCTCTCCATCTCTCATACTCTCTCCTTATAATTCTCTTCATCTCTCATACTCTCCTTATAATTCTCTCTATCCCTCATACTCTCTTTATAATACCCTCCATCTCTCATACTCTCTTTATAATACCCTCCATCTCTCATACTCTCTCCTTATAATTCTCTCCATCTCTCATACTCTCTTTATAATTCTCTCCATCTCTCATACTCTCCTTATAATTCTCTCCATCTCTCATACTCTCCTTATAATTCTCTCCATCTCTTTTGCTGGCTGGTGTTATCGTTACCACCATTGTGTCTCGTTTGCTGCCCCCTTTGAGTACTTCTCTGACAGGGATACTTTCCTTCCTCCTCTCCTTAGTGTTCCCTATTGATACTTCCTTCATTTCTCCGTCTCTGTTGTCACCTTCCTGACTTTGTGTGTCTGAGTATTACCACACCCTCTGGTCCCCCCTCCCCGTCTTCTTCATACTCCCCTCTCTTCTTTCTTGCATTCTGCTCCTGCCAGCTACCTGCCTCTCTCCTACACAATCCCTCTCTTCCTGTCTCCCACCTATGCTTACTTTGCCATCCTCCCTTCCCTGCTCATCCTCGTGTCCCTCTCTGTAACCCCAGCCTCTGCACCCCTGACTCCCTCCTGATCGTTCCCCTCTTCTAGCCAACTCCCTTCCTTCTTCCTTCATCCCTGTCCTGTGGTCATTACCTGGCTCTGCCGGCGAGAACTTCCTGGGAATCTCATTTTTTTCCATCTGATTTATTTTAATTTTTGAAAATCTTTCGATCTCCAGATAAATATTTGTTTCAAATTAGTGGTGCTGGGGGGAGACAAATCTTTCGCTTCTGCTCTCCAGTAAAATTCTGGGCGCCCTCCAAGTTTCAGGGTTGGAAGTATCG
The DNA here is from genome assembly GCA_033119425.1 of Bufotes viridis. Classification (NCBI taxonomy): domain Eukaryota; kingdom Metazoa; phylum Chordata; class Amphibia; order Anura; family Bufonidae; genus Bufotes; species Bufotes viridis. The sequence continues at coordinate 69,308,873 of CM065599.1, forward strand.
CCTCCCCCGCGCCTCCACCGAAAGCCCCCCGTGGATTCGCCTATGCTGTGAGATCCAGTTGGACAAAGCCGTGGATGCCTCGGGTTGCCCCCACTCTGTGGCACACAGCCGGCAAAGGGTTAACCAGCAGGGCTTATAATAACAACCCTTTTGTCATTGAGTCAGGGGAAGGAAAAAAGGAAGCCAGCCTCCAGATAATAGGAATCCTGTCCTCCACTTACTTCCAGCAGCGGGAATCTAATGGCCGAGTGCAACGCTCTCTCCCTCTCACACAGACGAGGAGATGATTAACAGGAGTCTGCATGTATCTCAATAGGCGGAGCAGCTGTAAGCGCCTGTGACTCAAGTGTTCAGCACCAGAAGGAACCAGAGTGCTCCAGACCTTTCCTGACTTACCTTTCCGCTGGGGCATCTGGAGCATGAGGTCCTTATAAACATGGTTGCAGGTTGGGCGCTGACGTTCCTGCTGGTTTGGTGCATCTGCCGCACTTCTCAAACAGATGACAAACTTCAGAATTTGACGTTGGCCGTGGTGCTTCCTGAGACCAACACCCAGTATCCATGGGCTCTGCCCAGAGTTGGACCGGCCATTAAACTGGCCATCGAACGTATCAACAACGACTCCAGTCTTCTGCCCGACCTTAACGTCTGGCCCGTGTTTGGGAGCAGCGAGAACAAATACGGGAGATGTTCGGACGCGGCGGCCCCGTTGGTGGCTGTAGACTTTCAGTTCACCTACAAGCCGGCGGTGTTCATCGGTCCTGGGTGTATGTATTCGGCTGCTCCAGTGGGTCGCTTCACGGGGCATTGGAAGGTCCCGCTTATCACGGCTGGAGCTAGTGCCTATGGGTTTGGTGACAAAGACGAGGAGTACAAGTTTACCACCCGGATGGGTCCCATCTATCTCAAACTGGGCCAGTTTGTGGTGCACCTCCACCAGCAGTACAACTGGAGCAGACACGCCATGGTGCTGTACAGCGTGGACAAACAGGACGACCGGCCATGCTATTTCACCATTGAGGGGCCCTATGTGGAGCTAGGAAAACTCAAAAACATGACGGTAGCCGACATGAACATAAACGAAACGGAACCGGTCAACTTCACCCCCATTATCCAGGATATCATACATAAAAGCCGCAGTAAGTAGTTCTGGGAAATAGCGGGGTGGATGCCACTTGGAGCAAGGGGCATTTAGAAGAATCATAACAAAACAGAATAGCAGAGCTGGATTTGTTACTTAATTCTTCTGCAACTTCTCAGTATTAAGATAACCCTCTGAATACAGGAAAAGCAGGAGGCCATTCAGTGTAAAACCAATGATACGATCATAAGTAATGCCAGATTACAAAGTCAGCTCTGCCATAGTTATCTAAAGTGAGAATGAATTCTTCTGACATAGTCCTACTACATCTGATAGTCAGCTCTTTTGCTTTCGTGTAAGCTCTGCTGCTTATGACAGATATTAAGATGTTATACACTGCACTATTTTTTTTCTCCCAAAATGAGCTCTGCTACATCTCTGAACCAGGTCTAGTACATGTGACAGTTGGTTCTGCTGAATATTACAGTGTGTGCTCTTACACCTGATAGTCAGCTCAGTACATCTCACACAGCAGGCTCTGCTACATCCTCAGCTGAGTCCACCTCACACAGCAGGCTCTGCTACATCCTCAGCTGAGTCCACCTCACACAGCAGGCTCTGCTACATCCTCAGCTGAGTCCACCTCACACAGCAGGCTCTGCTACATCCTCAGCTGAGTCCACCTCACACAGCAGGCTCTGCTACATCCTCAGCTGAGTCCACCTCACACAGCAGGCTCTGCTACATCCTCAGCTGAGTCCACCTCACACAGCAGGCTCTGCTACATCCTCAGCTGAGTCCATCTCACACAGCAGGCCCTGCTACATCCTCAGCTGAGTCCATCTCACACAGCAGGCCCTGCTACATCCTCAGCTGAGTCCACCTCACACAGCAGGCTCTGCTACATCCTCAGCTGAGTCCACCTCACACAGCAGGCTCTGCTACATCCTCAGCTGAGTCCACCTCACACAGCAGGCTCTGCTACATCCTCAGCTGAGTCCACCTCACACAGCAGGCTCTGCTACATCCTCAGCTGAGTCCACCTCACACAGCAGGCTCTGCTACATCCTCAGCTGAGTCCACCTCACACAGCAGGCTCTGCTACATCCGATTTCCTTCTACTAGTTACACCGCCGTAAGCCGTGCGTCCCTGGAGCCGGACTCTCCTTTTCTGAATTAATATTGAAGGAATCTTTCAAAAACAAATTAACTTTTGCAGTTAAAATTACATTAAAGTTTAATCACACCGCGTCCCCTCCTCGACGCTCGCGCTTGATGATTTGTAAAGGGCAGAGTTGCGAATTCTGCTCTGACTTCCGACGCAGCGTGAATTGCTCCATGAAACGTGAATCTGTGCCCTGAGAGGTTAATTCGTTGGTGACACAAGTAAAACGACGACAAATCTGGCATTAATGAGTTTTAAGATCTCCTGGAGGAGTTTGGGATCAGCAAAATTCCTCACTGACAGGAGGCGATACAACAAGACGCTGCCAAGTCTTCACGCCTGCCGAGAACTATTCCGAAATCGGCTCCTCCAGGGGGTAGACGTTACACAGCTTAGCAAACCTTCAGCAGAGCTATGGTGGTAGAAAAAAAAGTCACCACATGTCCTCATAATCATAGATGAAGCTGTTTAAATCCCAGCATATCATGTCATCTTCTGCACAGTGAACCATCACTGGTCAGAACACACCGCAGTCAGGAGCCGATACCAGTCCTGCAAGCTGAACTGGGAACCACGGGGCTAAGAGTAGACCTCCTCTCCTGCACCCTAACCTTACCATCTCCCTCCAGCGCTGCACAGGTTAATTATCAGTTTGGGGGGGTCACATAGTTACAAATCCGGTGAATCAGTAACCAGTTACGATGCTGCAGGCCAGACGCCATTTTACAACAAAACACTGTTAAGGTACAAGGAGGGGGCGGACTGGCACTGAAACTTCCTGCCACTGTAGGAAGCGTGCCAACGCTACAGACTTATTGTTACCAACACAGCGCCAATCCCATCACCTCCACCCAAAATACAACACTCAGAAAATGGAAGAGCTCAGGTCCACAAAAAATCGAAAGGGTCTCCTTATCTATCCAAAATGATATAATCCTCGAAGTCTCCTCTTCTTCTTCATGTGACCACAGCTCTATATAATCCTCACACGTCTCTTCTTCTTCATGCGACTACAGCTCTATATAATCCTCACACGTCCCTTCTTCATGTGTCCACAGCTCTATATAATCCTCACACGTCTCTTCTTCTTCATGTGACTACAGCTCTATATAATCCTCACACGTTTCTTCTTCTTCATGTGACCACAGCTCTATATAATCCTCACACGTTTCTTCTTCTTCATGTGACCACAGCTCTATATAATCCTCACGTCTCTTCTTCTTCATGTGACCACAGCTCTATATAATCCTCACACGTCTCTTCTTCTTCATGTGACCACAGCTCTATATAATCCTCACATGTCTCTTCTTCATGAGACCACAGCTCCATATAATCCTCAGACGTCTCTTCTTCATGTGACCACAGCTTTATATAATCCTCATACGTCTCTTCTTCTTTATGTGACCACAGCTCTATATAATCCTCACACGTCTCTTCATCATGTGACCACAGCTCTATATAATCCTCACACGTCTCTTCTTCATGTGACTACAGCTCTATATAATCCTCACACGTCTCTTCTTCTTCATGTGACCACAGCTCTATATAATCCTCACACGTTTCTTCTTCTTCATGTGACTACAGCTCTATATAATCCTCACACGTTTCTTCTTCTTCATGTGACTCCAGCTCTATATAATCCTCACACGTTTCTTCTTCTTCATGTGTCTACAGCTCTATATAATCCTCACACGTCTCTTCTTCCTCATGTGACCACAGCTCTATATAATCCTCACACGTCTCTTCTTCTTCATGTGACCACAGCTCTATATAATCCTCACACGTCTCTTCTTCTTCATGTGACCACAGCTCTATATAATCCTCACACGTCTCTTCTTCTTCATGTGACCACAGCTCTATATAATCCTCACACGTCTCTTCTTCTTCATGTGACCACAGCTCTATATAATCCTCACACGTCTCTTCTTCTTCATGTGACCACAGCTCTATATAATCCTCACACGTCTCTTCTTCTTCATGTGACCACAGCTCTATATAATCCTCACACGTCTCTTCTTCTTCATGTGACCACAGCTCTATATAATCCTCACACGTCTCTTCTTCTTCATGTGACCACAGCTCTATATAATCCTCACACGTCTCTTCTTCTTCATGTGACCACAGCTCTATATAATCCTCACACGTCTCTTCTTCTTCATGTGACCACAGCTCTATATAATCCTCACACGTCTTCTTCTTCATGTGACCACAGCTCTATATAATCCTCACACGTCTCTTCTTCTTCATGTGACCACAGCTCTATATAATCCTCACACGTCTCTTCTTCTTCATGTGACCACAGCTCTATATAATCCTCACACGTCTCTTCTTCTTCATGTGACCACAGCTCTATATAATCCTCACACGTCTCTTCTTCTTCATGTGACCACAGCTCTATATAATCCTCACACGTCTCTTCTTCTTCATGTGACCACAGCTCTATATAATCCTCACACGTCTCTTCTTCTTCATGTGACCACAGCTCTATATAATCCTCACACGTCTCTTCTTCTTCATGTGACCACAGCTCTATATAATCCTCACACGTCTCTTCTTCTTCATGTGACCACAGCTCTATATAATCCTCACACGTCTCTTCTTCTTCATGTGACCACAGCTCTATATAATCCTCACACGTCTCTTCTTCTTCATGTGACCACAGCTCTATATAATCCTCACACGTCTCTTCTTCTTCATGTGACCACAGCTCTATATAATCCTCACACGTCTCTTCTTCTTCATGTGACCACAGCTCTATATAATCCTCACACGTCTCTTCTTCTTCATGTGACCACAGCTCTATATAATCCTCACACGTCTCTTCTTCTTCATGTGACCACAGCTCTATATAATCCTCACACGTCTCTTCTTCTTCATGTGACCACAGCTCTATATAATCCTCACACGTCTCTTCTTCTTCATGTGACCACAGCTCTATATAATCCTCACACGTCTCTTCTTCTTCATGTGACCACAGCTCTATATAATCCTCACACGTCTCTTCTTCTTCATGTGACCACAGCTCTATATAATCCTCACACGTCTCTCTTCTTCATGTGACCACAGCTCTATATAATCCTCACGTCTCTTCTTCTTCATGTGACCACAGCTCTATATAATCCTCACACGTCTCTTCTTCTTCATGTGACCACAGCTCTATATAATCCTCACACGTCTCTTCTTCTTCATGTGACCACAGCTCTATATAATCCTCACACGTCTCTTCTTCTTCATGTGACCACAGCTCTATATAATCCTCACACGTCTCTTCTTCTTCATGTGACCACAGCTCTATATAATCCTCACACGTCTCTTCTTCTTCATGTGACCACAGCTCTATATAATCCTCACACGTCTCTTCTTCTTCATGTGACCACAGCTCTATATAATCCTCACACGTCTCTTCTTCTTCATGTGACCACAGCTCTATATAATCCTCACACGTCTCTTCTTCTTCATGTGACCACAGCTCTATATAATCCTCACACGTCTCTCTTCTTCATGTGACCACAGCTCTATATAATCCTCACACGTCTCTTCTTCTTCATGTGACCACAGCTCTATATAATCCTCACACGTCTCTTCTTCTTCATGTGACCACAGCTCTATATAATCCTCACACGTCTCTTCTTCTTCATGTGACCACAGCTCTATATAATCCTCACACGTCTCTTCTTCTTCATGTGACCACAGCTCTATATAATCCTCACACGTCTCTTCTTCTTCATGTGACCACAGCTCTATATAATCCTCACACGTCTCTTCTTCTTCATGTGACCACAGCTCTATATAATCCTCACACGTCTCTTCTTCTTCATGTGACCACAGCTCTATATAATCCTCACACGTCTCTTCTTCTTCATGTGACCACAGCTCTATATAATCCTCACACGTCTCTTCTTCTTCATGTGACCACAGCTCTATATAATCCTCACACGTCTCTTCTTCTTCATGTGACCACAGCTCTATATAATCCTCACACGTCTCTTCTTCTTCATGTGACCACAGCTCTATATAATCCTCACACGTCTCTTCTTCTTCATGTGACCACAGCTCTATATAATCCTCACACGTCTCTTCTTCTTCATGTGACCACAGCTCTATATAATCCTCACACGTCTCTTCTTCTTCATGTGACCACAGCTCTATATAATCCTCACACGTCTCTTCTTCTTCATGTGACCACAGCTCTATATAATCCTCACACGTCTTCTTCTTCATGTGACCACAGCTCTATATAATCCTCACACGTCTCTTCTTCTTCATGTGACCACAGCTCTATATAATCCTCACACGTCTCTTCTTCTTCATGTGACCACAGCTCTATATAATCCTCACACGTCTCTTCTTCTTCATGTGACCACAGCTCTATATAATCCTCACACGTCTCTTCTTCTTCATGTGACCACAGCTCTATATAATCCTCACACGTCTCTTCTTCTTCATGTGACCACAGCTCTATATAATCCTCACACGTCTCTTCTTCTTCATGTGACCACAGCTCTATATAATCCTCACACGTCTCTTCTTCTTCATGTGACCACAGCTCTATATAATCCTCACACGTCTCTTCTTCTTCATGTGACCACAGCTCTATATAATCCTCACACGTCTCTTCTTCTTCATGTGACCACAGCTCTATATAATCCTCACACGTCTCTTCTTCTTCATGTGACCACAGCTCTATATAATCCTCACACGTCTCTTCTTCTTCATGTGACCACAGCTCTATATAATCCTCACACGTCTCTTCTCTTCATGTGACCACAGCTCTATATAATCCTCACACGTCTCTTCTTCTTCATGTGACCACAGCTCTATATAATCCTCACACGTCTCTTCTTCTTCATGTGACCACAGCTCTATATAATCCTCACACGTCTCTTCTTCTTCATGTGACCACAGCTCTATATAATCCTCACACGTCTCTTCTTCTTCATGTGACCACAGCTCTATATAATCCTCACACGTCTCTTCTTCTTCATGTGACCACAGCTCTATATAATCCTCACACGTCTCTTCTTCTTCATGTGACCACAGCTCTATATAATCCTCACACGTCTCTTCTTCTTCATGTGACCACAGCTCTATATAATCCTCACACGTCTTCTTCTTCATGTGACCACAGCTCTATATAATCCTCACACGTCTCTTCTTCTTCATGTGACCACAGCTCTATATAATCCTCACACGTCTCTTCTTCTTCATGTGACCACAGCTCTATATAATCCTCACACGTCTCTTCTTCTTCATGTGACCACAGCTCTATATAATCCTCACACGTCTTCTTCTTCATGTGACCACAGCTCTATATAATCCTCACACGTCCTCTTCTTCATGTGACCACAGCTCTATATAATCCTCACACGTCTCTTCTTCTTCATGTGACCACAGCTCTATATAATCCTCACACGTCTCTTCTTCTTCATGTGACCACAGCTCTATATAATCCTCACACGTCTCTTCTTCTTCATGTGACCACAGCTCTATATAATCCTCACACGTCTCTTCTTCTTCATGTGACCACAGCTCTATATAATCCTCACACGTCTCTTCTTCTTCATGTGACCACAGCTCTATATAATCCTCACACGTCTCTTCTTCTTCATGTGACCACAGCTCTATATAATCCTCACACGTCTCTTCTTCTTCATGTGACCACAGCTCTATATAATCCTCACACGTCTCTTCTTCTTCATGTGACCACAGCTCTATATAATCCTCACACGTCTCTTCTTCTTCATGTGACCACAGCTCTATATAATCCTCACACGTCTCTTCTTCTTCATGTGACCACAGCTCTATATAATCCTCACACGTCTCTTCTTCTTCATGTGACCACAGCTCTATATAATCCTCACACGTCTCTTCTTCTTCATGTGACCACAGCTCTATATAATCCTCACACGTCTCTTCTTCTTCATGTGACCACAGCTCTATATAATCCTCACACGTCTCTTCTTCTTCATGTGACCACAGCTCTATATAATCCTCACACGTCTCTTCTTCTTCATGTGACCACAGCTCTATATAATCCTCACACGTCTCTTCTTCTTCATGTGACCACAGCTCTATATAATCCTCACACGTCTCTTCTTCTTCATGTGACCACAGCTCTATATAATCCTCACACGTCTCTTCTTCTTCATGTGACCACAGCTCTATATAATCCTCACACGTCTCTTCTTCTTCATGTGACCACAGCTCTATATAATCCTCACACGTCTCTTCTTCTTCATGTGACCACAGCTCTATATAATCCTCACACGTCTCTTCTTCTTCATGTGACCACAGCTCTATATAATCCTCACACGTCTCTTCTTCTTCATGTGACCACAGCTCTATATAATCCTCACACGTCTCTTCTTCTTCATGTGACCACAGCTCTATATAATCCTCACACGTCTTCTTCTTCATGTGACCACAGCTCTATATAATCCTCACACGTCTCTTCTTCTTCATGTGACCACAGCTCTATATAATCCTCACACGTCTCTTCTTCTTCATGTGACCACAGCTCTATATAATCCTCACACGTCTCTTCTTCTTCATGTGACCACAGCTCTATATAATCCTCACACGTCTCTTCTTCTTCATGTGACCACAGCTCTATATAATCCTCACACGTCTCTTCTTCTTCATGTGACCACAGCTCTATATAATCCTCACACGTCTCTTCTTCTTCATGTGACCACAGCTCTATATAATCCTCACACGTCTCTTCTTCTTCATGTGACCACAGCTCTATATAATCCTCACACGTCTCTTCTTCTTCATGTGACCACAGCTCTATATAATCCTCACACGTCTCTTCTTCTTCATGTGACCACAGCTCTATATAATCCTCACACGTCTCTTCTTCTTCATGTGACCACAGCTCTATATAATCCTCACACGTCTCTTCTTCTTCATGTGACCACAGCTCTATATAATCCTCACACGTCTCTTCTTCTTCATGTGACCACAGCTCTATATAATCCTCACATGTCTCTTCTTCCATGTGACCACAGCTCTATATAATCCTCACACGTCTCCTCTTCATGTGACCACAGCTCTATATAATCCTCACATGTCTCTTCTTCTTCGTGTGACCACAGCTCTATATAATCCTCACATGTCTCTTCTTCTTCATGTGATCACAGCTCTATATAATCCTCACACGTCTCTTCTTCTTCATGTGACCACAGCTCTATATAATCCTCACACGTCTCTTCTTCTTCATGTGACCACAGCTCTATATAATCCTCACACGTCTCTTCTTCATGTGACCACAGCTCTATATAATCCTCACACGTCTCTTCTTCATGTGACCACAGCCCTATATAATCCTTACACGTCTCTTCTTCTTCATGTGATCACAGCTCTATATAATCCTCACACGTCTCCTCTTCATGTGACCACAGCTCTATATAATTCTCACACATCTCTTCTTCTTCATGTGACCACAGCTCTATATAATCCTCACACGTCTCTTCTTCATGTGACCACAGCTCTATATAATCTTCACACGTCTCTTCTTCTTCATGTGACTACAGCTCTATATAATCCTCACACGTCTCTTCTTCTTCATGTGACCACAGCTCTATATAATCCTTACACGTCTCTTCTTCTTCATGTGACCACAGCTCTATATAATCCTCACACGTCTCTTCTTCATGTGACCACAGCTCTATATAATTCTCACACGTCTCTTCTTCTACATGTGACTACAGCTCTATATAATCCTCACACGTCTCTTCTTCTTCATGTGACCACAGCTCTATATAATCCTCACACGTCTCTTCTTCATGTGACCACAGCTCTATATAATCCTCACACGTCTCTTCTTCATGTGACCACAGCTCTATATAATCCTCACACGTCTCTTCTTCTTCATGTGACCACAGCTCTATATAATCCTCACACGTCTCTTCTTCATGTGACCACAGCTCTATATAATCCTCACATGTCTCTTCTTCATGTGACCACAGCTCTATATAATCCTCACACGTCTCTTCATGTGACCACAGCTCTATATAATCCTCACACGTCTCTTCTTCTTCATGTGACCACAGCTCTATATAATCCTCACACGTCTCTTCTTCTTCATGTGACCACAGCCCTATAAAATCCTCACACGTCTCTTCTTCTTCATGTGACCACAGCTCTATATAATCCTCACATGTCTCTTCTTCATGTGACCACAGCTCTATATAATCCTCACACGTCTCTTCTTCTTCATGTGACCACAGCTCTATATAATCCTCACACGTCTCTTCTTCATGTGACCACAGCTCTATATAATCCTCACACGTCTCTTCTTCTTCATGTGACCACAGCTCTATATAATCCTCACACGTCTCTTCTTCATGTGACCACAGCTCTATATAATCCTCACGTCTCTTCTTCCTCATGTGACCACAGCTCTATATAATCCTTACACGTCTCTTCTTCATGTGACCACAGCTCTATATAACCCTCACACGTCTCTTCTTCACGTGACCACAGCTCTATATAATCCTCACAAGTCTCTTCTTCATGTGACCACAGCTCTATATAATCCTCACATGTCTCTTCTTCATGTGACCACAGCTCTATATAATCCTCACAAGTCTCTTCTTCATGTGACCACAGCTCTATATAATCCTCACACGTCTCTTCTTCATGTGACCACAGCTCTATATAATCCTCACACGTCTCTTCTTCTTCATGTGATCACCGGTCTATATAATCCTCACACGTCTCTTCTTCATGTGACCCCAGCTCTATATTATCCTCACACGTCTCTTCTTCTTCATGTGACCACAGCTCTATATAATCCTCGCACGTCTCTTCTTCATGTGACCACAGCTCCATATAACCCTCACACGTCTCTTCTTCTTCATGTGACCACAGCTCTATATAATCCTCACACGTCTTCTTCTTCATGTGACCACAGCTCTATATAATCCTCACACGTCTCTTCTTCTTCATGTGACCACAGCTCTATATAATCCTCACACGTCTTTCTTCTTCATGTGACCACAGCTCTATATAATCCTCACATGTCTCTTCTTCACGTGACCACAGCTCTATATAATCCTCACACGTCTCTTCTTCTTCATGTGACCACAGCTCTATATAACCCTCACATGTCTCTTCTTCACGTGACCACAGCTCTATATAATCCTCACACGTCTCTCTTCTTCATGTGACCACAGCTCTATATAATCCTCACACGTCTCTTCTTCATGTGACCACAGCTCTATATAATCCTCACACGTCTCTTCTTCTTCATGTGACCACAGCTCTATATAATCCTCTACACGTCTCTTCTTCTTCATGTGACCACAGCTCTATATAATCCTCACACGTCTCTTCTTCTTCATGTGACCACAGCTCTATATAATCCTCACACGTCTCTTCTTCTTCATGTGACCACAGCTCTATATAATCCTCACACGTCTCTTCTTCTTCATGTGACCACAGCTCTATATAATCCTCACACGTCTCTTCTTCTTCATGTGACCACAGCTCTATATAATCCTCACACGTCTCTTCTTCTTCATGTGACCACAGCTCTATATAATCCTCACACGTCTCTTCTTCTTCATGTGACCACAGCTCTATATAATCCTCACACGTCTCTTCTTCTTCATGTGACCACAGCTCTATATTATCCTCACACGTCTCTTCTTCTTCATGTGACCACAGCTCTATATAATCCTCACACGTCTCTTCTTCATGTGTCCACAGCTCTATATAATCCCCACACGTCTCATCTTCTTCATGTGACCACAGGTCTATATAATCCTCACACGTCTCTTCTTCTTCATGTGACCACAGCTCTATATAATCCTCACACGTCTCTTCTTCTTCATGTGACCACAGCTCTATATAATCCTCACACGTCTCTTCTTCTTCATGTGACCACAGCTCTATATAATCCTCACATGTCTCTTCTTCTTCATGTGACCACAGCTCTATATAATCCTCACACGTCTCTTCTTCTTCATGTGACCACAGCTCTATATAATCCTCACACGTCTCTTCTTCTTCATGTGACCACAGCTCTATATAATCCTCACACGTCTCTTCTTCTTCATGTGACCACAGCTCTATATAATCCTCACACGTCTCTTTCTTCATGTGACCACAGCTCTATATAATCCTCACACGTCTCTTCTTCTTCATGTGACCACAGCTCTATATAATCCTCACACGTCTCTTCTTCATGTGACCACAGCTCTATATAATCCTCACACGTCTCTTCTTCTTCATGTGACCACAGCTCTATATAATCCTCACACGTCTCTTCTTCTTCATGTGACCACAGCTCTATATAATCCTCACACGTCTCTTCTTCATGTGACCACAGCTCTATATAATCCTCACATGTCTCTTCTTCTTCATGTGACCACAGCTCTATATAATCCTCACACGTCTCTTCTTCTTCATGTGACCACAGCTCTATATAATCCTCACACGTCTCTTCTTCTTCATGTGACCACAGCTCTATATAATCCTCACACGTCTCTTCTTCTTCATGTGACCACAGCTCTATATAATCCTCACACGTCTCTTCTTCTTCATGTGACCACAGCTCTATATAATCCTCACACGTCTTCTTCTTCATGTGACCACAGCTCTATATAATCCTCACACGTCTCTTCTTCTTCATGTGACCACAGCTCTATATAATCCTCACACGTCTCTTCTTCATGTGACCACAGCTCTATATAATCCTCACACGTCTCTTCTTCTTCATGTGACCACAGCTCTATATAATCCTCACACGTTTCTTCTTCTTCATGTGACTACAGCTCTATATAATCCTCACACATCTCTTCTTCTTCATGTGACCACAGCTCCATATAATCCTCACACGTCTCTTCTTCTTCATGTGACCACAGCTCTATATAATCCTCACACGTCTCTTCTTCATGTGACCACAGCTCTATATAATCCTCACACGTCTCCTCTTCTTCATGTGATCACAGCTCTATATAATCCTCACACGTCTCTTCTTCATGTGACCACAGCTCTATATAATCCTCACACGTCTCTTTTTCTTCATGTGACCACAGCTCTATATAATCCTCACACGTCTCTTCTTCTTCATCTGACCACAGCTCTATATAATCCTCACACGTCTCTTCTTCTTCATCTGACCACAGCTCTATATAATCCTCACACGTCTCTTCTTCATGTGACCACAGCTCTATATAATCCTCACACATCTCTTCTTCTTCATGTGACTACAGCTATAAACACTGCCTGATGATATGTAACTCCAGAGAATGTTTTTATGACTTTTGAATGAGATAGCTCTGCCTGTGTACCCGCGAGAACCGCCATAGTTACATATGACGTGCTTATGTGGGATGTTGTCCTCCCTCCATGGGCACTGCTGTTTTGAAACTTACCAATACTACATACAGAAATTCATTTTCATGTAAAAATTTGCCATTTCTACACCTAATGTCCATGTTCAGTGGGAATGAACAGCGCCTCTGGTGGTGACATGTAGGTTAGAGGTGAGCCCACCACATCGGTGTCCAGTAATGGTTATATCTTCGTATACAGATGCACACATCAGTAACACGTCTCCACATGTCTCATCCACACGTAGTGGCCATCTGCTGACATAAGCAACGCCATATAGACACTTTGATGTAAACACTCACACTCGGGAAGGAAGCCTTGCACTCCCTGTCAGTGGCTTCCACCCCTCATCCTGCGGAAGGATTCAAGCGGCAGAAGGAAGCCATGTGTGACATTCTGTACCGCCACCGCTCCCTGGATGTTCTTCAGGGATTAACCCCTTCCCTGCTGCTCGGTCTGTAATAGCCACCCATTACTCACCGACATCTAGGTACTAACCTCCCCTTACTGACCAACATCTAAGTACTAATGACCCCTTACTGACCAACATCTAAGTACTAACGGTCCCTTACTGACCAACATCTAAGTACTAACGGCCCCTTACTGACCAACATCTAAGTACTAACCGCCCCTTACTGACCAACATCTAAGTACTAACGGCCCCTTACTGACCAACATCTAAGTACTAACGGCCCCTTACTGACCAACATCTAAGTACTAACGGCCCCTTACTGACCAACATCTAAGTACTAACAGGCCCTTACTGACCAACATCTAAGTACTAACAGGCCCTTACTGACCAACATCTAAGTACTAACGGCCCCTTACTGACCAACATCTAAGTACTAACGGCCCCTTACTGACCAACATCTAAGTACTAACCGCCCCTTACTGAACGACATCTAAGTACTATCGGCCCCTTACTGACCAACATCTAAGTACTAACGGCCCCTTACTGACCAACATCTAAGTACTAACGGCCCCTTACTGACCAACATCTAAGTACTAACGGCCCCTTACTGACCAACATCTAAGTACTAACAGGCCCTTACTGACCAACATCTAAGTACTAACGGCCCCTTATTGACCAACATCTAAGTACTAACTGCACCTTACTGACCAACATCTAAGTACTAACGGCCCCTTACTGACCAACATCTAAGTACTAACGGCCCCTTACTGACCAACATCTAAGTACTAACGGCCCCTTACTGACCAACATCTAAGTACTTACCACCCCTTACTGACCGACATCTAAGTACAAACCGCCCCTTACTGACCAACATCTAAGTACTAACCGCCCCTTACTGACCAACATCTAAGTACTAACGGCCCCTTACTGACCAACATCTAAGTAGTAACGGCCCCTTACTGACCAACATCTAAGTACTAACGGCCCCTTACTGACCAACATCTAAGTACTTACCACCCCTTACTGACCGACATCTAAGTACAATCCGCCCCTTACTGACCAACATCTAAGTACTAACCGCCCCTTACTGACCGACATCTAAGTACTAACGGCCCCTTACTGACCAACATCTAAGTACTTACCGCCCCTTACTGACCGACATCTAAGAACTAACCTCCCCTTACTGACCGACATCTAAGTACTAACGGCCCCTTACTGACCAACATCTAAGTACATACCACCCCTTACTAACCGACATCTAAGAACTAACCTCCCCTTACTGACCGACATCTAAGTACTAACCGCCCCTTACTCACTGACCTCTTAGTACTAACCGCCTCTTACTCACTGACATCTTAGTACTAACCTCCCCTTACTGACCGACATCTAAGTACTAACCGCCCCTTACTCACCAACCTCTTAGTACTAACCGCCTCTTACTCACCGACCTCTTAGTACTAACCACCCCTTACTCACCGACCTCTTAGTACTAACTCCCTCTTACTCATCGACATCTAAGTACTAACTGCCTCTTACTCACCGACATCTTAGTGCTAACCGCCCCTTACTCACTGACCTCTTAGTACTAACCGCCCCTTACTCACTGACATCTTAGTACTAACCACCCCTTACTCACTAACATCTAAGTACTAACCGCCCCTTACTCACTGAAATCTTAGTACTAACTGCCCCTTACTCACTAACATCTACATACTAACCGCCCCTTACCCACCGACATCTTAGTACTAACTGCCCCTTATTCACCGACCTCTTAGTACTAACCGCCCCTTACTCACTGGCATCTGAGTACTAACTGCCCCTTACTCACCAACCTCTTAGTACTAACCGCCCCTTACTCACTGACATCTTAGTACTAACCGCCCCTTACTCACCGACATCTTAGTACTAACCGACCCTTACTCACTGACATCTTAGTACTAACAACCCCTTACTCACCGACATCTTAGTACTAACCGACCCTTACTCACTAAAATCTTAGTACTAACCGCCCCTTACTCACCGATATCTTAGTACTAACCGCCCCTTACTCTCTGACATCTTAGTACTAACCGCCCCTTACTCACAGACATCTCAGCACTAACCGCCCCTTACTCACCGACATCTTAGTACTAACCGCCCCTTACTCACCGACCTCTTAGAGCTAACAGCCCCTTGCTCATTGACATCTTAGTACTAACCGCCCCTTACTCACCGACCTCTTAGTACTAACAGCCCCTTGCTCACTGACATCTTAGTACTAACCGCCCCTTACTCACCGACATCTTAGTACTAACCGCCCCTTACTCACCGACATCTTAGTACTAACTGCCCCTTACTCACCGACATCTTAGTACTAACCGCCCCTTACTCACCGACATCTTAGAACTAACCGCCCCTTACTCACCGACCTCTTAGTACTAACAGCCCCTTACTCACCGACATCTTAGAACTAACCGACCTTTACTCACCGACATCTTAGTACTAACCGCCCCTTACTCACCGACATCTTAGAACTAACCGACCCTTACTCACCGACATCTTAGAACTAACCGACCTTTACTCACCGACATCTTAGTACTAACCGCCCCTTACTCACCGACATCTTAGAACTAACCGACCCTTACTCACCGACATCTTAGTACTAACCGACCCTTACTCACTGACATCTTAGTACTAACTACCCCCTACTCACCGACATCTTAGTACTAACCGACCCTTACTCACCGACATCTTAGTATTAACCGCCCCTTACTCACCGATCTCTTAGTACTAACCGCCCCTTACTCACCGACCTCTTAGTATTAACCGCCCCTTACTCACTGACATCTGGGTACTAAACGCCCCTTACTCACCGACATCTTAGTACTAACCGCCCCTTACTCACTGACCTCTTAGTACTAACCGCCCCTTACTCACCGACCTCTTAGTACTAACCGCCCCTTGCTCACTGACATCTTAGTACTAACCGCCCCTTACTCACTGACATCTTAGTACTAACCGCCCCTTACTCACTGACCTCTTAGTACTAACCACCCCTTGCTCACTGACATCTTAGTACTAACCGCCCCTTACTCACCGACCTCTTAGTACTTACCGCCCCTTGCTCACTGACATCTGAGTACTAACCGCCCCTTACTCACCGACATCTTAGTACTAACCGCCCCTTACTCACCGACATCTTAGTACTAACCGCCCCTTACTCACCGACATCTTAGTACTAACCGACCCTTACTCACTGACATCTTAGTACTAACTACCCCCTACTCACCGACATCTTAGTACTAACCGACCCTTACTCACCGACATCTTAGTATTAACCGCCCCTTACTCACCGACCTCTTAGTACTAACCGCCCCTTACTCACTGACATCTGAGTACTAAACGTCCCTTACTCACCGACATCTTAGTATTAACCGCCCCTTACTCACCGACATCTTAGAACTAACCGACCCTTACTCACCGACATCTTAGTACTAACCGACCCTTACTTACTGACATCTTATTACTAACTACCCCCTACTCACCGACATCTTATTACTAACCGACCCTTACTCACCGACATCTTAGCACCTAACCGCCCCTTACTCACGACCTCTTAGTACTAACCGCCCCTTACTCACCGGCATCTTAGTATTAACCGCTCCTTACTCACTGACATCTGAGTACTAAACGCCCCTTACTCACCGACATCTTAGTACTAACCGCCCCTTACTCACCGACATCTTAGTACTAACCAACCCTTACTCACTGACCACTTTTGCCCCAGGTCAGCGATGAGTGTTGGGATAGCGGGGTAGAGTGATGCGTTCTTCATGATGCTGGAGGGATTATAGTAAGGCACATGAGTTCCGCCATCAGAGATGATTATAACATTATAATGATGCTGTCAGGTGATCGCTCCGGACAGACCCGAAGAGACGAGCGCCGGTCATCCAGAATAATCCATGAGCAGCAGAGAGCGGGAGGCAGAAGCGCTAATTATAGTGACTGGGGGGTGCCCTGTGCACCGCCATAGCCACCCAGCATGCACGAGCGCTAATTATCCTGCCCCCCTCTAACTGCCCCTGCTGACTGCACGCTGCTGATTACTGATGGCAAATGTCAGTCCTGGCAGTCAGGAGATTGAGGAGCAGCGCCCCACGGGGGTCCCCCGGCTTGAAGTGAGCAGATGACACAGCCAGAGGCACCCGGATTCCCCGGATCTCCACTTTAACCCCTCGCAGGCAGCAGTATCCGCCTCACTGATAATTACACAGCATCAGTTCTCCAGAAAACTCCAGTCTGAAGGCTTCAACCATCACACAAAGGTCCAGCACCTCAGCTCCACGGGTCACTAGGAAGTGTAGATCTAGGAGAATGAGTGGAATGATTCATGGGGGGCTCCAGTCCTTGCACAAAGAAAGCCGAGTGCATATGAATGGATAGGCAGCATTCTCAGTGATGTCACCGCTGATCTCTAGTGAATGGATAGGCAGCATTCTCAGTGATGTCACCGCTGATCTCTAGTGATGGATAGGCGGCATTCTCAGTGATGTCACCGCTGATCTCTAATGAATGGATAGGCTGCATTCTCAGTGATGTCACCGCTGATCTATAGTGATGGATAGGCTGCATTCTCAGTGATGTCACCGCTGATCTCTAGTGATGGATAGGCTGCATTGTCAGTGATGTCACCGCTGATCTCTAGTGATGGATAGGCTGCATTCTCAGTGATGTCACCACTGATCTCTAGTGATGGATAGGCTGCATTCTCAGTGATGTCACCGCTGATCTCTAGTGATGGATAGGCTGCATTCTCAGTGATGTCACCGCTGATCTCTAATGATGGATAGGCTGCATTCTCAGTGATGTCACTGCTGATCTATAGTGATGGATAGGGGGCATTCTCAGTGATGTCACCGCTGATCTCTAGTGATAGATAGGCTGCATTCTCAGTGATGTCACCGCTGATCTCTAGTGATGGATAGGCGGCATTCTCAGTGATGTCACCGCTGATCTCTAGTGATGGATAGGCTGCATTCTCAGTGATGTCACCGCTGATCTCTAGTGAATGGATAGGCTGCATTCTCAGTGATGTCACCGCTGATCTCTAGTGATGGATAGGCTGCATTCTCAGTGATGTCACCGCTGATCTCTAGTGATGGATAGGCTGCATTCTCAGTGATGTCACCGCTGATCTCTAGTGATGGATAGGCTGCATTCTCAGTGATGTCACCGCTGATCTCTAGTGATGGATAGGCTGCATTCTCAGTGATGTCACCGCTGATCTCTAGTGATGGATAGGCTGCATTCTCAGTGATGTCACCGCTGATCTCTAGTGATGGATAGGCTGCATTCTCAGTGATGTCACCGCTGATCTCTAGTGATGGATAGGCTGCATTCTCAGTGATGTCACCGCTGATCTCTAGTGATGGATAGGCTGCATTCTCAGTGATGTCACCGCTGATCTCTAGTGATGGATAGGCTGCATTCTCAGTGATGTCACCGCTGATCTCTAGTGATGGATAGGCTGCATTCTCAGTGATGTCACCGCTGATCTCTAGTGATGGATAGGCTGCATTCTCAGTGATGTCACCGCTGATCTCTAGTGATGGATAGGCTGCATTCTCAGTGATGTCACCGCTGATCTCTAGTGATGGATAGGCTGCATTCTCAGTGATGTCACCGCTGATCTCTAGTGATGGATAGGCTGCATTCTCAGTGATGTCACCGCTGATCTCTAGTGATGGATAGGCTGCATTCTCAGTGATGTCACCGCTGATCTCTAGTGATGGATAGGCTGCATTCTCAGTGATGTCACCGCTGATCTCTAGTGATGGATAGGCTGCATTCTCAGTGATGTCACCGCTGATCTCTAGTGATGAATAGGCTGCATTCTCAGTGATGTCACCGCTGATCTCTAGTGATGGATAGGCTGCATTCTCAGTGATGTCACCGCTGATCTCTAGTGATGGATAGGCTGCATTCTCAGTGATGTCACCGCTGATCTCTAGTGATGGATAGGCTGCATTCTCAGTGATGTCACCGCTGATCTCTAGTGATGGATAGGCTGCATTCTCAGTGATGTCACCGCTGATCTCTAGTGATGGATAGGCTGCATTCTCAGTGATGTCACCGCTGATCTCTAGTGATGGATAGGCTGCATTCTCAGTGATGTCACCGCTGATCTCTAGTGATGGATAGGCTGCATTCTCAGTGATGTCACCGCTGATCTCTAGTGATGGATAGGCTGCATTCTCAGTGATGTCACCGCTGATCTCTAGTGATGGATAGGCTGCATTCTCAGTGATGTCACCGCTGATCTCTAGTGATGGATAGGCTGCATTCTCAGTGATGTCACCGCTGATCTCTAGTGATGGATAGGCTGCATTCTCAGTGATGTCACCGCTGATCTCTAGTGATGGATAGGCTGCATTCTCAGTGATGTCACCGCTGATCTCTAGTGATGGATAGGCGGCATTCTCAGTGATGTCACCGCTGATCTCTAGTGATGGATAGGCTGCATTCTCAGTGATGTCACCGCTGATCTCTAGTGATGGATAGGCTGCATTCTCAGTGATGTCACCGCTGATCTCTAGTGATGGATAGGCTGCATTCTCAGTGATGTCACCGCTGATCTCTAGTGATGGATAGGCTGCATTCTCAGTGATGTCACCGCTGATCTCTAGTGATGGATAGGCTGCATTCTCAGTGATGTCACCGCTGATCTCTAGTGATGGATAGGCTGCATTCTCAGTGATGTCACCGCTGATCTCTAGTGATGGATAGGCGGCATTCTCAGTGATGTCACCGCTGATCTCTAGTGAATGGATAGGCTGCATTCTCAGTGATGTCACCGCTGATCTCTAGTGATGGATAGGCTGCATTCTCAGTGATGTCACCGCTGATCTCTAGTGATGGATAGGCTGCATTCTCAGTGATGTCACCGCTGATCTCTAGTGATGGATAGGCTGCATTCTCAGTGATGTCACCGCTGATCTCTAGTGATGGATAGGCTGCATTCTCAGTGATGTCACCGCTGATCTCTAGTGATGGATAGGCTGCATTCTCAGTGATGTCACCGCTGATCTCTAGTGATGGATAGGCTGCATTCTCAGTGATGTCACCGCTGATCTCTAGTGATGGATAGGCTGCATTCTCAGTGATGTCACCGCTGATCTCTAGTGATGGATAGGCTGCATTCTCAGTGATGTCACCGCTGATCTCTAGTGATGGATAGGCTGCATTCTCAGTGATGTCACCGCTGATCTCTAGTGATGGATAGGCTGCATTCTCAGTGATGTCACCGCTGATCTCTAGTGATGGATAGGCTGCATTCTCAGTGATGTCACCGCTGATCTCTAGTGATGGATAGGCTGCATTCTCAGTGATGTCACCGCTGATCTCTAGTGATGGATAGGCTGCATTCTCAGTGATGTCACCGCTGATCTCTAGTGATGGATAGGCTGCATTCTCAGTGATGTCACCGCTGATCTCTAGTGATGGATAGGCTGCATTCTCAGTGATGTCACCGCTGATCTCTAGTGATGGATAGGCTGCATTCTCAGTGATGTCACCGCTGATCTCTAGTGATGGATAGGCTGCATTCTCAGTGATGTCACCGCTGATCTCTAGTGATGGATAGGCTGCATTCTCAGTGATGTCACCGCTGATCTCTAGTGATGGATAGGCTGCATTCTCAGTGATGTCACCGCTGATCTCTAGTGATGGATAGGCTGCATTCTCAGTGATGTCACCGCTGATCTCTAGTGAATGGATAGGCTGCATTCTCAGTGATGTCACCGCTGATCTCTAGTGATGAATAGGCGGCATTCTCAGTGATGTCACCACTGATCTCTAGTGATGGATAGGCTGCATTCTCAGTGATGTCACCGCTGATCTCTAGTGATGGATAGGCTGCATTCTCAGTGATGTCACCGCTGATCTCTAGTGATGGATAGGCGGCATTCTCAGTGATGTCACCGCTGATCTCTAGTGATGGATAGGCTGCATTCTCAGTGATGTCACCGCTTATCTCTAGTGATGGATAGGCGGCATTCTCAGTGATGTCACCTCTGATCTCTAGTGATGGATAGGCAGCATTCTCAGTGATGTCACCGCTGATCTCTAGTGATGGATAGGGGGCATTCTCAGTGATGTCACCGCTGATCTCTAGTGATGGATAGGGGGCATTCTCAGTGATGTCACCGCTGATCTCTAGTGATGGATAGGCTGCATTCTCAGTGATGTCACCGCTGATCTCCAGTGATGGATAAGCTGCATTCTCAGTGATGTCACCGCTAATCTCTGGTGCATGGATAGGCTGCATTCTCAGTGATGTCACTGCTGATCTCTAGTGATGAATAGGCGGCATTCTCAGTGATGTCACCGCTGATCTCTATTGAATGGATGGGCTGCATTCTCAGTGATGTCACCGCTGATCTCTATTGAATGGATGGGCTGCATTCTCAGTGATGTCACCGCTGATCTCTAGTGATGGATAGGCGGCATTCTCAGTGATGTCACCGCTGATCTCTAGTGATGGATAGGCGGCATTCTCAGTGATGTCACCGCTGATCTCTAGTGATGGATAGGCGGCATTCTCAGTGATGTCACCGCTAATCTCTGGTGCATGGATAGGCTGCATTCTCAGTGATGTCACCGCTGATCTCTAGTGATGAATAGGCGGCATTCTCAGTGATGTCACCGCTGATCTCTATTGAATGGATGGGCTGCATTCTCAGTGATGTCACCGCTGATCTCTAGTGATGAATAGGCTGCATTCTCAGTGATGTCACCGTTGATCTCTAGTGATGGATAGGCTGCATTCTCAGTGATGTCACCGCTGATCTCTAGTGATGGATAGGCTGCATTCTCAGTGATGTCACTGCTGATCTCTAGTGATGGATAGGCTGCATTCTCAGTGATGTCACCGTTGATCTCTAGTGATGGATAGGCTGCATTCCCAGTGATGTCACCGCTGATCTCTAGTGATGGATAGGCTGCATTCTCAGTGATATCACCGCTGATCTCTAGTGATGGATAGGCTGCATTCTCAGTGATGTCACCGCCGATCTCTAGTGATGGATAGGCTGCATTCTCAGTGATGTCACCGCTGATCTCTAGTGATGGATAGGCTGCATTCTCAGTGATGTCACTGCTGATCTCTAGTGATGGATAGGCTGCATTCTCAGTGATGTCACCGTTGATTTCTAGTGATGGATAGGCTGCATTCCCAGTGATGTCACCGCTGATCTCTAGTGATGGATAGGCTGCATTCTCAGTGATGTCACCGATGATCTCTAGTGATGGATAGGCTGCATTCTCAGTGATGTCACCGCTGATCTCTAGTGATGGATAGGCTGCATTCTCAGTGATGTCACCGCTGATCTCTAGTTATGGATAGGCTGCATTCTCAGTGATGTCACCGCTGATCTCTAGTGATGGATAGGCTGCATTCTCAGTGATGTCACCGCTGATCTCTAGTGAATGGATAGGCTGCATTCTCAGTGATGTCACCGCTGATCTCTAGTGATGAATAGGCGGCATTCTCAGTGATGTCACCACTGATCTCTAGTGATGGATAGGCTGCATTCTCAGTGATGTCACCGCTGATCTCTAGTGATGGATAGGCTGCATTCTCAGTGATGTCACCGCTGATCTCTAGTGATGGATAGGCGGCATTCTCAGTGATGTCACCGCTGATCTCTAGTGATGGATAGGCTGCATTCTCAGTGATGTCACCGCTGATCTCTAGTGATGGATAGGCTGCATTCTCAGTGATGTCACCGCTGATCTCTAGTGATGGATAGGCAGCATTCTCAGTGATGTCACCGCTGATCTCTAGTGATGGATAGGCGGCATTCTCAGTGATGTCACCGCTGATCTCTAGTGATGGATAGGCTGCATTCTCAGTGATGTCACCGCTGATCTCTAGTGATGGATAGGCTGCATTCTCAGTGATGTCACCGCTGATCTCTAGTGATGGATAGGCTGCATTCTCAGTGATGTCACCGCTGATCTCTAGTGATGGATAGGCTGCATTCTCAGTGATGTCACCGCTGATCTCTAGTGATGGATAGGCTGCATTCTCAGTGATGTCACCGCTGATCTCTAGTGATGGATAGGCTGCATTCTCAGTGATGTCACTGCTGATCTCTAGTGATGGATAGGCGGCATTCTCAGTGATGTCACCGCTGATCTCTAGTGATGGATAGGCTGCATTCTCAGTGATGTCACCGCTGATCTCTAGTGATGGATAGGCTGCATTCTCAGTGATGTCACCGCTGATCTCTAGTGATGGATAGGCTGCATTCTCAGTGATGTCACCGCTGATCTCTAGTGATGGATAGGCGGCATTCTCAGTGATGTCACTGCTGATCTCTAGTGATGGATAGGCTGCATTCTCAGTGATGTCACCGCTGATCTCTAGTGATGGATAGGCTGCATTCTCAGTGATGTCACCGCTGATCTCTAGTGATGGATAGGCTGCATTCTCAGTGATGTCACCGCTGATCTCTAGTGATGGATAGGCTGCATTCTCAGTGATGTCACTGCTGATCTCTAGTGATGGATAGGCTGCATTCTCAGTGATGTCACCGCTGATCTCTAGTGAATGGATAGGCTGCATTCTCAGTGATGTCACCGCTGATCTCTAGTGATGGATAGGCTGCATTCTCAGTGATGTCACTGCTGATCTCTAGTGATGGATAGGCTGCATTCTCAGTGATGTCACCGCTGATCTCTAGTGATAGATAGGCTGCATTCTCAGTGATGTCACTGCTGATCTCTAGTGATGGATAGGCTGCATTCTCAGTGATGTCACCGCTGATCTCTAGTGATGGATAGGCGGCATTCTCAGTGATGTCACCGCTGATCTCTAGTGATGGATAGGCTGCATTCTCAGTGATGTCACTGCTGATCTCTAGTGATGGATAGGCGGCATTCTCAGTGATGTCACCGTTGATCTCTAGTGATGGATAGGGGGCATTCTCAGTGATGTCACCGCTGATCTCTAGTGATGGATAGGCAGCATTCTCAGTGATGTCACCGTTGATCTCTAGTGATGGATAGGCTGCATTCACAGTGATGTCACCGCTAACCTCTAGTGAATGGATAGGCTGCATTCTCATTGATGTCACCGCTGATCTCTAGTGATGGATAGGCGGCATTCTCAGTGATGTCACCGCTGATCTCTAGTGATGGATAGGGTGCATTCTCAGTGATGTCACCGCTGATCTCTAGTGATGGATAGGCAGCATTCTCAGTGATGTCACCGCTGATCTCTAGTGATGGATAGGGGGCATTCTCAGTGATGCCACCGCTGATCTCTAGTGATGGATAGGCTGCATTCTCAGTGATGTCACCGCTGATCTCTAGTGATGGATAGGGGGCATTCTCAGTGATGTCACCGCTGATCTCTAGTGATGGATAGGGGGCATTCTCAGTGATGCCACCGCTGATCTCTAGTGATGGATAGGCGGCATTCTCAGTGATGTCACCACTGATCTCTAGTGATGGATAGGCGGCATTCTCAGTGATGTCACCACTGATCTCTAGTGATGGATAGGCTGCATTCTCAGTGATGTCACCGCTGATCTCTAGTGATGGATAGGCTGCATTGTCAGTGATGTCACCGCTGATCTCTAGTGATGGATAGGCGGCATTCTTAGTGATGTCACCGCTGATCTCTATTGAATGGATAGGCTGCATTCTCAGTGATGTCACCGCCGATCTCTAGTGATGGATAGGCGGCATTCTCAGTGATGTCACCGCTGATCTCTAGTGATGGCTCGGCAGGCCATGGATAGAGGGAAGTATCAGCTGATCGGTTAGATATACCCGGCTTCCTGTCACTGAGGTATGGCCAGCCATTCATGCTTCTCCTTTCTGTGAGTCCTGTCAGTCCGAAGAGCAGGAGGGCTGACATGGCACAGTTTCCTGCAGTGCCCGCCCCTCATCTACCACTTTCTGGGTCCTTTAAGAGGAGCCACTCCATCGTCTGACGGGCGTGTGTCAGTGTCCCAAAGGATGATACGATGCCTTTTATGTAGACCCGTCTCTATGCCTTGTTGGTGCCTGTTCTCCGCTGTTCACCGACGTGTAAAACCAGGACCCAGATAAACGGCTTCTGGTATAAAGCGGCTGCGAGGTTGGCAGCATCTGCGCACCAGTCAGACTTCACATAAAACTGAGAACCAGTTCTTGTTTCCACATCATTTCCACCAGGACGTCCCACCTGATATGTGGGTATTAGAGATCCCGGCCTCCTCCTCCAAGGCTCCCAGTGCTCGTTTCCCTGCAGGAGTCACTGGAGAAGTGTAAATGATGAGGCGTGGGACGTTCACATCTCCAGAATGCATGAAATAAACATTACCAACTGCGATTAGCATTTTAAGCACACATCAACTGTGCGGAGATTGGAAAGGAGCGACACCGCTGTGCTGCATGGGGTCCAGCCACTGACGGTCGGGTCTACCATCCATGTAGCTCTTTCAGATTTCTTTTTCTCGTGGATAATCCCCCAATCCCCCCCTTCTAATTATCTCTCTTCTGAACTTCTTTTCTACATCTTGTTATGTGCTCTGTAATAGAACGGAAAGTCTTCTGCTCAACGCAGGATCTGGATCTTTGGTCTGTCCTTGTTTTTGCCGACCCTCCTTAGTGGGATTGTTGGATTCTGACATGAAGCTTTTCGTGACCTGGTTTACTATGCTGCATTAGGGTTTCATTGAGTTTTAGAATACTGATTCTGGAATAGCTTTGTTCTAGATCCATGGTAGAAAAGACAGAGCTGGATCTCTGGTGGTCTTCCTGACCTAAGGATCCATGTGTAGAAGGATTGTATTTGCCTAGCTGGGTTGTCTTTGACCTGTCTCTGGTTCACCAGGAAGGGTTGACTCCTTGGTGGCTATGGCCTTGGGTTTCTTCTTCACTTGGTGATGTCGGATCCTAGTTTGGAAGGTCATTTATAGTATGGTTAGTCTGCCGGGTTGACTTTGCTTCTGTAAGGCTTTGTTCACATCACTGTTCAGCCTTTCCGTTTAGGAGCAGGAGAACTGAAAGGAAGGATTCAGCACATAACTGAGCCTAATGGAACCTAAGGACCCCATAGACTATATTGGGGTCTGTTAGGTTTCCACTCAGAGGAAGATTTATGAAGCGGAGACAAAAGTCCTGCATGCACAACTTTTGTCTCCGCTCCAAAATGTTCCTCTGAGCGGACACATAACAGACCTCATTATAGTCTATGGGGTCCTTAGGTTCTGTTTGGCTCAGTTGTGTGCCGAATCCGTCCTCCTGCTCCTAAACGGAAAGGCTGAACGGTGATGTGAACGAAGCCTAAGGCTTCAGTTACTTGATCTGTCATTTCCATCAGTTATTGTCAGCCAAAACCCGTAGTAAAGCCTTCAGAGAGATCAGGTGTAAAGGAAAAATCTGCCCCTGTTCTGACCCGCACCGAGTTTTGACTCACAATAGCTAATGGAAATAACTGATCAACTAACTGAAGTGTGAACTTGGCCTAATTTATATGTAATATTTGATTGGTTGTTTTTTGGGTTTGTATTGTTTTTAATCTCTGGCGCAGTTGTGTTGGGTTCATCCTATAGATGGATTGCTACGTGGCAGGGTTGTCGATGATTTCACCGTTGGGTAGGACCCTTGTCTGGCTGTTCCCTATTTGTCCCTGATTGTCTATGGCCAGATTGTCCAAAATTCGGTCTTAGAGTAGGGTAGGTAGGAGATAGATCTTCAACAAGCAGTGTTCATGTCACGCTGCGTCATTGTTGGCTTTATTACTTGGTTTAGCTTGGTGTTTTCTTGTCCACAATTAAGTCTTTGGTACACAGGGATGGAGGGATTCTCAGCAATGTTCGTGTTGTCCTACGTTGTTGTTTGGCTCCATTGCTTGGGTTCATGTCCAGTAGTGGTGTCATAAACATCTGTCCTTTAGAGGAATTTATGTTGTCATTGGTTGGCAGAATTGCATGTCCTTGGCGGAAAAGGTTGTGTTGGGCTTTTGGGTTGGTAATAAAAGCTCCAAATTTGGAAGAATTGTTTGGATCTCTGGTTACCAAAGTTTCCTATGTCATGTATTTGGAAGGTAGCATCATCTGTGTTATTGCCTTTAGTTTGTGTTGAAAATATCTCACTTGGGGTTGTACAAGAACAAGAAAAATCTCTCCTAGAGCTGCATTCAATTATTTAAAGAAATATAGACACAGCCAAAATGTAAAGTGCATAACAATGTCACTACGGCTGTGCCAAGTTCTGGGAATCCATTATTTAAAAGCCTACAACTTATTTTCCTGAACTTCACATTGAATTTTTCTCTTTTCACACAGGGCTACAGTAACTGTAATGTAGGCAGACACATAAAAATACTGTAAAACTCCTCCTATGTACAAGAATATAACTACTATAATACTGCTCCTATGTACAAGAATATAACTACTATAATACTGCTCCTATGTACAAGAATATAACTACTATAATACTGCTCCTATGTACAAGAATATAACTACTATAATACTGCTCCTATGTACAAGAATATAACTACTATAATACTGCCCCTATGTACAAGAATATAACTACTATAATACTGCTGCTATGTACAAGAATATAACTACTATAATACTGCTGCTATGTACAAGAATATAACTACTATAATACTGCCTCCTATGTACAAGAATATAACTACTATAATACTGCTCCTATGTACAAGAATATAACTACTATAATACTGGTCCTATGTACAAGAATATAACTACTATAATACTGCCTCCTATGTACAAGAATATAACTACTATAATACTGCTCCTATGTACAGGAATATAACTACTATAATACTGCTCCTATGTACAAAAATATAACTACTATAATACTGCTCCTATGTATAAGAATATAACTACTATAATGCTGCTCCTATGTACAGGAATATAACTACTATAATACTGCCTCCTATTTACAAGAATATAACTACTATAATACCGCCTCCTATGTACAAGAATATAACTACTATAATACTGCTCCTATGTACAAGAATATAACTACTATAATACTGCCTCCTATTTACAAGAATATAACTACTATAATACTGCTCCTATGTACAAGAATATAACTATTATAATACTGCTCCTATGTACAGGAATATAACTACTATAATACTGCTCCTATGTACAAGAATATAACTACTATAATACTGCTCCTATGTACAAGAATATAACTACTATAATACTGCTCCTATGTATACGAATATAACTACTATAATACTGCTCCTATGTATAAGAATATAACTACTATAATACTGCTCCTATGTATAAGAATATAACTACTATAATACTGCTCCTATGTATAAGACTATAACTACTATAATACTGCTCCTATGTACAAGAATATAACTACTATAATACTGCCTCCTATGTATAAGAATATATCTACTATAATACTGCTCCTATGTACAAGAATATAACTACGATAATACTGCCTCCTATGTACAAGAATATAACTACTATAATACTGCTCCTATGTACAAGAATATAACTACTATAATACTGCTCCTATGTACAAGAATATAACTATTATAATACTGCTCCTATGTACAGGAATATAACTACTATAATACTGCTCCTATGTACAAGAATATAACTACTATAATACTGCTCCTATGTACAAGAATATAACTACTATAATACTGCTCCTATGTATACGAATATAACTACTATAATACTGCTCCTATGTATAAGAATATAACTACTATAATACTGCTCCTATGTATAAGAATATAACTACTATAATACTGCCTACTATGTACAAGAATATAACTACTATAATACTGCTCCTATGTATAAGACTATAACTACTATAATACTGCTCCTATGTACAAGAATATAACTACTATAATACTGCCTCCTATGTATAAGAATATATCTACTATAATACTCCTCCCTATGAGCAGAATTGTGAAGCTGAATGTCTCTAATATTGATATGTTATTGGAATAGATTGGGTATACTGTGTTGCTGGTTTGGTGGTATTAGTTTATATTTTGCTTTTTTTCTTTGTCAGTTGTTTATATTTGCTGCTCGCCAAACATTTTCCGACGGTTCATGCTACAAGTCTATCAACAAGGTTTGTGCTTCGGAGACTACGCGTTTTTCTATGTTGATATCTTTGGTGCCAGCCTCCAAGGCTCCAGATACCCAGACTTCAGGCGGCCATGGTACAGAGGAGACGCAGATGACGCTAAAGCCAAGGAAGCATTTCAGGTAAAGATGTTTCCCCTCTTACAATATCCAGAATCCTCTTGGATTCATTTACATGAGGGATAAACTTACCTCCATATTTATTATTTCCCTTACAACCTAACTGCTGTCAGGCGGTCCCT
This sequence comes from Bufotes viridis, assembly GCA_033119425.1. Taxonomy (NCBI): domain Eukaryota; kingdom Metazoa; phylum Chordata; class Amphibia; order Anura; family Bufonidae; genus Bufotes; species Bufotes viridis. Next base: position 69,339,240 of record CM065599.1, read on the forward strand.
ATGGGGTTGCCAAATCCCCAGAACATAACAGGAGCATTGATTTTTAACGTTAATCTGTTTTCCCTTAGTCCTAACAGCAGTACAAGCTTCCCACCTTAAGTAGGTTACTTGTTTATAACAAACACAAGGTGGAAGGTGATAGATGTCCTTATATAGGCTCAGGGGTCTCTACCTAATTAGTGATTAATTAAAAATTCCATTTGTCCTACCATTTCACATGGGCAGAAATACCCTATTTTTGTACTGCTGTTAGGACTAAGGGAAAACAGATTAACTTTGGATGTCAACGCTTATTTTTACAGATTGTCTTTAGTCCAGAACAATATGGCTATGGATGGTATAAAACAATCAGACTTACCTCCCTATCCATAACACATTTGTGTCCCTCCTGCAGAGAAATGACAGATCCTCCTGCTGTTTCCTATCACCCCATGCGCTGTCAGCGACAGACAGTGGAGCTGTCAAGTAAAGATCTGCCTGTCAGTCAGCATGAAAGGGGTTAAGCCGCGGCTACTGCCTTTGCACGGCTGAGCAGAGACAGTCCTTTTAAATGATCTTATTAAAAAGTCTAGAACGGGTTAGACACACAGACCTGTCTCTATAATTAAAGGGCCGGGAAGGGTTTAACACAAGGTACATATTGACACGCCACTGTATATATAAAGGCACCCAATAAATAACATTTGTGAAGGGCACCCGGAGAAAGCGAGGAAGCAGGTTCAATGGAGTTACCGACCCATGAGGGAATTTTTCATTGATGGAAATACTCATTTTCAGGGATTGGTCACCAGGCCCGACGTTAGGTATAGAAAGTAGCGGCCATGTTGGATATGACGTATTATGGTGACTGGTATGTTGTGTCTCCCGGTCAGGCAGTGATGATTATCACCATCAAAGAGCCCGACAACCCTGAGTATGAGGAATTCCTGAACGACCTGAGGAACTACGCTCACAGATTAAACTACACTATGGAGAACACTCTGGTGAGTGAGACCTGGGGGGGGGGGGGCACAGAGACGTGTTCTTCTGTGATCACGAGTTCCTGACTGCTCCAGAACCTGTGCTCTTATTATACAGGCTCCCTGCGGGTGTCGTCTTCATTCTCCTGCTTGGAAATTAGCTCTTAGCAATTTACCACTTGGGTCTGATGGGCGATTAATTGTGTACGTCAGCAGGAAATGTTTCATTACCGGCCCGTGGGCAAAAGACAAAGAGATTAGATCTAGGACACGGTCCAACGTCAGCGCAGAGTACTTAGACTATAATGAGCATGCAGTGATGAGGGGGTGCGTGTGACACTGGACGTTTGCAGGTGGTTTGGAAGTCTGAGCGTGCAAGGACGATGTGCAAGGAAGGGTGCATTCTGGGATACATGCTCATGCCGTGTTGTGTATTGTTTACAGATGAACACGGTAGCAGCAGCGTTTTACGATTCAGTCATGCTCTACGCCCAGGCTGTTAACGACACCAGGGCAAAGGGATACAGTATGAAGAATGCCACTGCCATCACCGATCATATGTGGAACAGAACCTACTATGGTGAGTTCATGTCCCAGAGGTGTCCTTACCCTGTGGTGCCAGGATTAGAAAACCCGTTTTAGGTTGGGTCATCGTCTACTCCTTATTCAGAGGGTAGGATGAGAATTGGACCAAGAACGGTCGAGATACCGAGGCCAACGACTCGGATGAAAGGATGCAGACAATAGGGAGGTCCTGCACCACTTGGACACCTCCTGGCCAAACACAACCAGAACGGTGAGATTATTTTAATTGCATTATTGGTAACCTCGGTGACTACGTGTTTCAGAGTATTAATACTCCTTTTTCAAGTGAGGTACTCAGTGAGGTACTCAGGTGGAAGGAAAAATAAATCCTCCTCACCGGGCATGTGATGTTACCAATAAAGTGATTAAAATGATCTCATCGTTCTGGCCGTGTTTGTGCCAGGAGGTGTCCAAGTGGTGTAGGCCCTCCCTACTGTCAGCGTCTGTTCTGTTTACTGTTACCGGAGGGTTGGCTACCCCATGGTTTGAGGATTTGAAGACACCGGCAGCACCGACCCATTGTGTCTACATGCATTCACTAGTGTTGTGCCTATGTCTGCACACCACATAAAGGTGAGCACAATCATCTAATACCTCTCTACAAACATTAGACCTACCACCCTATGAGCGCCTCTCCCCTTTTGTGTTTACCACAACTTGCTGAGACCAGCGACTGGAAGGTCTCAAGGTATCACATAAGATGATATGCCAAACTTTGATGAAGACTATGATGTCCATTTGTGATATACATTACCCCGATGAGATGAAATAACATGCGAGCGGCTCCACGTCCTGCACTGCTGAGATCATACAAGGTGCATGCAGTGAACTGCTTGTACGTACACACACTTTTCAAAGTAACAATAGGCTGAGTTTAAGATCTACAGATAAGAGTTAGGATCTCTTTAAATATAGGCACCCCCATTATACAGTATGACGCAGCAGAGGGTTCCTGAACGTACAGGAAGCAGCTGTGGTTCGGCCTTCACACCCTCTACACTATTCCAGTGTTATGTCAGGTAACATGGGCTTTGAAAACTCCACACCTCCTCATTACTGTATCGGATCTGCCTACATGGGGTACAGCGAATGTTCCTCCAAAACATGACCTCCTGACTGTTCCTTCCTCCACTACATCTCTGCATCACCAAGGTTTGGAGTCTTATCTTCTTTCTCTATAGGTTCAGCTGTCCTATTGTTTCTATTATTATGGACTGTGTCCCTCTTCTAATATATTCACCTCAGGGCCAACTAGCTATCATTTTCTTCCCTGTATTAGGACAGTCTCATCCTCATATCTCATGTATTAGATGTTTCCTATAGGAGTTTTTTTTTATAAAAATCTAATGAACATAGACATTATGAGGCAAAGAAAAACCACGACTGGTTGGTAGAGATGTACTATCTGACAACCCCAGCTGTTGAAAGCTGTACTCATAGGAAGTAGACGGTCTTATATGACTGGACTGACAGCAGGCAGTAATGCAATGCCATTTCACAAATCAGTCCACTTTGGATAACCCCTCTTCACTTGACAGGCCCCTGTGACCAGCTGCTATCCACCTAGAAAAATTCCCCTTTCAGTGGATTTCAACATGGTTAATACTTTAATCTCACAAAAGAAAACCCAAGTCCAGCTGCTTGCATGTGATTGCCATAGCCTGTCCACTACTGGGTCACTATTGTGTCCTATTGGTAATTCCATCATGGAAGATCCTTGCCGTGACCTTTACATGACATCTTCTGATAACTTATTATAATAACTTATATAATTATGAATGGTCTGATGGAAAGTCACAAGAACGATCAAAGAACATTAATGTTAAAAGTTTGAAAGACATTGGAACCATCTCATGGCTGGTTTCTCTGTGCCTTGTCTCTCCTCTTCTCATTCTTCTTCCTTATTAACCTTTTTGGTCATCTTGTTTTTCTTCCTTATCAAACTTTTTCCTCGTATTCATGTTCTTCTTCATCAACTTCTTTCCTCTTCTTGTTCTTTTTCCTTATTAGCCTTTTCTTGTTCTTCTTCCTTATCAACCTCTTTCTTTTTTTTCTTCTTTATTGAACTCTTTCCTTGTCTTCGTGTTCTTTATCAACTGCTTTCCTCTTCCTTTTCTTCGTGTTCTTTATCAGCCGCTTTCCTCTTCTTGTTTTTATTCTTTATTAACCTCGTTCGTCTTCTTTCTTTTTAAACTCTTTCCTTGTCTTCGTCTTCTCCTTTGTCAACCTCTTTTCGTTCCTCTTCCATATTGACCACTTCTCATTCTTTTTATCGACTTCTTTCCTCTTCTTGTTTTTCTTCATTAACCTCTTTCCTCTTCTTGTTCTCCCTCATTTCTCACCTTTATTTTTTTCTCTTGTCCACGCCTTTTTAACTGCTACAGTCTTGTTGTTTTCTTCTGCTTACTGATATCTATTGGTACAATATCCATCTCTCCATTTCCTACCTAAATTATGAAATATAATTTATAAACCTCTGTTCAAAGGCTGCAAGTATGTAGCTGTAAGAATAGCGAATGTCCTCTGTTTAAGTCCTCATGTAAGCTGGACATACATGTTAGATAGCTGGACCTTCCTTGACTGACCACTATCCTCCCGACCCTTTCATGCACATCCAGATCAGCTGAACATGTGTTCTCACTGGAGAGTAAGCTGCAGCCAGATAACTGTGTTCTCTCCAGACAACGCTAGAACGGCCTTATATCCCCTGTTATTAGGGGAGAGTTGGGACACCACCAATTTAAACAGATGGTCAACTAGGCCTGGGTTCAGTTGATATCAAATGTTTACGGCGGCCTAAATTTGGTTGTCTTTTTCCTCTTGTCTGTTCATCTTTCACCACAACAATTGACTTTCCCAATAAGTTCATAAGATGCGTCAGTTAAGATAAAACTTCTGTCTGGCCCTTGGTGCTTCATTGCACTCTTAAACATCTTCAACGTGATTACAGCCCAGTATTTTTCCTGTCCCACTTCTATGAGGGGCCTCCACCTGTACTATTCTACATTACACTGGAAGATCAGCCTGCCTCTCATTTCTTTTATTGGACCCCTTTGTGGTTGAGCAGATTCCTCTAAAGTTAACCATCAGGTTATTACAAGCTCTGTTCAGCATTCCAATTATATCTGTTTCTAGAGGAGATGGATGACATGCTCTACAGCTGACATTACAGATCCCTCAGGGTTTCCTAGACTCCCACCTGCCTATGTGCAGTCATACATCTCCTGGCAGTATGGCACTAGAAAGACCACTTTATGGTTCCACCGCTATGCTCCAGTTGGATGGTTGGGTGATGTTAGCGGTGAGACTGGTGGATGTAGTCTCTGTCACTGCTGGTCTGACTGAATGCCGTTATAATCTTCTGCATCTGGGATTTCTGAATTACATTGATGCTCGTCTTCAATACTCTGGTTCACGGCATAATTGTCCTATTCTAGATAATTATCCCTTCATTACCAGCTACTTCAAACATGCAAAATGCCTGCCTGCCAAACCGGCTGCTTTGTTGTGCGAGGCACAGAACTTGTCTGTTTAACCCTAAATCTGAAGTTCTAGATAAAAAACAGGCTAGGCCTCAAGAGTCCCCTGTGTGTCACAGAAATTAGGGTTCCTTCATCTCCTCGTGTGCCACAGTCATTAGTGTCCCCTTATCTGCCACAGTCATTACTGTCCCCTCATCTCGTGTGTGTTAGTCATTAGTGTACCCACATCTACTTGCACAACGGTCATTAGTGTCCCTTCAACTGTCTGTGTTTCATGGTCATTAGTGCCTATCATCCCCCTGTTTTACAATTTTTACTGTCCCCTCATCTCCCTCTTCAGCCATGTAGTAATTCTCTACATTCTCTATATTCTATGCTTAGTATCAATGCTGTAAACTACTTGTTCAGTGCACTGGGTTGATTGCTTTCACTGGCCCTAAATATGGTGGCCCTTGGACCAGAGGGACACAGTTAGCAATACGGCTGGTCAGTTCTACTGCTATGCATTGGACATCTCATTATCATTTCATGCTCTGCTATGTTACAGGGGTGTCCGGATTCATGAGGATAGATGACAATGGTGACCGGGAAACGGACTACTCCCTCTGGGACATGTCACCAACCACTGGAGACTTCCAGGTATGAGACTAACACAAAGACGACGAGTCCATAACTTCTTCAAATGTATAACTGATTAATCTGTCTTCTCTCAGATTGTAGCCATTTACAATGGGACCCTCAGGAGGATGGTCAAGGTGCCAGGACAGAAGATCCATTGGCCAGGGAATGGCATTCCACCGGTTGACTTCCCACCCTGCGGGTTTGACAACAACAATCCGGTGTGCAAGAAAAGTGAGTAGCACAAGGGTGTCAGATTGTACATTCCCAGGAGTTATATCTACCAGGACTTTTGGATTTTAGAGCACATGTGGATACCATATTGTTCATAAATGTAAATGGGCTCTTCTTAGGCGTGCCCTCTGCAAATGCTACAATCTGACAAGAAGGTCATGCTCAGCTGGTCTTGCACTGGTGAACATGGGAATTACATGTGCACCACACTTTCATATGATTAGAGTGTGCAGAAAAGTTATCACCACGTTCTGTCAGGCTATTCAGGATGGTCAGTAACTTGTATAATCACTGCTGTTAGGTATTTGCCTTGGATATGTATGTGAAGTGGGCCTTATGTCCTGTCTTGTATGTGGAGCTGAGGAGCTGTACGTTATTCATCTTGTGCATGCTAAGATTACATAATGTTCCTCATTAATTGCATGTTCTAGGTGTAGAGTATAGTCTTTGTAGTATTACAGTTACATGTTCTCCGTGTTGGACATACTGTATGTACGCTTCATCGTGTTGGACATGTGTTCACTTCACTGTATTGTTAGGAAGTGTGCGTCATATTGCTGAGCAGTTGTATGTTCTCTCTGCTGGACACATGTAGATATCATACTGTTTAGCAGTTGTGTTTTCTCCTTGTTAGACACTCGTAGGGTTCATCGTATTGTTTAGCAGTTGTATGTGCTCCCTATTGGACATGGTTTCTGTCATGATGATCACTGCATGTTCTCTTCGTTGGACATGCATTCACTTCATCATGTATATCATATTGCTATGTTCTTTGGTTTGGTTTTATCATGTTTACCTTGGCCGTGTGTAGACTCTGTCATGTTGTTCAGTGGTCCCATGTTCCATTTGTTGGGCATGTGGGTAGGCATTGGCACATTTCTTGGTGGTTGTAAGTTCTCTATGTTGGCCAAGCATTCAGTTGATTATTTTGCCCCCAGTTTGTTTTTTCTCTGTTTTTGATTCACGTGGACCGTCTCTCAGAATGCTGAGATGTACAGTATGTTCTTGTAGACTTGGCGGTGTAGCTGACGAGCTGTGTCTTTAATGTGCACTGATGAGAAGTACTACAGTAGCTCTCGACCAGGGTAAGCATGTGTTTTCTCTTGATTCATCCCTAATGGTTTCTGTATGTTTTCTTTTAGCCAGTTTCTCCATCCTGGAAGTCACGTCGATTGTGATCTGCTTCATCCTCCTGGTGATTGCAATCTCATCCATCTTCATATACAGGTATCCTTCCTCCTCTTCTTCCACTGCCTCCTAATAGACAAACTTCACCTCTTTCTACTTCATTCGCCTCCAGTTCCCGCTGCCTCGGCCTTGCAGCTGCTAATTGAAAACTGAGATTCTCAGGATACTGGTAGACGGGAGGGAGGGCATGTGTCATTTGGAGCCTCCAGACCTGTGTTTTGTTTCCATGAGAGCCGTAATTGGAAGGGACCGCTGTTTGACTTCAGCTTTTAAAATCGAAAAGGGTGGAGGGGGGATTACAATGATTAAGAAATGATCCCCTAGAGTGGTTGCTGGTCATAGCTTTAGATTTTTGAAGGAATAATTTGGACAAACTGAGACACTGGGTAATACTCACCAGGTGGACAGGATAAATATACAGATGTTTTGTGTCTCCTCAGTACCATTGCACACAGTGTGAATAGGCAGCTAGCTCTCATCATCTGCCACAACTGGAGGTTTCCCTCAGTACACCAATATGTAGACCTATCAGCCACTGATAGGTGAATAACAATGGTGACAACAGCACCAGTCAAGGGGGAAACATTCGATAGCATATGAATGGGCAGTTTTTAAAGCTGATGTTTGGGGAGCAGGAACATGGGCAGGTGTAAGGATCTGAGCACTTAGGGTCAGATTGTGATGTCTGGGTGACTGGATCTTCTCAATGTGTTCTCAATATGTAAGGGCTAGTAACTACCAAAATTCTTTAAGAAAAGACAACCAGTGAATCAATGACAGGGTCAGGGGCATCCAAGGATCACTGATGTTTATGGGGGTGAAGGCTAGCCCCTCTGGTTTGATCCCACAGAGGAGCAACTGCAGACAATGGCACTGTGACAAAGTACCTGCTGCCTACGATAGAAAGTTGTCAGGACAGCTTTCTGTGTATGGGGCTACCCTGTCCACCACTCAAGCACCCAAGCTTTTAGATCGACTCTACGTGAGTTCTAGTGCCATCTTCTCATGCATCTTGATATCTCAGTGTAAGGGGAAGTTTACATGCAGGGAAACAATGGTCAACCAGATACAAATATAAGCGTAGACTATCAGAAATACAGCAGAATACACTAATGGGCAGCTGCCTTCAGTCACACCAAAGTTGCACAAGCTCTTGTCTTTGATGTCATTAAGCCTTGGCCTTAGGTGATAAATTACATTAAACATGCTCCTCATATTTACTTTGATGAAGACGAGAGCGATATCACCCAAGGATATCAGATGCCAGAGCTCGGTGACCAGTATGCGGTTCATTACAAGATAAATACGATTGTGTGATTTCCATGAACGTCTATCTTTCTCTTCTTAGGAAGCTGCGTTTGGAGAAAGAGTTGGCCGCAGAGCTGTGGAAAGTACGATGGGAGGACATTCAGACAAGCAACATGGAGAAAAACCTCCGTAGGGCAGGCAGCAAGCTCACGCTATCACTGGTAACTGAACCGGAAGCATCCTGCATGCCTGCCTGCCAACCTGGTCACAGCACCTAGAACAGACGATTCTTTCCGTTTTTATTCATGGGGGGATCATAGGAAGACTGTGTTACCCTCCTTCTGTCATATATGTAGTATTGAGATCATTCTGCTCATTAATCAGTAGTGTGTGATATCTTATAGTCATATAAGACTAAGCTGTCATGTTGAGCATACACAGACTCAGCTCAATGTCTAAGAAGATACTGAGGGGTTGTAGTTGCCTGTAGGTCGGTTGGCATCTGGTGTAGCATGAAGTAAAATTCATCATGCTACGAATAGACAGGGCAAGGTTTGTGTAGGTTTTGATGGACAAACTTTCTTCACGTTGAAGTTATATACAGCAAAGCCACAGAAAAGTAGGGTAGAGACAGACGTTAGAGACCATAAACGTGAACGAGTTATGCATGTGGTTGTACCTAACTTGACGGGCAGTAAGACATCTGCCCGTGCTATAAGCTAATAAGCTAAGGCCCCCATACACATGAAACGGTTGTGGGCCTCCTGACTCCACCAATGGCAGATGTTGGAGAACAGAGCAGATGGACATGTTGGATTTCAAAGTTTCTGATCCCTTTGTTCTCAGGGAAGTAAGCCACCTACCAGAGGTGCCTAGCCGTGGCTTTCTCTCCTCTCTCTATTTTAGTCAAGCATGGGATCAGGAGAGATGGGTGGCACACAATTGAGGCCTATACACCTTCAATAGCTGTCAGCCAAATGCTTATTAGGTCAATAGCTATCTATTCTGACTCCCCCATACACATTCAGTTTGGCTGAAAGCATGCGTTTTTCAATGGGCAGGAGGGAGGAGAAAGCCGCTGCTCTGGTAGGTGACAATTCCCAGGAGAACAAAAGGTTTGGGCATTCAAATTCAAAGCACCTAATCCCCCTGAAAACAGCAATAGTCTAATGGCCTCCATATACATAAGAAGATTGTCATCTGAACCCGCCGAGAATGGCAAGTTCAGCCGACACAGTGCATGAAGAGCTCCCAACTCCCAAGAGAGTGATTGGGTGAAATGAATATTTTCTCCCAATCCTTTTGTTCTCCTGGCAGATATGCCATCAACAGAAATGTCTGGTAGTGGCTTTCAATGCTCTCCCCATAAATTACACAGACATGTTTGGCTGAGCTGAACATGTATGTGTATAGGCAAGATGTGAGGGAGCCTGGACAGAGTGTTCGACCGACAACTAAGGATCGCGTATGCCCAGCTTAATATGTATGGGGAGTTTTAGGCTGACCGCTATCTTACACGTATGACCAGCTGTTGATCCAGCGATCTCCTCGGGACAGGTTTAGGCTGTGAATTGACAAGGCTTGGTTGAGTCCTGTTTGTATTACCTGTCTCCATTCTGTCTTGTGTTACACTCTGAGCCCTCAAATAAACAATACCATTGTGACACTCAGAACGACTGGGCTTGCCTTTTCTACTGCTCAAGTCACTAAATCAGATGCAAATTTGTGTTGATTGCCCGAAAATGATGAGAAGATTATGGATGGTGTTAAGATTAGACCAAAGTCAGTGAATATTGAAGAGAATTCACCAACCACTGTGCAATGGAATCTCTGTGGCCAAAATCTGTCCTTTAACTTTTTATGTTCTACAGTTTGTATGGTTCATTTTCCAAGTCAACGATTTGGTCTCTCTCAACTACCTTCGAATAGGAGATGTCCACCAAATAAAACATAGCGTAGCACCCAAGAGAGGCTGCAGTCCTTGAATCTGTTCATCTGCTTGTGTGACATCATTAGGTGGCCATATGTATTAGATTACGATCGTCCAATTGGTTGACCACAAAAGGTGGTTTGTTTGGCAGATGCCGGGAACAAAATTGATCTAGGATATTGAATTTCAGAATCAAATCCTTTGTTCTAAAGAAGAACAAGACGCCACCAATGTTCAGCGGTGGCTTATTCCCCTCTCGCCGCTGAGAACACATGCTCTCTCAAGCGAAGATGGTGTACATGTGTATGGGGAAGTCTAGAGGACCTAAGAGCTATGGGTGGGGTATGGCCTTCTTTAAGCCTTTGCCTGGATTTTCCATTGATATTAGGTTTTACTGTCATTATATAAAGTTTTGCCTCCTACATAACTTATGGGAGATATTACGGAATTTGTGAACATTGTTGTTTTATTTGGGAGAAAAGCAACTTTGGGAGCAATTGGTTACCTACTGAGGTGTTGACAACCCTCAAATCCAAAAACATAAGTGTTCCATTTATGAAAATAAACTTTTATCTAGCACAGGCAGCTGAGTCAGAGATCAGACGCCACAGTGGTTTCACCTTGTGATTGACCTGGTTCTAATAAATCACTTTTATGTAACTGGGAAGTGCAAAAGAAAGTTATTAAGCAAATACACTATCAAGAACCACTAGCGGCAATAGCTGAGATTACTTTAGAGTCGTTTGTTGGATCTAATCTTCTATCGTAATGGTCTGAGCCTCCGGCCTTCATCTTCATGTCAACAAGACAAGTGACCCATGTTTGTCCTCCGTTATTTCCTTTATTCACTTTTATCCATTGCAAAGAATGTACTCAGATGTACTCTCTTCCACGTCCCTCCTGCTTCAGCCGCTTTTTACACATTCGCACATTTTTTGTCTTTGCCTTGATCTCCCGAATCCAGTCACCGCCAAGTCTTTATCTTGTCATCTCCATATCTACGGGCCATCATTGTCACATTCCTGTCTCGTACCATTCCAAGTTACACTTTTCCATCACAACTTGTCGTCACCTGAGTCCGCAGCTTTGTCATTAACTAAAACAGCCTTTAACTCAGATGTTCTCATACTATTTTTATGCCGTAATCTACGATGTACGTCAACATGCGCAGATAATATCGCAACCCCATCTAAGTTGGCTGCAGTTTCCAAAAATTTTCACTAAGGAGTCCATTATCTAGAGACTCAGGGGATGTATTTCATGCTTTTTGCCTGGTGATGGATGGTCTAATTAAAATGTGTAATACACCACACATATCAATCCATGTCCGAGGCCACCCACTGACAGTCACCCAGAATATCACTCGTCACCCACCTCCCAGTACACTTGATTACTTTCTCGGCTTCTGCACATCTCCTTGAACTTCTATGTATCATCTCACTTCTATCTGATGATTCCTTTCCATTAACCCTTGCACATATTACCTATATTATTGCTGTCGTGTGGACATGCTTCATATACTTATGGTTGCTGTTAATTTTGTTTTTACTCTAGAGAGGCTCAAATTACGGATCCCTGCTGACCACCGAAGGCCAGTTCCAGATCTTTGCCAAGACGGCATATTACAAGGTACTATCATTTCATACCACCACTACCACTAAAAAATGCACCTCTTAAAGGGGTATTCCAGTTTCGTAATGAAGTATTAACTATCCCTGTGTTTTAGTCAATTTTTTTATCTGTTCATTATCAATTTTTATCCTCCTCTGATCATTACAGTAGCAAAGTGTGAGGCAAGTTTAAGTCCTAAACCGTCCACTGGAAGTCAAAGAATTCACTGCATCAATATTTTTATGAGAGCCCCCAATCTCTGGCTCATTTCTCAGCACCTTGGTGCACACATGCATCTTGTAGTGAACAAGAACATAAGGAGAACGCACATGTGCAGGCCATTTCACGACTCATACTATACAGTCTTTGAGGTGGCTCTGTGATCTTCTGCACATACGTGACCAGACTTTGTGAATAAAGGTAGAGATAGAAAATGCATAAGCGCAGTTCATTATATGTTCACGACTCATACTATACAGTCTTCGAGACGGCTTTGTGATCTACTGCGCAAGCTCGACCAGGCTTTGTGAACAGCATACAGTACGATGCCCTTGGAAACGAGAAGAAAACAACTAGCCTTGTGTCAATACATGATATAGATTTTGAGTACAAATTATAGAAGACCTTCGATAACATCAAACTGATAACTTTAACTTTTAGAAAGAGATGAATGAACCTTATGTAATGTGACCGGAATACCTCTTTAACCAACCTGATATCTTGGCTCTCGAGAGCCAAACATATTTTCTTCATTCCCCAGATGGGTCCCCAGGGAGCAATCTTGAATGAGTTATAACCCTACGCTGTGACTGGATCTTACTGCATTTTCGTTGGCTTTAACCTCTCCTCCTTTGCAGGGTAATATTGTCGCAGTTAAGTACATCAACCGGAAACGCATCGAACTGACTCGCAAAGTGCTGTTTGAACTGAAGCATGTAAGTTCTGCATCTAGGTTGTCCCTCTGCTGACCACCATTTAATGTCCAGTTATGTGGTGCGATGCCTCCTTTCCTATTATCCCGAGGTCCTCTCAGCTCTGGCATCTGCGAGCCATCTATGTTCCGACACATCCTTGGCTCCCGGTTTCGGGAACTGCTGCTGACAACGCAGAAATGGTTCTTGTAGAACATAAACAGCTCATTTGTTGTCATTTTTATTGTGAGCTCTGGCCGTACCCTTCTGCTCTCCTCCACTTAACCTGAGTTCGGCGGTCACGGCTTCTCTTGCATTCAACTAGTCCTCAAAAAAGAGACTGCTGCAGCCTGCTAATCTGTACGCTTGTCACTTGTTAGGCGGTAAAGTGGTGACAATAGCGGCTCTTGTCTGGAGAGGGCTGAATTGGAACACGATATCCAGATAACCGTCAGCCACGGACCCCGCACACATCCCATCTAATCCGTCTCCCATTGCTCTGCCTCTGTCGTTGTCAGTCTTTACTGTAATTCTGCCATGAAATGAATTGTTTGCACTCTATTGTTGGTCTCCTTTTTCCTGCTGCCGCCTCTGCCCTTGTCTTTAGAGTTTATTGTGTCCTCTCTCCCTCGGCTTCTTAAAACCTGCAGATAATGTTATTCTCTCTGTTCCAATATTAATCAGAACCAGCGCTGACATTTCAGTAATATTTGCAATCTTTAGTCTGAGCAGCTCTCCTCCGCCTGCCTCCTTCCCTCGATCTGTGGATGCTTAAATCAGAAATTATCTCAGCATTTAATGCCTAGCATCCATCACTTGAGCAGATGAGACCCCACCGGCAATCCATATGTATGTGTGGCAGTAGTACCGCCATATGCTGCATATCAGAGAAGTGTAGTGTTAACCCTTAAGCTTAGGTATTACACATAACAGTAGAGGTTCAGCCTAAAACCACACAAGGCTATCCTGTATTCATGAATTCTCACCCTAAAAGCAAATGTACCAGCTTTTCAGGTCTATGTTGTATCTCCTGAAGGAATCTGAACAACGCCAAAAGTGTTTCATGGCTGTCTCACCATTACTCCGAAATGCACCACAATCATGGGACGATATAGGCTTCTTTCTAGTCCTATAGTTATATTATCTAGAGCCTTATAATTCTTGATGAAATTGAGCGCATTCTGTGACGTATAGTCCATCACATGGGATTTTTTTAGTGTTTCTGCTGTGTGTCTTCCAGATGAGGGATGTGCAGAATGAACACCTCACCCGCTTCGTGGGGGCCTGTACCGAACCACCAAATATATGTATCCTGACTGAGTACTGTCCTAGAGGCAGCCTGCAGGTAGGAAGGAATTCATGTAGTATCTATATTGACGTGCCTTGTAGGACTTATGCGTCCTCTTCACCTCCCTGGAGAACTGCAGAAGATGTCATGACCGTCTCTCATTTGTTTTGCCAGGATATTCTGGAAAATGAGAGCATCACCCTGGACTGGATGTTCAGATATTCACTAATCAATGATATTGTCAAGGTGAGTCATAACTACGGAGGAGGCAATCCATGAAACCTTATCGTGTAAGCCACTATTCTATGGGGTAAATGCCTCATCATAGGACCTCCAATAAGGATTTTCCATACTCTTTCTGTCTTGGCGGGTTCAGCAAAAACCAATATAAAGAAGAATTTCGCCTCCACTGCAATGCTGGGGGACTTATATTTATTCTCTTCCCTCCAGGGGATGCTCTTCCTCCACAACAGCGTCATTGTGTCCCATGGTAACCTGAAGTCGTCCAACTGTGTGGTGGACAGTCGCTTCGTGCTGAAGATCACTGACTATGGACTGGCCAGTTTCCGCAGTGCGCTCGACTTGGAGGATTCTCATGCTTATTTTGCTAGTAAGTCAAGTTCTGTATGAAAACTCTTTGTTGGTTTTCCGAGAATCCTTTCCACAGCTCTCTTCTACTTTTAGTGAGTAAGCTTGTGCATTTGCACCAATGGAAATGTCATCCTTGGTCGCTACAGTTAGATTTTTGCTGTATCTTCGGCTGCATGTATTGCTCGCTATTGAACAAGCCACTCGTCCTGGGGAAAGGAGGGTAAAACAAGGCCACTAATGTGAGACAGATGTTCTCCAGAAGAGGAGGGAGGCAGGCTGCAGCATAAGGCGACGATGGCACACACAGATGGCATAGCCTGAGCAAACCAAGTGGTCAATGTCAATATAGGTTGGTGATTAGTGAGCATGCACTTAGGGGAGACAGCGGTCGTGAAGACTGTGGTCAGTAAACATAAGGCTTAACAAGACCTAAAAGACTGTTCGTCACCTTTAATGTACATTTTTGGATGTGAAATACTCCTCACAATTCATATTTGCTATAGAGAAACTATGGACATCACCAGAGCTTCTGCGCATGGAGTCTCCCGATCCACAGGGCAGTCAGAAAGGAGACGTTTACAGCTTCGGCATCATACTGCAAGAGATTGCACTGAGGAATGGGGTATTCCACATGGACAGTGGCGACTATAGTCCTAAAGGTACGTCCAACATTAAAGCCATGGTCATGTTGCTCTTTCTTCCTCACCTACTTCATCTCATTTTCCTTTTCCACCAGAAATCATCGAAAGAGTAAAAAGCCAAGAGAAACCATATTTCAGGCCATCTACCAACCTTTACTGCCATATCCAGGAGCTAGGGATCCTTATGCAACGATGCTGGGCAGAGGACCCATTAGACAGACCAGACTTCAACCAGATCAAAGTTCTACTACGCAAGTTCAACAGGTGAAACATCATCCTTGTCCTAAAGAATCCCCAAGCATATTCTTGGATCTCTGATTTTGTATTCTGAACTGCTACTGTCACATAATGGAGATGTGGATTCTCTAGGCTGTAATCTGTTTGGCACAGGCTAGACGGGGTTTGAGGTCTAAGGGTTCTCCTGGTTTTTCCGCTTAATCTCCACAAAGCGATATGGACTTTATTGAAGTAGGATCCCTTGGTCTCAGTCCCCAGAATAGTAATGGACTGGAGAGGGTAGAGTTGATGCAGTAGTAGTGTAGTCAGGAAGGGAGCCATAAGTTGTCAGCAGGAGAGTCAGGATGCAACAGGCAAGAGAACAAGATGAGAGTGTGGTCAGGAACAGGGCCAAGGGTCAGAGCAGGAGTAAGAATAATCCCAAGGGCAAGGAGGAAAAAGTGATATCCAAACAAGACCAAAGTCAGGACCAGAGTCAAACCAGGGACAATAGCACAAGGAACGAAACCCAGGACAGGATGGAAACCTCACATCAGCAGGCAAGCTGATTTCCCCCTTATGCCAGGCCTGACGCCATCTTCAGGCCCAGCTGCCTTAGAAACCTGGCGCTGCTCTGCAGCCAGGTCACAAGCGCCGCAGCCCAATCCAGCAGGGCTGCGGAAATAGCAGAGGAGGAAGCATTAGGTTGCCTAGCATCCTGATTGTGGCCATCGACAGGAGCTTGCAAGGTAAGTAACATGGACCCCTAGCTTCTTCCTTCCACATCAATACTCCACCACTTGTTTTGCTGTTGGTTTGTTAGGGTCACCTTTTATACTTCTAGATAGGTAAGTAAGCTGATTGTACGTATACGCAGAATACTGATGACCCATCATACACCCATTATAATAGGAAATGGCTGACATGGAACGATACATATAAATGTCTACAGAAACTGTCTATCTTGGACCCACCATGGCCTCTTTCCTCATCATCATCCCTTCTCTTTCTCCTGTATCTAATACTTCATTCCTATATAGACGGTAACCTGTTGAGAAATAAGATGACATAGTCTGACAATTCCATTTTTTCCTACATTTTAGTTGCTCAGATATAAACTTTCATCACAACGTTGTTCTTCTTGTTTGTGTCCTGTAGAGAAAACAGCAGTAACATCCTGGACAATCTGCTTTCCCGTATGGAGCAGTACGCCAATAACTTGGAAGAGCTTGTAGAAGACAGGACACAGGCATACTTGGAGGAGAAACGTAAGGCAGAGGCCCTCCTGTACCAGATATTGCCTCAGTAAGTATCAGAGGAATCCACTAGACTTACATCATTTGTTAACCGCAGTAAGTATTACAGGTATCCACCAGATTTACTTCTCTCATTGCCTCAGTAAGTATTAGAGGTATCCACCTGATTGACTTCTCTCGTTGCCTCAGTAAGTATTAGAGGTATCCACCAGATTGACTTCTCTCGTTGCCTCAGTAAGTATTAGAGGTATCCACCTGATTGACTTCTCTAGTTGCCTCAGTAAGTATTAGAGGTATCCACCAGATTGACTTCTCTCGTTGCCTCAGTAAGTATTACAGGTATCCACCAGATTTACTTCTCTCATTGTCTCAGTAAGTATTAGAGGTATCCACCAGATTGACTTCTCTCGTTGCCTCAGTAAGTATTACAGGTATCCACCAGATTTACTTCTCTCATTGCCTCAGTAAGTATTAGAGGTATCCACCAGATTGACTTCTCTCGTTGCCTCAGTAAGTATTAGAGGTATCCACCAGATTGACTTCTCTTGTTGCCTCAGTAAGTATTAGAGGTATCCACCAGATTGACTTCTCTCATTGCCTCAGTAAGTATTACAGGTATCCACCAGATTGACTTCTCTCATTGTCTCAGTAAGTATTACAGGTATCCACCAGATTGACTTCTCTCATTGCCTCAGTAAGTATTAGAGGTATCCACCAGATTGACTTCTCTTGTTGCCTCAGTAAGTATTACAGGTATCCACCAGATTGACTTCTCTCATTGCCTCAGTAAGTATTACAGGTATCCACCAGATTGACTTCTCTCATTGCCTCAGTAAGTATTACAGGTATCCACCAGATTGACTTCTCTCATTGTCTCAGTAAGTATTAGAGGTATCCACCAGATTGACTTCTCTCATTGTCTCAGTAAGTATTAGAGGTATCCACCAGATTGACTTCTCTTGTTGCCTCAGTAAGTATTAGAGGTATCCACCTGATTGACTTCTCTCGTTGTCTCAGTAAGTATTAGAGGTATCCACCAGATTGACTTCTCTCGTTGCCTCAGTAAGTATTAGAGGTATCCACCAGATTGACTTCTCTCGTTGCCTCAGTAAGTATTAGAGGTATCCACCAGATTGACTTCTCTCGTTGCCTCAGTAAGTATTAGAGGTATCCACCAGATTGACTTCTCTCATTGCCTCAGTAAGTATTAGAGGTATCCACCAGATTGACTTCTCTCGTTGCCTCAGTAAGTATTAGAGGTATCCACCAGATTGACTTCTCTCGTTGCCTCAGTAAGTATTAGAGGTATCCACCAGATTGACTTCTCTTGTTGCCTCAGTAAGTATTAGAGGTATCCACCTGATTGACTTCTCTCGTTGCCTCAGTAAGTATTACAGGTATCCACCTGATTGACTTCTCTCGTTGCCTCAGTAAGTATTAGAGGTATCCACCAGATTTACTTCTCTCGTTGCCTCAGTAAGTATTACAGGTATCCACCAGATTGACTTCTCTCGTTGCCTCAGTAAGTATTAGAGGTATCCACCAGATTGACTTCTCTCGTTGCCTCAGTAAGTATTACAGGTATCCACCAGATTGACTTCTCTTGTTGCCTCAGTAAATATTAGAGGTATCCACTAGATTTACTTCTCTCGTTGCCTCAGTAAATATTAGAGGTATCCATCTAGATTTACTTCTCTCGTTGCCTCAGTAATGGTGGCCATACACATAAGATTAAAGTCGGCTGGAATGGCTTTTTTTTGTCTTCCCTACATCGTACCTTACTCACCAGTTGTTCTCCATTATTCAGCTCTGTTGCCGAACAGCTGAAAAGAGGGGAAACCGTCCAGGCAGAAGCCTTTGATAGCGTCACCATTTACTTCAGTGACATAGTGGGATTCACAGCTCTGTCGGCAGAGAGCACTCCAATGCAGGTATATAACATCTAGTTGGATAACGCTTCACCATACCTGGTTCTTTGTTCCTTTGTGTCAGGGCTACAGCCTTAACTTCTCTACCACATGCTGATCAGCCCACCTCAGACATTTCAACCCAACCCTCCTGAATGTCATCCTGTGTTCACCACTGGTAGCAAGTTTACTGCCGTCTACCAAATGTAATGACTTTCTGACAATGTCGTCTCCTCTTCTCACAGGTGGTCACTCTCCTGAATGATCTTTACACCTGCTTTGATGCCATAATAGACAACTTTGATGTCTACAAGGTGGGATAGGCAGCCTGTGGTTTCTTAAGGAATGACAGGCAGTCAGTGGACCATCATCATTGCCCTGTCTTCCTACCTTTCAGGTGGAGACGATAGGAGACGCTTACATGGTGGTATCTGGGCTGCCAGTTCGTAACGGGAAACTCCATGCCCGTGAGATTGCCCGGATGTCTCTCGCTTTATTGGATGCTGTCAGGACTTTTAAAATCCGCCATCGCCCAGACCAACAGCTGAGGCTTCGTATTGGAATCCATACAGGTGAGTCGAAGGAAAGGATCTAAGTGATGTTCTCTTTCCCATCCCATCTTTTGTTGAGAATCACACCAATAACCTTGTACCTCCCCAAGGTCCTGTCTGCGCTGGAGTTGTTGGCCTGAAGATGCCTCGGTATTGTCTATTTGGGGACACTGTGAACACAGCTTCAAGAATGGAGTCTAACGGGGAAGGTGAGAAATTAGACAAGGCTAAATGCAATTTCATGGATGAGATTAATTAGAGAAAAGTGCCAATTGTCATGTTTCGGTGCCCAACCTTGCACTTCTCAGATCTGCCCTCCAGTAGGTCTGTGAGAATTGTCTTCCTGCATTGTGCTAAATTGTTGGTAATGATCATTTGGATTTCTCTTGATTTGGAGTCCTAGTGGTTACTTGTCACAGTCTTCCTCTCCCTAATCACGGCAATCTCCTTGTGTCTTGCAGCACTAAAGATTCACGTCTCCACAGACACACGGAATGTTTTGGAGGAATTTAACTGCTTCCAGCTGGGCTTGCGAGGAGATATAGAGATGAAGGTAACGCACCTTTCATATTTTCACCATTAATCATTTAAAGAGTGTTGATTTCATTCCTTTCCTTGTTCCTGAAATCCTATTAAATCCTCCCCTCAGGGTAAAGGAAAAGTGCGGACGTACTGGTTATTAGGAGAAAGAAGCAGCAGCACCCATGGTTGACACCTCGTACCTCATCAGTTGTGGATAAGACTCAGGGTACTCTCAGCCTTCATGTTTGTACCTCTTGGATACAGTGAACTGATGTTTCCACCTCACGAATCAAGGACCCTTACATTAACCAGGGACGTGGCATAACTTCCAAAATGTGGACCAAACAGAAAGTACTGTACATTGTCCATAAGACTATCAACTCAATGTACTCATCTGAGCAACCACCTCATGCCAAGTGTTGACCAAAAATCAGCGGAGACTGTGGAGATCGACAGCAAACATCCTATTATCATCTGTCCCAACCCGGTCATATGATCTCACTCTCTGTAGCTTCTGCTGAACATCATCAATAGATGTCCTAGTTCTCAGCGGACATCAGTTAGGTATCCGCTATCGTAGTCCACAATTTTTGGCTGAAATACCGTTCCATAAATTTATCAATCCTTACGAAAAGTTCTCACTGCTGTTAATATTCACCCACGCCATGTGCTGATGATTGTTTTATGACCAGTCGTTTGGCTGCAAAGCCAGTAGATACTGAAAGATGCAAGACCAAAAAATCAAACCTGGGGTGATTCAATGGCGGGTGTCAGACTTCGGAATGGTCATTTGTTTCACAGTTTTACCCAACATTCGGCTGAAGCCTGACTAAATTAGCTTTTTGTGTGGCAGATGACTATGGGCAGCTTTACGAAGCCTTCTCTGACATTACAAGATTAAGGCTTAAATCACCGTCAGATATTCTGTCAGATTGTACAAACACCAAAGTCTACCCTAATTCCCCTTAGCAGACTTCACATTGACATTGAGAAGACGAGTTTCTCTGCTGAGCTGCTGGCTTGTCTAAGCACTTGAAGGTTATGAAATGGCTTTAAGATAATTAAGCCTTAGATGTTCTTGGCAAATCTTGAGCTTTGTAAATGTATAAAATGGACCAAAATCACGATACAAAGAGACTCTAGAAGCCTGCCCGCAGGAGCCTCATGACAGAAGGTCACTGGACTGAAAGGAAAGTGTGACTTGCCACCTCCGATGCCCTGATAGGACTCCCTGTGTATGGGCTACAAATGTGAAATGGACGCTCTCGTTTTACTGCTATAAATATTTCTAAATTCTCTGAGTTTTTGGGGTGAATATTGAAGGAAAAGTGTGAATGTATGGTGAGAGAACGATTGTTCCTACAGGTAGACCTCCACTGTGTCCCACCAAAGATGTAGCTTGTAAAGCTTGCCGTACACGTAAGATAATGATCGACCGTAATGCGGAGTCCTTGCGTCTTGGGAAAGCAGCAAACGATAAGCCAAATTAGTTTGATGCGCATTTCAACCAAACATGGCTAAAATTTTACAGCCTGGTCAATCACATTTTCGACAGACAGGAGTATGCTGTTGGCCATATTGCGTGACTGCTGACTTATGTGAAAAGGGACCACCAAACATATATGACCGTAACTTGCACCTGCATGGAATATCAGGATCACATCAGTCAGAAGTTGTGTGCCTGCAGACCGGCGTGAACGTGCTGTGTCTCTTTAAGGCTGGCGGCGGGTCCCCTCCATGTTATTAGCGAGCTGTTTTGGATGATTAAGTGAATGAGAAACAGAGAAATTGGACAATTTGTTCTGATGTTTTCTACGGCGGAAATAAGAGCAATGTGAGGGAACAGAGCAGGCACATCCCGCCTGTGACAGCCCCCTGCTCATTACAGTCTCGTCTCTATGTGATGTCTGCTCTGCTTGGCTGTCTCTCCAGAACCGTCTTGGACCATCCATGTATGAATGTGATGGAAATGTGAATTTTCACCTAAGGTATAAGTCCTTGAGTCGTCCTTCACTCTAGTGGGCGCTCTGTCTGTGCAGACGTGACTACGTTGTACGTTGGAGCAGTTTGAGTGGCGTTATAGGGGTAAACAGCAGGCCCTGGTTTAAGTGCCTATTCCAAAGTCCCCCAAATGCGGGCTACCCAAGTAAGATCCATGTGACAGTGCTCTCCTTAAGACAGTGCTCTCCTTGTGTGCGTCTTACCTATTTACATAAACACAATGCTCCGCTTCCAAAGAACAGAGATATATGCGCAAAGTTTCAAAACTCATTAGGCACAGACCAGTAATCCATGATGATATGGGAGGGGCAGCGAGATCCAAAACATCTGTGCATTGGAACGCCCCCGCTGTAATGAATGTCACGTTACTGGCGCTCTTCTCATGCGTCCCACACAGCACAGAGTGGATTTTCACGAAGAAGTAAACTAGATGCCAGTGAGGTGGTGGTGCCATGAGGTGGTGATACCGTTAGGTGGTGGTGCCTTGTAATGTAGTGATACCATTAGGAGGTAGAGCCTGTGATGTGGTAGTGCCACAAGGTGGTGGTGCCTTGTAATGTGGTGGTACCATGAGGTGGTAGTGCCTATAAAGTGGTGGTACCATGAGGTAGTGGTGCCTGTGATGTGGTGGTACCATGAGGTAGTAGTGCCTGTTAAGTGGTGGTACCATGAGGTGGGTGGTGCCTGTGATGTGTTGCTATATGTGAGGTGGTGGTGCTTGTGAGATGGTGGTGCATGTGAGGCTCTAGTGCAATGTGGAACAGGTGGTGATGTCTATGAGGTGGCGGTAACTGTGAGGTAGTGGTGCCTATGAGGTCGTCATGCCTATGAGGTGGTGGTGCCTAAGAGGTTGTGTTGACTGTGAGGAGACGGTGCCTATGAGGTGGTGGTACCTGTAAGGTGTGTTGACTGTGAGGTGGCGGTGCCTATGAGATGGTGGTAACCGTGAGTTAGTGGTGCCTATGAGATTGTTTTGACTGTGAGGTGGAGATGCCTATGAGGTGGTGGTAACTTTGAGGTGGGGGTGTTTATGAGGTGGTGGTAACTGTGAGGAGGTGGTAACTGTGAGGTGGGGGTACCTATGAGGTTGTGTTGACTGTAAGGTGGAGATGCCTATGAGGTGGTGGTAACTGTGAGGTGGCGGTGCCTATGAGGTGGTGGTAACTGTAAGGTGGTGGTAACTTTGAGGTGGGGGTGTTTATGAGGTGGTGGTAACTGTGAGGTGGTGGTAACTGTGAGGTGGGGGTGCCTATGAGGTTGTGTTGACTGTGAGGTGGAGATGCCTATGAGGTGGTGGTAACTGTGAGGTGGCGGTGCCTATGAGGTTGTGTTGACTGTGAGGTGGCGGTGCCTATGAGGTGGTCATGCCTATGAGGTGGTGGTGCCTAAGAGGTTGTGTTGACTGTGAGGAGACGGTGCCTATGAGGTGGTGGTACCTGTAAGGTGCGTTGACTGTGAGGTGGCGGTGCCTATGAGATGGTGGTAACCATGAGTTGGTGGTGCCTATGAGATTGTTTTGACTGTGAGGTGGAGATGCCTATGAGGTGGTGGTAACTTTGAGGTGGGGGTGTTTATGAGGTGGTGGTAACTGTGAGGTGGGGGTACCTATGAGGTTGTGTTGACTGTGAGGTGGAGATGCCTATGAGGTGGTGGTAACTGTGAGGTGGCGGTAACTGTGAGGTGGCGGTGCCTATGAGGTGGTGGTAACTGTGAGGTGGCGGTGCCTATGAGGTGGTGGTAACTGTAAGGTGGCGGTGCCTATGAAGTTGTGTTGACTGTGAGGTGGAGATGCCTATGAGGTGGTGGTAACTGTGAGGTGGCGGTGCCTATGAGGTGGTGGTAACTTTAAGGTGGCGGTGCCTATGAGGTTGTGTTGACCGTGAGGTGGCGGTGCCTATAAGGTTGTGTTGAATGTGAGGTGGTGGTGTCCCCTGAGTAAACCTCTGGCGTTCATCCTCGGTAAGAAATACTCCTCTTAGTACCAATGTGATGGTGGCTTTTCTCCTTGAATTTCTTCCCAGTAACCTTAACTTTCTCATGGGTCCTTCAATCCTGGGGGCCACGTAGGAGATCATGAGGAAGGAAAAGCCCCCCGGGGCTGACTGCAGCCGCCCTTTGCTTGGACTAGTAAGGTCAGGCATATCGCCAGCTGGCTGGTGTTGCTTTGAAAATAGCACAATCTTTCCCACTGAGAATTTCGTTGTGGGTGCACTACTTCAGTTCATGGAATCGTCCCACCATGTATCTTCACTAGGTCCATGTCCTCCTCCTGCACTCCTTGGTCTAGGAGGGACCTACTGCTGCAGTAGAGTGAGAGGAGGGAGTATTATATCCCATTCAGGGAGCATGAAAAGCGGATTGGCTCGCAGTGATATCCGCTATTGATGTGACACAAGGTGACATCTTCGAGGGGGCAGCCAATGTTACACCTCTTATGCAATTTCTAATCTATTGGAAGAAAGATTTCCCAGAAAAAGCCCCCCCCCCCCCCCAGGGAGAAGGGGGCTCCTGAACCCGGAGGTGGGGGCCTCTGTGCACATGCACGGCCTTGGTGAACTCTTCCAACGTTGTAATGGTGTCATAGGTTTTAACGCTGCGAGGGAGGGGGGCAGTCCCATAATTTTCTCAATGTGCGCATTTTTTTTTTAAAGAGAACTCCCCCCAGCGCTCAGGACACACACTTCAATAAGACGAGGACCCAAAAATAATGGAATTTGTGAAAACCATGAAAATCCTAAATCAGGCGAGTCCTGGTAACATAGCGTGAGGATGATTAGGTTGGACAGCCCGTCACCTTTTAACAGTCCACACCCTGCCACACTGTAGGCACAGTCCACACCCCGCCACACTGTAGTTACAGTCCACACCCGCCACACTGTAGTTACAGTCCACACCCGCCACACTGTAGGCACAGTCCACACCCCGCCACACTGTAGGCACAGTTCACACCCAGCCACACTGTAGGCACAGTCCACACCCGCCACACTGTAGGCACAGTCCACACCCCGCCACACTGTAGGCACAGTCCACACCCCGCCACACTGTAGTTACAGTCCACACCCGCCACACTGTAGTTACAGTCCACACCTCTGCCACACTGTAGGCGCAGCCCACACCCTGCCACACTGTAGGTACAGCCCACACCCCGCCACACTGTAGGCGCAGCCCACACCCTGCCACACTGTAGGCACAGTCCACACCCCGCCACACTGTAGGCACAGTTCACACCCAGCCACACTGTAGGCACAGTCCACACCCGCCACACTGTAGGCACAGCACACACCCCGCCACACTGTAGGCACAGTCCACACCCCGCCACACTGTAGGCACAGTCCACACCCCGCCACACTGTAGGCACAGTCCACACCCTGCCACACTGTAGGCACAGCACACACCCTGCCACACTGTAGGCACAGTCCACACCCCGCCACACTGTAGTTACAGTCCACACCCGCCACACTGTAGGTACAGCCCACACCCCGCCACACTGAAGGCACAGCACACACCCCGCCACACTGTAGGCACAGTCCACACCCCGCCACACTGTAGGCACAGTCCACACCCCGCCACACTGTAGGCGCAGCCCACACCCCGCCACACTGTAGGTACAGCCCACACTGTAGGCGCAGCCCACACCCCGCCACACTGTAGGCACAGCCCACACCTTGCCCCACTGTAGTTACAGTCCACACCTTGCCCCACTGTAGTTACAGTCCACACCCGCCACACTGTAGGTACAGCCCACACCCCGCCACACTGTAGGCGCAGCCCACACCCCGCCACACTGTAGTTACAGCCCACACCCCGCCACACTGTAGGTACAGTCCACACCTCGCCACACTGTAGTTACAGTCCACACTTCGCCACACTGTAGTTACAGTCCACACCTCGCCACACTGTAGTTACAGTCCACACCTCGCCACACTGTAGTTACAGTCCACACCCCGCCACACTGTAGGCGCAGCCCACACCTCGCCACACTGTAGGCACAGCCCACACCCCGCCACACTGTAGTTACAGTCCACACCTCGCCACACTGTAGTTACAGTCCACACCTTGCCCCACTGTAGTTACAGTCCACACCTCGCCACACTGTAGTTACAGTCCACACCCCGCCACACAGTAGGCGCATCCCACACCCTGCCACACTGTAGGCACAGCCCACACCTCGCCACACTGTAGTTACAGTCCACACCTCGCCACACTGTAGTTACAGTCCACACCTCGCCACACTGTAGTTACAGTCCACACCCCGCCACACTGTAGGCGCAGCCCACACCTCGCCACACTGTAGGCACAGCCCACACCCCGCCCCACTGTAGTTACAGTCCACACCTTGCCCCACTGTAGTTACAGTCCACACCCCGCCACACTGTAGTTACAGCCCACACCCCGCCACACTGTAGGTACAGCCCACACTGTAGGCACAGCCTACACCCGCCACACTGTAGGCACAGTCCACACCTCGCCACACTGTAGTTACAGTCCACACCTCGCCACACTGTAGTTACAGTCCACACCCCGCCACACTGTAGTTACAGTCCACACCTCGCCACACTGTAGTTACAGTCCACCCGCACATGCGCAGCCACACCTCGCCACACTGTAGTTACAGCCCACACCCCGCCACACTGTAGGCACAGCTAACACCTCGCCACACTGTAGTTACAGTCCACACCTCGCCACACTGTAGTTACAGTCCACACCTCGCCACACTGTAGTTACAGTCCACACCCCGCCACACTGTAGGCGCAGCCCACACCCCGCCACACTGTAGGTACAGCTCACACTGTAGGCACAGCCCACACCCCGCCACACTGTAGTTACAGTCCACACCTAGCCACACTGTAGTTACAGTCCACACCTCGCCACACTGTTGGTGCATCCCACACCCTGCCACACTGTAGGCACAGCCCACACCCCGCCACACTGTAGGTCACCTGTCCACACCCCGCCACTCTGTAGGCACCGTCCACACCTCGCCATGCTGAGCCATGTTTCCACGTTCCGGCAGATGAAGTGTTACCGAGCTCCAGTGATCCAGGCGGATGGTTTTTGGCGAGAGAGATCCCCTCCCCGGTGTTGTGCAATAGAACAGAGAAGCTGTCTCCTCTCATCTGTCAGGCAGAGCTCCATGGACGCTGCCCCCTGACCTGCTGATTGATAACAGGCGTTCACCGGAGATACAGCCACGGCTGCCTGCCCAGGGTGAAGGCTCCACAGCTGTGGGCACCGCCATGGAAAGAAGGGATGGCAGCTACGGCAAGGGAGACCTCGAGGATCCATCACAACGTATCACTGGGCCAATCAATGTAACCTGCTCAACAGTGCGGATAAAGTTATAGAATACAAGATATCAGGGGGTGGGGCTTGGCAGTTAATTCGCTGGGGGCCGCATATTACATGGGGTCGTGTCCCCGTGCTGGAGATATAATGTCTCCTAAGGAGAGGCAGCGGCCGGCAGGAAATGTTTCCAGTGCTACGTATGGTGTATCTAAGCCATGTGATACAGTGCACAGCTCTACATAACACATCGTGTAATGTGGAGCCAGTGTATCTAAGCCAAGCATGTGTGGTACTGTCTTAGAGTAAACTTCACTACAAGTCTCATCATACATTGTAGAGCTGGGGTATCTAAGCTAAGCATGTGTGATACAGGGCCAGAGTACTAAACAGCATGTCCCGTGTATCTAAACTAGTGATGTGTGATACAGTCTTAAAGTGAACAGCACGGCACTCCTCATAATTAACTCCAGCCCAGTGTATCTAAGCCAGTCATGTGTGATACATTCTCAAAGAACTATGGTAAAGAGCACAAAATTCCCATTGTATACTGTAGAGCCAATGTATCTAAGCCAATCATGTGTGATATAGTCACAAAGAACTAAAGAGCACTGTATTTCCCATCATGCGTATCTAAGCCAGTCATGTGTGATACTGTCAAACAGAGCCCGAGATCACTACATTCCTCATCATGACCCTGTGTATCTGAGCCCACCATGTGTGATACAGGCGACCTCTGATGGCATCATCGCTCTACATGCTCCTTGCTCCGCCCAGTGTGACAATATTACGGCTCCACCTTCGTATATCCCAGGGTGGACTGTGGGCCCTCAGGCTGCAGGGGCCCGGCGGTGATGGTTTCCTCTCATCTTCGGGACGTCATGGCGGCGCAGTTCATCTTCCCACAGGTTTGTAAAGGTCACGAGGAGGATGCCTTTAAGGATGCGACCCCCACGCCCCCTGACCTAGCTTACAGAGCCCATGAACCTAAGACTCCCATCATCCTCCCCTGCCAGGAATGGGGTGAAAGCCGGGCAGTAACCTGGCTCATGCCCCCCACCCTGACACCTGACGGATGGAGCTCCCCTTTAAATGACTGGGGGAGGGGCATTCATCTTCCACGGCTGTTGGCATTCAGGAGGTGCCTGCTCTCCTCTGTCGTTCCGTCGTGCCGTGCTCCCCTCCCCCACTTGCTCTTTTCTATACCCCGTTTTCCTGCGGTTTAATTAAAGATAATGGAGGCTGCAGGCGATTGGCGCTGCCTCGGAGGCTGTAAACAACGCCAGAGAGACACAGGATTTGTGTTCCTTGGCTTGTCCATTATGTCGCTGTGGAAGTGACTGATAAAGCTGTAAATACCCGGTGGCCGGCGAATCTCAGGCGTCTAATCCATCGCGGCGGAAAGGATCCTCGTAATAACTGCTATAAAGGCGAAGGGACGGCGGACGACACCCCGGAGACGGCATCTTTAGACAGCGCCACTAATCTGACATGTCAGACCGCAGCAAACATGGCGTCTGGTACCAGAATACCCACTGGCGATAATGTAAGATGTCCGCCCCACGCCTCCCCCGCCATACTGAGGGGGCGTCACAGAGGCGACCGCGCTGTCCGGTGTCATCACGATGGGATGCAGGTTTTTGAACCCCATTCACATGCAGTGGGAATTTGCGGCGCAGTATTTTGGTGCCCCCCCCCGGATGAAAATCTGCAGCAGATATCAGTAGTGTGTGCTCATATCTGAGGGTGAGCCCCATACACAGCCTCCAGAGCAGAAATCTCACCTCAGTCTGACACACAACGTACAGGAGTGAACAAGTCCCATCAGTCAGCAGGCAGCGGCATTACAGCAACCGCCACATCTCACCTCCAGAGGGCGCCCGATCACCGCAGGAGACATAGGACCCCCATAGCAAGCAGAGCCTGAAAGATTAAAAAGAGGGGTAAGAACCATGAAAAAGAGGGTACAGGATAATGACACTGACACTCGGGGTACAGGATAATGACACTGACACTCGGGGTACAGGATAATGACGCTGACACTCGGGGTACAGGATAATGACACTGACACTCGGGGTACAGGATAATGACACTGACACTTGGGGTACAGGATGATGACACTGACACTCGGGGTACAGGATAATGACACTGACACTTGGGGTACAGGATAATGACGCTGACACTCGGGGTACAGGATAATGACACTGACACTCGGGGTACAGGATAATGACACTGACACTTGGGGTACAGGATAATGACACTGACACTCGGGGTACAGGATAATGACACTGACACTGGGGTACAGGATAATGACACTGACACTCGGGGTACAGGATAATGACGCTGACACTCGGGGTACAGGATAATGACACTGACACTTCGGGTACAGGATAATGACACTGACACTTCGGGGTACAGGATAATGACACTGACACTCGGGGTACAGGATAATGACACTGACACTCGGGGTACAGGATAATGACACTGACACTCGGGGTACAGGATAATGACACTGACACTTGGGGTACAGGATAATGACACTGACACTCGGGTACAGGATAATGACACTGACACTTGGGGTACAGGATAATGACACTGACACTGGGGTACAGGATAATGACACTGACACTTGGGGTACAGGATGATGACACTGACACTCGGGATACAGGATAAGTGACACTGACACTTGGGGTACAGGATAATGACACTGACACTCGGGTACAGGATAATGACACTGACACTTGGGGTACAGGATAATGACGCTGACACTTCGGGGTACAGGATAATGACACTGACACTCGGGGTACAGGATAATGACACTGACACTTGGGTACAGGATAATGACACTGACACTTGGGGTACAGGATAATGACACTGACACTCGGGTACAGGATAATGACACTGACACTCGGGTACAGGATAATGACACTGACACTTGGGGTACAGGATAATGACACTGACACTTGGGGTACAGGATAATGACACTGACACTTGGGGTACAGGATAATGACACTGACACTTGGGGTACAGAATAATGACACTGACACTTGGGGTACAGGATAATGACACTGACACTCGGGGTACAGGATAATGACACTGACACTTGGGGTACAGGATGATGACACTGACACTCGGGGTACAGGATAATGACACTGACACTTGGGGTACAGGATAATGACACTGACACTCGGGGTACAGGATAATGACACTGACACTTGGGGTACAGGATAATGACGCTGACACTTGGGGTACAGGATAATGACACTGACACTCGGGGTACAGGATAATGACACTGACACTCGGGGTACAGGATAATGACACTGACACTTGGGGTACAGGATAATGACACTGACACTCGGGGTACAGGATAATGATGCTGACACTCGGGGTACAGGATAATGACACTGACACTTGGGGTACAGGATAATGACACTGACACTTGGGGTACAGGATAATGACACTGACACTTGGGGTACAGGATAATGACACTGACACTTGGGGTACAGGATAATGACACTGACACTTGGGGTACAGGATAATGACACTGACACTCGGGGTACAGGATAATGACACTGACACTTGGGGTACAGGATAATGACACTGACACTCGGGTACAGGATAATGACACTGACACTCGGGGTACAGGATAATGACACTGACACTTGGGGTACAGGATAATGACACTGACACTTGGGTTACAGGATAATGACACTGACACTTGGGGTACAGGATAATGACACTGACACTTGGGGTACAGGATAATGACACTGACACTTGGGGTACAGGATAATGACACTGACACTTGGGGTACAGGATAATGACACTGACACTTGGGGTACAGGATAATGACACTGACACTTGGGGTACAGGATAATGACACTGACACTTGGGGTACAGGATAATGACACTGACACTTGGGGTACAGGATAATGACACTGACACTCGGGGTACAGGATAATGACACTGACACTTGGGGTACAGGATAATGACACTGACACTTGGGGTACAGGATAATGACACTGACACTCGGGGTACAGGATAATGACACTGACACTCGGGGTACAGGATAATGACACTGACACTTGGGGTACAGGATAATGACACTGACACTCGGGGTACAGGATAATGACACTGACACTTGGGGTACAGGATAATGACACTGACACTTGGGGTACAGGATAATGACACTGACACTTGGGGTACAGGATAATGACACTGACACTGGGGTACAGGATAATGACACTGACACTCGGGGTACAGGATAATGACACTGACACTTGGGGTACAGGATAATGACACTGACACTTGGGGTACAGGATAATGACACTGACACTCGTGGTACAGGATAATGACACTGACACTTGGGGTACAGGATAATGACACTGACACTTGGGGTACAGGATAATGACACTGACACTTGGGGTACAGGATAATGACACTGACACTGGGGTACAGGATAATGACACTGACACTCGGGGTACAGGATAATGACACTGACACTTGGGGTACAGGATAATGACACTGACACTCGGGGTACAGGATAATGACACTGACACTTGGGGTACAGGATAATGACACTGACACTCGGGGTACAGGATAATGACACTGACACTCGGGGTACAGGATAATGACACTGACACTTGGGGTACAGGATAATGGCACTGACACTTGGGGTACAGGATAATGACACTGACACTCGGGGTACAGGATAATGACACTGACACTCGGGGTACAGGATAATGACACTGACACTCGGGGTACAGGATAATGACACTGACACTTGGGGTACAGGATAATGACACTGACACTGGGGTACAGGATAATGACACTGACACTTGGGGTACAGGATAATGACACTGACACTTGGGGTACAGGATAATGACACTGACACTCGGGGTACAGGATAATGACACTGACACTCGGGGTACAGGATAATGACACTGACACTCGGGGTACAGGATAATGACACTGACACTCGGGGTACAGGATAATGACACTGACACTTGGGGTACAGGATAATGACACTGACACTTGGGGTACAGGATAATGACACTGACACTCGGGGTACAGGATAATGACGCTGACACTTGGGGTACAGGATAATGACACTGACACTTGGGGTACAGGATAATGACACTGACACTCGGGGTACAGGATAATGACACTGACACTTGGGGTACAGGATAATGACACTGACACTTGGTGTACAGGATAATGACACTGACACTTGGGGTACAGGATAATGACACTGACACTCGGGTACAGGATAATGACACTGACACTCGGGGTACAGGATAATGACACTGACACTTGGGGTACAGGATAATGACACTGACACTTGGGGTACAGGATAATGACACTGACATCGGGGTACAGGATAATGACACTGACACTCGGGGTACAGGATAATGACACTGACACTTGGGGTACAGGATAATGACGCTGACACTCGGGGTACAGGATAATGACACTGACACTCTGGGTACAGGATAATGACACTGACAGTCGGGGTACAGGATAATGACACTGACACTCGGGTACAGGATAATGACACTGACACTCGGGTACAGGATAATGACACTGACACTCGGGTACAGGATAATGACACTGACACTTGGGGTACAGGATAATGACGCTGACACTTGGGGTACAGGATAATGACACTGACACTCGGGGTACAGGATAATGACACTGACACTTGGGGTACAGGATAATGACACTGACACTCGGGGTACAGGATAATGACACTGACACTCGGGGTACAGGATGATGACATGCTGACACTTGGGGTACAGGATAATGACACTGACACTTGGGGTACAGGATAATGACACTGACACTCGGGGTACAGGATATTGACACTGACACTCGGGGTACAGGATAATGACACTGACACTCGGGGTACAGGATAATGACACTGACACTTGGGGTACAGGATAATGACACTGACACTTGGGGTACAGGATAATGACGCTGACACTTGGGGTACAGGATAATGACACTGACATTCGGGGTACAGGATAATGACGCTGACACTTGGGGTACAGGATGATGACACTGACAGTCGGGGTACAGGATAATGACACTGACACTCGGGGTACAGGATAATGACACTGACACTCGGGGTACAGGATAATGACACTGACACTCGGGGTACAGGATAATGACACTGACACTCGGGGTACAGGATAATGACACTGACACTCGGGGTACAGTATAATGACTCTGACACTTGGGGTACAGGGTGATGACACTGACACTCGGGGTACAGGATAATGACACTGACACTCGGGGTACAGGATAATGACACTGACACTCGGGGTACAGGATAATGACGCTGACACTTGGGGTACAGGATAATGACACTGACACTCGGGGTACAGGATAATGACACTGACACTTGGGGTACAGGATAATGACACTGACACTCGGGGTACAGGATAATGACACTGACACTTGGGGTACAGGATAATGACACTGACACTCGGGGTACAGGATAATGACGCTGACACTTGGGGTACAGGATAATGACACTGACATTCGGGGTACAGGATAATGACGCTGACACTTGGGGTACAGGATGATGACACTGACAGTCGGGTACAGGATAATGACACTGACACTCGGGGTACAGGATAATGACACTGACACTCGGGGTACAGGATAATGACACTGACACTCGGGGTACAGGATAATGACACTGACACTCGGGGTACAGGATAATGACACTGACACTCGGGGTACAGGATAATGACACTGACACTTGGGGTACAGGATGATGACACTGACACTCGGGGTACAGGATAATGACACTGACACTCGGGGTACAGGATAATGACACTGACACTTCGGGGTACAGGATAATGACGCTGACACTTGGGGTACAGGATAATGACACTGACACTCGGGGTACAGGATAATGACACTGACACTCGGGGTACAGGATAATGGCACTGACACTTGGGGTACAGGATAATGACACTGACACTTGGGGTACAGGATAATGACACTGACACTTGGGGTACAGGATAATGACACTGACACTCGGGGTACAGGATATTGACACTGACACTCGGGGTACAGGATAATGACACTGACACTTGGGGTACAGGATAATGACACTCGGGGTACAGGATAATGACACTGACACTTGGGGTACAGGATAATGACACTGACACTCGGGGTACAGGATAATGACACTGACACTCGGGGTACAGGATAATGACACTGACACTCGGGGTACAGGATAATGACACTGACACTCGGGGTACAGGATAATGACGCTGACACTTGGTGTACAGGATAATGACACTGACACTTGGTGTACAGGATAATGACACTGACACTCGGGGTACAGGATAATGACACTGACACTTGGGGTACAGGATAATGACACTGACACTTGGGGTACAGGATAATGACACTGACACTCGGGGTACAGGATAATGACACTGACACTCAGGGTACAGGATAATGACACTGACACTCGGGGTACAGGATAATGACGCTGACACTTGGGGTACAGGATAATGACACTGACACTTGGGGTACAGGATAATGACACTGACACTCGGAGTACAGGATAATGACACTGACACTCGGGGTACAGGATAATGACACTGACACTCGGGTACAGGATAATGACACTGACACTTGGGGTACAGGATAATGACACTGACACTTGGGGTACAGGATAATGACACTGACACTTGGGGTACAGGATAATGACACTGACACTTGGGGTACAGGATAGTGACACTGACACTTGGGGTACAG
Source organism: Bufotes viridis (assembly GCA_033119425.1). Taxonomy (NCBI): domain Eukaryota; kingdom Metazoa; phylum Chordata; class Amphibia; order Anura; family Bufonidae; genus Bufotes; species Bufotes viridis. The sequence goes on from CM065599.1 coordinate 69,374,038, forward strand.
GATAATGACACTGACACTCGGGGTACAGGATAATGACACTGACACTCGAGGGTACAGGATAATGACACTGACACTCGGGGTACAGGATAATGACACTGACACTTGGGGTACAGGATAATGACACTGACACTCGGGTACAGGATAATGACACTGACACTTGGGGTACAGGATAATGACACTTGGGGTACAGGATAATGACACTGACACTTGGGGTACAGGATAATGACACTGACACTCGGGGTACAGGATAATGACACTGACACTTGGGGTACAGGATAATGACGCTGACGCTTGGGGTACGGGATAATGACGCTGACACTCGGGGTACAGGATAATGACACTGACACTCGGGGTACAGGATAATGACACTGACACTCGGGGTACAGGATAATGACACTGACACTCGGGGTACAGGATAATGACACTGACACTTGGGGTACAGGATAATGACACTGACACTTGGGGTACAGGATAATGACACTGACACTTGGGTTACAGGATAATGACACTGACACTCGGGGTACAGGATAATGACACTGACACTGGGGTACAGGACGGTGACACTCGGGTACAGGATAATGACACTGACACTCGGGGTACAGGATAATGACACTGACACTTGGGGTACAGGATAATGACACTGACACTGGGGTACAGGATAATGACACTGACACTTGGGGTACAGGATAATGACGCTGACACTTGGGGTACAGGATAATGACACTGACACTCGGGGTACAGGATAATGACACTGACACTCGGGGTACAGGATAATGACACTGACACTCGGGGTACAGGATAATGACACTGACACTTGGGGTACAGGATAATGACACTGACACTTGGGGTACAGGATAATGACACTGACACTCGGGGTACAGGATAATGACACTGACACTTGGGGTACAGGATAATGACACTGACACTTGGGGTACAGGATAATGACACTGACACTTGGGGTACAGGATAATGACACTGACACTTGGGGTACAGGATAATGACACTGACACTCGGGGTACAGGATAATGACACTGACACTTGGGGTACAGGATAATGACACTGACACTTGGGGTACAGGATAATGACACTGACACTCGGGGTACAGGATAATGACACTGACACTCGGGGTACAGGATAATAACGCTGACACTTGGGGTACAGGATAATGACACTCGGGGTACAGGCTGATGACACTGACACTCGGGGTACAGGATAATGACACTTGGGGTACAGGATGATGACACTGACACTTGGGGTACAGGATAATGACACTGACACTCGGGGTACAGGATAATGACGCTGACACTTGGGGTACAGGATAACGACACTGACACTTGGGGTACAGGATAACGACACTGAGACTCGGGGTACAGGATAATGACGCTGACACTCGGGGTACAGGATAATGACACTCGGGGTACAGGATAATGACACTGACACTTGGGGTACAGGATAATGACACTGACACTCGGGGTACAGGATAATGACACTGACACTTGGGGTACAGGATAATGACACTGACACTCGGGGTACAGGATAATGACACTGACACTTGGGGTACAGGATAATGACACTGACACTTGGGGTACAGGATAATGACACTGACACTTGGAGTACAGGATAATGACACTGACACTTGGGGTACAGGATAATGACACTGACACTTGGGGTACAGGATAATGACACTGACACTTGGGGTACAGGATAATGACACTGACACTCGGGGTACAGGATAATGACACTGACACTTGGGGTACAGGATAATGACACTGACACTCGGGGTACAGGATAATGACACTGACACTTGGGGTACAGGATAATGACACTGACACTCGGGGTACAGGATAATGACACTGACACTTGGGGTACAGGATAACGACACTGACACTCGGGGTACAGGATAATGACACTGACACTTGGGGTACAGGATAACGACACTGACACTTGGGGTACAGGATAATGACACTTGGGGTACAGGATAATGACACTTGGGGTACAGGATAGTGACACTGACACTCGGGGTACAGGATGATGACACTGACACTCGGGGTACAGGATAATGACACTCGGGGTACAGGATAATGACACTTGGGGTACAGGATAATGACACTGACACTCGGGGTACAGGATAATGACACTGACACTTGGGGTACAGGATAATGACACTGACACTCGGGGTACAGGATAATGACACTGACACTCGGGGTACAGGATGATGACACTGACACTCGGGGTACAGGATAATGACACTCGGGGTACAGGATAATGACACTTGGGGTACAGGATAATGACACTGACACTCGGGGTACAGGATAATGACACTCGGGGTACAGGATAATGACACTTGGGGTACAGAATAATGACACTGACACTTGGGGTACAGGATAATGACACTGACACCTGGGGTGACAGATATTCCTGTTCATTTTTCCGCGGTTGTCAGCCTGTCAATCACATGACCTGGAGCGGTTGCTATGGAGCCAGGAGATGTCCGCCCGCTCATTCTGGACTGTTATATGAGGATACCCTCCACTTTATAATGGCTGACTCTGGTTGCCATTGGCGACGGCAATGTTCATGAATTTTGGCTACGAGAGAGCATTAGCCGGAGACATGACCGCCTCTTCTCACTGGTCAATCGCCTTAGAACTCAGGAAATGGCAATCTGCCCTCAACAAACATGTCCGACTTTTTATGACGCCTGCTCTGGTCACGTGGTGCTATCGGCCTGCTTTCTGATCCAACCGTGTATTGCCGTAGACGGGAGACGTCACCAGAGAGGGCGGGGTAAACTTCCGTCAATCATGTGGATGTGCGTGTTGTGATTGGGCATCGTCTCCGCAGAGGGCGGGAGCTTCCGTCGGCGGCTTGTTGGCTTCGGGATGACTTCCTGTGTGTGCTCGGAGCGGGGTGAGAGCTCCCGGTACCGGCCTGAAACGAGTGGCGCACAGTGAACCCCGACAGAACTGCCAATTATCCCTCGCATCCTCCGCGCTTCAGTCCCTCCCCTCACAGCTGTGTCCTCACTGCAGCACGTTCCTCATAGAGCCCCCATAGTATTATTCTGGGTGCCCAGTACTGCCCTTAACCCTTTCAGCTCAGCCGGGGGTACCCCATCCTCCTCATATGGCCTATACCTAGGACCTGGGGTACCCCTCCTTCCTCCTAGCCCCCCCCCATAGAGCCTAGTGTACCCCATTTTCTGTGTAGCCCCCCAAACCCTGCGGGGACCCCTTATGCTTTGTGTAGACACCCCCTTACTAGTCCTGTAGAGCGGAGGCCCCCTTTATACTCCCCGCTCTCCACCCCCCTTCCTTTAAATGTCTGGTGAGTTGTCGACTAGAAGTCGCTGCTCCCCAAAACCGACCGCCCGGAGCGCCCCCTATTGACAGCCGGACCCCCGACGCCTCGAAAATGGAGCAGAAATCCAAAGGCAAGCTGCTGATCTCCACCAGTCTGGACGCCAAAGATGAGCTGGAGGAGGTAACGCAGGGGAGGGGAACGCCCGCTGTCGTCAGATGTCCTCTGGGTACCGGAGTGTTGTCAGGACAGGGTGCTTTACATTAGATCTGTCTGTAGAAGCCCCTGACATTTAAAGGGATGGTCCATAGGATGACGCACCGCGGGGACCAGCAAAGACCCCTGATTGGCTGCAGCAATACTGACCTGAGCAGCAGGGAGCAGTCTGGTTGCACGCCCCTCTTTATTAATGGATAAGCATTGGTAACCCCAGCCCTTAGATCTACTGATGTTGTTCCCAGTTGCCATAGTGACCAGTTCCGATTGACCGAGTTCGAGATGCGCAACAGCGAATTAGGTCGTCGACCTGTAATGAGGCGTCAGCGCCGCCAATCCAACCGCAGCGTAAAGAGGAACCGCCAGAAAGTAAAATGGTGGATTGAAGTGTACAGATGGGATGGGACCCCCAGGGGCCACAGTCCCGCTGACACCTCAGGGCACCTGGCCAGGACCCCAGTGAGGTAAATAAGGGACACCACAGGTTATCTGGTGACAGTGGCATCTGCCGGGGCTGTGGAAACAGGACCAATGAGCAAGCAGATGGATGTGAGGATGGCCCCGCCCCTGAGGATCTCATGTTCGCTCAGCCGCCTCCAGGTGACTATAATAAATGGTCCTTCACACCTGGCTGCCTCCTTTATCAGATGCTGTACTTTTATTTCTTTCCTTTGAACACTTTTACCACTTGTGTCCATATTGGAGAAGAGGTGAAAAGAAGTACAGCGTGTGATAAAGGAGGCAGCCAGGTGTGAACAGCACTTACGTGTGCGGCGAGGTCACATCTAGTCCGTGCAGTGGCGACCCATAGGACAAATACTGCTGCTATATACCGCCTGGGGTAAATGTAGCAGGATGAGACAAAGGCGGGGCCTGGGCCGTGTAGTGCAGGGGAGGTACAGAGGGCGGTGCCTGTGCTGTATAGTGCAGGGGAGGTACAGAGGGCGGGGCCTGGGCCGTATAGTGCAGGGGAGGTACAGAGGGTGGGGCCTCGGCCATATAGTACAGGGGAGGTACAGAGTGCGCGGCCTGTGCTGTATAGTGCAGTGGAGGTACAGAGGGTGGGGCCTGGGCTGTATAGTGCAGGGGAGGTACAGAGGGCGAGGCCTGTGCTGTATAGTGCAGGGGAGGTACAGAGGGCAGAGCCTGTGCTGTATAGTGCAGGGGAGGTACAGAGGGCGGGGCCTGTGCTGTATAGTGCAGGGGAGGTACAGAGGGCGGGGCCTGGGCCGTATAGTGCAGGGGAGGTACAGAGGGTGAGGCCTGGGCCGTATAGTGCAGGGGAGGTACAGAGGGCGGGGCCTGTGCTGTATAGTGCAGGGGAGGTACAGAGTGCGCGGCCTGTGCTGTATAGTGCAGGGGAGGTACAGAGGGTGAGGCCTGGGCCGTATAGTACAGGGGAGGTACAGAGGGCGGGGCCTGTGCTGTATAGTGCAGGGGAGGTACAGAGGGCGGGGCCTGGGCTGTATAGTACAGGGGAGGTACAGAGGGCGGAGCCTGTGCTGTATAGTGCAGGGGAGGTACAGAGGGCGAGGCCTGTGCTGTATAGTGCAGGGGAGGTACAGAGGGCGGGGCCTGTACTGTATAGTACAGGGGAGGTACAGAGGGCGGGGCCGTATAGTACAGGGGAGGTACGGAGGGCGGGGCCTGTGCTGTATAGTACAGGGGAGGTACAGAGGGCAGGGCCGTATAGTACAGGGGAGGTACAGAGGGCTGGGCCGTATAGTACAGGGGAGGTACGGAGGGCGGGGCCTGTGCTGTATAGTACAGGGGAGGTACAGAGGGCAGGGCCGTATAGTACAGGGGAGGTACAGAGGGCTGGGCCGTATAGTACAGGGGAGGTACAGAGGGCGGGGCCTGGGCCGTATAGTACAGGGGAGGTACAGAGGGCGGGGCCTGTGCCGTATAGTGCAGGGGAGGTACAGAGGCGAGGCCTGTGCTGTATAGTATAGGGGATGTACGGAGGGCGGGGCCTGTGCTGTATAGTACAGGGGGCGGGGCCTGGGCCGTATAGCGCAGGGGAGGTACAGAGGGCAGTGCCTGTGCCGTATAGTGCAGGGGAGGTACAGAGGGCGGGGCCTGTGCTGTATAGTACAGGGGAGGTACAGAGGGCGGGGCCTGGGCCGTATAGTACAGGGGAGGTACAGAGGGCAGGGCCTGGGCCGTATAGTACAGGGGACGTACAGAGGGCGGGGCCTGTGCCGTATAGTGCAGGGGATGTACGGAGGGCGGGGCCTGTGCTGTATAGTACAGGGGGCGGGGCCTGGGCCATATAGTACAGGGGAGGTACAGAGGGCGGGGCCTGTGCTGTATAGTACTGTGGGGTACAGAGGTTGGGGCCTGTGCTCTATAGTACAGGGGAGGTACAGAGGGTGGGGCCTGTGCCGTATAGTACATGGGAGGTACAGAGGGCGGGGCCTGTACTGTATAGTACAGGGAGGTACAGAGGGCGGGGCCTGTGCTGTATAGTACAGGGGAGGTACGGAGGGCGGGGCCTGTGCTGTATAGTGCAGGGGAGGTACAGAGGGCGGGGCCTGTGCTGTATAGTACGGGGGTGGTACAGAGGGCGGGGCCTGTGCTGTATAGTACGGGGGTGGTACAGAGGGCGGGGCCTGTGCTGTATAGTACGGGGGAGGTACAGAGGGCGGGGCCTGTGCTGTATAGTACAGGGGAGGTACAGAGGGCGGGGCCTGTGCTGTATAGTACAGGGGAGGTACGGAGGGCGGGGCCTGGGCCGTATAGTGCAGGGGATGTACGGAGGGCGGGGCCTGTGCTGTATAGTGCAGGGGAGGTACGGAGGGCGGGGCCTGGGCCGTATAGTGCAGGGGAGGTACAGAGGGCGGGGCCTGGGCTGTATAGTGCAGGGGAGGTACAGAGGGCGAGGCCTGTGCTGTATAGTACAGGGGAGGTACAGAGGGTGGGGCCTGGGCCGTATAGTACAGGGAAGGCGCAAGGGGCGGGGCCTGCACTGTACAGTAGAGAGGAGGTACAGATGGCGGGGCCTGTGCTATTTAGTACAGGGGAGGTACAAAGGGCGGGGCCTGTAGTGTCTGGTCTGCGGTGCACGCCCCCCTTTGGAGCGCTGTCAGGCTTTCATCCCGCCCTCCTTGGTTTCCTGTAATGAGGTGGTTCAGTGACTGCACTTTAGTACATTGTGGCCCCTGGTAGTGGCTGCTCTTAAATCCTATTAAATTGTGAAATTGCTGTGACGCGTTTCAGGCATTTTGCTGTTTTCTGACCGGTCTGACCCCGCTCTTTACTTCAGTGCCCGCTGCGGGCGGCGTGGAGCGGGCGAGGGCCCCATGAGGTGATGAGAAAGCGGTCAGACAAGACTGGGGTCACCTCATTAACTAAATTCTGGAGGCAGCGACGGTTCGCGGGGCCAGCGCCTCGTTAGTACCTCACACTTAACCCTTTGTTCCCAGTACTCAGCTTCCTTGTTATAGTATTATACGGTATTATAGATCAGTCCTGGCTGTAGTATTATACGGTATTATAGATCAGTCCCGGCTGTAGTATTATACGGTGTTATAGATCAGTCCTGGCTGTAGTATTATACGGTGTTATAGATCAGTCCCGGCTGTAGTATTATACGGTATTATAGATCAGTCCTGGCTGTAGTATTATACGGTATTATAGATCAGTCCTGGCTGTAGTATTATACGGTATTATAGATCAGTCCCGGCTGTAGTATTATACAGTATTATAGATGAGTCCTGGCTGTAGTATTACACGGTGTTATAGATCAGTCCCGGCTGTAGTATTATACAGTATTATAGATTAGTCCTGGCTGTAGTATTATACAGTATTATAGATCAGTCCCGGCTGTAGTATTATACGGTGTTATAGATCAGTCCCGGCTGTAGTATTATACGGTGTTATAGATCAGTCCCGGCTGTAGTATTATACGGTATTATAGATCAGTACCGGCTGTAGTATTATACAGTATTATAGATCAGTCCTGGCTGTAGTATTATACGGTATTATAGATCGGTCCTGGCTGTAGTATTATACGGTATTATAGATCAGTCCCGGCTGTAGTATTATACGGTATTATAGATCAGTCCTGGCTGTAGTATTGTACGGTATTATAGATCAGTCCCGGCTGTAGTATTATACGGTATTATAGATCGGTCCTGGCTGTAGTATTATACGGTGTTATAGATCAGTCCTGGCTGTAGTATTATACGGTATTATAGATGAGTCCTGGCTGTAGTATTATACGGTATTATAGATCAATCCTGGCTGTAGTATTATACGGTATTCTAGATCAGTCCCAGCTGTAGTATTATACGGTGTTATAGATCAGTACCGGCTGTAGTATTATACGGTATTATAGATCAGTCCCGGCTGTAGTATTATACGGTGTTATAGATGAGTCACGGCTGTAGTATTATACGGTATTATAGATCAGTACCGGCTGTAGTATTATACGGTATTATAGATCGGTCCTGGCTGTAGTATTATACGGTGTTATAGATCAGTCCTGGCTGTAGTATTATACGGTATTATAGATCGGTCCCGGCTGTAGTATTATACGGTATTATAGATCAGTCCTGGCTGTAGTATTATACGGTATTATAGATCAGTCCTGGCTGTAGTATTATACGGTATTATAGATCAGTCCTGGCTGTAGTATTATACGGTATTATAGATCAGTCCCGGCTGTAGTATTATACGGTATTATAGATCAGTCCCGGCTGTAGTATTATACGGTATTATAGATCAGTCCCGGCTGTAGTATTATACGGTATTATAGATCAGTCCTGGCTGTAGTATTATACGGTATTATAGATCAGTCCTGGCTGTAGTATTATACGGTATTATAGATCAGTCCTGGCTGTAGTATTATACGGTATTATAGATCAGTCCTGGCTGTAGTATTATACGGTATTATAGATCAGTCCTGGCGTAGTATACGGTATTATAGATCAGTCCCGGCTGTAGTATTATACGGTATTATAGATCAGTCCCGGCTGTAGTATTATACGGTATTATAGATCAGTCCCGGCTGTAGTATTATACGGTATTATAGATCAGTCCTGGCTGTAGTATTATACGGTATTATAGATCAGTCCCGGCTGTAGTATTATACGGTATTATAGATCAGTCCCGGCTGTAGTATTATACGGTATTATAGATCAGTCCTGGCTGTAGTATTATACGGTATTATAGATCAGTCCCGGCTGTAGTATTATACGGTATTATAGATCAGTCCTGGCTGTAGTATTATACGGTGTTATAGATCAGTCCTGGCTGTAGTATTATACGGTATTATAGATCAGTCCCGGCTGTAGTATTATACGGTATTATAGATCAGTCCCGGCTGTAGTATTATACGGTATTATAGATCAGTCCCGGCTGTAGTATTATACGGTATTATAGATCAGTCCCGGCTGTAGTATTATACGGTATTATAGATCAGTCCTGGCTGTAGTATTATACGGTATTATAGATCAGTCCCGGCTGTAGTATTATACGGTATTATAGATCAGTCCTGGCTGTAGTATTATACGGTATTATAGATCAGTCCCGGCTGTAGTATTATACGGTATTATAGATCAGTCCCGGCTGTAGTATTATACGGTATTATAGATCAGTCCCGGCTGTAGTATTATACGGTATTATAGATCAGTCCTGGCTGTAGTATTATACGGTATTATAGATCAGTCCTGGCTGTAGTATTATACGGTATTATAGATCAGTCCTGGCTGTAGTATTATACGGTATTATAGATCAGTCCCGGCTGTAGTATTATACGGTATTATAGATCAGTCCCGGCTGTAGTATTATACGGTATTATAGATCAGTCCCGGCTGTAGTATTATACGGTATTATAGATCAGTCCTGGCTGTAGTATTATACGGTATTATAGATCAGTCCTGGCTGTAGTATTATACGGTATTATAGATCAGTCCTGGCTGTAGTATTATACGGTATTATAGATCAGTCCCGGCTGTAGTATTATACGGTATTATAGATCAGTCCCGGCTGTAGTATTATACGGTATTATAGATCAGTCCCGGCTGTAGTATTATACGGTATTATAGATCAGTCCCGGCTGTAGTATTATACGGTATTATAGATCAGTCCTGGCTGTAGTATTATACGGTATTATAGATCAGTCCTGGCTGTAGTATTATACGGTATTATAGATCAGTCCCGGCTGTAGTATTATACGGTATTATAGATCAGTCCCGGCTGTAGTATTATACGGTATTATAGATCAGTCCCGGCTGTAGTATTATACGGTATTATAGATCAGTCCCGGCTGTAGTATTATACGGTATTATAGATCAGTCCTGGCTGTAGTATTATACGGTATTATAGATCAGTCCTGGCTGTAGTATTATACGGTATTATAGATCAGTCCCGGCTGTAGTATTATACGGTATTATAGATCAGTCCCGGCTGTAGTATTATACGGTATTATAGATCAGTCCCGGCTGTAGTATTATACGGTATTATAGATCAGTCCCGGCTGTAGTATTATACGGTATTATAGATCAGTCCTGGCTGTAGTATTATACGGTATTATAGATCAGTCCCGGCTGTAGTATTATACGGTATTATAGATCAGTCCCGGCTGTAGTATTATACGGTATTATAGATCAGTCCCGGCTGTAGTATTATACGGTATTATAGATCAGTCCCGGCTGTAGTATTATACGGTATTATAGATCAGTCCTGGCTGTAGTATTATACGGTATTATAGATCAGTCCTGGCTGTAGTATTATACGGTATTATAGATCAGTCCCGGCTGTAGTATTATACGGTATTATAGATCAGTCCCGGCTGTAGTATTATACGGTATTATAGATCAGTCCTGGCTGTAGTATTATACGGTATTATAGATCAGTCCCGGCTGTAGTATTATACGGTATTATAGATCAGTCCCGGCTGTAGTATTATACGGTATTATAGATCAGTCCCGGCTGTAGTATTATACGGTATTATAGATCAGTCCCGGCTGTAGTATTATACGGTATTATAGATCAGTCCTGGCTGTAGTATTATACGGTATTATAGATCAGTCCTGGCTGTAGTATTATACGGTATTATAGATCAGTCCCGGCTGTAGTATTATACGGTATTATAGATCAGTCCCGGCTGTAGTATTATACGGTATTATAGATCAGTCCCGGCTGTAGTATTATACGGTATTATAGATCAGTCCCGGCTGTAGTATTATACGGTATTATAGATCAGTCCCGGCTGTAGTATTATACGGTATTATAGATCAGTCCCGGCTGTAGTATTATACGGTATTATAGATCAGTCCTGGCTGTAGTATTATACGGTATTATAGATCAGTCCTGGCTGTAGTATTATACGGTATTATAGATCAGTCCCGGCTGTAGTATTATACGGTATTATAGATCAGTCCCGGCTGTAGTATTATACGGTGTTATAGATCGGTCCCGGCTGTAGTATTACATGGTGTTATAGATCAGTACCGGCTGTAGTATTATACGGTGTTATAGATCAGTACCGGCTGTAGTATTATACGGTATTATAGATCAGCCCCGGCTGTAGTATTATACGGTATCATAGATCAGTCCTGGCTGTAGTATTATACGGTATTATTGATCAGTCCCGGCTGTAGTATTATACGGTATTATAGATCGGTCCTGGCTGTAGTATTATACGGTATTATAGATCAATCCTGGCTGTAGTATTATACAGTATTATAGATCAGTCCCGGCTGTAGTATTATACGGTATTATAGATCAGTCCCGGCTGTAGTATTATACGGTATTATAGATCGGTCCTGGCTGTAGTATTATACGGTATTATAGATCAATCCTGGCTGTAGTATTATACAGTATTATAGATCAGTCCCGGCTGTGGTATTATACGGTATTATAGATCAGTCCCGGCTGTAGTATTATACGGTATTATAGATCGGTCCCAGCTGTAGTATTATACGGTATTATAGATCGGTCCCGGCTGTAGTATTATACGGTATTATAGATCAGTCCCGGCTGTAGTATTATACGGTATTATAGATCGGTCCCGGCTGTAGTATTATACGGTATTATAGATCAGTCCTGGCTGTGGTATTATACGGTATTATAGATCGGTCCCAGCTGTAGTATTATACGGTATTATAGATCAGTCCCGGCTGTAGTATTATACGGTATTATAGATGAGTCCCGGCTGTAGTATTATACGGTATTATAGATCGGTCCCGGCTGTAGTATTATACGGTATTACGGTTCAGCACGCTGTATGGTACCTGCGGTAGGGAAGGGGTTATCGGCCCCTCTTCCCTGCTTCCATGTAATTGGTGGCCCCTCGTACGGCATCAGGGAGTCTCTTTGTTCTCCTCTCGGGGCCCGCAGGAGCTGTTCCTGCGCTCGGATGCGGCTCAAAGGGAATGTGTAATTCTGACTTTCCTCGGCGCGGCCGTCACCGGTGAAGACGCCGCTCTCTGCGCGGATAATGAGCCGCTTTGATGCCGTAACCCAGATTCCTGTAACCCCTTCATCCCCAGCAGCTGCCTCATAGATGATAGGCGGTGCCGCTCTCCATTATCAGGAGTCAGTGCAGGGGCCCCAACCTCGGCACCCTGCGTACCCCCGGGGCCACAGTGTAGTAACCTAACCCCTTTAAGGTGGGGAAATGTGTGTGGAGTCTGACCTCTACATGTGTACCCCAGAATACCTGCACCCTAATGTATGGAGTCTGACCCCTTATACATGTGTACCCCAGAATACCTGCACCCCAATGTATGCGGAGTCTGACCCCTCTCTACATGTGTACCCCAGAATACCTGCACCCCAATGTGTGCAGAGTCTGACCCCCCTCTACATGTGTACCCCAGAATACCTGCACCCCAATGTATGCGGAGTCTGACCCCCCCTTATACATGTGTACCCCAGAATACCTGCACCCCAATGTATGCGGAGTCTGACCCCCCTATACATGTGTACCCCAGAATACCTGCACCCCAATGTATGTGGAGTCTGACCCCCCTCTACATGTGTACCCCAAAATACCTGCACCCCAATGTATGCGGAGTCTGACCCCTTATGTGTACCCCAGAATACCTGCACCCCAATGTATGCGGAGTCTGACCCCTCTACATGTGTACTCCCAGAATACCTGCACTCTAATGTATGCGGAGTCTGACCCTCTACATGTGTACCCCAGAATACCTGCACCCCAATGTATGCGGAGTCTGACCCCTTATACATGTGTACCCCAGAATACCTGCACCCCAATGTATGCGGAGTCTGACCCCTCTACATGTGTACCCCAGAATACCTGCACCCCAATGTATGCAGAGTCTGACCCCCCCTCTACATGTGTACCCCAGAATACCTGCACCCCAATGTATGCGGAGTCTGACCCCTTATACAGGTGTACCCCAGAATACCTGCACCCCAGTGTATGCGGAGTCTGACCCCCCTCTACATGTGTACCCCAGAATACCTGCACCCCAATGTATGCGGAGTCTAACCGCCCTCTACATGTGTACCCCAGAATACCTGCACCCCAATGTATGCAGAGTCTGACCCTCTACATGTGTACCCCAGAATACCTGCACTCCCAATGTATGCGGAGTCTGACCCTCTACATGTGTACCCCAGAATACCTGCACCCCAATGTATGCAGAGTCTGACCCCTCTACATGTGTACCCCAGAATACCTGCACTCCAATGTATGCGGAGTCTGACCCTCTACATGTGTACCCCAGAATACCTGCACCCCAATGTATGTGGAGTCTGACCCTCTACATGTGTACCCCAGAATACCTGCACCCCAATGTATGTGGAGTCTGACCCTCTACATGTGTACCCCAGAATACCTGCACCCCAATGTATGCGGAGTCTGACCCCCTCTACATGTGTACCCCAGAATACCTGCACTCCCAATGTATGCGGAGTCTGACCCTCTACATGTGTACCCCAGAATACCTGCACCCCAATGTATGCGGAGTCTGACCCCTCTACATGTGTACCCCAGAATACCTGCACCCCAATGTATGCGGAGTCTGACCCCTCTACATGTGTACCCCAGAATACCTGCACCCCAATGTATGCGGAGTCTGACCCTCTACATGTAGTACCCCAGAATACCTGCACCCCAATGTATGCGGAGTCTGACCCTCTACATGTGTACCCTAGAATACCTGCACCCCAATGTATGCGGAGTCTGACCCCTCTACATGTGTACCCCAGAATACCTGCACCCCAATGTATGCGGAGTCTGACCCCTCTACATGTGTACCCCAGAATACCTGCACCCCAATGTATGCGGAGTCTGACCCCTCTACATGTGTACCCCAGAATACCTGCACCCCAATGTATGCGGAGTCTGACCCCTCTCTACATGTGTACCCCAGAATACCTGCACCCCAATGTATGTGGAGTCTGACCTCTCTACATGTGTACCCCAGAATACCTGCACCCCAATGTATGCGGAGTCTGACCCCCCCTCTACTTGTGTACCCCAGAATACCTGCACCCCAATGTATGCGGAGTCTGACCCCCCTCTACATGTGTACCCCAGAGTACCTGCACCCCAATGTATGCGGAGTCTGACCCCTCTACATGTGTACCCCAGAATACCTGCACCCCAATGTATGCGGAGTCTGACCCCTCTACATGTGTACCCCAGAGTACCTGCACCCCAATGTATGTGGAGTCTGACCCCCTCTCTACATGTGTACCCCAGAATACCTGCACCCCAATGTATGCGGAGTCTGACCCCTTATACATGTGTACCCCAGAATACCTGCACCCCAATGTATGCGGAGTCTGACCCCTCTCTACATGTGTACCCCAGAGTACCTGCACCCCAATGTATGTGGAGTCTGACCCTCTCTACATGTGTACCCCAGAATACCTGCACCCCAATGTATGCGGAGTCTGACCCCTTATACATGTGTACCCCAGAATACCTGCACCCCAATGTATGTGGAGTCTGACCCCTCTACATGTGTACCCCAGAATACCTGCACCCTTATTTATCAGCTGAATGTCCCGTCTGTTTGCTCTCCGCTCATGTTCTGGGTATGTTCTGTATTTCAGAGGCTGGAGCGATGCATGACACTGGTGACTTCCATGACGAGCGGCGTCTCTGAAAGGGAGGCCAACGATGCGCTGAACGCTTATGTAAGTAACCTTATTACCCCCTGCGCCCCATCATCTCCTGTGGGGTTCTGTAGGACAGGAGAATACAGTCTATTGCTCCCTGTTATCAGCCATTTCAGGGGAGAGGATGACTGTAGGACAGGAGAATACAGTCTATTGCTCCCTGTTATCAGCCATTTCAGGAGAGAGGATGACTGTAGGACAGGAGAATACAGTCTATTGCCACCTGTTATCAGCCATTTCAGGGGAGAGGATGACTGTAGGACAGGAGAATACAGTCTATTGCTCCCTGTTATCAGCCATTTCAGGGGAGAGGATGACTGTAGGACAGGAGAATACAGTCTATTGCCCCCTGTTATCAGCCATTTCAGAGGAGAGGATGACTGTAGGACAGGAGAATACAGTCTATTGCTCCCTGTTATCAGCCATTTCAGGGGAGAGGATGACTGTAGGACAGGAGAATACAGTCTATTGCCCCCTGTTATCAGCCATTTCAGGGGAGAGGATGACTGTAGGACAGGAGAATACAGTCTATTGCTCCCTGTTATCAGCCATTTCAGGGGAGAGGATGACTGTAGGACAGGAGAATACAGTCTATTGCCCCCTGTTATCAGCCATTTCAGGGGAGAGGATGACTGTAGGACAGGAGAATACAGTCTATTGCCCCCTGTTATCAGCCATTTCAGGGGAGAGGATGACTGTAGGACAGGAGAATACAGTCTATTGCCCCTGTTATCAGCCATTTCAGGGGAGAGGATGACTGTAGGACAGGAGAATACAGTCTATTGCCCCCTGTTATCAGCCATTTCAGGGGAGAGGATGACTGTAGGACAGGAGAATACAGTCTATTGCTCCCTGTTATCAGCCATTTCAGGGGAGAGGATGACTGTAGGACAGGAGAATACAGTCTATTGCCCCTGTTATCAGCCATTTCAGGGGAGAGGATGACTGTAGGACAGGGGAATACAGTCTATTGCCTCCTGTTATCAGCCATTTCAGGGGAGAGGATGACTGTAGGACAGGAGAATACAGTCTATTGTCCCCTGTTATCAGCCATTTCAGGGGAGAGGATGACTGTAGGACAGGAGAATACAGTCTATTGCCCCCTGTTATCAGCCATTTCAGGGGAGAGGATGACTGTAGGACAGGAGAATACAGTCTATTGCCCCCTGTTATCAGCCATTTCAGGGGAGAGGATGACTGTAGGACAGGAGAATACAGTCTATTGCTCCCTGTTATCAGCCATTTCAGGGGAGAGGATGACTGTAGGACAGGAGAATACAGTCTATTGCTCCCTGTTATCAGCCATTTCAGGGGAGAGGATGACTGTAGGACAGGAGAATACAGTCTATTGCCCCTGTTATCAGCCATTTCAGGGGAGAGGATGACTGTAGGACAGGAGAATACAGTCTATTGCCCCCTGTTATCAGCCATTTCAGGGAGAGGATGACTGTAGGACAGGAGAATACAGTCTATTGTCCCCTGTTATCAGCCATTTCAGGGGAGAGGATGACTGTAGGACAGGAGAATACAGTCTATTGCCCCTGTTATCAGCCATTTCAGGGAGAGGATGACTGTAGCGACAGGAGAATACAGTCTATTGCCCCTGTTATCAGCCATTTCAGGGGAGAGGATGACTGTAGGACAGGAGAATACAGTCTATTGCCCCTGTTATCAGCCATTTCAGGGGAGAGGGTGACTGTAGAACAGGAGAATACAGTCTATTGCCCCTGTTATCAGCCATTTCAGGGGAGAGGATGACTGTAGGACAAGAGAATACAGTCTATTGCTCCCTGTTATCAGCCATTTCAGGGGGAGAGGATGACTGTAGAACAGGAGAATACAGTCTATTGCTCCCTGTTATCAGCCATTTCAGGGGAGAGGATGACTGTAGGACAGGAGAATACAATCTATTGCCCCTGTTATCAGCCATTTCAGGGAGAGGATGACTGTAGGACAGGAGAATACAGTCTATTGCCCCTGTTATCAGCCAGTTCAGGGAGAGGATGACTGTAGGACAGGAGAATACAGTCTATTACCCCCTGTTATCAGCCATTTCAGGGGAGAAGATGACTGTAGGACAGGAGAATACAGTCTATTGCTCCCTGTTATCAGCCATTTCAGGGGAGGATGACTGTAGGACAGGAGAATACAATCTATTGCCCCTGTTATCAGCCATTTCAGGGGAGAGGATGACTGTAGGACAGGAGAATACAGTCTATTGCTCCCTGTTATCAGCAATTTCAGGGAGAGGATGACTGTAGGACAGGAGAATACAGTCTATTGCCCCTGTTATCAGCCATTTCAGGGGAGAGGGTGACTGTAGGACAGGAGAATACAGTCTATTGCCCCTGTTATCAGCCATTTCAGGGGAGAGGATGACTGTAGGACAGGAGAATGCAGTCTATTGCCCCCTGTTATCAGCCATTTCAGGGGAGAGGATGACTGTAGGACAGGAGAATACAGTCTATTGTCCCCTGTTATCAGCCATTTCAGGGGAGAGGATGACTGTAGGACAGGAGAATACAGTCTATTGCCCCCTGTTATCAGCCATTTCAGGGGAGAGGATGACTGTACGACAGGAGAATACAGTCTATTGCCCCCTGTTATCAGCCATTTCAGGGGAGAGGATGACTGTAGGACAGGAGAATACAGTCTATTGCCCCCTGTTATCAGCCATTTCAGGGGAGAGGGTGACTGTAGAACAGGAGAATACAGTCTATTGCCCCCTGTTATCAGCCATTTCAGGGGAGAGGATGACTGTAGGACAAGAGAATACAGTCTATTGCTCCCTGTTATCAGCCATTTCAGGGGAGAGGATGACTGTAGAACAGGAGAATACAGTCTATTGCTCCCTGTTATCAGCCATTTCAGGGGAGAGGATGACTGTAGGACAGGAGAATACAATCTATTGCCCCTGTTATCAGCCATTTCAGGGGAGAGGATGACTGTAGGACAGGAGAATACAGTCTATTGCCCCTGTTATCAGCCAGTTCAGGGAGAGGATGACTGTAGGACAGGAGAATACAGTCTATTACCCCCTGTTATCAGCCATTTCAGGGGAGAAGATGACTGTAGGACAGGAGAATACAGTCTATTGCTCCCTGTTATCAGCCATTTCAGGGGAGGATGACTGTAGGACAGGAGAATACAATCTATTGCCCCTGTTATCAGCCATTTCAGGGGAGAGGATGACTGTAGGACAGGAGAATACAGTCTATTGCTCCCTGTTATCAGCAATTTCAGGGGAGAGGATGACTGTAGGACAGGAGAATACAGTCTATTGCCCCCTGTTATCAGCCATTTCAGGGGAGAGGGTGACTGTAGGACAGGAGAATACAGTCTATTGCCCCTGTTATCAGCCATTTCAGGGGAGAGGATGACTGTAGGACAGGAGAATGCAGTCTATTGCCCCCTGTTATCAGCCATTTCAGGGGAGAGGATGACTGTAGGACAGGAGAATACAGTCTATTGTCCCCTGTTATCAGCCATTTCAGGGGAGAGGATGACTGTAGGACAGGAGAATACAGTCTATTGCCCCTGTTATCAGCCATTTCAGGGGAGAGGATGACTGTACGACAGGAGAATACAGTCTATTGCCCCTGTTATCAGCCATTTCAGGGGAGAGGATGACTGTAGGACAGGAGAATACAGTCTATTGCCCCCTGTTATCAGCCATTTCAGGGGAGAGGGTGACTGTAGAACAGGAGAATACAGTCTATTGCCCCCTGTTATCAGCCATTTCAGGGGAGAGGATGACTGTAGGACAAGAGAATACAGTCTATTGCTCCCTGTTATCAGCCATTTCAGGGAGAGGATGACTGTAGAACAGGAGAATACAGTCTATTGCTCCCTGTTATCAGCCATTTCAGGGGAGAGGATGACTGTAGGACAGGAGAATACAATCTATTGCCCCCTGTTATCAGCCATTTCAGGGGAGAGGATGACTGTAGGACAGGAGAATACAGTCTATTGCCCCTGTTATCAGCCAGTTCAGGGGAGAGGATGACTGTAGGACAGGAGAATACAGTCTATTACCCCCTGTTATCAGCCATTTCAGGGGAGAAGATGACTGTAGGACAGGAGAATACAGTCTATTGCTCCCTGTTATCAGCCATTTCAGGGGAGGATGACTGTAGGACAGGAGAATACAATCTATTGCCCCCTGTTATCAGCCATTTCAGGGGAGAGGATGACTGTAGGACAGGAGAATACAGTCTATTGCTCCCTGTTATCAGCAATTTCAGGGGAGAGGATGACTGTAGGACAGGAGAATACAGTCTATTGCCCCTGTTATCAGCCATTTCAGGGGAGAGGGTGACTGTAGGACAGGAGAATACAGTCTATTGCCCCTGTTATCAGCCATTTCAGGGGAGAGGATGACTGTAGGACAGGAGAATACAGTCTATTGCCCCTGTTATCAGCCATTTCAGGGGAGAGGATGACTGTAGGACAGGAGAATACAGTCTATTGCCCCCTGTTATCAGCCATTTCAGGGGAGAGGATGACTGTAGGACAGGAGAATACAGTCTATTGCCCCTGTTATCAGCCATTTCAGGGGAGAGGATGACTGTAGGACAGGAGAATACAGTCTATTGCTCCCTGTTATCAGCCATTTCAGGGAGAGGATGACTGTAGGACAGGAGAATACAGTCTATTGCCCCCTGTTATCAGCCATTTCAGGGGAGAGGATGACTGTAGGACAGGAGAATACAGTCTATTGCCCCTGTTATCAGCCATTTCAGGGAGAGGATGACTGTAGGACAGGAGAATACAGTCTATTGCCCCCTGTTATCAGCCATTTCAGGGGAGAGGATGACTGTAGGACAGGAGAATACAGTCTATTGCTCCTGTTATCAGCCATTTCAGAGGAGAGGATGACTGTAGGACAGGAGAATACAGTCTATTGCCCCTGTTATCAGCCATTTCAGGGGAGAGGATGACTGTAGGACAGGAGAATACAGTCTATTGCCCCTGTTATCAGCCATTTCAGAGGAGAGGATGACTGTAGGACAGGAGAATACAGTCTATTGCCCCCTGTTATCAGCCATTTCAGGGGAGAGGATGACTGTAGGACAGGAGAATACAGTCTATTGCTCCCTGTTATCAGCCATTTCAGGGAGAGGATGACTGTAGGACAGGAGAATACAGTCTATTGCTCCCTGTTATCAGCCATTTCAGGGGAGAGGATGACTGTAGGACAGGAGAATACAGTCTATTGCTCCCTGTTATCAGCCATTTCAGGGGAGAGGATGACTGTAGGACAGGAGAATACAGTCTATTGCTCCCTGTTATCAGCCATTTCAGGGGAGAGGATGACTGTAGGACAGGAGAATACAGTCTATTGCCCCTGTTATCAGCCATTTCAGGGGAGAGGATGACTGTAGGACAGGAGAATACAGTCTATTGCTCCCTGTTATCAGCCATTTCAGGGGAGAAGATGACTGTAGGACAGGAGAATACAGTCTATTGCTCCCTGTTATCAGCCATTTCAGGGGAGGATGACTGTAGGACAGGAGAATACAATCTATTGCCCCCTGTTATCAGCCATTTCAGGGGAGAGGATGACTGTAGGACAGGAGAATACAATCTATTGCCCCCTGTTATCAGCCATTTCAGGGGAGAGGATGACTGTAGGACAGGAGAATACGGTCTATTGCTTCCTGTTATCAGACATTTCAGGGGGAGGATGACTGTAGGACAGGAGAATACAATCTATTGCCCCCTGTTATCAGCCATTACAGGGGAGAGGATGACTGTAGGACAGGAGAATACAGTCTATTGCCCCCTGTTATCAGCCATTTCAGGGGGAGGATGACTGTAGGACAGGAGAATACAATCTATTGCCCCCTGTTATCAGCCATTACAGGGGAGAGGATGACTGTAGGACAGGAGAATACAGTCTATTGCCCCCTGTTATCAGCCATTTCAGAGGGGAGGATGACTGTAGGACAGGAGAATACAGTCTATTGCCCCCTGTTATCAGCCATTTCAGGGGAGAGGATGACTGTAGGACAGGAGAATACAGTCTATTGCCCCCCGTTATCAGACATTTCAGAGGAGAGGATGACTGTAGGACAGGAGTATACAGTCTATTGCTCCCTGTTATCAGCCATTTCAGGGGAGAGGATGACTGTAGGACAGGAGAATACAGTCTATTGCTCCCTGTTATCAGACATTTCAGTGGAGAGGATGACTGTAGGACAGGAGAATACAGTCTATTGCCCCCTGTTATCAGCCATTTCAGGGGAGAGGATGACTGTAGGACAGGAGAATACAGTCTATTGCTCCATGTTATCAGCCATTTCAGGGGAGAGGATGACTGTAGGACAGGAGAATACAGTCTATTGCTCCCTGTTATCAGCCATTTCAGGGGAGAGGATGACTGTAGGACAGGAGAACACAGTCTATTGCTCACTGTTATCAGCCATTTCAGGGGAGAGGATGACTGTAGGACAGAAGAATACAGTCTATTGCCCCGTTATCAGCCATTTCAGGGGGAAGATGACTGTAGGACAGGAGAATACAATCTATTGCCCCCTGTTATCAGCCATTTCAGGGGAGAGGATGACTGTAGGACAGGAGAATACAGTCTATTGCTCCCTGTTATCAGCCATTTCAGGGGAGAGGATGACTGTAGGACAGGAGAATACAGTCTATTGCTCCCTGTTATCAGCCATTACAGGGGAGAGGATGACTGTAGGACAGGAGAATACAATCTATTGCCCCCTGTTATCAGCCATTTCAGGGGAGAGGATGACTGTAGGACAGGAGAATACAGTCTATTGCCCCCTGTTATCAGCCATTTCAGGGGACAGGATTACTGTAGGACAGGAGAATACAGTCTATCGCCCCCTGTTATCAGCCATTTCAGAGGAGGTGATGACTGTAGGACAGGAGAATACATTCTATTGCCCCCTGTTATCAGCCATTTCAGGGTAGAGGATGATTGTAGGACTGGAGAATACAGTCTATTGCCCCCTGTTATCAGCCATTTCAGGGGAGAGGATGACTGTAGGACAGTAGAATACATTCTATTGCTCCCTGTTATCAGCCATTTCAGGGGAGAGGATGACTGTAGGACAGGAGAATACAGTCTATTGCCCCTGTTAACAGCCATTTCAGGGGAGAGGATGACTGTAGGACAGGAGAATACAGTCTATTGCCCCCTGTTATCTGCCATTTCAGGGGAGAGGATGACTGTAGGACAGGAGAATACAGTCTATTGCCCCCTGTTATCAGCCATTTCAGGGGGGAGGATGACTGTAGGACAGGAGAATACAGACTATTGCCCCCTGTTATCAGCCATTTCAGGGTAGAGGATGATTGTAGGACTGGAGAATACAGTGTATTGCCCCCTGTTATCAGCCATTTCAGGGGAGAGGATGACTGTAGGACAGTAGAATACATTCTATTGCTCCCTGTTATCAGCCATTTCAGGGGAGAGGATGACTGTAGGACAGGAGAATACAGTCTATTGCCCCTGTTAACAGCCATTTCAGGGGAGAGGATGACTGTAGGACAGGAGAATACAGTCTATTGCCCCCTGTTATCTGCCATTTCAGGGGAGAGGATGACTGTAGGACAGGAGAATACAGTCTATTGCCCCCTGTTATCAGCCATTTCAGGGGAGAGGATGACTGTAGGACAGGAGAATACAGTCTATTGCCCCTGTTAACAGCCATTTCAGGGGAGAGGATGACTGTAGGACAGGAGAATACAGTCTATTGCCCCCTGTTATCTGCCATTTCAGGGGAGAGGATGACTGTAGGACAGGAGAATACAGTCTATTGCCCCCTGTTATCAGCCATTTCAGGGGGGAGGATGACTGTAGGACAGGAGAATACAGACTATTGCCCCCTGTTATCAGCCATTTCAGGGGAGAGGATGACTGTAGAACTGGAGAATACAGTCTATTGCTTCCTGTTATCAGCCATTTCAGGGGAGAGGATGACTGTAGGACAGGAGAATACAGTCTATTGCCCCCCTGTTATCAGCCATTTCAGGGGAGAGGATGACTGTAGGACAGGAGAATACAGTCTATTGCCCCCTGTTATCAGCCATTTCAGGGGAGAGGATGACTGTAGAACTGGAGAATACAGTCTATTGCCCCCTGTTATCAGCCATTTCAGGGGAGAGGATGACTGTAGGACAGGAGAATACAGTCTATTGCCCCCCTGTTATCAGCCATTTCGGGGGAGAGGATGACTGTAGGGCAGGAGAATACAGTGTATTGCCCCCCTGTTATCAGCCATTTCAGGGGAGAGAATGACTGTAGGACAGGAGAATACAGTCTATTGCTCCCTGTTATCAGCCATTTCAGGGGAGAGGACGACTGTAGGACAGGAGAATACAGTCTATTGCCCCCTGTTATCAGCCATTTCAGGGGAGAGGATGACTGTAGGACAGGAGAATACAGTCTATTGCTCCTGTTATCAGCCATTTCAGGGGAGAGGATGACTGTAGGACAGGAGAATACAGTCTATTGCCCCCTGTTATCAGCCATTTCAGGGGAGAGGATGACTGTAGGACAGGAGAATACAGTCTATTGCCCCCTGTTATCAGCCATTTCAGGGGAGAGGATGACTGTAGGACAGGAGAATACAGTCTATTGCCCCCTGTTATCAGCCATTTCAGGGGAGAGGATGACTGTAGGACAGGAGAATACAGTCTATTGCTCTCTGTTATCAGCCATTTCAGGGGAGAGGATGACTGTAGGACAGCAGAATACAGTCTATGGCCCCCTGTTATCAGCCATTTCAGAGGAGAGGATGACTGTAGGACAGGAGAATACAGTCTATTGACCCCTGTTATCAGCCATTTCAGAGGAGAGGATGACTGTAGGACAGGAGAATACAGTCTATTGACCCCTGTTATCAGTCATTTCAGAGGGAAGGATGACTGTAGGACAGGAAAATACAGTCTATTGCCCGCTGTTATCAGCCATTTCAGGGGAGAGGATGACTGTAGGACAGGAGAATACAGTCTATTGCCCCCTGTTATCAGCCATTTCAGGGGAGAGAATGAATGTAGGACAGGAGAATACAGTCTATTGCTCCCTGTTATCAGCCATTTCAGGGGAGAGGATGACTGTAGGACAGGAGAATACAATCTATTGCCCCCTGTCTATTGTCCTACAGTCATCCTCTCTCCTGAAATGGCTGATAACAGGAGCAATAGACTGTATTCTCTCATCCTACAGTCATCTCCTGAAATGGCTGATAACAGGCAATAGATCGTATTCTCCTGTCTACAGTCATCTCCTGAATGGCTGATATCAGGCAGCAGACGTACTCTCCTGTTCTACAGTCATTCTCCTGAAATGGCTGATAACGAGGGCAATAGACTGTATTCTCGTCCTACAGTCATCCTCCCATGAAATGGCTGATAACTGAGGGCAATAGACTGTGTCCTCTGTCCTACAGTCATCTTCACCTGAGAATGGCTGATGACAGGAAGCAATAGACTGTATTCTCCTGTCCTCAGTCATCCTCCCTGAGAGGATGGCTGATAACAGGGAGCAATGAGTCATATTCTCCTGTTGTCAGTCCTTCCCTGGAAATGGCTGATGACAAGGAGCAATAGATCGTATTCTCCTGTCCTGTCAGTCATCTCCTGAGAATGGCTGATACGCAGGAGACACAGATTGTATTCTCCTGTCTACAGTCATCTCCCTGAAATGGCTGATAACAGGAGCAATGACTGCTTCTACCTGCCAGTCATCCTCTTCCTGAAGTGGCTGATAACAGGGGCAACAGACTGATTCTCCTGTCCACAGTCATCCTCCCTGAAATGGCTGATACAGGGGCAATAGACTGCTGCTCCCTGTCCTACAGTCATCTTCACTGAAATGACTGATGACAGGGAGACTACCAGATCTATGCTCCGCCTATCAGTCATCTTCTCCTTGAAATGGCTGATAACTAGGGCAATAGACTCAGCATTCTCCTGTCCTGTTAGTCAGCCTTCTTCCTGAAATGGCTGATAACAGGGGCAATAGACTGTATTCTCCTGTCCTACAGTCATCTTCCTCTGAAATGGCTGATAACAGGAGCAATAGTCTATTCTCCTGTTATCATCCTTCCTGGGTACAGGACGACTGTATTCTCCGTACAGTCTATTGCCCCCTGTTATCAGCCATTTCAGGGGAGAGGATGACTGTAGGACAGGAGAATACAGTCTATTGCCCCCTGTTATCAGCCATTTCAGGAGAGAGGATGACTGTAGGACAGGAGAATACAGTCTATTTTCCCCTGTTATCAGCCATTCCAGGGGAGAGGATGACTGTAGGACAGGAGAATACAGTCTATTGCCTCCTGTTATTAGCCATTTCAGGGGAGAGGATGACTGTAGGACAGGAGAATACAGTCTATTGCCCCCTATTATCAGCCATTTCAGGGGAGAGGATGACTGTAGGACAGGAGAATACAGTCTTTTGCTCCCTGTTATCAGCCATTTCAGGGGAGAGGATGACTGTAGGACAGGAGAATACAATCTATTGCCCCCTGTTATCAGCCATTTCAGGGGAGAGGATGACTGTAGGACAGGAAAATACAGTCTATTGCTCCCTGTTATCAGCCATTTCAGGGGAGAGGATGACTGTAGGACAGGAGAATACAGTCTATTACCCCCTGTTATCAGCCATTTCAGGGGAGAGGATGACTGTAGGACAGGAGAATACAATCTATTGCCCCCTGTTATCAGCCATTTCAGGAGAGAGTATGACTGTAGGACAGGAGAATACAGTCTATTGCTCCCTGTTATCAGCCATTTCAGGGGAGAGGATGACTGTAGGACAGGAGAATACAGTCTATTGCCCCCCTGTTATCAGCCATTTCAGGGGAGAGGATGACTGTAGGACAGGAGAATACAATCTATTGCCCCCCTGTTATCAGCCATTTCAGGGGAGAGGATGACTGTAGGACAGGAGAATACAGTCTATTGCCCCCTGTTATCAGCCATTTCAGGGGAGAGGATGACTGTAGGACAGGAGAATACAGTCTATTACCCCCTGTTATCAGCCATTTCAAGGGAGAGGATGACTGTAGGACAGGAGAATACAGTCTATTGCCCCCTGTTATCACCCATTTCAGGGGAGAGGATGACTGTAGGACAGGAGAATACAATCTATTGCTCCTGTATCAGCCATTTCAGGGGAGAGGATGACTGTAGGACAGGAGAATACAGTCTATTGCCCCATGTTATCAGCCATTTCAGAGGAGAGGATGACTGTAGGACAGGAGAATACAGTCTATTGCCCCCTGTTATCAGCCATTTCAGGGGGGAGGATCACTGTAGGACAGGAGAATACAGTCTATTGCCTCCTGTTATCAGCCATTTCAGGGGACAGGATGACTGTAGGACAGGAGAATACAGTCTATTGCCCCCTGTTATCAGCCATTTCAGGGGAGAGGATGACTGTAGGACAGGAGAATACAGACTATTGCCCCCTGTTATCAGCCATTTCAGGGGAGAGGATGACTGTAGGACAGGAGAATACAGTCTATTGCCCCGTTATCAGCCATTTCAGGGGAGAGGATGACTGTAGGACAGGAGAATACAGTCTATTGCCTCCTGTTATCAGCCATTTCAGGGGAGAGGATGACTGTAGGACAGGAGAATACAATCTATTGCTCCTGTTATCAGCCATTTCAGGGAGAGGATGACTGTAGGACAGGAGAATACAGTCTATTGCCCCGTTATCAGCCATTTCAGGGGAGAGGATGACTGTAGGACAGGAGAATACAGTCTATTGCCTCCTGTTATCAGCCATTTCAGGGGAGAGGATGACTGTAGGACAGGAGAATACAATCTATTGCTCCTGTTATCAGCCATTTCAGGGGAGAGGATGACTGTAGGACAGGAGAATACAGTCTATTGCCCCCCTGTTATCAGCCATTTCAGGGAATAGGATGACTGTAGGACAGGAGAATACAGTCTATTGCCCCCTGTTATCAGCCATTTCAGGGAATCGGATGACTGTAGGACAGGAGAATACAATCTATTGCCCCCTGTTATCAGCCATTTCAGAGGAGAGGATGACTGTAGGACAGGAGAATACAGTCTATTGCTCCCTGTTATCAGCCATTTCAGGGGAGAGGATGACTGTAGGACAGGAGAATACAGTCTATTGCCCCCTGTTATCAGCCATTTCAGGGGAGGATGACTGTAGGACAGGAGAATACGGTCTCTGGCCTGTTGTGCCATCTCGGTTTTCCACTTACTTTCAGCCTGTGACGCCCCCTTTCCTTGAGCTCTTGTGAATGTTTCCACTGAGGTGTGGCCCTCACAGCAGATTACATCTATATCCGGGGGCCGCTGTTCCTCAAGATTCTATTCCTGGCTCCCGCTTTTTATCTTGCCATCTCCACCAAGCCCAGGATACACCATATTATGCAACAGTCCTCACCATTTCTGAGACTTACGCTTGCTGTCAGTGAAGGGCACACTAGTAACTGAACGCGGCTTCCCACAGCTGAGGGTTTATGACAGATTTCCCATCCACAGAATCCTCTGTGAGTTATGAGTTTTTCTCTTTTGCTGCTGGTTTATTGCAGCGTATCAGTCTTGACCCTTGCTGTCTAGACTGAATACACTTTTAACAAACCCTCAGCTGTGAGCCAGTCTATGTTCCTATTCACTGACAGCAAGCATGGATCTTGAAATTGGTGAAGGGTTGAAATACAAAATAAATTAAAAGGGTTAAGTAGTTGTACGCGGGATGGCAGTGGAGCTCTCCTTCTAGTCCCTGGTGATCGGTGGAGCTCTCCCTCGAGTCCCTGCAGATCGGTGGAGCTCTCCCTCTAGTCCCTGGTGATCGGTGGAGCTGTCCCTCTAGTCCCTGGTGATCGTTGAAGCTGTCCCTGGTGATCGGTGGAGCTCTCCTCTAGTCCCTGGTGATCGGTGGAGCTCTCCTCTAGTCCCTGGTGATCGGTGGAGCCTCCCTCGAGTCCCTGGTGATCGGTGGAGCTCTCCTCTAGTCCCTGGTGATCGGTGGAGCTCTCCCTCTAGTCCCTGGTGATCGGTGGAGCTGTCCCTCTAGTCTCTGCAGATCGGTGGAGCTCTCCTCTAGTCTCTGCAGATCGGTGGAGCTCTCCCTCTAGTCCCTGGTGATCGGTGGAGCTGTCCCTCTAGTCTCTGCAGATCGGTGGAGCTCTCCCTCTAGTCCCTGGTGATTGGTGGAGCTCTCCTCTAGTCCCTGGTGATTGGTGGAGCTCTCCTCTAGTCCCTGGTGATCGGTGGAGCTCTCCTCTAGTCCCTGGTGATCGTTGGAGCTCTCCTCTAGTCCCAGGTGATCGGTGGAGCTCTCCCTCTAGTCCCTGCAGATCGGTGGAGCTGTCCCTCTAGTCCCTGGTGATCGGTGGAGCTCTCCTCTAGTCCCAGGTGATCGGTGGAGCTGTCCCTCTAGTCCCTGGTGATCGGTGGAGCTTTCCTCTAGTCCCTGGTGATCGGTGGAGCTCTCCTCTAGTCCCAGGTGATCGGTGGAGCTCTCCTCTAGTCCCAGGTGATCGGTGGAGCTGTCCCTCTAGTCCCTGGTGATCGGTGGAGCTTTCCTCTAGTCCCTGGTGATCGGTGGAGCTGTCCCTCTAGTCCCTGGTGATCGGTGGAGCTGTCCCTCTAGTCCCTGGTGATCGGTGGAGCTGTCCTCTAGTCCCTGGTGATCGGTGGAGCTCTCCTCTAGTCCCTGGTGATCGGTGGAGCTGTCCCTCTAGTCCCTGGTGATCGGTGGAGCTGTCCCTCTAGTCCCTGGTGATCGGTGGAGCTGTCCCTCTAGTCCCTGGTGATCGGTGGAGCTCTCCCTCTAGTCCCTGGTGATCGGTGGAGCTCTCCTCTAGTCCCTGGTGATCGGTGGAGCTGTCCTCTAGTCCCTGGTGATCGGTGGAGCTGTCCCTCTAGTCCCTGGTGATCGGTGGAGCTCTCCTCTAGTCCCAGGTGATCGGTGGAGCTGTCCCTCTAGTCCCTGGTGATCGGTGGAGCTGTCCCTCTAGTCCCTGGTGATCGGTGGAGCTGTCCCTCTAGTCCCTGGTGATCGGTGGAGCTGTCCCTCTAGTCCCTGGTGATCGGTGGAGCTGTCCCTCTAGTCCCTGGTGATCGGTGGAGCTCTCCCTCTAGTCCCTGGTGATCGGTGGAGCTGTCCCTCTAGTCCCTGGTGATCGGTGGAGCTCTCCCTCTAGTCCCAGGTGATCGGTGGAGCTGTCCCTCTAGTCCCTGGTGATCGGTGGAGCTCTCCCTCTTGTCCCTGGTGATCGGTGGAGCTCTCCTTCTAGTCTCTGCAGATCGGTGGAGCTCTCCCTCTAGTCCCTGGTGATCGGTGGAGCTGTCCCTCTAGTCCCTGGTGATCGGTGGAGCTGTCCCTCTAGTCCCTGGTGATCGGTGGAGCTGTCCCTCTAGTCCCTGGTGATCGGTGGAGCTGTCCCTCTAGTCCCTGGTGATCGGTGGAGCTGTCCCTCTAGTCCCTGGTGATCGGTGGAGCTGTCCCTCTAGTCCCTGGTGATCGGTGGAGCTCTCCTCTAGTCCCAGGTGATCGGTGGAGCTCTCCTCTAGTCCCTGGTGATCGGTGGAGCTGTCCCTCTAGTCCCTGGTGATCGATGGAGCTGTCCTCTAGTCCCTGGTGATCAGTGGAGCTCTCCTCTTGTCCCTGGTGATCGGTGGAGCTCTCCTTCTAGTCTCTGCAGATCGGTGGAGCTCTCCCTCTAGTCCCTGGTGATCGGTGGAGCTGTCCCTCTAGTCCCTGGTGATCAGTGGAGCTCTCCCTCTAGTCTCTGCAGATGATCTCTCCGATTACAGTCTGCGCCCCGCTCTCCCCTAATTGTTTGCTTCCCTTTTATTGTGTATTATTTTTTGTATTATCTGCTTGTTCCAGGTCTGCAAAGGAGCCAGCCAGCATGAAGAGGTGTGCCTGGGGCTCTTCACCCTGGTGCTGTATGAGCCTGCGCAGGCACAGAAGGTAGGTGCCAACATGGACATATTGAAGGGTCTCTATATGTTCCTTGATTGACCACAGATGATACCCTGAAGATGATGGGGGTTCCTGGATAGAGTTGAGCGAACTTGTGTTTTAAGTTTGGCGTCCAAAGTTCGGTTTCGGGTTATTGTAGCATCCTGTTATGGATTCCGCTACTCCCAGCCATAACGGTATTTGGAATCCATAAGGAGATTTCTTCAATGAACCCGAACCTTGGACAACCCTAAGGACCTGGGGTGACATCACTGTCATGTGATCAGTGTAGGGGCGTGGCTCAGCACTGGATCACCTCTTATCCAATCCAGTGCTGAGCCACGCCCTGCACTGATCACATGACGGTGACATCACCCCAGGTCCTTCGTGTTGTCCAAGGTTCGGGTTCATTGAAGAATCCCCTTATGGATTCCAAATGCCGTTATGGCTGAGGTAGCGGAATCCATAACGGGATGCTACGATAACCCGAACCCGAACTTTGGACGCCAAACTTAAAACACAAGTTCGCTCAACACTATTCCTGGACCATTCCGTGTTCATACCTGAGGCAGTCGGTGGGGTTCCTGAGCTGGTTCTTGGTTCTTAATTGGAGCAGATATTGGGGGTTTCTTGGCTTTTTCTTTGTTCATTGCTAAGGTAGATGGGGGTTCTTAAGCTGGTTCTTTATCTATATCTGAAGCAGATAATGGGGCTTCATGGGCCAATTCCTGGTCTATAGCTGGAGTCGATGAGCATAATTCCAGGGTTGGTTCGTAGTCCATAGCTGGAGTAGATGATGGGCGGTTCCTGTGCTAGTTCTCCATCCATAGTTGATGTAGATGATGGGTGTTCCTAGGCTGTTCTTGGTCCATAGTTGAAGCAGATAATGAGGGTTATTGGGCCTGTTCCAAGTTCATAGCTTTTGTAGATGATGCATGTTCCTAGGCCGGTTATTGTTCCATAGCTGGTGCACATGTTGGGGTTTCCTGGGCTACTTCTTGGTCTATAGTTGAAGGAGATGATGGGGGTTCCTGGGATGGTTATTGGTTCACAGTTGGAGCAGATTATGAGGGTTCCTCAGGCAGGTTCATAGTTGGAGCAGATGATGGGGGTTCCTGGGCTACTTCTTGGTCTATAGTTGGAGCAGATGATGAGGGTTCTTCAAGCAGGTTCATAGCTGGTGCAGATTATGGGGGTTCCTGGGCTACTTCTTGGTCTATAGTTGGAGGAGATGATGGGGGTTCCTGGGAGGGTTATTGGTCCATAGTTGGAGCAGATGATGGGGGTTCCTGGGACGGTTATTGGTCCATAGTTGGAGCAGATGATGGGGGTTCCTGGGCTACTTCTTGGTCTATAGTTGGAGCAGATGATGAGGGTTCCTCAGGCAGGTTCATAGCTGGTGCAGATTATGGGGTTTCCTGGGCTACTTCTTGGTCTATAGTTGAAGGAGATGATGGGGGTTCCTGGGCTACTACTTGGTCTATAGTTGGAGCAGATGATGAGGGTTCTTCAAGCAGGTTCATAGCTGGTGCAGATTATGGGGGTTCCTGGGCTACTACTTGGTCTATAGTTGGAGCAGATGATGGGGTTCTTCAAGCAGGTTCATAGCTCGTGCAGATTATGGGGGTTCCTGGGCGTTATCAGCCATTTCAGGGAGGATGACTGTAGGACAGGAGAATACGGTCTCTGGCCTGTTGTGCCATCTCGGTTTTCCACTTACTTTCAGCCTGTGACGCCCCTTTCCTTGAGCTCTTGTGAATGTTTCCACTGAGGTGTGGCCCTCACAGCAGATTACATCTATATCCGGGGCCGCTGTTCCTCAAGATTCTATTCCTGGCTCCCGCTTTTTATCTTGCCATCTCCACCAAGCCCAGGATACACCATATTATGCAACAGTCCTCACCATTTCTGAGACTTACGCTTGCTGTCAGTGAAGGGCACACTAGTAACTGAACGCGGCTTCCCACAGCTGAGGGTTTATGACAGATTTCCCATCCACAGAATCCTCTGTGAGTTATGAGTTTTTCTCTTTGCTGCTGGTTTATTGCAGCGTATCAGTCTTGACCCTTGCTGTCTAGACTGAATACACTTTTAACAAACCCTCAGCTGTGAGCCAGTCTATGTTCCTATTCACTGACAGCAAGCATGGATCTTGAAATTGGTGAAGGGTTGAAATACAAAATAAATTAAAAGGGTTAAGTAGTTGTACGCGGGGATGGCAGTGGAGCTCTCCTTCTAGTCCCTGGTGATCGGTGGAGCTCTCCCTCGAGTCCCTGCAGATCGGTGGAGCTCTCCCTCTAGTCCCTGGTGATCGGTGGAGCTGTCCCTCTAGTCCCTGGTGATCGTTGAAGCTGTCCCTGGTGATCGGTGGAGCTCTCCCTCTAGTCCCTGGTGATCGGTGGAGCTCTCCCTCTAGTCCCTGGTGATCGGTGGAGCTCTCCCTCTAGTCCCTGGTGATCGGTGGAGCTCTCCCTCTAGTCCCTGGTGATCGGTGGAGCTCTCCCTCTAGTCCCTGGTGATCGGTGGAGCTCTCCCTCTAGTCCCTGGTGATCGGTGGAGCTGTCCCTCTAGTCTCTGCAGATCGGTGGAGCTCTCCCTCTAGTCTCTGCAGATCGGTGGAGCTCTCCCTCTAGTCCCTGGTGATCGGTGGAGCTGTCCCTCTAGTCTCTGCAGATCGGTGGAGCTCTCCCTCTAGTCCCTGGTGATTGGTGGAGCTCTCCCTCTAGTCCCTGGTGATTGGTGGAGCTCTCCCTCTAGTCCCTGGTGATCGGTGGAGCTCTCCCTCTAGTCCCTGGTGATCGTTGGAGCTCTCCCTCTAGTCCCAGGTGATCGGTGGAGCTCTCCCTCTAGTCCCTGCAGATCGGTGGAGCTGTCCCTCTAGTCCCTGGTGATCGGTGGAGCTCTCCCTCTAGTCCCAGGTGATCGGTGGAGCTGTCCCTCTAGTCCCTGGTGATCGGTGGAGCTTTCCCTCTAGTCCCTGGTGATCGGTGGAGCTCTCCCTCTAGTCCCAGGTGATCGGTGGAGCTCTCCCTCTAGTCCCAGGTGATCGGTGGAGCTGTCCCTCTAGTCCCTGGTGATCGGTGGAGCTTTCCCTCTAGTCCCTGGTGATCGGTGGAGCTGTCCCTCTAGTCCCTGGTGATCGGTGGAGCTGTCCCTCTAGTCCCTGGTGATCGGTGGAGCTGTCCCTCTAGTCCCTGGTGATCGGTGGAGCTCTCCTCTAGTCCCTGGTGATCGGTGGAGCTGTCCCTCTAGTCCCTGGTGATCGGTGGAGCTGTCCCTCTAGTCCCTGGTGATCGGTGGAGCTGTCCCTCTAGTCCCTGGTGATCGGTGGAGCTCTCCCTCTAGTCCCTGGTGATCGGTGGAGCTCTCCTCTAGTCCCTGGTGATCGGTGGAGCTGTCCTCTAGTCCCTGGTGATCGGTGGAGCTGTCCCTCTAGTCCCTGGTGATCGGTGGAGCTCTCCTCTAGTCCCAGGTGATCGGTGGAGCTGTCCCTCTAGTCCCTGGTGATCGGTGGAGCTGTCCCTCTAGTCCCTGGTGATCGGTGGAGCTGTCCCTCTAGTCCCTGGTGATCGGTGGAGCTGTCCCTCTAGTCCCTGGTGATCGGTGGAGCTGTCCCTCTAGTCCCTGGTGATCGGTGGAGCTCTCCCTCTAGTCCCTGGTGATCGGTGGAGCTGTCCCTCTAGTCCCTGGTGATCGGTGGAGCTCTCCTCTAGTCCCAGGTGATCGGTGAGCTCTCCCTCTAGTCCCTGGTGATCGGTGGAGCTGTCCCTCTAGTCCCTGGTGATCGGTGGAGCTGTCCCTCTAGTCCCTGGTGATCGTGGAGCTCTCTCTGTCCCTGGTGATCGGTGGAGCTCTCCTTCTAGTCTCTGCAGATCGGTGGAGCTCTCCCTCTAGTCCCTGGTGATCGGTGGAGCTGTCCCTCTAGTCCCTGGTGATCGGTGGAGCTGTCCCTCTAGTCCCTGGTGATCGGTGGAGCTGTCCCTCTAGTCCCTGGTGATCGGTGGAGCTGTCCCTCTAGTCCCTGGTGATCGGTGGAGCTGTCCCTCTAGTCCCTGGTGATCGGTGGAGCTGTCCCTCTAGTCCCTGGTGATCGGTGGAGCTCTCCCTCTAGTCCCAGGTGATCGGTGGAGCTCTCCCTCTAGTCCCTGGTGATCGGTGGAGCTGTCCCTCTAGTCCCTGGTGATCGATGGAGCTGTCCCTCTAGTCCCTGGTGATCAGTGGAGCTCTCCCTCTTGTCCCTGGTGATCGGTGGAGCTCTCCTTCTAGTCTCTGCAGATCGGTGGAGCTCTCCCTCTAGTCCCTGGTGATCGGTGGAGCTGTCCCTCTAGTCCCTGGTGATCAGTGGAGCTCTCCCTCTAGTCTCTGCAGATGATCTCTCCGATTACAGTCTGCGCCCCGCTCTCCCCTAATTGTTTGCTTCCCTTTTATTGTGTATTATTTTTTGTATTATCTGCTTGTTCCAGGTCTGCAAAGGAGCCAGCCAGCATGAAGAGGTGTGCCTGGGGCTCTTCACCCTGGTGCTGTATGAGCCTGCGCAGGCACAGAAGGTAGGTGCCAACATGGACATATTGAAGGGTCTCTATATGTTCCTTGATTGTCCGCAGATGATACCCTGAAGATGATGGGGGTTCCTGGATAGAGTTGAGCGAACTTGTGTTTTAAGTTTGGCGTCCAAAGTTCGGTTTCGGGTTATTGTAGCATCCTGTTATGGATTCCGCTACCCCAGCCATAACGGCATTTGGAATCCATAAGGAGATTCTTCAATGAACCCGAACCTTGGACAACCCTAAGGACCTGGGGTGACATCACTGTCATGTGATCAGTGTAGGGGGCGTGGCTCAGCACTGGATCACCTCTTATCCAATCCAGTGCTGAGCCACGCCCTGCACTGATCACATGACGGTGACATCACCCCAGGTCCTTCGTGTTGTCCAAGGTCTGGTTCATTGAAGAATCCCTTATGGATTCCAAATGCCGTTATGGCTGAGGTAGCGGAATCCATAACGGGATGCTACGATAACCCGAACCCGAACTTTGGACGCCAAACTTAAAACACAAGTTCGCTCAACACTATTCCTGGACCATTCCGTGTTCATACCTGAGGCAGTCGGTGGGGTTCCTGAGCTGGTTCTTGGTTCTTAATTGGAGCAGATATTGGGGATTTCTTGGCTTTTTCTTTGTTCATTGCTAAGGTAGATGGGGGTTCTTAGGCTGGTTCTTTATCTATATCTGAAGCAGATAATGGGGCTTCATGGGCCAATTCCTGGTCTATAGCTGGAGTCGATGAGCATAATTCCAGGGTTGGTTCGTAGTCCATAGCTGGAGTAGATGATGGGCGGTTCCTGTGCTAGTTCTCCATCCATAGTTGATGTAGATGATGGTATTCCTAGGCTGGTTCTTGGTCCATAGTTGAAGCAGATTGGAGGTCCCTCGGCCTCTTCTAGGTCCATAGCTTGTGCAGATGATGCGGATTCCTGGGCTGGTTCTTGGTCTATAGTTGGAGCAGAGGATTGGGGTTACTAGGACTTTTCTAGGTCCATAGCTGGAGTAGATGATGGGCGGTTCGTGTGCTAGTTCTCCATCCATAGTTGATGTAGATGATGGGTGTTCCTAGGCTGTTCTTGGTCCATAGTTGAAGCAGATAATGAGGGTTATTGGGCCTGTTCCAAGTTCATAGCTTTTGTAGATGATGGGGGTTCCTAGGCCGGTTATTGTTCCATAGCTGGTGCACATGTTGGGGGTTCCTGGGCTACTTCTTGGTCTATAGTTGAAGGAGATGATGGGGGTTCCTGGGATGGTTATTGGTTCACAGTTGGAGCAGATTATGAGGGTTCCTCAGGCAGGTTCATAGTTGGAGCAGATGATGGGGGTTCCTGGGCTACTTCTTGGTCTATAGTTGGAGCAGATGATGAGGGTTCTTCAAGCAGGTTCATAGCTGGTGCAGATTATGGGGGTTCCTGGGCTACTTCTTGGTCTATAGTTGGAGGAGATGATGGGGGTTCCTGGGAGGGTTATTGGTTCATAGTTGGAGCAGATGATGGGGGTTCCTGGGACGGTTATTGGTCCATAGTTGGAGCAGATGATGGGGGTTCCTGGGCTACTTCTTGGTCTATAGTTGGAGCAGATGATGAGGGTTCCTCAGGCAGGTTCATAGCTGGTGCAGATTATGGGGTTTCCTGGGCTACTTCTTGGTCTATAGTTGAAGGAGATGATGGGGGTTCCTGGGCTACTACTTGGTCTATAGTTGGAGCAGATGATGAGGGTTCTTCAAGCAGGTTCATAGCTGGTGCAGATTATGGGGGTTCCTGGGCTACTACTTGGTCTATAGTTGGAGCAGATGATGGGGGTTCTTCAAGCAGGTTCATAGCTCGTGCAGATTATGGGGGTTCCTGGGCTACTTCTTGGTCTATAGTTGGAGGAGATGATGGGGGTTCCTGGGACGGTTATTGGTCCATAGTTGGAGCAGATGATGGGGGTTCCTGGGCTACTTCTTGGTCTATAGTTGGAGGAGATGATGGGGGTTCCTGGGACGGTTATTGGTCTATAGTTGGAGCAGATGATGGGGGTTCCTGGGCTACTTCTTGGTCTATAGTTGGAGCAGATGATGAGGGTTCCTCAGGTAGGTTTATAGCTGGTGCAGATTATGGGGTTCCTGGGCCAGTTCTAGGTCTCTAGTTGATGCAAATGATGGGGGTTCCTCGGCCAGTTTCATATCTGGGGCAGATGATGGGGGTGGTTTAACCTCTTCCATCCTGCCGGGCTCTGCTCCATCTGCCCAGTCCTTCTTATTGTTGCATTCCTCGCTCGGTGGGCAGGGGAGGCGCCCTCCGATATTTCTGGAAACTTTAAGCAAACACGTTCTCCCTGGGAGAGGGCACGACCTCTGGCTGTGACCGTGTTTTCCTTCTCTTCCGTTGGCATATTTCTCGGGTAATTACAAGGATCCAAGGACTGCGCAGGAAAAGACAGCGCCGCGCAGAGGGGGAGACTGTCATCCCTTGTGCCCAGCGCAGCAGCACCGTGATTTGCAGAGTGAGCAGGCTCCCCATCAGCACAGAGGATTTCAGGAGAGGAGTGTGCTGATCTTGTGGAGGTCACAGGATGAGAATTACATAGCGGAAGGTGCAGGGCCCACAGCAGCACAGAGGGTTATGTGCTGTGGTAAACGAGATTTTCCCAGACCTGTCAATCATATGGACCCCGTTTTTTTTTAACAGTATGACTGGGGGTTGTCCTATGTTCCCTTGAGATGGGAAGCTGTGGAGATGGTGGGGGCGTGACCTCATGTAATAAATGACCGTCATTAGTCAGGAAGTGGGAGTGTATATTTTCTGGGAAAGCGAGGGTTAGGTTCCTGCACTGCTCCGTATTGTCCCTGTACATAGATAATTACCTGCTTGAGGGGGCCACACTCCTCTGCTACTGATGATTTAGGGAGCGGTGCCCCACTCTCTTTCTTTCGCGCTCACTCTCTTTCTTTCGCGCTCACTCTCTTTCTTTCGCGCTCACTCTCTTTCTTTCGCGCTCACTCTCTTTCTTTCACTCTTTCTTTCGCGCTCACTCTCTTTCTTTCGCGCTCACTCTCTTTCTTTCACTCTTTCTTTCGCGCTCACTCTTTCTTCTCATTACACTCTTCTTCTTTCTCGCTCCATTCTCTCATTCTCTTCTTCGCTCATTCTTTTCTTTCTTTCTCACGCTCATTCTTCTTTCTTTCGCAGCTCATTCTCTTTCTTTCGCACTCTTTCATTCTTTCTCTTTCTTTCATAGGCTCATTCTCTTTCTTTCTCATGCTCATCTTTCTTTCTTTCGCTCATTCTCTTTCTTTCGCGCTCATTCTTTTCTTTTCATATCACTCTTCTTTCTTTTCACGCTCATTTCTCTTTCTTTCAGCACATCTTCTTTTCTTTCATGACTCACTCTCTTTCTTTCTCAGCTCACTCTCTTTCTTTCAGCTCACTCTCTTTCTTTCGTCATACACTCTCTCTTCTTTCTCGCGCTCACTCTCTTTCTTTACGCTCGCTCTCTTCTCTTTGCTCTTCACTACTCTTTCAAGGCTCACTCTCTTTCTTTCACACTCTCTCTTTCTTTCACGCTACTCTCTTTCTTTCGCTCACTCTCTTTCTTCGCTCACTCTCTTTCTTTCACTACACTTTCTTTCTTTCCGGCTCACTCTCTTTCGCTCACTCTCTCTCGCATCCCACTTTCTTTCAGTCACTCTCTCTGTTCGCTCACTCTCTTCTAGCTCACTCTCTCAGCGCCACTCTCTTTCAGCATCACCTCTCTTCAACGCTCACTCTCTTTCTTCGCACTGCCACTCTCTTTCGCTACACTTCTTCTTTCAAGGCCGCTTTCACACTCTCTTCGCGCTCACTCTCTTTCGCGCTCACTCTCACTTCTCTTTATGTCTCTCTCTTTTCCTCCTTCTCTCCTTCTTTCTTTGTCACGCTCTCTCTTCCTCTCTCGTTATTTCTCTTTTCCTCCTTTCTCTCTGTCACTCGCTGTCACGCTCTCTCTTCCTCTCTCGTTATTTCTCTTTTTCTCCCTCTGTCACTCGCTGTCACGCTCTCTCTTCCTCTCGTTATTTCTCTCTTTTCCTCTCTCTGTCACTCGCTGTCACGCTCTCTCTTCCTCTCTCGTTATTTCTTTCTCTCTTTTTTCCCTCTGTCACTCGCTGTCACGCTCTCTCTTCCTCTCTCGTTATTTCTTTCTCTCTTTTTCTCTCTGTCACTCGCTGTCACGCTCTCTCTTCCTCTCTCGTTATTTCTTTCTCTCTTTTTCTCCCTCTGTCACTCGCTGTCACTCTCTCTTCCTCTCTCGTTATTTCTTTCTCTCTTTTTCTCCCTCTGTCACTCGCTGTCACACTCTCTCTTCCTCTCTCGTTATTTCTTTCTCTCTTTTCCTCTCTCTGTCACTCGCTGTCACGCTCTCTCTTCCTCTCTCGTTATTTCTTTCTCTCTTTTTCTCTCTCTGTCAC
Source organism: Bufotes viridis (assembly GCA_033119425.1). Lineage (NCBI taxonomy): Eukaryota > Metazoa > Chordata > Amphibia > Anura > Bufonidae > Bufotes > Bufotes viridis. The sequence goes on from CM065599.1 coordinate 69,412,569, forward strand.
TCGCTGTCACGCTCTCTCTTCCTCTCTCGTTATTTCTTTCTCTCTTTTTCTCTCTCTGTCACTCGCTGTCACGCTCTCTCTTCCTCTCGTTATTTCTTTCTCTCTTTTTCTCCCTCTGTCACGCTCTCTTTCCTCTCTTGTTATTTCTTTCTCTCTTTTCCTCTCTCTGTCACTCGCTGTCACGCTCTCTCTTCCTCTCTCGTTATTTCTTTCTCTCTTTTTCTCCCTCTGTCACTCGCTGTCACGCTCTCTCTTCCTCTCTCGTTATTTCGCTCTTTTTCTCTCTCTGTCACTCGCTGTCACGCTCTCTCTTCCTCTCTCGTTATTTCTTTCTCTCTTTTCCTCTCTCTGTCACTCGCTGTCACGCTCTCTCTTCCTCTCTCGTTATTTCTTTCCCTCTTTTCCTCTCTCTGTCACTCGCTCTCACGCTCTCTCTTCCTCTCTCGTTATTTCTTTCTCTCTTTTTCTCCCTCTGTCACTCGCTGTCACGCTCTCTCTGCCTCTCTTGGTATTTCTTTCTCTCTTTTTCTCTCTCTGTCACTCGCTGTCACGCTCTCTCTTCCTCTCTCGTTATTTCTTTCCCTCTTTTCCTCTCTCTGTCACTCGCTGTCACGCTCTCTCTTCCTCTCTCGTTATTTCTTTCTCTCTTTTTCTCCCTCTGTCACTCGCTGTCACGTTCTCTCTCTTCCTCTCTCGTTATTTCGCTCTTTTTCTCTCTCTGTCACTCGCTGTCACGTTCTCTCTCTTCCTCCCTCGTTATTTCTTTCCCTCTTTTCCTGCCCCTCTCCTTCTCTCCTTCTTTCTCACTGTCACCCGCTCTCTCCTCTCGTCTGGATCTCTCTCATTAGTTCTCCTTCCTGACGTGGCTTTTGATCCGTGGCTTGGGTTCTGCTGCAGGGATCTCGGCTCCGGATAATTAGATCTGACACTTTGATGCCGGATGCCACTGAGTTCGGCCCACTCAGCACCTGCATCTTTCTCCCCCCATTAACCCCTTCAGTCCTGGCCCGGAATCGCGCCCCTTCTCTGTTTCCGGCAGCCTTCCTTGTATTTTGCCATTCACCAGTGATAAGACATGGCGCGGGGCGCTCTGATAGTTGGCGCGGGTCCTCCCTCACAGGGGGTGAATACTTCTGCACGCAGGTTTCTCTGTGGGGGGAGATGTTAATTGTAACAGTAGTGACAATCTCTAATGACAAATGTTATTCCTCATGGCGCCTGCGGAGGAGGCCACAGAGATGTAACGTGTTATAGGGGCCACAGTCTCCCATGGGTCACTTCTGGCTTTTGGACTGGAGGGTGCCTCTGATGGGTGCTGTGGCGCCCCGCGCTGTGGTCTCATTTGGAAGTGGTGTCATCGGCGTGGGTCATGTGTGATAAGTTAGTGCCCCCCTGTATTGGGCTGTGTTCCCACACTTGTCTCCTCCTTATGATGGCGGCGGCGTACATGTGGATGACTTGGCTCTTCTGTCCGCAGTGTTACCGCGACCTCGCCCTCGTCAGCCGTGATGGGATGAACATCGTCCTTAACAAAATCAACCAGCTCCTAATGGAAAAATACTTGAAGCTGCAGGACACGTGTCGGACGCAGGTAGGAGGCGGCGAAAGGTGGCTCTCTGCTCATGAGAGGCTGCCAGAGGGGGAAGGAGACTGACTTAGGAACTTATTGGGGTCTATATTTACAGCTGCCAGAACGTGAAAGAGGCAGACTAGGGAACTTACTGGGGACTATCCTTAGGGATACCAGAAGGGGAAGGAGACTGACTAGGTAACCTACTGCAACTATATTAACAGCTGCCAGAGGCAGAAGGAGACCAACTGGGAGTTTGCTTTGGACTATATTTGCAGTTACCAGAGTGAGGAGGAGGCTGACTGGGGAACTGACTGGTTACTGGTCACTGGGGAAGGAGACTGATTAGGAGTCAGAAGGGGGAGCGGACTGATTGGGAACATACTGGGTTTTCTGTTTACAGTTATCAGGGTCTAAAGAAGGCTGACTGGGGAATTTACTGGGAGCTATATTTACTGTTCTCAGGAGGAAGGAGACTAACTGGTGGTGAGGTGGAGCAGGGGGAGTGAAAGATGTATAGGGAACATGCACTGGGTCACGTGACACTGCCCAGCAGGGTGCCCACATTGGCATACAATGTATGATGGGTGGGCAACCTGCGACACTCCAGCTGTTCGTGAAACTTCAACTCCCAGCATGCTCCATTTATTTCTATGACAGTTCTGAGAAGAGCAGAGCAAGTATGCATGCTGGGAGTTGTAGTTTGACAACAGTTGGAGTGCCGCAGGTTGCCCACCCTGGTATATGATATATATACAGCAACCGGGGTCTGAGATGAACGCATCTGCTGATAATGTTATTGTACCGGGCATCATCCGAGCCTTGTTCCCGATGTTTTAGCTGGTGTGGCTGGTGAAAGAGCTGGTGAAGAGCAGCGTCCTGGGGGCGGACGGCGTGTGCATGACCTTCATGAAGCAGATTGCAGGTGAGTTATCAGCCAGGTGAGGGAGGGGATGCAGAATTAAGAGGCGTAGCCCTCAGAGCTGCGCTCATACTGCACAGCATACACTGCTTATTCCTGCACAGGAGGCTCCCCATGTAATGGCTGGTCCACAACGTATTGACGTTTCTTTATTTTACACCCCAGGGGGCGACATATCTGCTAAGAATATCTGGCTGGCTGAGAGCGTACTGGATATTCTGATGGATCAGAGGTAAGTGGTCCCCAGAGCGCACCCCCACACACTTGTTATACTTTCAGCCGCAGTGGCAGCCTTCATGGGCACCGGAGGCGTCTATTATAGTAGTGCGCTGGGCCGCCGGACCCTGGATCGGTAAATAAGCCCCCAGCAAATCATTGCTTTGCTAAAAATGCCGGTAACCAGAAAAAATCTCTGGGATGCACCCCACCATCTCCCCTTCACTACATCGGGGGGTTGTGTGAGGACGAGCAGATGTCTCCAATGTCAGCAAGACGTCTCTGTCTCCAGCTGTTCTAGTGAAGCGCCATGAGCAATGCCGAAAATAATCCTACTGCAAGGGGTGGCCCTCGCTTTACCGTTAGCTGGAGCCTTGCAATTATAGAGGCAGCCAAAGCTTTACCGTTAGCCAGAGCCTTGCCATTATAGAGGGAGCTGAGGCTTTACCATTAGCCGGAGCCTTGCCATTATAGAGGAAGCTGAGGCTTTACCTTTAGCCGGAGCCTTGCCATTATAGAGGGAGCCGAGGCTTTACCATTAGCCGGAGCCTTGCCATTATAGAGGAAGCCGAGGCTTTACCGTTAGCCGGAGCTGGAGCCTTCCCTTTATAGAGGGAGCCCATGCTTTTCTGTTAGCCGGAGCCAATGCCTTGCCTTTATAGAGGGAGCCCACGCTTTATCGTTAGCCGAAGCATTGCCATTATAGAGGGAGCCGAGGCTTTACCATTAGCCGGAGCCTTGCCATTATAGAGGAAGCCGAGGCTTTACCGTTAGCCGGAGCTGGAGCCTTCCCTTTATAGAGGGAGCCCATGCTTTTCTGTTAGCCGGAGCCAATGCCTTGCCTTTATAGAGGGAGCCCACGCTTTATCGTTAGCCGAAGCATTGCCATTATAGAGGGAGCCGACGCTTTACTGTTAGCCGGAGCCTTGCCATTATAGAGGGAGCCGACGCTTTACCGTTAACCGGAGCTGGCACCTTCCCTTTATAGAGGGAGACGAAGCTTTACCATTAGTCGGAGCCCATGCTTTTCTGTTAGCCGGAGCCAATGCCTTGCCTTTATAGAGGTAGCCGAAGCTTTACAGTTAGCCGGAGCTGGCGCCTTCCCTTTATAGATGGAGCCCACGCTTTACTGTTAGCCGGAGCCTTGTCTTTATAGAGGGAGCCGAAGCTTTACCATTATCCGGAGCCAATGCCTTGCCTTTATAGAGGGAGCCCACGCTTTGCTGTTAGCCGGAGCCTTCCCTTTATAGAGGGAGCCAAAGCTTTACCGTTACCTGGAGCCAATGCCTTACCTTTATAGAGGGAGCCCGTGCTTTGCTGTTAGCCGGAGCCTTGCCTTTATAGAGGGAGCCAAAGCTTTACCGTTACCTGGAGCCAATGCCTTGCCTTTATAGAGGGAGCGCATGCTTTACCGTTAGCCGGAGCATTGCCATTATAGAGGGAGCCGAGGCTTTACCCTTAGCCTGAGCTGGCGCCTTCCCTTTATAGAGGGAGCCCACGCTTTACTGTTAGCCTTGCCATTATTGAGGGAACCGAAGCTTTACCGTTAGTCGGAGCCTTGCCTTTATATAGGGAGTTCATGCTTTACTGTTAGCCGGAGCCTTGCCATTATAGAGGGAGCCGAAGCTTTACCGTTGGCCGGAGCTGGCGCCTTCCCTTTATAGAGGGAGCCAATGCCTTGCCTTTATAGAGGGAGCCGAAGCTTTACCATTATCCGGAGCCAATGCCTTGCCATTATAGAGGGAGCCCATGCTTTACCGTTAGCTGGAGTATTGCCATTATAGAAGAAGCCGAGGCTTTACCGTTAGCCGGAGCTGGCGCCTTCCCTTTATAGAGGGAGCCCACACTTTACTGTTAGCCGGAGCCTTGCTATTATAGAGGGAACCGAAGCTTTACCATTAGTCGGAGCCTTGCCTTTATAGAGGGAGTCCATGCTTTACCGTTAGCCGGAGCCTTGCCATTATAGAAGAAGCAGAGGCTTTACCGTTAGCCGGAGCTGGCGCCTTGCCTTTATAGAGGGAGCCCATGCATTAGTTGGAGCTGGCGCCTTGCCTTTGTAGAAGGAGCCCATGTGTTAGTTGGAGCTGGCGCCTTGCCTTTTATAGAGGGAGCCCATGCGTTAGTTGGAGCTGGCGCCTTGCCTTTATAGAGGGAGCCCATGCGTTAGTTGGAGCTGGCGCCTTGCCTTTTATAGAGGGAGCCCATGCGTTAGTTGGAGCTGGCGCCTTGCCTTTATAGAGGGAGCCCATGCGTTAGTTGGAGCTGGCGCCTTGCTTTTATAGAGGGAGCCCATGCGTTAGTTGGAGCTGGCGCCTTGCCTTTATAGAGGGAGCCCATGCGTTAGTTGGAGCTGGCGCCTTGCCTTTATAGAGGGAGCCCATGCGTTAGTTGGAGCTGGCGCCTTGCCTTTATAGAGGGAGCCTATGCGCTAACGTTAGTTGGAGCTGGCGCCTTGCCTTTATAGGGGGAGCCCATGCGTTAGTTGGAGCTGGCGCCTTGCCTTTATAGAGGGAGCCCATGCGTTAGTTGGAGCTGGCGCCTTGCCTTTATAGAGGGAGCCCATGCGTTAGTTGGAGCTGGCGCCTTGCCTTTATAGAGGGAGCCCATGCGTTAGTTGGAGCTGGCGCCTTGCCTTTATAGAGGAGCCCATGCGTTAGTTGGAGCTGGCGCCTTGCCTTTATGGAGGGAGCCCATGCGTTAGTTGGAGCTGGCGCCTTGCCTTTATAGAGGAGCCCATGTGTTATTTGGAGCTGGCGCCTTGCCTTTATAGAGGAGCCCATGCGTTAGTTGGAGCTGGCACCTTGCCTTTATAGAGGAGCCCATGCGTTAGTTGGAGCTGGCGCCTTGCCTTTATAGAGGAGCCCATGCGTTAGTTGGAGCTGGCGCCTTGCCTTTATAGAGGAGCCCATGCGTTAGTTGCAGCTGGCGCCTTGCCTTTATAGAGGAGCCCATGCGTTAGTTGGAGCTGGCGCCTTGCCTTTATAGAGGGAGCCCATGCTTAGTTGGAGCTGGCGCCTTGCCTTTATAGAGGGAGCCCATGCGTTAGTTGGAGCTGGCGCCTTGCCTTTATAGAGGGAGCCCATACGTTACTTGGAGCTGGCGCCTTGCCTTTATAGAGAGAGCCTATGCGCTAACGTTAGTTCGAGCTGGCGCCTTGCCTTTATAGAAGGAGCCCATGTGTTAGTTGGAGCTGGCGCCTTGCCTTTATAGAGGGAGCCCATGCGTTAGTTGGAGCTGGCACCTTGCCTTTATAGAGGGAGCCCATGCGTTAGTTGGAGCTGGCGCCTTGCCTTTATAGAGGGAGCCCATGCGTTAGTTGGAGCTGGCGCCTTGCCTTTATAGAAGGAGCCCATGTGTTAGTTGGAGCTGGCGCCTTGCCTTTATAGAGGAGCCCATGCGTTAGTTGGAGCTGGCGCCTTGCCTTTATGGAGGAGCCCATGCGTTAGTTGGAGCTGGCGCCTTGCCTTTATAGAGGGAGCCCATGCGTTAGTTGGAGCTGGCGCCTTGCCTTTATAGAGGGAGCCCATACGTTACTTGGAGCTGGCGCCTTGCCTTTATAGAGAGAGCCTATGCGCTAACGTTAGTTGGAGCTGGCGCCTTGCCTTTATAGAGGGAGCCCATGCGTTAGTTGGAGCTGGCACCTTGCCTTTATAGAGGGAGCCCATGCGTTAGTTGGAGCTGGCGCCTTGCCTTTATAGAGGAGCCCATGCGTTAGTTGGAGCTGGCGCCTTGCCTTTATAGAAGGAGCCCATGTGTTAGTTGGAGCTGGCGCCTTGCCTTTATAGAGGGAGCCCATGCGTTAGTTGGAGCTGGCGCCTTGCCTTTATAGAGGGAGCCCATGCGTTAGTTGGAGCTGGCGCCTTGCCTTTATAGAGGGAGCCCATGCGTTAGTTGGAGCTGGCGCCTTGCCTTTATAGAGGGAGCCCATGCGTTAGTTGGAGCTGGCGCCTTGTCTTTATAGAGGGAGCCCATGCGTTAGTTGGAGCTGGCGCCTTGCCATTATAGAGGGAGCCGAGGCTTTACCGTTAACCGGAACTGGCGCCTTCCCTTTATAGAGGGAGCCAAAGCTTTACGGTTAGTCGGAGCCTTGCCTTTATAGAAGGAGTCCATGCTTTACCGTTAGCCGGAGCCTTGCCATTATAGAGGGAGCCGAGGATTTACCATTAACCGGAGCTGGCGCCTTCCCTTTATAGAAGGAGCCGAAGCTTTACCGTTAGTCGGAGCCTTGCCTTTATAGAAGGAGTCCATGCTTTACTGTTAGCCGGAGCCTTGCCATTATAGAAGGAGTCCATGCTTTACTGTTAGCCGGAGCCTTGCCATTATAGAAGGAGTTCATGCTTTACTGTTAGCCGGAGCCTTGCCATTATAGAGGGAGCCGAAGCTTTACAGTTAGCCGGAGCTGGCACCTTCCCTTTATAGAGGGAGCCGAAGCTTTACCGTTAGTCGGAGCCTTGCCTTTATAGAGAGAGCCCATGCGTTTGCATTAGTTGAAGCTGGCGCCTTGCCTTTATAGAGGGAGCCCATGCGTTAGTTGGATCACGTCCCCTCGCTCTCCAGGACAATAAATGGTTAATGCGTCTGACTTATAAATAGGACACGATCCGTCAGTCGCGTTCCCTACGTTAATTGCTCTCATTTGGAAAGTCAGACATTCCATACATGTTTGGCGCTCTCGCTGCGACTGCTTTCTGATTGTTTCCACTAGAGCGGGAGATTTCCAGCCATTATATTCTTAGGTCTGCATGTACCGGCTGGTCACCCTGGAAAGCGTCTGTTTCGTGCTGCTTGGGGCCCCTCAGTGTGGGACAGTAGTCCTGGTGTCCCCGCCCTGACCCGTTTCACCCCCGCACCTGGTAGTTCTCATACCTTCCATTGCTTCCATAGGCAGCGTGCCCTGACCACATCTTTTTTCACCTTGTCTTCTAGGGAGTGGGTGATGAAGAGCAGCATCCTCATCGCCATGTCCGTGTACACCTACCTGCGGCTGATCGTTGACCACCATGGTACCCCCCAACTCCTGGTGCTGAGGCAAAAGAGGTGGACTTCTGTATGATGCTGCTGAGAGAGCGGGTAATGGAACGCCCCCAGTCCCTCATACCTGATTGGCCAGTGATCACATGACTCTGACGCATTTCCTCTCTGGCTGTCGCTGGGAATGGTGCTAGCGAGTGGTGTATCTGCAGCCATTTTTATTCTTTCCCAGAAGCAGAAATGGAGGGCAGTTTTCTGTGATTTTTTTTTTTTTTTGGGTAGTTTGTAATGTTCTTTAGGACCAGCAGGGCGGCGATGTCTGCAGGTTCTACATGTAGAGGCATACACCAGCCCTACGTCTGCTCCCCTACATGTCTCTGACCAAGGAACACAGCCCACCGAACTCGTCCCTCTTCTCCCTGACCATTCATCCCCTCTCTCTCCCTTCTGCACCCCATCATTCAGTCCCTCTCTCTCCCTTCTGCACCCCATCGTTCAGTCCCTCTCTCTCCCTTCTGCACCCCATCATTCAGTCCCTCTCTCTCCCTTCTGCACCCCATCATTCAGTCCCTCTCTCTCTCTTCTGCACCCCATCGTTCAGTCCCTCTCTCTCCCTTCTGCACCCCATCATTCAGTCCCTCTCTCTCCCTTCTGCACCCCATCGTTCAGTCCCTCTCTCTCCCTTCTGCACCCCATCGTTCAGTCCCTCTCTCTCCCTTCTGCACCCCATCATTCAGTCGCTCTCTCTCCCTTCTGCACCCCATCATTCAGTCCCTCTCTCTCTTCTGCACTCCCATCGTTCAGTCCCTCTCTCTCCTTCTGCACCCCATCGTTCAGTCCCTCTCTCTCCCTTCTGCACCCCATCGTTCAGTCCCTCTCTCTCCTTCTGCACCCCATCGTTCAGTCCCTCTCTCTCCTTCTGCACCCCATCGTTCAGTCCCTCTCTCTCTCCTTCTTGCACCCCATCGTTCAGTCCCTCTCTCTCCCTTCTGCACCCCATCGTTCAGTCCCTCTCTCTCCTTCTGCCCCCATCGTTCAGTCCTCTCTCTCCTTCTGCACCATCGTTCAGTCCTCTCTCTCCCTTCTGCACCCCATCGTTCAGTCCTCTCTCTCCTTCTGCACCCCATCGTTCAGTCCCTCTCTCTCCCTTCTGCACCCCATCGTTCAGTCCCTCTCTCTCCCTTCTGCACCCCATCGTTCAGTCCCTCTCTCTCCCTTCTGCACCCCATCATTCAGTCCCTCTCTCTCCCTTCTGCACCCCATCATTCAGTCCCTCTCTCTCCCTTCTGCACCCCATCATTCAGTCCCTCTCTCTCCCTTCTGCACCCCATCGTTCAGTCCCTCTCTCTCCCTTCTGCACCCCATCGTTCATCCTCTCTCTCTCCCTTCTGCACCCCATCGTTCAGTCCCTCTCTCTCCCTTCTGCACCCCATCATTCAGTCCCTCTCTCTCCCTTCTGCACCCCATCATTCAGTCCCTCTCTCCCGCTATCGCCCTCTTTCAGCCCCTCTCTCTTCCACTGTCACTCTCTGTCTATACCGCTATCATCCTCTTTCCTGCTATTACCCTTTCTTTCAGCTCCTCTGTCTCCCACCGTCGCCCTCTCCCTTCCGCCGTCGCCCTCTCCCTTCCGCCTGCTCGCTCCTTCTCCCTTCTTCCGCTGTCGCTCTCTCCTTCCGCTGTCGTCCCTTCTCCCTTCCGCCGTCGCCCTCTCCCTTCCGCCGTCGTCCCTCTCCCTTCCGCCGTCGTCCCTCTCCCTTCCGCCGTCGTCCCTCTCCCTTCCGCCGTCGTCCCTCTCCCTTCCGCTGTCGTCCCTCTCCCTTCCGCATGTCGTCTCTCTCCCTTCCTCCGCTGCGTCCTCTCCCTTCCGCCGCTCGTCCCTCTCCCTTCCGCTGTCGTCCCTCTCCTTCCGCTGTCGTCCCTCTCCCTTCCGCCGTCGTCCCTCTCCTCTTCCGCCGTCGTCCTCTCCTTCCGCTGTCGTCCCTCTCCTTCCGCTGTCGTCCCTCTCCCTTCCGCCGTCGTCCCTCTCCCTTCCGCCGTCGTCCCTCTCCCTTCCGCCGTCGTCCCTCTCCCTTCCGCCGTCGTCCCTCTCCCTTCCGCCGTCCCTCTTCTCCCTGACCATTCATCCCCTCTCTCTCCCTTCTGCACCCCATCGTTCATTCCCTCTCTCTCCCTTCTGCACCCCATCATTCAGTCCCTCTCTCTCCCTTCTGCACCCCATCGTTCAGTCCCTCTCTCCCTTCTGCACCCCATCGTTCAGTCCCTCTCTCTCCCTTCTGCACCCCATCGTTCAGTCCCTCTCTCTCCCTTCTGCACCCCATCGTTCAGTCCCTCTCTCTCCCTTCTGCACCCCATCGTTCAGTCCCTCTCTCTCCCTTCTGCACCCCATCATTCAGTCCCTCTCTCTCCCTTCTGCACCCCATCATTCAGTCCCTCTCTCTCCCTTCTGCACCCCACCATTCAGTCCCTCTCTCTCCCTTCTGCACCCCATCATTCAGTCCTCTCTCTCCCTTCTGCCCCATCATTCAGTCCCTCTCTCTCCCTTCTGCAGCCCACCATTCATCCCCTCTCTCTCTCCCTTCTGCACCCCACCATTCATCCCCTCTCTCTCCCTTCTGCACCCCATCATTCAGTCCCTCTCTCCCGCTATCGCCCTCTTTCAGCCCCTCTCACTCGCCATTACCCCTCTATCAGCCCCTCTCTCTTCCACTGTCACTCTCTGTCTATACCGCTATCATCCTCTTTCCTGCTATTACCCTTTCTTTCAGCTCCTCTGTCTCCCACTGTCGCCCTCTCCCTTCCGCCGTCGTCCCTCTCCCTTCCGCCGTCGTCCCTCTCCCTTCCGCCGTCGTCCCTCTCCCTTCCGCCGTCGTCCCTCTCCCTTCCGCCGTCGTCCCTCTCCCTTCCGCCGTCGTCCCTCTCCCTTCCGCCGTCGTCCCTCTCCCTTCCGCCGTCGTCCCTCTCCCTTCCGCCGTCGTCCCTCTCCCTTCGTCGTCGCCCTCTCCCTTCCGCCGTCGCCCCTCTCCCTTCCGCTAGTCGTCCCTCTCCCTTCCGCTGTCGCCCCTCTCCCTTCCGCTGTCGCCCCTCTCCCTTCCGCCGTCGCCCCTCTCCCTTCCGCCGTCGTCCCTCTCCCTTCCGCCGTCGCCCCTCTCCCTTCCGCCGTCGCCCCTCTCCCTTCCGCCGTCGCCCCTCTCCCTTCCGCCGTCGCCCCTCTCCCTTCCGCCGTCGCCCCTCTCCCTTCGCTGTCGCCTCTCTCCTTCCGCGTCGCCCCTCTCCCTTCCGCCGTCGCCCCTCTCCCTTCCGCCGTCGCCCCTCTCCCTTCCGCCGTCGCCCCTCTCCCTTCCGCCGTCGCCGCTCCGCTTCCGCGGTCAGTGACTCTAGGCTGCATGCAGTCGTCGGTCGCTTCTCCTCTCACTGCGTTCTTCCTGTTTCCTACGCAGTTCATGGATTGCTTCATGATTGGCCGCGACCTGGTGAGGCTCCTGCAGAACGTCGCACGCATTCCTGAGTTTGAATCGTTATGGAAGGACATGCTGCACAACCCGCCGGCCCTGAACCCCCAGTTCACAGGTACTTACCTCCTCACAGTATCCACACAATGGTTATACCCGCCCCATGGTACAGCTGATCAGTAGGAGGCAGAGCTGGCGCTGAATACCCTCTACAGCTTACATGACTTGTGCTCGGGATCCATGGGATTTACAGAAGAGGGTTTACCAGACACAGCGCCCTCCTCCTAGTAGTGATGTTGCCCGGTACTGCAGCCGCTGAGGGTGGCCATGCCTCAGTCATGGTTATTAGGCCTCTCGCCTCCTCCACCTCGCTGACTGCACCTGTGGGGGTGCAGATAATGGTGCCCCCTCCTTCAGGCCCAGCCTAATTAGCCTCCCGCTCTTATGCTTGTCTCTATGGAACATCTATTTATAGCTGCTCTCACCGATCCAGCCGGTGCAGTGAACCCCCCCTCCCCGTGCTCTGTGAGCCGGGGGTCTGCCATATGCAGCGGCTGTGGGATAATGAGATTATTGTGCTCGCTGCCAACGTGTTAACCACTTCACGCCTGCCAGGAGCAAGGACGTTCAGCCCCATTGTGCCTATCCTTCCATCCGACCGGTGGGGGCTCCTCGTACCGAAGTCAAGAGCAGTGGAGAGCCGTGTGACCTCCAGTATGGTCGCTGGGGCTGGTCACCCAGCTTTCCCAGGGTCTGCTGCTGATTTCTCCTTTTCTCTGTTCCTCCAGGAATCCTGCAGCTCTTACAGTCTCGCACGTCCCGCAAGTTCCTGGCGTGTCGTCTGACTCCCGACATGGAGACCAAGCTGCTGTTCATGACCTCCCGGGTACGAGGGTTAGAAGTCACCCCCGTAGAGTCTGTATTAGATAGTCACTCTGCTGCCGTATCATGTCTCTGGTCACATCCAGAGCTGCAGTTACATTGGGTGAGGTAGTAGGAGGGGGTTGTAGTGCGCGCGCTCGCCTCTGCTCTGTGCCGCTTCACCAGTTATCCTGCTGTCCCAGCTGAGCGAGCAGGTGAGGAGCCGTCTACTCCAGGATAAGGATCTCTGCGGATCACTAAGGTGGAACTGACCGGGGCCTGACACTGAACCGCAGCCCCCCACACACACACACACACCGCGGGAGGGGGGAAGGGACCCCCATCAACCACTGCGCCATAACTCCAGCCTGTATGGCTGTAAATGAAAATCTTAGCGTCTCATCTCAAAGGGTTAGACTGCAGCATTGACTGTCTCTTGTGTATCCCCCATGCTTTACACTGCTTCAAAGTTAAGAGTGAAGTCACCATGGAGGTGTAGGCAGCTGATGCCCCTCTCTCCGGTGCAGGTCCGCTTCGGGCAGCAGAAGAGGTATCAGGACTGGTTCCAGCGCCAGTACTTGTCCACGCCGGACAGCCAGTCCCTGCGCTGCGACCTGATCCGCTACATCTGCGGCGTTGTCCACCCGTCCAATGAGGTCCTGAGCTCTGATATCCTGCCGCGCTGGGCCATTATCGGGTGGCTCCTGACCACCTGCACGGTGAGTGTGCTCGGCATTGTGGGCAATCATGGCGGCCGGGTCCGTACACAGTGTGACCGCTGATTTTCTGTCTTCCAGTCCAATGTCGCCGCGTCCAACGCGAAGCTGGCGCTCTTCTACGATTGGCTCTTCTTCAGCCCGGAAAAAGACAGCATCATGAACATTGGTAAGACCGGGTGCGATGCTCTGCGGCATGTGACCGCTGTTGGGGGTGGGGAGATCTCCATGGTGCTCGTTATATGCAGGATACCAGGAGTCAGACATACAAGTTGAGTCCATTGCGCCCGTCTTAGTCGCCATGTTGTGGCCCGAAGCCATGAAGTAGAGGCAGCCGTCATTAGGGACCTCTGTGCTGACGGTCTCCATCCTCTGCATCCTGCTCGGCCTCTGCCGCGGACAGGATCTGTTCGTTATATTGCTGCTCTCTGGTCTTGGCGTCTCTGCGGAGGTGGCAGCCATGTCTCCTGCTGATTGCGTGACTATCGCCAGATTTCAGCCATCCTCCATCTTTCACTGTCGGAACCTCTCCCCTCTTGCCTACTTGCTGGCGCTCTCCCCTCTTTCCTCTCTCGTGCACTGTCCTTCACTAGGTCACGGCACTGGAGCTGTTGGGAAATTACAACTCCCAGCATGCTCCATAGAGAAATATTGGGCGAGAACCTGGACATACGAGAGAGAGCGCGAAATCGGATAGTGCGTTCTGTATATAGTAAAAGTAAAACAAAAAGTGAAGGCTCGCCTTTTGGGGTTGTGCAAGATATAGGCCCAACCCTATTGTAGGCTTATATAGACTCCGTTATCCAGTAGCCGGGTATGCTGCCATAGGAAGAAGTGCTTGATGAAGAGAGTGCTCGATCCCTCAAGGAATCAGCGTGAGAAAACAATAGATCTTATTTCAGACGCACGAACATCGGAACCGATGGAATCTTCAGATTCAGCATCAAACATTATTTTATTGTCGATGTAGTACATAAAATACAACGCGTTTCGGGGGTACTAAAGCCCCACATTTAATATGAATAAAAAACTCATTTACCACTGTAGGATCGCCCTTTGGTTCTATTTGTTATATGGGATTGAGTACTTTTATATAGTTTTTATTTATTTTGGAGTGTTGTGCGGGACTGGAGTGTTGTTGTGCGGGACTGGAGTGTTGTTGTGCGGGACTGGAGTGTTGTTGTGCGGGACTGGAGGAGTGTTGTTGTGCGGGACTGGAGGAGTGTTGTTGTGCGGGACTGGAGGAGTGTTGTTGTGCGGGACTGGAGTGTTGTTGTGCGGGACTGGAGTGTTGTTGTGCGGGACTGGAGTGTTGTTGTGCGGGACTGGAGTGTTGTTGTGCGGGACTGGAGGAGTGTTGTTGTGCGGGACTGGAGGAGTGTTGTTGTGCGGGACTGGAGGAGTGTTGTTGTGCGGGACTGGAGGAGTGTTGTTGTGCGGGACTGGAGGAGTGTTGTTGGGCGGGACTGGAGTGTTGTTGTGCGGGACTGGAGTGTTGTTGTGCGGGACTGGAGGAGTGTTGTGCGGGACTGGAGGAGTGTTGTGCGGGACTGGAGGAGTGTTGTGCGGGGGCGTTCCCACTGTCTAGGAGCCACCCTCCCATGTGTTTTTTTTGTTTTTTTTTGTGTATTTATTAACCCAGGTGTGTATCCTAATCTTTATACCTGAGGAAGGGCTTTACTACCCCCGAAACGTGTTGTACTTTATGTGCTACATCTACAGTAAATTAATGTTTATTGCTGACTCTGAAGATTCCATCGCTTCCGATGTTCTTGTGCCGGAAATAGGATCTATTATTTTCTTCCTTTTACTTCTATGGTACTTCTGAGAACAGCCAAGCAAGTGTGCATGCTGGGAGTTGTAGTTTCAGTAGAGCTGGAGCTTGCTGCATTTCTCATGTTCAGATTCAGGGGGCGCTGCAGTCTCCATTGTGACCTGTGTATAGGTCCGCATGTAACCGTTACCTTCCTCTCCTCACAGAGCCGGCGATCCTGGTGATGCATCATTCCATGAAGCCGCACCCCGCCATCACCGCCACGCTGCTGGACTTCATGTGCCGGGTAAGGGTGAGGAGCAAGACCTGAAGTTGGGGGATCGTTAGAAGATGAATTACTCATGTCTGCTCGCAATGCGCCCGCTCCAGGTGTCGCCCCCACATCCCCAGAACACTATAATAATAGCCTATATGACACCCCCACACCGTCCCCAATCAGCCAGCGAGGGGCGCACTGCACAGAATCACCTGTGTCCCACAACTCTTCTCACAGCCATGGCTGCCCCGTCCCCTCTGCTGGGCCTGGGAGACGCTGAGAAAATGCAAAAAATGTTCCCAATTTTGGAGTTCATTGTAGGAAGTGCGTCCTGTGGCCCCCCGCCCCCCCCACATTGGATAATTGTTCTATATCCAGTCCAGGTTTTTCTCATTTGCTGCAGTCTCTGAATCCCTCCACTAAGAAACCCACAAATCACGTGTGACAGGCCGACCCCGAGCCAAGAGAGCGTGCATATCAGGCATCTAATCTGCAGGGACGGCTGAGAGCTCGTGGGTTCAGTATTAGGGGTGTATAAGGGTCATACCTATGCTGGCCAATATCTCCTCCATCTGTAGAACAGTCCGTCCAATCTGATCTTCACAAACCAGTTACCCAGCGCCTGCAGCCCAATGCAGGATGAATATAGAGCCGTTAATGTGTACATAGCTAATGACCTACTGTTCTGTCATCCCGTACAGATAATCCCCAATTTTTACCCACCGCTGGAGGGTCACGTGAGACAAGGTGTATTCAGCTCTCTGACCCACATCATGGAGAAGAGGGTCCTGGCGTAAGTACTGTAATACTACCCCCTATATTACAATAATATAGCTGCAATAATACTGCTCCTATGTACAAGAATATAACTACTATAATACTGCTCCTATGAACAAGAATATAACTACTATAATACTGCTCCTATGTACAAGAATATAACTACTATAATACTGCTCCTATGAACAAGAATATAACTACTATAATACTGCTCCTATGAACAAGAATATAACTACTATAATACTGCCTCCTATATACAAGAATATAACTACTATAATACTGCCTCCTATGTACAAGAATATAACTACTATAATACTGCCCCCCTATGTACAAGAATATAACTACTATAATACTGCTCCTATGTACAAGAATATAACTACTATAATACTGCCTCCTATATACAAGAATATAACTACTATAATACTGCTCCTATGTACAAGAATATAACTACTATAATACTGCTCCTATGTACAAGAATATAACTACTATAATACTGCCTCCTATGTACAAGAATATAACTACTATAATACTGCTCCTATGTACAAGAATATAACTACTATAATACTGCTGCTCCTATATACAAGAATATAACTACTATAATACTGCCTCCTATATACAAGAATATAACTACTATAATACTGCTCCTATGTATAAGAATATAACTACTATAATACTGCCTCCTATGTACAAGAATATAACTACTATAATACTGCCTCCTATGTACAAGAATATAACTACTATAATACTGCCTCCTATGTACAAGAATATAACTACTATAATACTGCTCCTATGAACAAGAATATAACTACTATAATACTGCCTCCTATATACAAGAATATAACTACTATAATACTGCTCCTATGTACAAGAATATAACTACTATAATACTGCTCCTATGTACAAGAATATAACTACTATAATACTGCCCCTATGTACCAGAATATAACTACTATAATACTGCTCCTATGTACAAGAATATAATTACTATAATACTGCTCCTATGTACAGGAATATAACTACTATAATACTGCTCCTATGTACAGGAATATAACTACTATAATACTGCTCCTATGTACAGGAATATAACTACTATAATACTGCTCCTATGTACAAGAATATAACTACTATAATACTGCTCCTATGTACAAGAATATAACTGCTATAATACTGCTCCTGTGTGCAAGAATATAACTACTATAATACTGCCTCCTATGTACAAGAATATAACTACTATAATACTGCTCCTATGTACAAGAATATTACTACTATAATACTGCCTCCTATGTACAAGAATATAACTACTATAATACTGCTCCTATGTACAGGAATATAACTACTATAATACTGCTCCTATGTACAAGAATATAACTACTATAATACTGCCTCCTATGTACAAGAATATAACTACTATAATACTGCTCCTATGTACAAGAATATAACTACTATAATACTGCTCCTATGTACAAGAATATAACTACTATAATACTGCTCCTATGTACAAGAATATAACTACTATAATACTGCTCCTATGTACAAGAATATAACTACTATAATACTGCTCCTATGTACAAGAATATAACTACTATAATACTGCTCCTATGTACAAGAATATAACTACTATAATACTGCTCCTATGTACAAGAATATAACTACTATAATACTGCTCCTATGTACAAGAATAAAACTACTATAATACTGCTCCTATGTATAAGAATATATCTACTATAATACTGCCTTCTATGTACAAGAATATAACTACTATAATACTGCTCCTATGTACAAGAATATAACTACTATAATACTGCCCCCTATGTACAAGAATATAACTACTATAATACTGCTCCTATGTACAAGAATATAACTACTATAATACTGCTCCTATGTACAAGACTATAACTACTATAATACTGCTCCTATGTACAAGAATATAACTACTATAATACTGCTCCTATGTACAGGAATATAACTACTATAATACTGCCTCCTATGTACAAGAATATAAGTACTATAATACTGCCCCTATGTACAAGAATATAAGTACTATACTACTGCCCCCTGTATGCCTCTGACGACCGCTGTCTTCCGGCAGACATTTGGCTCCGCTCTTCCATAACCCCAAGTTGGACAAGGAGCTGAGGTCGATGCTCAGAGAGAAGTTCCCCGAGTTCTGTAACCTCCCGTCTGCAGCCTCAGAAAGTAAGGGCCGCACGTGAGTATGTGACGTCTCACTGTCCGGACCTGGTTCTGGACTGTAGGATTCTCTGCTCTCTAATGTCCCTGCACTCTCCTCTGCTGCTCTCTTGCCACTGCCGACGCTCTCTCTCTCTAGTATGACTGCTGACAACCTGCCTGTGCATCATGTCTGAGAGGTTGTCACAGCCCCGCCCCTTCATCTTGCAGTGACACACTTACTATAACACTATTTTTGCCCCTCTCAGTAAAGGCTGAGGAGCCCGTTTCCATGGAGATGGACAGCAGTCTTGCAGACAAAGACGAGAGCTGCTACGACAACGCGGAGGCCGCCTTCAGTGACGATGACGAGGAGATGAACAGCAAAAGTGCAGACAACGGTAACGACCCCTCTCCTGTGGTTATCGCTTAGCGCCCCCCCTGCTGTGGACGTGGTCATGATGGAAGTGCTGCTGCTTGAGCTTGGAGTTGTGTGATGACTGTGACTTACACCTTAACGCAGCGATGCCCAACCTATGGCCCGCGGGCCAAATCCGCCCGCGAAATGTCTCATGCGCCCCTGCAACGGAAAAGTCTAAGGAGTACCAATATGCATTAGATGTTTCCCACACATTCATCAGCGCAGTGAACGGCACGGGCAGCGCAGCGATGCAGCTGTGCCTGAAATAACCAATAGCCAAGCTCCTTACAGCACGGAGCTTTGTTATTGGCTGGTATTGGCGCGCGCCGGAGCAATACCGTGCCCTGGATCAGTGGGAGCTGGAAGGAGGCGGGGCTGGCTCCCGGGGTGGTTGTTGTAAGGAGAGCAGGGGGCGCTGCCAGGAGGAGGGGGGTGCATGGCCGCTGGAGAGGTAAGGAGCCGCGGACTCATGTGACTGGTACACGGTTACCCTGCTTCCCCCTCCTCCTATCACCTCACTAGTGACCCTGATCTCCCCTCCTCCTATCACCTCACTAGTGACCCTGATCTCCCCTCCTCCTGTCAGCCCACTAGTGACCCTGATCTCCCCTCCTCCTATCACCTCACTAGTGACCCTGATCTCCCCTCCTCCTATCACCTCACTAGTGACCCTGATCTCCCCTCCTCCTGTCAGCCCACTAGTGACCCTGATCTCCCCTCCTCCTGTCAGCCCACTAGTGACCCTGATCTCCCCTCCTCCTGTCACCCCACTAGTGACCCTGATCTCCCCTCCTCCTGTCACCCCACTAGTGACCCTGATCTCCCCTCCTCCTGTCACCCCACTAGTGACCCTGATCTCCCCTCCTCCTGTCACCCCACTAGTGACCCTGATCTCCCCTCCTCCTGTCACCCCACTAGTGACCCTGCTTCCCCCTCCTCCTATCACCCCACTAGTGACCCTGATCTCCCCTTCTCCTGTCACCCCACTAGTGACCCTGCTTCCCCCTCCTCCTATCACCCCACTGGTGACCCTGCCCCCACTTCTCCTGTCACCTCACTAGTGACCCTGCTCCCCCCTCCTCCTGTCACCCCACTAGTGACCCTGCTCCCCCCTCCTCCTGCCACCCCACTAGTGACCCTGCTCCCATCATTATTGAGTGGCCACTCCAGTAGTGAGTACCTCCATCATTAGTGAGCTCCCCCTTCAGTAGTGAGTACCTCTGTCATTGGTGAGCGCCCCTCCAGTAGTGAGTACCTCCGTCATTAGTGAGCGCCCCCTCCAGTAGTGAGTACCTCCGTCATTAGTGAGCACCCCCTCCAGTAGTGAGTGCCTCTGTCATTGGTGAGCGCCCCTCCAGTAGTGAGTACCTCTGTCATTGGTGAGTGCCCCCTCCAGTAGTGAGTACCTCTGTCATTAGTGAGTGCCCCCTCCAGTAGTGAGTACCTCCGTCATTAGTGAGCACCCCCTCCAGTAGTGAGTACCTCCGTCATTGTTGAGTGCCCCCTCCAGTAGTGAGTACCTCCGTCATTAGTGAGCACCCCCTCCAGTAGTGAGTACCTCCGTCATTGGTGAGCGCCCCCCTCCAGTAGTGAGTACCTCCGTCACTAGTGAGCCCCCCCTCCAGTAGTAAGTACCTCCGTCATTGTTGAGTGCCCCCTCCAGTAGTGAGTACCTCCGTCATTAGTGAGCACCCCCTCCAGTAGTGAGTACCTCCGTCATTGGTGAGCGCCCCCTCCAGTAGTGAGTACCTCCATCATTAGTGAGCGCCCCCTCCAGTAGTGAGTACCTCCGTCATTGGTGAGCGCCCCTCCAGTAGTGAGTACCTCCGTCATTGGTGAGCGCCCCCTCCAGTAGTGAGTACCTCCGTCATTAGTGAGCGCCCCCCTCCAGTAGTGAGTACCTCCGTCATTGGTGAGTGCCCCCTCCAGTAGTGAGTACCTCCGTCATTGGTGAGCGCCCCTCCAGTAGTGAGTACCTCTGTCATTGGTGAGTGCCCCCTCCAGTAGTGAGTACCTCCGTCATTAGTGAGTTCCCCCTCCAGTAGTGAGTACCTCCGTCATTAGTGAGTTCCCCTCCAGTAGTGAGTACCTCCGTCATTAGTGAGCGCCCCTCCAGTAGTGAGTACCTCCGTCATTAGTGAGCGCCCCCAGTAGTGAGTACCTCCGTCAGTAGTGAGTGCCCCCTCCAGTAGTAAGTACCTCCGTCATTAGTGAGCTCCCCCTCCAGTAGTGAGTACCTCCGTCATTAGTGAGTTCCCCCTCCAGTAGTGAGTACCTCCGTCATTGGTGAGCGCCCCCTCCAGTAGTGAGTACCTCCGTCATTGTTGAGTGCCCCCTCCAGTAGTGAGTACCTCCGTCATTAGTGAGTTCCCCCTCCAGTAGTGAGTACCTCCGTCATTAGTGAGTTCCCCCTCCAGTAGTGAGTACCTCCGTCATTAGTGAGCGCCCCCTCCAGGAGTGAGTACCTCCGTCATTAGTGAGCGCCCCCCCCCAGTAGTGAGTACCTCCGTCAGTAGTGAGTGCCCCCTCCAGTAGTAAGTACCTCCGTCATTAGTGAGCTCCCCCTCCAGTAGTGAGTACCTCCGTCATTGTTGAGTGCCCCCTCCAGTAGTAAGTACCTCCGTCATTAGTGAGCTCCCCCTCCAGTAGTGAGTACCTCCGTCATTGGTGAGCGCCCCTCCAGTAGTGAGTACCTCCGTCATTGGTGAGCGCCCCCTCCAGTAGTGAGTACCTCCGTCATTGGTGAGTGCCCCCTCCAGTAGTGAGTACCTCCGTCATTAGTGAGCGCCCCCCTCCAGTAGTAAGTACCTCCGTCATTGGTGAGTGCCCCCTCCAGTAGTGAGTACCTCCGTCATTAGTGAGCGCCCCCCTCCAGTAGTGAGTACCTCCGTCATTGGTGAGTGCCCCCTCCAGTAGTGAGTACCTCCGTCATTGGTGAGCGCCCCCTCCAGTAGTGAGTACCTCCGTCATTGGTGAGCGCCCCCTCCAGTAGTGAGTACCTCCGTCATTGGTGAGCGCCCCCGCTTTACTCCATATTCTCTCCCCTCCGCAGGGAAGAAGAGGGAGTTCCGCTTCCACCCCATCAAGGAGCCGATCATAGAGGAGCCGGTGGACATCACCCCGTACCTGGAGCAGCTGGAGGAGCCGCTCAGAGAGAAGGTTGTCGCTCTGCAGAAGGAGAGGTATGTAGTACCACAAGTGGGGGGCGTGACGTTCCGTTTTCCCTCACTGACGCCCACGTGTGTCTTGCAGTGACATGGAGTCGCAGTGTGAGCTGATGCAGGACATCGTGGAGCAGATCCTGGAGGTGAGTGACGTCCGGTGGACGCGGGGAACGTGGTGATGGCATCGCGGCTGACGCCGGCACTTTTGTCTCCCGCGCAGGACGACTTTGACTCGGAGCAGCTGTCGGTGCTGGCGTCCTGTCTCCAGGAGTTATTCAAGGCCCATTTCCGGGGCGAGGTCCTTCCGGAGGAGATCACGGAGGAGTAAGTCACCCAGGCCAGCCGCCCTCCCGCTCACCCAGGGTCAGCCATTGACTTTACTGTGTTTACCACCAGGTCCCTGGAGGAATCGGTCGGGAAACCACTGTATCTAATATTCAGGTGAGTCCCTGTATGATCACCTACCCTGCTCTGCACCAGTGGTACGACACCTCACCTCCGATAAATCTCCTTCCAGAAACCTGATCCAGATGCAGGAGGACAGCAGTGGCTTCTCCCTGCTCCTCGACCTTCTCTCCGAGCTTTACCAGAAGCAGCCCAAGATTGGCTACCACCTGCTGTACTACCTGAAGGCCAGGTGAGGGCGCCGCGACGTCTCTGCCCTGAAAACCGCCTTCCCCACTGGGGATGTTAATTCTTCTCATTAACGCGCTCATCCTGCTTAATGACATCCAGTCCTCTGTCCGGTCTCATTAACACTAATTAACTAAAAGCCAGAGCTCGTCTCCTTCCTGCGTCCTGTCCCCAATCCCACTGCAGCTTCCTGCAATCCGTGAGGACAGAAACATCACGGCACCACAGGGGGCAGTATTGGATTAGGTCACAGTTACTGGTGGAGACCACAGGGGGCAGTATTGGAGGGGTCACAGTTACTGGTGGAGACCACAGGGGCAGTATTGGAGGGGTCACAGTTACTGGTGGAGACCACAGGGGGCAGTATTGGAGGGGTCACAGTTACTGGGGGAGACCACAGGGGGCAGTATTGGAGGGGTCACAGTTACTGGGGGAGACCACAGGGGTCAGTATTGGAGGGGTCACAGTTACTGGGGGAGACCACAGGGGGCAGTATTGGAGGGGTCACAGTTACTGGGGGAGACCACAGGGGGCAGTATTGGAGGGGTCACAGTTACTGGTGGAGACCACAGGGGGCAGTACTGGAGGGGTCACAGTTACTGGTGGAGACCACAGGGGGCAGTATTGGATTAGGTCACAGTTACTGGTAGAGACCACAGGGGGCAGTATTGGATTAGGTCACAGTTACTGGTGGAGACCACAGGGGGCAGTATTGGAGGGGTCACAGTTACTGGTGGAGACCACAGGGGGCAGTATTGGATTAGGTCACAGTTACTGGTGGAGACCACAGGGGCAGTATTGGATGGGTCACAGTTACTGGTGGAGACCACAGGGGGCAGTATTGGATTAGGTCACAGTTACTGGTGGAGACCACAGGGGCAGTATTGGATTAGGTCACAGTTACTGGTGGAGACCACAGGGGCAGTATTGGATTGGGTCACAGTTACTGGTGGAGACCACAGGGGCAGTATTGGATTAGGTCACAGTTACTGGTGGAGACCACAGGGGGCAGTATTGGATTAGGTCACAGTTACTGGTGGAGACCACAGGGGGCAGTATTGGATTAGGTCACAGTTACTGGTGGAGACCACAGGGGGCAGTATTGGAGGGGTCACAGTTACTGGTGGAGACCACAGGGGGCAGTATTGGAGGGTCACAGTTACTGGTGGAGACCACAGGGGCAGTATTGGATTGGGTCACAGTTACTGGTGGAGACCAGGGCAATGAGGGTCACAGTACTGGTGAGACCAGGCAGTATTGGATGGTCACAGTTACTGGTGGAGACCACAGGGGGCAGTATTGGATGGTCACAGTTACTGGTGGAGACCACAGGGGCAGTATTGGATAGGTCACAGTTACTGGTGGAGACCACAGGGGCAGTATTGGATTAGGTCACAGTTACTGGTGGAGACCACAGGGGGCAGTATTGGAGTGGGTCACAGTTACTGGTGGAGACCACAGGGGGCAGTATTGGAGGGGTCACAGTTACTGGTGGAGACCACAGGGGGCAGTATTGGATTAGGTCACAGTTACTGGTGGAGACCACAGGGGGCAGTATTGGAGGGGTCACAGTTACTGGTGGAGACCACAGGGGGCAGTATTAGATTAGGTCACAGTTACTGGTGGAGACCACAGGGGGCAGTATTGGAGAGGTCACAGTTACTGGTGGAGACCACAGGGGGCAGTATTGGAGGGGTCACAGTTACTGGTGGAGACCACAGGGGGCAGTATTAGATTAGGTCACAGTTACTGGTGGAGACCACAGGGGGCAGTATTGGATTAGGTCACAGTTACTGGTGGAGACCACAGGGGGCAGTATTGGATTAGGGTCACAGTTACTGGTGGAGACCACAGGGGGCAGTATTGGAGTGGGTCACAGTTACTGGTGGAGACCACAGGGGGCAGTATTGGATTAGGTCACAGTTACTGGTGGAGACCACAGGGGGCAGTATTGGATGGGGTCACAGTTACTGGTGGAGACCACAGGGGCAGTATTGGATTGGGTCACAGTTACTGGTGGAGACCACAGGGGGCAGTATTGGATTGGGTCACAGTTACTGGTGGAGACCACAGGGGCAGTATTGGATTAGGTCACAGTTACTGGTGGAGACCACAGGGGGCAGTATTGGATTAGGTCACAGTTACTGGTGGAGACCACAGGGGCAGTATTGGATGGGGTCACAGTTACTGGTGGAGACCACAGGGGGCAGTATTGGATTAGGTCACAGTTACTGGTGGAGACCACAGGGGGCAGTATTGGATTGGGTCACAGTTACTGGTGGAGACCACAGGGGGCAGTATTGGATTAGGTCACAGTTACTGGTGGAGACCACAGGGGGCAGTATTGGATTAGGTCACAGTTACTGGTGGAGACCACAGGGGCAGTATTGGATTGGGTCACAGTTACTGGTGGAGACCACAGGGGGCAGTATTGGATTGGGTCACAGTTACTGGTGGAGACCACAGGGGGCAGTATTGGATTGGGTCACAGTTACTGGTGGAGACCACAGGGGCAGTATTGGATTAGGTCACAGTTACTGGTGGAGACCACAGGGGGCAGTATTGGATTAGGTCACAGTTACTGGTGGAGACCACAGGGGGCAGTATTGGATTAGGTCACAGTTACTGGTGGAGACCACAGGGGGCAGTATTGGATTGGGTCACAGTTACTGGTGGAGACCACAGGGGCAGTATTGGATTAGGTCACAGTTACTGGTGGAGACCACAGGGGGCAGTATTGGATTAGGTCACAGTTACTGGTGGAGACCACAGGGGGCAGTATTGGATTGGGTCACAGTTACTGGTGGAGACCACAGGGGGCAGTATTGGATTAGGTCACAGTTACTGGTGGAGACCACAGGGGGCAGTATTGGATTAGGTCACAGTTACTGGTGGAGACCACAGGGGGCAGTATTGGATTGGGTCACAGTTACTGGTGGAGACCACAGGGGGCAGTATTGGATTAGGTCACAGTTACTGGTGGAGACCACAGGGGCAGTATTGGATTAGGTCACAGTTACTGGTGGAGACCACAGGGGCAGTATTGGATTGGGTCACAGTTACTGGTGGAGACCACAGGGGGCAGTATTGGATTAGGTCACAGTTACTGGTGGAGACCACAGGGGGCAGTATTGGATTGGGTCACAGTTACTGGTGGAGACCACAGGGGGCAGTATTGGATTAGGTCACAGTTACTGGTGGAGACCACAGGGGGCAGTATTGGATTAGGTCACAGTTACTGGTGGAGACCACAGGGGGCAGTATTGGATTAGGTCACAGTTACTGGTGGAGACCACAGGGGGCAGTATTGGATTAGGTCACAGTTACTGGTGGAGACCACAGGGGCAGTATTGGATTAGGTCACAGTTACTGGTGGAGACCACAGGGGGCAGTATTGGATTGGGTCACAGTTACTGGTGGAGACCACAGGGGGCAGTATTGGATTAGGTCACAGTTACTGGTGGAGACCACAGGGGGCAGTATTGGATTAGGTCACAGTTACTGGTGGAGACCACAGGGGCAGTATTGGATTGGGTCACAGTTACTGGTGGAGACCACAGGGGCAGTATTGGATTAGGTCACAGTTACTGGTGGAGACCACAGGGGGCAGTATTGGATTAGGTCACAGTTACTGGTGGAGACCACAGGGGGCAGTATTGGATTAGGTCACAGTTACTGGTGGAGACCACAGGGGCAGTATTGGATTAGGTCACAGTTACTGGTGGAGACCACAGGGGGCAGTATTGGATTAGGTCACAGTTACTGGTGGAGACCACAGGGGCAGTATTGGATGGGTCACAGTTACTGGTGGAGACCACAGGGGGCAGTATTGGATGGGTCACAGTTACTGGTGGAGACCACAGGGGGCAGTATTGGATTAGGTCACAGTTACTGGTGGAGACCACAGGGGCAGTATTGGATTAGGTCACAGTTACTGGTGGAGACCACAGGGGCAGTATTGGATTAGGTCACAGTTACTGGTGGAGACCACAGGGGCAGTATTGGATTAGGTCACAGTTACTGGTGGAGACCACAGGGGGCAGTATTGGATTGGGTCACAGTTACTGGTGGAGACCACAGGGGCAGTATTGGAGGGGTCACAGTTACTGGTGGAGACCACAGGGGCAGTATTGAGAGGTCACAGTTACTGGTGGAGACCACAGGGGCAGTATTGGATTGGGTCACAGTTACTGGTGGAGACCACAGGGGGCAGTATTGGAGGGGTCACAGTTACTGGTGGAGACCACAGGGGGCAGTATTGGATTGGGTCACAGTTACTGGTGGAGACCACAGGGGGCAGTATTGGAGGGGTCACAGTTACTGGTGGAGACCACAGGGGGCAGTATTGGAGGGGTCACAGTTACTGGCAGAGACCACAGCGGGCAGTATTCGGGGAGGGGGTCACGCTGTGCTCTGTTTGCGCTCCCACCCCTTTTCACTCCACATTAACCCTTCCTCTCCCTGCCCCCAGTAAGGCGGCCTCGGGGAAGATGAACCTGTACGAGTCGTTCGCTCAGGCCACGCAGCTGGGGGATCTGCACACCTGCCTGATGATGGACATGAAGGCGTGCCAGGAGGATGACGTGCGGCTGTTGTGCTACCTGACGCCCTCCATCTACAGCGAGGTTAGTGGCGGGCACTATATGGCGGGTGGTGGTCACATGATGGCGGCGCGCTGACATCCTCTTCTCTCCAGTTCCCAGATGAGACCCTGCGGAGTGGGGAGCTGCTGAACATGATTGTGGCGGTCATTGACTCGGCCCAGGTATGTTCTAGATTTTGGGGTGGTGTTTTCTCAACCCCCCCTCCTCTTTTTTCCCCCTATGTCGCCTTCTCTATCTTCAGGATCTCTGCTTGCTTTCCTTTCACATGACTCTTCTTCTCTGCCGCAGCTGCAGGAGCTGGTATGCCACGTGATGATGGGGAACCTGGTAATGTTCCGCAAGGACTCGGTGCTGAACATCCTGAGTGAGTAGATCTGGTCCCTGGGGCGAGGGGCGGGTGTGCATAGGGCGAGGGGTGGGTGTGCAGGAGTGAGTGCCCCCTGTGTTGTCTTGCAGTTCAGAGCCTGGAGTGGGAGACCTTCGAGCAGTACTGCACCTGGCAGCTCTTCCTAGCACACAACGTTCCCCTGGAGACTATCATCCCCATCCTCCAGCATCTGAAGTATAAAGGTAGGTACCCGGCAGGAGGTTTGGGTCTGCTCAGTCTGCCCCATCATCCTCTGGTCTGGTGACACTTCGACCTCATCTGCTCCTCTTCTGTCTTTTGATTATATTTTTAGTAAAAATTTTTGTGAACCCTTCACCCTGTTCTTTATTGCAGAGCACCCGGAGGCGCTGTCCTGTCTGCTGCTACAGCTGAGGCGAGAGAAGTGAGTACCTGCCTGTCCATGAGGGGGCGCTGGGGCGGTGGTGGAGTGGGGGTGGCGGTGGAGTGCGCCTGGCCTCGGGGGGAGGGCGGTGGAGTGCGCCTGGCCTCGGGGGGGGCGGTGGAGTGCGCCTGGCCTCAGGGTGAGGGCGGTGGAGTGCGCCTTGCCTCGGGGGGAGGGCGGTGGAGTGCGCCTTGCCTCGGGGAGGGCGGTGGAGTGCGCCTTGCCTCGGGGTGAGGGTGGTGGAGTGCGCCTTGCCTCGGGGGTGGCGGTGGAGTGCGCCTTGCCTCGGGGGTGGCGGTGGAGTGCGCCTTGCCTCGGGGTGGCGGTGGAGTGCGCCTTGCCTCGGGGGTGGCGGTGGAGTGCGCCTGGCCTCGGGGTGGCGGTGGAGTGCGCCTGGCCTCGGGGGTGGCGGTGGAGTGCGCCTGGCCTCGGGGGTGGCGGTGGAGTGCGCCTGGCCTCGGGGGTGGCGGTGGAGTGCGCCTGGCCTCGGGGTGACGGTGGAGTGCGCCTGGCCTCGGGGTGGCGGTGGAGTGCGCCTGGCCTCGTGGGTGGCGGTGGAGTGCGCCTGGCCTCGTGGGTGGCGGTGGAGTGCGCCTGGCCTCGGGGGTGGCGGTGGAGTGCGCCTGGCCTCGGGGGTGGCGGTGGAGTGCGCCTGGCCTCGGGGGCGGCGGTGGAGGGCGCCTGGCCCTGGGGGGGGGGGGGGGGTGTAGTGCGCCTGGCCCTTGCCTCGGGGGCTGAGTTGGAATGTGCCTGGGGGCGGGGGGGGAGTGCGCCTGGCCTGGGGAGGCGGTGTTGAAGGGCGCCTGGCCTCGGGAGGCGGTGGTGGAGGGCGCGTGGCCCTCAAGGGCGGGAGGGGAGAGCAGAGGGGTATGAAGGGGCAGCAAGGAGAGGGCATAATAAGAGCAGAGGGGCATGGAGGGGGCAGCAAGGAGAGGGCATAACAAGAGCAGAGGGGCATGGAGGAGGCAGCAAGGAGAGGGCATAACAAGAGCAGAGGGGGCAGTGTGGTGGGTGGGAGACCTGGTGCTGTGGCTCCGGTGCAGCTCCTGGGTGGCCTCTTACAGCCCCCTCTCCCTTATTACCTGTGGGCTGCCGGCTGGGGGGGTTTCCATTATTTGCTGCTTGCTTCATCCCTCCCTTTTGCTGCTCCCCCCCCCCCCCCCATTTAGGCCGACAGAGGAAATGGTGAAGATGGTGCTGAGCCGCCCATACCACCCCGACGACCAGTTCACCACCAGTATCCTGCGGCACTGGTGCCTGAAGCACGATGACCCCCTGGCCGAGCACATCAAGTCCCTGCTCATCAAGAACAACAGCCTCCCCCGCAAGCGCCAGAGGTGAGGACTACAACTCCCAGCAGCCCTTCCCCAGCGGAAGGAGAGCCTTCTGGGGCCCTTATACTGACCATCGCCCTCTGTGCTGCACAAATCAGGGAGAGCTGTCATGGGGTCCTCCCATCAGGAGTCAGGGAGAGCTGTCATGGGGTCCTCCCATCAGGAGTGAGGGAGAGCTGTCCTGGGGTCCTCCCATCAGGAGTCAGGGAGAGCTGTCATGGGGTCCTCCCATCAGGAGTCAGGGAGAGCTGGGTGCCCGCTCATGAATCCGCCATCTTGCTTTTTGCAGCCTGCGGAGCTCGAGCAGTAAGTTGGCGCAGCTGACGCTGGAGCAGATTCTGGAGCATCTGGATAACCTGCGACTGAACCTGTCCAACACCAAGCAGAACTGTGAGTATGGCACCTGCCGGCCCCACCCACTGTCACATGACCTCCGCTAGCGCCTCTCCCCGACTGCTGCCACATGGTCCACTGTGGGGCTCTGCCGCCATCTGCTGGTCAGACAGCGGTACTGCATGCTACCTGTAAATGCGCAGCAGTGGGGAGGCCTTGTAGACCTTGTGAGAGAACATGGGGCTAATGTAGACCCTGCTGTCGAGTGGAAAGAGGAGGGGGGCAGGCTGCCTTATAACCGGTTCTTCCTGTTAGTTTTCAGCCAGACGCCCATCTTACAGGCCCTGCAGCACGTCCAGGCCAGCTGTGACGAGGCGCACAAGATGAAGTAAGTGCCACACATCTCCCACCAAATGCCAGATGCAGTGAGAGGTGACACACGTGCTGCCTCCTGCTGGATGTAGTGAGAGGTGACACACGTGCTGCCTCCTGCTGGATGTAGTGAGAGGTGACACACGTGCTGCCGTCTGCTGGATGTAGTGAGAGGTGACACACGTGCTGCCTCCTGCTGGATGTAGTGAGAGGTGACACACGTGCTGCCTCCTGCTGGATGTAGTGAGAGGTGACACACGTGCTGCCTCCTGCTGGATGTAGTGAGAGGTGACACACGTGCTGCCTCCTGCTGGATGTAGTGAGAGGTGACACACGTGCTGCCTCCTGCTGGATGTAGTGAGAGGTGACACACGTGCTGCCTCCTGCTGGATGTAGTGAGAGGTGACACACGTGCTGCCGTCTGCTGGATGTAGTGAGAGGTGACACACGTGCTGCCTCCTGCTGGATGTAGTGAGAGGTGACACACGTGCTGCCTCCTGCTGGATGTAGTGAGAGGTGACACACGTGCTGCCTCCTGCTGGATGTAGTGAGAGGTGACACACGTGCTGCCTCCTGCTGGATGTAGTGAGAGGTGACACACGTGCTGCCTCCTGCTGGATGTAGTGAGAGGTGACACACGTGCTGCCTCCTGCTGGATGTAGTGAGAGGTGACACACGTGCTGCCTCCTGCTGGATGTAGTGAGAGGTGACACACGTGCTGCCTCCTGCTGGATGTAGTGAGAGGTGACACACGTGCTGCCTCCTGCTGGATGTAGTGAGAGGTGACACACGTGCTGCCTCCTGCTGGATGTAGTGAGAGGTGACACACGTGCTGCCTCCTGCTGGATGTAGTGAGAGGTGACACACGTGCTGCCTCCTGCTGGATGTAGTGAGAGGTGACACACGTGCTGCCTCCTGCTGGATGTAGTGAGAGGTGACACACGTGCTGCCTCCTGCTGGATGTAGTGAGAGGTGACACACGTGCTGCCTCCTGCTGGATGTAGTGAGAGGTGACACACGTGCTGCCTCCTGCTGGATGTAGTGAGAGGTGACACACGTGCTGCCTCCTGCTGGATGTAGTGAGAGGTGACACACGTGCTGCCTCCTGCTGGATGTAGTGAGAGGTGACACACGTGCTGCCTCCTGCTGGATGTAGTGAGAGGTGACACACGTGCTGCCTCCTGCTGGATGTAGTGAGAGGTGACACACGTGCTGCCTCCTGCTGGATGTAGTGAGAGGTGACACACGTGCTGCCTCCTGCTGGATGTAGTGAGAGGTGACACACGTGCTGCCTCCTGCTGGATGTAGTGAGAGGTGACACACGTGCTGCCTCCTGCTGGATGTAGTGAGAGGTGACACACGTGCTGCCTCCTGCTGGATGTAGTGAGAGGTGACACACGTGCTGCCTCCTGCTGGATGTAGTGAGAGGTGACACACGTGCTGCCTCCTGCTGGATGTAGTGAGAGGTGACACACGTGCTGCCTCCTGCTGGATGTAGTGAGAGGTGACACACGTGCTGCCTCCTGCTGGATGTAGTGAGAGGTGACACACGTGCTGCCTCCTGCTGGATGTAGTGAGAGGTGACACACGTGCTGCCTCCTGCTGGATGTAGTGAGAGGTGACACACGTGCTGCCTCCTGCTGGATGTAGTGAGAGGTGACACACGTGCTGCCTCCTGCTGGATGTAGTGAGAGGTGACACACGTGCTGCCTCCTGCTGGATGTAGTGAGAGGTGACACACGTGCTGCCTCCTGCTGGATGTAGTGAGAGGTGACACACGTGCTGCCGTCTGCTGGATGTAGTGAGAGGTGACACACGTGCTGCCTCCTGCTGGATGTAGTGAGAGGTGACACACGTGCTGCCTCCTGCTGGATGTAGTGAGAGGTGACACACGTGCTGCCTCCTGCTGGATGTAGTGAGAGGTGACACACGTGCTGCCTCCTGCTGGATGTAGTGAGAGGTGACACACGTGCTGCCTCCTGCTGGATGTAGTGAGAGGTGACACACGTGCTGCCTCCTGCTGGATGTAGTGAGAGGTGACACACGTGCTGCCTCCTGCTGGATGTAGTGAGAGGTGACACACGTGCTGCCTCCTGCTGGATGTAGTGAGAGGTGACACACGTGCTGCCTCCTGCTGGATGTAGTGAGAGGTGACACACGTGCTGCCTCCTGCTGGATGTAGTGAGAGGTGACACACGTGCTGCCTCCTGCTGGATGTAGTGAGAGGTGACACACGTGCTGCCTCCTGCTGGATGTAGTGAGAGGTGACACACGTGCTGCCTCCTGCTGGATGTAGTGAGAGGTGACACACGTGCTGCCTCCTGCTGGATGTAGTGAGAGGTGACACACGTGCTGCCTCCTGCTGGATGTAGTGAGAGGTGACACACGTGCTGCCTCCTGCTGGATGTAGTGAGAGGTGACACACGTGCTGCCTCCTGCTGGATGTAGTGAGAGGTGACACACGTGCTGCCTCCTGCTGGATGTAGTGAGAGGTGACACACGTGCTGCCTCCTGCTGGATGTAGTGAGAGGTGACACACGTGCTGCCTCCTGCTGGATGTAGTGAGAGGTGACACACGTGCTGCCTCCTGCTGGATGTAGTGAGAGGTGACACACGTGCTGCCTCCTGCTGGATGTAGTGAGAGGTGACACACGTGCTGCCTCCTGCTGGATGTAGTGAGAGGTGACACACGTGCTGCCTCCTGCTGGATGTAGTGAGAGGTGACACACGTGCTGCCTCCTGCTGGATGTAGTGAGAGGTGACACACGTGCTGCCTCCTGCTGGATGTAGTGAGAGGTGACACACGTGCTGCCTCCTGCTGGATGTAGTGAGAGGTGACACACGTGCTGCCTCCTGCTGGATGTAGTGAGAGGTGACACACGTGCTGCCTCCTGCTGGATGTAGTGAGAGGTGACACACGTGCTGCCTCCTGCTGGATGTAGTGAGAGGTGACACACGTGCTGCCTCCTGCTGGATGTAGTGAGAGGTGACACACGTGCTGCCTCCTGCTGGATGTAGTGAGAGGTGACACACGTGCTGCCTCCTGCTGGATGTAGTGAGAAGTGACACACGTGCTGCCTCCTGCTGGATGTAGTGAGAGGTGACACACGTGCTGCCTCCTGCTGGATGTAGTGAGAGGTGACACACGTGCTGCCTCCTGCTGGATGTAGTGAGAGGGTGACACACGTGCTGCCTCCTGCTGGATGTAGTGAGAGGTGACACACGTGCTGCCTCCTGCTGGATGTAGTGAGAGGTGACACACGTGCTGCCTCCTGCTGGATGTAGTGAGAGGTGACACACGTGCTGCCTCCTGCTGGATGTAGTGAGAGGTGACACACGTGCTGCCTCCTGCTGGATGTAGTGAGAGGTGACACACGTGCTGCCTCCTGCTGGATGTAGTGAGAGGTGACACACGTGCTGCCTCCTGCTGGATGTAGTGAGAGGTGACACACGTGCTGCCTCCTGCTGGATGTAGTGAGAGGTGACACACGTGCTGCCTCCTGCTGGATGTAGTGAGAGGTGACACACGTGCTGCCTCCTGCTGGATGTAGTGAGAGGTGACACACGTGCTGCCTCCTGCTGGATGTAGTGAGAGGTGACACACGTGCTGCCTCCTGCTGGATGTAGTGAGAGGTGACACACGTGCTGCCTCCTGCTGGATGTAGTGAGAGGTGACACACGTGCTGCCTCCTGCTGGATGTAGTGAGAGGTGACACACGCGCTGCCTCCTGCTGGATGTAGTGAGAGGTGACACACGTGCTGCCTCCTGCTGGATGTAGTGAGAGGTGACACACGTGCTGCCTCCTGCTGGATGTAGTGAGAGGTGACACACGTGCTGCCTCCTGCTGGATGTAGTGAGAGGTGACACACGTGCTGCCTCCTGCTGGATGTAGTGAGAGGTGACACACGTGCTGCCTCCTGCTGGATGTAGTGAGAGGTGACACACGTGCTGCCTCCTGCTGGATGTAGTGAGAGGTGACACACGTGCTGCCTCCTGCTGGATGTAGTGAGAGGTGACACACGTGCTGCCTCCTGCTGGATGTAGTGAGAGGTGACACACGTGCTGCCTCCTGCTGGATGTAGTGAGAGGTGACACACGTGCTGCCTCCTGCTGGATGTAGTGAGAGGTGACACACGTGCTGCCTCCTGCTGGATGTAGTGAGAGGTGACACACGTGCTGCCTCCTGCTGGATGTAGTGAGAGGTGACACACGTGCTGCCTCCTGCTGGATGTAGTGAGAGGTGACACACGTGCTGCCTCCTGCTGGATGTAGTGAGAGGTGACACACGTGCTGCCTCCTGCTGGATGTAGTGAGAGGTGACACACGTGCTGCCTCCTGCTGGATGTAGTGAGAGGTGACACACGTGCTGCCTCCTGCTGGATGTAGTGAGAGGTGACACACGTGCTGCCTCCTGCTGGATGTAGTGAGAGGTGACACACGTGCTGCCTCCTGCTGGATGTAGTGAGAGGTGACACACGTGCTGCCTCCTGCTGGATGTAGTGAGAGGTGACACACGTGCTGCCTCCTGCTGGATGTAGTGAGAGGTGACACACGTGCTGCCTCCTGCTGGATGTAGTGAGAGGTGACACACGTGCTGCCTCCTGCTGGATGTAGTGAGAGGTGACACACGTGCTGCCTCCTGCTGGATGTAGTGAGAGGTGACACACGTGCTGCCTCCTGCTGGATGTAGTGAGAGGTGACACACGTGCTGCCTCCTGCTGGATGTAGTGAGAGGTGACACACGTGCTGCCTCCTGCTGGATGTAGTGAGAGGTGACACACGTGCTGCCTCCTGCTGGATGTAGTGAGAGGTGACACACGTGCTGCCTCCTGCTGGATGTAGTGAGAGGTGACACACGTGCTGCCTCCTGCTGGATGTAGTGAGAGGTGACACACGTGCTGCCGTCTGCTGGATGTAGTGAGAGGTGACACACGTGCTGCCGTCTGCTGGATGTAGTGAGAGGTGACACACGTGCTGCCTCCTGCTGGATGTAGTGAGAGGTGACACACGTGCTGCCTCCTGCTGGATGTAGTGAGAGGTGACACACGTGCTGCCGTCTGCTGGATGTAGTGAGAGGTGACACACGTGCTGCCTCCTGCTGGATGTAGTGAGAGGTGACACACGTGCTGCCTCCTGCTGGATGTAGTGAGAGGTGACACACGTGCTGCCTCCTGCTGGATGTAGTGAGAGGTGACACACGTGCTGCCTCCTGCTGGATGTAGTGAGAGGTGACACACGTGCTGCCTCCTGCTGGATGTAGTGAGAGGTGACACACGTGCTGCCCCCTGCTGGATGTAGTGAGAGGTGACACACGTGCTGCCTCCTGCTGGATGTAGTGAGAGGTGACACACGTGCTGCCCCCTGCTGGATGTAGTGAGAGGTGACACACGTGCTGCCGTCTGCTGGATGTAGTGAGAGGTGACACACGTCCTGCCGTCTGCTGGATGTAGTGAGAGGTGACACACGTGCTGCCTCCTGCTGGATGTAGTGAGAGGTGACACACGTGCTGCCTCCTGCTGGTTACCTTGGGTACTGCACCCACGGTGAGTTGACGCTGACCACAGAGCTTACTGCTCCTTCTGCTCCTCAGGTTCAGCGACCTTTTCTCATTGGCCGAGGAGTATGAAGACTCAACGAAACCGCCCAAGAGTCGGCGGAAAGGACCGATGACGAGTCCGCGCAGCAGGAAGAACGCAGCGCAGCCCGCTAATATGGAGGAGGAGTCTGCGTCCAGCAGTGCCTCGGTGAGCGCCGGGGAGAGTGCAGCCTCTGTGGGGTGGCAGGATGATGGGGGTTATTGGTGTCGGGGTCCCTTTAACCCTTTGCTGTCCTCTGCCTCTCACATGTAGGAGGAGGAAGATACAAAGCCGAAACCCACAAAAAGGAAGCGGAAGGGCTCGGCAGCGGTCGGGTCAGACAGTGACTGAGGGGCGGAGCCGGATGAGGGTCACATGATTGTTCTCTGGTCTGGATCGGGCACATGCTATCTTCACAGAAACCTAGCTCGCGGGGGGCACAGCCAGCTCCCCCCCCCCCCCCCCCACACGAGATGCCCGCGGCAGGATGTTTATACTGAAGCAAATCTCATATTTTCTTACTGGACTGTAAATAAATGTCTCCTGGCGGCGAACAGCGCGCCAACCGGGCGATTTATACTGTAAGATATTTTACATCACAAATTAAAGGATTCCTGACAACCAGGTCTGCTCACTGACAACCCACAGCAGCACAGAGGTAGGCTGTGGAGTGAAAACCGTAGGCTGTTACTGCTGAGAGGTTGTCACAGCCCCGCCCCCTGGGGTAACAAAAGAGCACCACGCAATAGAATACAGGCAGTAATATAAATGCCGGGTCACCAGACGCCAATCACACCCGCAGTGCAGCTGGGAGGTTGTCACACGTAGCTTGAGCCATGCTGACTGCACTGCATCCCCCAGCTGCTGGAGGGGGCGTGGTGGGGTCCATAGAGGGGACACAACCATCGAGGTGGTCCCACAGCTGCTGGAGGGGGCGTGGTGGGGTCCATAGAGGGGACACAACCATCGAGGTGGTCCCACAGCTGCTGGAGGGGGCGTGGTGGGGTCCATAGAGGGGACACGACCATCGAGGTGGTCCCACAGCTGCTGGAGGGGGCGTGGTGGGGTCCATAGAGGGGACACGACTATCGAGGTGGTCTCACAGCTGCTGGAGGGGGCGTGGTGGGGTCCATAGAGGGACACGACCATCGAGGTGGTCCCACAGCTGCTGGAGGGGCGTGGTGGGGTCCATAGAGGGACACGACCATCGAGGTGGTCCCACAGCTGCTGGAGGGGCGTGGTGGGGTCCATAGAGGGGACACGACCATCGAGGTGGTCTCACAGCTGCTGGAGGGGCGTGGTGGGGTCCATAGAGGGACACGACCATCGAGGTGGTCTCACAGCTGCTGGAGGGGCGTGGTGGGGTCCATAGAGGGGACACGACCATCGAGGTGGTCCCACAGCTGCTGGAGGGGCGTGGTGGGGTCCATAGAGGGACACGACCATCGAGGTGGTCTCACAGCTGCTGGAGGGGCGTGGTGGGGTCCATAGAGGGGACACAACTATCGAGGTGGTCCCACAGCTGCTGGAGGGGGCGTGGTGGGGTCCATAGAGGGGACACGACCATCGAGGTGGTCTCACAGCTGCTGGAGGGGGCGTGGTGGGGTCCATAGAGGGGACACAACCATCGAGGTGGTCTCACAGCTGCTGGAGGGGGCTTGGTGGGGTCCATAGAGGGGACACGACCATCGAGGTGGTCTCACAGCTGCTGGAGGGGGCGTGGTGGGGTCCATAGAGGGGACACAACCATCGAGGTGGTCCCACAGCTGCTGGAGGGGGCGTGGTGGGGTCCATAGAGGGGACACGACCATCGAGGTGGTCTCACAGCTGCTGGAGGGGGCGTGGTGGGGTCCATAGAGGGGACACGACCATCGAGGTGGTCTCACAGCTGCTGGAGGGGGCGTGGTGGGGTCCATAGAGGGGACACAACCATCGAGGTGGTCTCACAGCTGCTGGAGGGGGCGTAGTGGGGTCCATAGAGGGGACACGACCATCAAGGTGGTCTCACAGCTGCAAGTCTGGGGAATTGGGGGCCAGGGTAGTACTTGGAAGTCTCGGTCGTGCTCTTACAAACAATGTTGGACATTTGTAGTCGTGTGACATGTCATGTTATCTCGCTGGAAGATCCCATCTGCCCGGGGAGACAATCAGCATGCATGGGTGTACGTGATCTGCCAGGATGGAGACGGACCCAAATCGGTGGACAGCCCTCCACATGGAGGGGTCCAGAGAATGCCAGGAAGACCTTCCACAGACCATGATGCTTCCCCCGGTAGATTGTGTTCTTCCACCAATGGCTGAAGGGTGTTCCCTCTCTGATGTTTGTCAGTGGACATGCCAACGTCCATCCGTTTCATGGAGGAGACGACCGTTTACCGAGCAGCGGGGTCCACTTCCGATACTGCCGCGAACATTGAAGTCGTTTCTGCCGATGCAGCTTCACTATTCGAGGTGCATACGCAGTAGGGTCAGCCCCATACGCAGTAGGGTCAGCTGAACTGGGTTATTTTGGGGGTGATCTGCTGCACTGTAACATGTCCTACGCCCTTGTGCGCCTTCATAGCCGCCGTTCACCTCTCACATCAGTGGCACGTGGTCTCCATTGTCGCCATTTGTCCTCTCACCGTACACTCTGAGAAATACTCCCGCCTGAAAGACAAGAGATATCTGATAGATCAGCCCTTTTACCCATGATAACAGTGAGGGCGTGACACCGGCCTGTGGAGCTGCGTCTAGTATGGTGGGGGTCTTCTCTCTTCTCCTGCCCCCCACCCCACTGTTCATCCATGTTTTAGTTACTGACCAAAACGTGGCATGTCCTGATTGGTCAGTCAGTGTTGGAACATTATGGCTACCCCCAAGGTCAGCACTACTGTACGGTGGCACTAAAGGAACAGCACTGCTGTAAGGGGACTCTGAGGGGGCAACACTGCTTTATGGGGCAACACTGTTTTAAGGGGGCAGCACTGCTGTAAGTGGGCACTGAGGAAGCAGCACTACTGTAACGGGACTCTGAGGGGGCAACACTACTGTAACTGGGCACTGAGGGGGCAGCACTGCTGTAAGGGGACTCTGAGGGGGCAACACTGCTTTAAGGGGCAGCACTGCTGTAAGTGGGCACTGAGGGGGCATCACTGCTGTAAGGGGACTCTGAGGGAGCAGCACTACTGTAAGAGGACTCTGAGGAGGCAACACTGCTTTAAGGGGCAGCACTACTGTAAGGGGACTCTGAGGGGCAGCACTACTGTATGTTGGCACTAAAGGAACAGCACTGCTGTAAGGGGACTCTGAGGGGGCAACACTGCTGTAAGTGGGCACTGAGGGGGCATCACTGCTGTAAGGGGAGAATAGAGCAGGACTGCGCCCCCTGTGTGTAAACTGTTTTTCGGAGAGCGCCCCTAACGTCAGGGATCGTAACTCGCCAGATCAGGTTGTGCACGCCGGGCACAACACTGGGAAGTGTATGTGGAATAGCTTGTGCGGTATCGAAGCAGCTCCCAGCAGCACGGGCGTCCCGATGATCGGAGGTAAGTTTAGGTAAAAAATGGCAGTACTGCCGGGTGCTAAGATTTATCCGCACTTTATTTTAGTATAAAACTAAACATAAACAAAGTGATCGGGTCTTAGTTTAGCTCCGCGTTTCACTGACGCGCCGTCGGCTTCTCCAGGGTGACGCAGAGGAGAGGCGCGCGCCAGGATTTATACAAAAAAACAGGAAATGACATCATTGGATTGACAGGAAACGTTTAGTAGCATAAATAATTAAGAATTATAAACATTGTGCAAATATATCACGGCAATAAATAATAGGTAGTGTAAATACTGACAAATTCTAAAGTACTAACTGTATAAATAATATAAAAATTGGGGGAGGACTGCCCTAAATCCTTATTTAGTCTTCTATAGTGAATATCTGTTGGAATCTATTGTCGGCGTTTGGAGGAATCCGGTCGATGGGTTCTAGGACGGATACGTCGCGGTTGTGTCTAGAGACGCTTCCGTTTATTGTTTCTATGGTTTTCGTACACGGAGTTGTTGGTCCTACATATTGCAGCTCGCAGGGACGCTCCAAAAGATGGATAACAGTCTGATTAAACATTTTGTGTTCACATCCGTAATTTCCATGGTCTCCTGAGTAATTGCGGGCATGAATTTTTTAGTTTTTGTTTTTTAAACTTGGTGCCAAGATGTTTTTGAGGTTATGTTCCTTCTGTCTGTGGTAATTTTTTTCAGAGCGGGTTATTCAGTAGAATGTTTTTTGTGAAGATATTTTCTATTTCATTACGGGCAGTGTTATAGGTGGGAATAAAATTTTATTAGAATTGGTCTTCGTTTTTATTGATTATTTTTCTTTTCCGTCTTTTTGAGTCAGAAGACACGTTTTTTTTGTAAGCTGAGGATAACATTTTTAATGGGTATTAATGGGCAGGATTTTGGCTTGTTTGGTGACATCTTCAGTCGTGGTATAATTTTTCCTTATCGGGGGGGATTGTCCGTCTGGGATACTCTTCATTGTGGAAATGTAAATACCTGTTTGTGTAAAGTGTTCTGGATCCAATTGCCCCAGGAGTTACCGTTCAGTTCTACAACGTCAAGGGCATCTTTGTGTCTTTCCAACTGATAAACAAATCATCTCTGTATCTTTTATAATACACGAAGAACGGGGACTGTGCAATGTATTGTTCAAAACAGCACGGGGCACTGAGGGGGCAGCACTGCTGTATGGGGGCACTGAGGGGGCAGCACTGCTGTATGGGGGCACTGAGGGGGCAGCACTGCTGTATGGGGGCACTGAGGGGGCAGCACTGCTGTATGGGGGCACTGAGGGGCAGCACTGCTGTATGGGGGCACTGAGGGGCAGCACGGCTATATGGGGGCACTGAGGGGGTAGCACTGCTGTATGGGGGCACTGAGGGGCAGCACGGCTGTATGGGGGCACAGAGGGGCAGCACTGCTGTATGGGGGCACTGAGGGGCAGCACTGCTGTATGGGGGCACTGAGGGGCAGCACTGCTGTATGGGGGCACTGAGGGGCAGCACGGCTGTATGGGGGCACTGAGGGGCAGCACGGCTGTATGGGGGCACTGAGGGGCAGCACGGCTGTATGGGGGCACTGAGGGGCAGCACTGCTATATGGGGGCACTGAGGGGTAGCACTGCTGTATGGGGGCACTGAGGGGTAGCACTGCTGTATGGGGCACTGAGGGGGCAGCACGGCTGTATGGGGGCACTGAGGGGAGCAGCACTGCTGTATGGGGGCACTGAGGGAGCAGCACTGCTGTATGGGGGCACTGAGGGGCAGCACTGCTGTATGGGGGCACTGAGGGGGCAGCACGGCTGTATGGGGGCACTGAGGGGGCAGCACTGCTGTAAGGGGGCACTGAGAGGGCAGCACTGCTGTAAGGGGGCAGCACTGCTGTATAGGGACACTGAGGGGGAAGCTCTGCTGTGAGGGGGTACCTGACGGGGCCGGACTCTCCAAACCTGCATGAGGGGCGTAGTAGTACTAGATATTACATGAGGGGTGTAGTAGTACTAGATATTACATGAGGGGTGTAGTAGTACTAGACATTACAGGAGAGGTGTAGTAGTACTAGACATTGAATGAGGGGTGCAGTAGTTCTAGACATTACATGAGGGGTGCAGTAGTACTAGACATTACATGAGGGGTGTAGTAGTACTAGACATTACATGAGGGGTGTAGTAGTACTAGACATTACATGAGGGCTGTAGTAGATTTTACATGAAAGGAGCAGTACTAGATACTAGAGAGGAGGCGTATTGTTTGGGGGGCGTGCCCCCGTCGTGTGGGCGTGCCCCGGCGCCTCTGCGCGCTCTCTGGTGATGGCGCTCTGGCTGGCTCTCCTGCTGCTCCCGCTCCTGGGTCTGTGGTTGTGGCCCCGGGGGCCCCTGCGGTTGCGGCTGCTGCTGGAGGACCTCCGCTTCAGCGTGCGGGCGGCGCGGCTGAAGCGCTGTGTGCGGCGCTGGCTCCAGCAGGGGGCGCTCTCCCTCCCGGGGCTCTTCCAGCTGCAGCTCCGGGCTCGGCCGGACTCCGTCTTCCTTCTGTACCGGGACCAGAGCGTCACCTACCGGCAGCTGGAGGCCAGCAGCAACCGCGCCGCCCGGGCCCTCTCCTCCGCCGCCGCTCCGCTCCCCCCCGGGGCCACTGTGGCCCTGCTCCTCGGGAACGAGCCGCGCTTCCTGGCCGCCTGGTTCTCCCTTCACAAGCTGGGCATGGTGGCGGCCTTCCTGAACACCAACGTCCGCAGAGGGGCCCTGAGACACTGCCTGGGGGCCTGCGGGGCCCGGGGCCTCATCACCAGCCCGGGTAACGACCCTGACCTCTGCTGTATGCTGACCCCTGACCCTGCTGTATGCTGACCCCTGACCTCTGCTGTATGCTGACCCCTGACCTCTGCTGTATGCTGACCTCTGCTGTATACGGACCCCTGACCTCTGCTGTATGCTGACCCCTGACCTCTGCTGTATACTGACCCCTGACCTCTGCTGTATACTGACCCCTGACCTCTGCTGTATGCTGAACCTGCTGTATGCTGACCCTGCTATATACTGACCCCTGAGCTTTGCTATATACTGACCCCTGACCTCTGCTGTATGCTGACCCCTGACCTCTGCTGTATGCTGACCCTGCTGTATGCTGACCCCTGACCTCTGCTGTATGCTGACCCCTGACCTCTGCTGTATGCTGACCCCTGACCTCTGCTGTATGCTGACCCCTGACCCTGCTGTATGCTGACCCCTGACCTCTGCTGTATGCTGACCCCTGACCTCTGCTGTATGCTGACCCCTGACCCTGCTGTATGCTGACCCCTGACCCTGCTGTATACTGACCCCTGACCTCTGCTGTATGCTGACCCTGCTGTATGCTGACCCCTGAGCTTTGCTATATACTGACCCCTGACCTCTGCTGTATGCTGACCCCTGACCTCTGCTGTATCCTGACCTCTGCTGTATGCTGACCCCTGACCTCTGCTGTATGCTGACCCCTGACCCTGCTGTATACTGACCCCTGACCTCTGCTGTATGCTGACCCCTGACCCTGCTGTATGCTGACCCCTGACCTCTGCTGTATGCTGACACCTGACCCTGCTGTATGCTGACCCCTGACCCTGCTGTATGCTGACCCCTGACAGTGTGTACTGATGTCCCGTTCTTGTCGCTCAGAGCTCTTTGGCGCGGTCCTGGAGATTCTCCCGGAGCTGCAGGACATGGGGGTCACCATCTGGGTGATGGGGCCGGGACAGTTCCCCCCCGGGGTCATTAACATGCAGGATCTGATGGATGAGGCGTCAGAGAGCCCCCTGCCGGGGACCCCCGAGAACCCCCTCGATACGGCCATCTGCATCTTCACATCAGGGACCACAGGTAATGATGGCGGGCGATCACATGACCCGGGGGCGTGGCTGGTGGTCACCTGACGCTTCCTGTCTCCCGCCAGGGCTGCCCAAGGCGGCGCGGATCAGTAACCTGAAGACCCTGATGTGCTGCGCCTTCTACCACCTGTGCGGGGCCGGCGCCGGGGATGTCATCTACATGTCGCTGCCCCTCTACCACAAGTCCGGAGCCCTGCTGGGGGTGGGCGGCTGCCTGGGGATCGGTGAGTGCTGACAGGGCGCCAGCGGTGGGCCACGGCCAGGCCACTGACATGGGGCTTCTTTTCCAGGGGCCACACTAGTCCTGAAGGAGCGATTCTCCGCCTCTCAGTTCTGGAGCGACTGCCGAAAATACGGGGTGACCGTCTTCCAGTACATCGGCGAGCTGTGCCGCTACCTCACCAACCAGCCGCAGGTACCGCCGCGCGCACCCGCCCCGCGCCGGAGACCGCTGACCACGTCATGTGACTCTTTATTTATCATTCAGAGCGAGGATGAGACGAGGCATAAAGTGCGACTGGCGGCCGGAAGCGGACTGCGCCCCGACGTCTGGAAGGATTTCACCCAACGCTTCGGAAACGTTAGGATCTTCGAGACGTACGGGATGACGGAGTTCAACATCACCTTCCTG
This sequence comes from Bufotes viridis, assembly GCA_033119425.1. Taxonomy (NCBI): domain Eukaryota; kingdom Metazoa; phylum Chordata; class Amphibia; order Anura; family Bufonidae; genus Bufotes; species Bufotes viridis. Next base: position 69,455,484 of record CM065599.1, read on the forward strand.
AACTACACCGCCACCCCCGGAGCTGTCGGACGTGGTACATTCCTGTACAAGGTGGGTCCCCCCTCCATGTGGGTGCACCCATTCTGCAGATCTGTAGAGGGTTCAGAGGTGTAATAATCTGCAGGATCTATCACTATGTATCTGTCAGGAGGGAGAGAGGACAGAGCGATGTTCTGCAGATCTCTAGAGAGGTCAGTGGTGTAATAATCTGCAGGATATATCACTGTGTATCTGTCAGGAGGTAGAGAGGACAGAGCGATGTTCTGCAGATCTATAGAGAGGTCAGAGGTGTAATAATCTGCAGGATCTATCGCTATGTATCTGTCAGGAGAAAAAGAGGACAGAGCGATGTTCTGCAGATCTCTAGAGAGGTCAGGGGTGTAATAATCTGCAGGATCTATCGCTATGTATCTGTCAGGAGGGGGAGAGGACAGAGCGATGTTCTGCAGATCTATAGAGAGGTCAGAGGTGTAATAATCTGCAGGATATATCACTGTGTATCTGTCAGGAGGGGGAGAGGACACAGCGATGTTCTGCAGATCTGTAGAGATGTTAGTGGTGTTATAATCTGCAGGATATCTCTATGCATCTGTCAGCAGTGAAGGGTGCGATGTTCTGCAGTGGATAAGTTTGTGCCCCCCCTCCCCTCTATGTTCTGCAGCGTTTCTGCCCCTTTGAGCTCATCCGCTATGACATCCAGCAGGGGGAGCCGGTGAGGGACGGCCAGGGTCGGTGTCAGCTGACCAGCACAGGTTTGTTCTCTTGGTGAATCTTCTACCTCTGCTTGCTGTCAGTAGGGTGTTTACAGGGCCTTTTGTTTCTGTGTGCAGGAGAGACAGGGCTCCTCATCTCCCCTGTGACCCCCACTTCTCCATTCTTGGGGTACGTGGGCAGCCGGGAGCTGTCAGAGAAGAAGCTGCTGAGAGACGTCTTCCGGCCCGGGGACTGTTACTTTAACACCGGGGACCTGATGATGCAGGACGACCTCGGCCACGTCTACTTCCGGGACCGGACGGGCGACACCTTCAGGTGCTGACCCTCAGCCCCTCCTCTGCGCTCCCCATCTTCTCCTCTGCGCTCCCCATCTTCTCCTCTTCTCCTCCTCTGCTCTCCCTTCCCCTCTTCTTCTCCTCCTCCTCTCCTCTCCTCTCCCTTCCCCTCTTCTCCTCCTCTGCTCTCCCTTCCCCTCTTCTTCTCCTCCTCCTCTCCTCTGCTCTCCCTTCCCCTCTTCTTCTCCTCCTCCTCTGCTCTCCCTTCCCCTCTTCTCCTCCTCCTCTTCTCTCCCTTCCTCTCTTCTTCTCCTCTGCTCTCCCTTCCCCTCTTCTTCTCCTCCTCCTTCTCTGCTCTCCCTTCCCCTCTTCTTCTTCTCCTCCTCCTCTGCTCTCCCTTCCCCACTTCTTCCTCTGCTCTCCCTTCCCTCTCTTCTTCTTCTCCTCCTCTGCTCTCCTTCCCCCTTTCTTCTTCTCCTCCTCTGCTCTCCCTTCCCCCTTTCTTCTTCTCCTCCTCTGCTCTCCCTTCCCCTCTTCTCCTCCTCTGCTCTCCCTTCTCCTCTTCTCCTCCTCTGCTCTCCCTTTCCCTCTTCTTCTCCTCCCCCTCTGCTTTCCCTTCTCCCTTCCCCTCCTCTTCTTCTCCTCCTCCTCTTCTCCTCCTCCTCTCTTCGTCTTCTCCTCTCCCTTCCCCTCTTCTTCTTCTTCTCCCCTTCTTCTTCTTCTCCCCTTCTCTGCTGTCCCTTCACCTCTTCTTCTCCCCTTCTCTGCTGTCCCTTCCCCTCTTCTTCTCCTTTTCTCTGCTCTTCCTTCCCCTCTTCTCCTCTGCTCTCCCTTCCCCATCTTTTCCTCCTCTTGCTGCTCTCCCTTCCCCTCTGCTCTCCCTTCCCTCTTCTTTCTCTGCTCTCCCTTCCTCTCTTCTTCTTCTTCTCCTCCTCTCTTCTTCTCTCCTTCTCTCTCTTCTTCTCCTCTTCTCTCCCTCTTCCTCTCTTCTTCTTCTTCTTCTCCTCCTCTGCTCTTCCTTCCCTCTCTTCTTCTTCTCCTCTCTCCTCTGCTCTCTTCCTTCTCTCCTCTTCTTCTTCTTCTTCTCCTCCTCTGCTCTCCTCTTCCCTCTCTTCTTCTTTCTCCTCCTCCTCTGCTTTCCCTTCTCCTCTTTCCTCCTCTTCTTCTCCTCCTCCTCCTCTCTTCGTCTTCTCCTCTCCCTTCTCCTCTTCTTCTTCTTCTCCTCTTCTCTGCTCTCCCTTCCTCTCTCTCTTCCTCCCTCTTCTCTGCTGTCCCTTCCCCTCTCTCTTCTCTCCTTCTTCTCTCTGCTCTTCCTTCCCCTCTTCTCCTCTGCTCTCCCTTCCCCTATCTTCTTCCTCCTCCTGCTGCTCTCCCTTCCTCTCTCTCTCTCCTTCCCCTCTCTTCTTTCTCTGCTCCTCCCTTCCCCTCTTTCTTCTCTCTCTTCCTCTCTTCTTCTCCTCTGCTCTCCCTTTCCCTCTTCTTCTTCTTCTTCTCCTCCTCTGCTCTCCCTTCCCCTCTTCTTCTCCTCCTCCTCTGCTCTCCCTTCCCCTCTTCTTCTTCTCCTCCCCCTCTGCTTTCCCTTCTCCCTTTCCCTCCTCTTCTTCTCCTCCTCCTCTCTTCGTCTTCTCCTCTCCCTTCCCCTCTTCTTCTTCTTCTCCCCTTCTCTGCTGTCCCTTCACCTCTTCTTCTCCCCTTCTCTGCTGTCCCTTCCCCTCTTCTTCTCCTTTTCTCTGCTCTTCCTTCCCCTCTTCTCCTCTGCTCTCCCTTCCCCATCTTTTCCTCCTCCTGCTGCTCTCCCTTCCCCTCTGCTCTCCCTTCCCCTCTTCTTTCTCTGCTCTCCCTTCCCCTCTTTCTTCTCTCCCTTCCTCTCTTCTTCTCCTCTGCTCTCCCTTTCCCTCTTCTTCTTCTTCTCCTCCTCTGCTCTCCCTTCCCCTCTTCTTCTCCTCCTCCTCTGCTCTCCCTTCCCCTCTTCTTCTTCTTCTTCCCCTCCTCTGCTCTCCCTTCCCCTCTTCTTCTTCTTCTCCTCCGCTGCTCTCCCTTCCCCTCTTCTTCTTCTCCTCCTCCTCTGCTCTCCCTTCCCCTCTTCTTCTCCTCCTCCTCTGCTCTCCCTTCCCCTCTTCTTCTTCTCTTCCTCTGCTCTCCCTTCCCCTCTTCTCCTCCTCCTCTGCTCTCCCTTCCCCTCTTCTTCTCCTCCTCCTCTGCTCTCCCTTCCCCTCTTCTTTCTCTGCTCTCCCTTCCCCTCTTCTTCTTCTTCTTCTCCTCCTCCTCTTCTCTCCCTTCCTCTCTTCTTCTCCTCTGCTCTCCCTTCCCCTCTTCTTCTTCTTCTCCTCCTCTGCTCTCCCTTCCCCTCTTCTTCTCCTCCTCTGCTCTCCCTTCCCCTCTTCTTCTTCTCCTCCTCCTCCTCTGCTCTCCCTTCCCCTTCTTCTTCTCCTCCTCCTCCTCTGCTCTCCCTTCCCCTTCTTCTTCTCCTCATCCTCTGCTCTCCCTTCCCCTTCTTCTTCTCCTCCTCCTCTGCTCTCCCTTCCCCTCTTCCTCTGCTCTCCCTTCCCCTCCTCCTCTGCTCTCCCTTCTCCTCCTCCTCTGCTCTCCCTTCCCCTCCTCCTCTGCTCTCCCTTCTCCTCTTCCTCTGCTCTCCCTTCCCCTTCTTCTTCTCCTCCTCCTCTGCTCTCCCTTCCCCTCTTCCTCTGCTCTCCCTTCTCCTCTTCCTCTGCTCTCCCTTCCCCTCTTCCTCTGCTCTCCCTTCCCATCTTCTCCTCTTCCTCTGCTCTCCCTTCCCCTCCTCCTCTGCTCTCCCTTTGCTCTCCCTTCCCCTCTTCCTCTCCCTTCCTCTTCCTCCCCTTCTTCTCCTCTCCTGCTCCCATCACGGTGCTCTAATTGTGTCTGTAGGTGGAAGGGGGAGAATGTGGCAACCACGGAGGTGTCGGAGATACTGAGCGGTCTCGAGTGCTTTCAGGAGGTGAATGTCTACGGGGTGTCGGTGCCAGGTAAGGGGTCCCGTGTTCTGCCGCCGCCGCCGCCCCCTGTATGCAGAAGGTATAACTGGTCTCCTCCTGCAGGTCATGAAGGTCGCACTGGGATGGCGGCCGTCACCTTGTGCCCTGGGCACCCGCTGGATCTGGATGCGGTTTTCTGTCACGTGGTGGAGTTCCTCCCGTCCTATGCTCGTCCACGGTTCTTGCGGGTTATGGTAGGTATTATGTGGTGCCTCCCCCGGGGGGTGCTGTCTCCATACGTACTGACACCCTGCTGTACACGCTGAAACTGTGAATCTGTACTTACCTCCAGACTCTGTCCTCCTGGACTGTCCATCTATCTCCATCTTGAGCACTTACCTCTGGTGGTATTAACCCTCCCGTGCTGCGCACTTACCTCTTGCTAAGTGACTGTACTGGCTGGTACTAACCCGTTTCCCTGACCTGCAGGACCTGATGGAGTCCACCGGGACCTTCAAGCAGCAGAAGCAGCGGCTGGTACAAGATGGCTTCTCCCCGTCACACATTCAGGAGCCGCTGTACCTCCTGGATGAAACCGCACGCACCTACCGGCCCCTGACGGAGGACCTTTACTCCCGCATCATGGCCTCTGACCTTAGACTCTGACCTCATGTAGCCCCTCCAAGACGTCTCAGGCCCGTCCATGGTCCTGATCACATGTCATACCGCCTGTCGGGGCCCTATTGGAAGTAGTACTAGAGACTGACCTGAGGGGGCGCTGCCGGAAGGAGCCTCTATCGGCCTCCATCTTGTTTACACTACAGCTGCTATCCCTGGAGCCCCAGAAGCAGCTTCCGCCGTCCCCCAACCACCCCAGGACCCAGCTGCTATGGCCATAACATAATATGGTCCCTTTAAATCTGGCGCTGCTTTCAGTGGGCGGAATCAGAGATGATGGGGGGGTGATGTATGCTGGGAATATTAGTGCCCCCCTCCCTGCCCGTTTTCCATTGCCTAACACGGCCTCCAGATGGCGCCGTGACTACTGTTGTCAGGAATGTTCCACCTTTGAGTGGAGGGTGAATATTATCGGTACAGCTTCTGATTGAAGGGTTGGATTTCACCATGTGCAGGGGGAGGTAGCTGTGTACAACAGCAAAACGGCCTTTGTTGCCCACAGCAGCCAATCACAGCGCAGCCTCAGTTACAGTATGCATAGAAAATGAAAGCTGCGCTGTGATTGGTTGCTATGGGTAAACAAAAAAAATGTCAGGGAACAGCAGCATCTAGTGGTTGAATAATGCAACTGCAGCACTCATAGTCGTCTCTAGTGCTGTCCTGGGCTCATGTTTCCATGGTAACTGCAACACTTTGTATTTTTCTCATTTCTTCTACTTTTTGTAACATTTTTACTACAATAAATTTTCCAATAAAGACTTTTCTAGAGACTGGAGTGTTGTGTCTGGTGGGCGTGCAGAGGGGACGCTTGCCTCCCCATGATACCTACAGATGGACTGTCCCGTCTCGGATCTGCATATTTCCCACAGTGCATTGCCTTCCCCTCAGGTGGAATAGAGATCTCAGTGATGGCGGCTCCTGGGTTGTCCTCTGATGACTTACAGATGAGTGGTGTCCACAGACAGGCCCTGATGATGTCATCACCATAGAGGTGCTGGAGCCGCTGTAGAGAAGCCCCTGGTACTGCTCAGTGTCTGGATGTCACTGGTCTCACCTCCATGGTGCAGGTCAGGAGGTCACATAGGACTGGGAGGAGTCCTGCTCTGCCAATACATATCGTATTTCCCACAGTGCATCGCCTTCTTCTCTCCCTAGGTCTAATAGATGTCTCACTGATGGAGGCTCCTGGGTTTTGGCTTTGTGTTCTTTTGAGACAGCTGGTGACCATGAGAGGAGTCTCTTGTAGACAGCTGGTGACCATGAGCGGAGTCTCTTGTAGACAGCTGGTGACCATGAGAGGAGTCTCTTGTAGACAGCTGGTGACCATGAGAGGAGTCTCTTGTAGACAGCTGGTGATCTCTGTGGATCTCAGGTCTATCTGTAGTTATTCCAAGCATCATCTCCTTGTAGGTAACAATTTGGGAGGCGTGTCCTGTAGTTATTAGGTCCCCCCCCCCCTTTATGCTATAAAATGGGTGCTAAGAACTGGGGGAGGAGTTAATGTGAAGCTCCTCCTCTCCTTTGTGACTCCGCTAAGTGTAAAATATAAACACCTTCAACTCTAATTTACATAAATTCCCATAATGCATTGCCTCCTCCTCTCCCTAACTTACATGAACACAGCAGTGAAGGGAGCGCTGTGTGCACAGGGTCTCATATATAGAGCGCCTTTAGGCCTCATGGTGTCCACGTGGACTGGGAGTTCTGCTCCCTGGTGGCGGCCTGAGCTACTGCAGTGTGTGATGGAGAAGGTGCTGACCCGTGTGACCAGCGCCCCCTGTCTGTGGTAGAGAAGGTGCTGCCCGGTGTGACCAGCGCTCCCTGTCTGTGGTAGAGAAGGTGCTGCCCAGTGTGACCAGCGCTCCCTGTCTGTGATAGAGAAGGTGCTGACTGGTGTGACCAGCGCCCCCTGTCTGTGATGGGGAAGGTGCTGACTGGTGTGACCAGCGCCCCCTGTCTGTGATGGAGAAGGTGCTGACTGGTGTGACCAGTGCTCCCTGTCTGTGATGGAGAAGGTGCTGACTGGTGTGACCAGCGCCCCCTGTCTGTGATGGGGAAGGTGCTGCCCGGTGTGACCAGCGCTCCTGTCTGTGATGGAGAAGGTGCTGACCGGTGTGACCAGCGCCTCCTGTCTGTGATGGAGAAGGTGCTGACCGGTGTGACCAGCGCCCCCTGTCTGTGATGGAGAAGGTGCTGACTGGTGTGACCAGCGCCCCCTGTCTGTGATGGAGAAGGTGCTGACTGGTGTGACCAGCGCCCCCTGTCTGTGATGGAGAAGGTGCTGACTGGTGTGACCAGCGCCCCCTGTCTGTGATGGGGAAGGTGCTGACCGGTGTGACCAGCGCCTCCTGTCTGTGATGTGGATGGTATCTCATTGGTGGAGGCTGAGAACAGCGCCCCCTGTGTGTGAGGTGGGAGCCCTGCATAGTGTACAGGGTGAGCGGGTTTATGTACAATGGTGCTCCTCCCATACTATAAATAAAGGACACACCTCCAATCCTCTGATTTACATATTTCCCATAATGCATTTCCTCCTCTCCCTAACTTACATGAACACAGCTGTGAAGGGAGCGCTGTGTGCACAGGGTCTCATATATATATATATATATATATATAGAGCGCCGTTAGGCCTCATGATGTCCACGTGGACGGGGATGTCTGCTCCCTGGCGGTGGTGGGAGGCTGATCAGCGTGACCAGTGCCCCCTGTCTGTGAGGGAGAAGGTGCTGACCGGTGTGACCAGCGCCCCCTGTCTGTGATGGAGAAGGTGCTGACCAGCGTGACCATCCGGTCTGTGAGGGAGAAGGTGCTGACCAGCGTGACCATCCGGTCTGTGATGGGGATGGTCTGCTCATCGGTGGAGCAGTTCCAGAAGGTCTGTGGCGCCCCCTGCTGTTACTCATTTCTCCAGTGCTGGGAAAGTTAAATACAAAATTATTTTTTTATAAAAAACATCTAATTTATTTTTTCTTTTCCAAAACGTTCTCCCCAGTAGCCCTGCCATGACGGCAGCTCCTCTGGAGGGTCTGGACAGCACCTTTCTGGAGCCCCACTAAGCACCGCCCACTTTGTCCTGAAATTCTGTTTTAGTCCAATTTGGGATTATTTATTTAACTTAGAGAGACTTACGGTTTGCAATGCATTATGGGTAATTATGCAAATTAGGTCAATTTCTATTGGTTGAAAAAAATATTCAAAATGGCTGCCACAGAGGCGGGGTTTATCTCAGGAGAGGGCAGATCATGACCTCAGAGCCCTCACTGACCATCAGGAAGCCATCGACCTGTTCACCGGCCGGAGGAGAGGTGGAGGGTTAGGATGACCAGTGTGAACAGCGCCCCCTGTCTGTGATGAGAGGATGACCAGTGTGAACAGCGCCCCCTGTCTGTGATGGTGGGAGGCTGACCAGTGTGAACAGCGCCCCCTGTCTGTGATGGTGGGAGGCTGACCAGTGTGAACAGCGCCCCCTGTCTGTGATGAGAGGATGACCAGTGTGAACAGCGCCCCCTGTCTGTGATGAGAGGATGACCAGTGTGAACAGCGCCCCCTATGGTTCAATGAGAGGTGGGAGGAGTCCTGATCTGTAATTAGATTTGCATATTTCCCACAGTGCATTGCCTTCCCCTCTCCTTAGGTGTAATAGATGTCTCAGTGATGGCGGCTCCTGGGTGTTGCTCTGACCTCTCTTAATACTTTTGGGTAATAATGAGAGGAATGGCTGGTAGATGGCAGGCGGTCCCTGGCCGCTCCTGTTACTGTATTGTGCTCCATGTGTTGGTCGGTCAGCTGACTATTAGTCCTCGCCCCTGTGGGTGCTGAGCAGTGGGCGGGCTCATGTGATGCTCCTCCCTGTTTGCCCATTCTCTTCTTTCATAGGCTTATAGTAGCTGTGGTCACACCTATAATTTCCATATTTCCCCCATTGGTGCAGCTCCCAACTGGGATTATACCTGCAATGATTAATTTGCATATTTCCCATAGTGCACTGCCTGTACGTCTCCTTAGGTTAAATGATGATTGCAGTGAAGGTAGCGCTGTGTGTGTGGCGAGGGTCTTATATGGTGAGCGCTTCTGTGCTCATGATGTCTGTGAGGACTGGGAGTTCTGCTCCCTGGTGGAGGCCGGAGCTACTGCAGTGTGTGGTGGCGGGAGGCTGCTCAGTGTGAACAGCGCTGTGTGCGGAGACTGTTACTTCATGGAGTAACTCTTACTCATCACTTACTTCTCCACTGTTACAAATGTTGGGTCCAAAAAAAAAAAATTTATAATTTTTTTATTTTTTTTCTGAACAGGGTCCATATTCCTTTTCAGTCCGCGCGTCTGGCTTCCTCCGGAGGGTCTGGATGACGCTGGATTTGAGCCCAGATAGGCTCCGCCCACTTTGTCCTAAAATTCTGTTTTCTAAGTCAAATTTGGGATTTGACATATTCTTTTCAACGTTCATTTAACTTAGGGAGACGATTTGCAATGCATTGTGGGAAATTATGCAAATGAGGTCGATTTCTATTGGTTGAAAACTAAATTATTCAAAATGGCTGCCAGAAAGGCGGGGTTTATCTCTGAGAAAGGCAGATCATGACCAGGAGCATGAGCTTCTCCTCACCTCAGAGCCCTCACTGACCATCAGAAAGCCATCGACCTGTTCACCGGCTTGAGGAGGGAGGAGAGGTGGAGGACTGATCGGAGGGAGGAGAGGTGGAGGACTGGTCGAAGGGAGGAGGAGGACTGATCGGAGGGAGGAGAGGTGGAGGGCTGAGCATCGGGAGTACTTAAAGGGACACGTTACCTTGGTCAGGAGGTTGCTGATTTTGGAAAAAAACAATGTGCACAGATTGGTCGGTGTGAAATGTGAACTGCAGGTTCTAGAGCAGGAGGGGAAGGAAAAAATTCAGCAAAACTTGTTTCTGCAGTTGGGGGCGTTATCAGTGATCTCCGCGCGCGCGCACAAAATGCTGTCATCACTGATAACGCCCCCACAGCTGAAACACCACCTACTTCTATACAGCTGCAATACCACACCCAACCATGGATGGAGGGGGGCGCTGTTCCTGGAAAAAACATCCACGTGCTTCCAAATATTGTGGAACCTGCTTCATTTTTTGGCTAATGTCAGCTCTAGAACACTGCTACCTGTCACCTGGAAAAGTATCCATGGCAGGGAACGGATACTCCTAGAGCACTTCCAGGTGACAGGTAGCAGTGTTCTAGGAGTATCCGTTCCCTGCCATGGATACTTTTCCAGGTGACAGGTAGCAAAGTATCCATGGCAGGGAACGGATACTCCTAGAACACTGCTACCTGTCACCTGGAGTATTATCCCAGCCTGAACCGACCTGATTGCTGTCTGCGCCAATTAAAGGGCTCTGAACTGACGGACAGACGGCTGCTGCTCACTCTGAGCTGAAGGACGGACAGACGGCCCCTGCCCGCTCTGAGCTGACGGACGGACAGACGGCCCCTGCCCGCTCTGAGCTGAATGATGGCCGACCGCTGCCCGCTCTGAGCTGTCGGACGGATGGCCGCTGCCCGCTCTGAGCTGTCGGACGGATGGCCGCTGCCCGCTCTGAGCTGTCGGACGGATGGCCGCTGCCCGCTCTGAGCTGAAGGACGGACAGACGGCCGCTGCCCGCTCTGAGCTGAAGGACGGACAGACGGCCGCTGCCCGCTCTGAGCTGAAGGACGGACAGACGGCCGCTGCCCGCTCTGAGCTGAAGGACGGACAGGCGGCCGCTGCCCGCTCTGAGCTGAAGGACGGACAGGCGGCCGCTGCCCGCTCTGAGCTGAAGGACGGACAGGCGGCCGCTGCCCGCTCTGAGCTGCCTGACGGACAGACGGCCGCTGCCCGCTCTGAGCTGCCTGACGGACGGCTGCTGCCCGCTCTGAGCTGACGGACTGCCGCTGCCCGCTCTGAGCTGACGGCCGGCCGCTGCCCGCTCTGAGCTGACGGCCGGCCGCTGCCCGCTCTGAGCTGACGGCCGGCCGCTGCCCGCTCTGAGCTGACGGCCGGCCGCTGCCCGCTCTGAGCTGTCGGACGGATGGCCGCTGCCCGCTCTGAGCTGAAGGACGGACAGACGGCCGCTGCCCGCTCTGAGCTGAAGGACGGACAGGCGGCCGCTGCCCGCTCTGAGCTGAAGGACGGACAGGCGGCCGCTGCCGCTCTGAGCTGAAGGCGGACAGGCGGCCGCTGCCCGCTCTGAGCTGCAGGACGGACAGCGGCGCTGCCCGCTCTGAGCTGCCTGCGGACAGACGGCGCTGCCGCCTAGCACGGACAGACGGCTGCTGCCCGCTCTGAGCTGACGGACTGCCGCTGCCCGCTCTGAGCTGACGGCCGGCCGCTGCCCGCTCTGAGCTGACGGCCGGCCGCTGCCCGCTCTGAGCTGACGGCCGGCCGCTGCCCGCTCTGAGCTGACGGCCGGCCGCTGCCCGCTCTGAGCTGACGGACTGCCGCTGCCCGCTCTGAGCTGACGGACTGCCGCTGCCCGCTCTGAGCTGACGGCCGGCCGCTGCCCGCTCTGAGCTGACGGACTGCCGCTGCCCGCTCTGAGCTGACGGACTGCCGCTGCCCGCTCTGAGCTGTCCGACGGCCAGCCGCTGCCTGCTCTGAGCTGACGGACTGCTGCTGCCCGCTCTGAGCTGAAGGATGGTCGGTTGCTGCCCGCTCTGAGCTGACGGACTGCCGCTGCCCGCTCTGAGCTGACGGCCGGCCGCTGCCCGCTCTGAGCTGACGGCCGGACGCTGCCCGCTCTGAGCTGACGGCCGGACGCTGCCCGCTCTGAGCTGACGGCCGGACGCTGCCCGCTCTGAGCTGACGGCCGGCCGCTGCCCGCTCTGAGCTGACGGCCGGCCGCTGCCCGCTCTGAGCTGACGGACTGCCGCTGCCCGCTCTGAGCTGACGGACTGCCGCTGCCCGCTCTGAGCTGACGGACTGCCGTTGCCCGCTCTGAGCTGTCCGACGGCCGGCCGCTGCCTGCTCTGAGCTGACGGACTGCTGCTGCCCGCTCTGAGCTGAAGGATGGTCGGTTGCTGCCCGCTCTGAGCTGACGGACTGCTGCTGCCCGCTCTGAGCTGACGGCCGGCCGCTGCCTGCTCTGAGCTGACGGACTGCCGCTGCCCGCTCTGAGCTGACGGACTGCCGCTGCCCACTCTGAGCTGATGGACTGCCGCTGCCCGCTTTGAGCTGACGGACTGCCGCTGCCCGCTCTGAGCTGACGGCCAGCTGCTGCCCGCTCTGAGCTGACGGACTACCGCTGCCCGCTCTGAGCTGTCCGACGGCCGCTGCCTGCTCTGAGCGGTTACTATGAGAGCACCCAGTATCGCGCTCGTTTCTATTAGCCTCATTCTCCAGTGGCCCCACTACGTAGACAAGATGGCGGAGAACCCCCCCAATCCTGCAATGTCACAGATGACCCCAGAACTGACCGCTGGAAGCAACCGCACTCCCCCAAATCCAAGGCACGATCCGACCATCGGTACCGACCCATCAGGGAGCAGGAGAAAGCCGACAACTTGACCCACAAGAGCGGGGGACACGAAGGATCGGGGCGAGCATGGGAATCCTCCGGACCACATCCCTCCTGTGAGAGGTATAAGGGCAGGGTGAAGAGGTAACAAGATTACCTGTTCACTGACAGCAAGCAGAGGCAGTAGAAATAGTATGGATTATATGATCAGAACGCGTCAATCACACAGAACCCAAGTAAGGCCTCTTTCACACTTGCGTTCTGAGGATCCGGCGGATCCGTCAGAACGCAAGTCGCCTGAAAGCATTAGGATATACAGGATCCTGATCAGTCTTCGAAATGCTTTCAGGTTACTATGGCAGCCAGGACGCTATTAAAGTCCTGGTTGCCATAGTAGTAGTGGGGAGCGGGGGAGCAGTATACTTACAGTCCGTGCGGCTCCCGGGGCGCTCCTGAATGACGTCAGAGCGCCCCATGCGCATGGATCAAGTGATCCATGCGATCACGTGATCCATGTGTGTAGGGCGCCCTGACGTCACCCTGGAGCGCCCCGGGAGCCGCACGGATGGTAAGTATAATGCTCCCCCGCTCCTCACTACATTTTACCATGGCAACCAGGACTTTAGCGTCCTGGCTGCCATGGTAACCATTCAGAAACAGCTAAACGTTGGATCCGGCGATGCGCCGAAACGACGTTTAGCTTAAGGCCGGATCCGGATTAATGCCTTTCATTGGGCATTAATTCCGGATCCGGCCTTGTGGCAAGTGTTCAGGATTTTTGGCCGGAGCAAAAAGCGCAGCATGCTGCGGTATTTGCTGCGTCCAAAAAACGTTCACATACTGAACGGAACACATCCTGATGCATCCTGAACGGATTTCTCTCCATTCAGAATGCATTGGGATAAAACTGATCAGTTCTTTTCCGTTATTGAGCCCTGACGACGGAACTCAATGCCGGAAAAGAAAAACGCCAGTGTGAAAGAGGCCTAACAGGTGGGGGTCCGGACACAGCCCCGTACAATACTGACCCCCAGTGGTCAGACCATGGAACTTCAGGGGACCCCAAATCTGGTGATCATGGGGGTCTCCTACCAGACAGGAACCCCCCACGACATGCTGGGAGGGGCCTCAGCCGGGCCACACCCCCTGTGAAATAACGGACGGCGGGAGTTATAAACTGCTCCTTCTTTATTAAACGCAGCTCGCAAGTGATAAATATTACAAAGGGTCAGGTTTGGTTTTTTTTTTGTTTGTTTTTTTAAATCCTTTCTCCAAAAATGAACGGTAAATTTTTTGCCATGTTTTTCGTTTTCTCTGCAGAAGTCGGTCACTGTGGGGCGCAGGAGGGTCACGCGGGGAGCAGACCCCCAAAACCCCAACTCATAACACAACGTGGAAACGCAAAAAGAAAGAGGGGGGGATCGTCACACTGCACCAGAGGGCGGTGGCACCCCCTCCCCCGACAGGGGGGGTGAAGGCAGCGCCGTGCTGCGGGCACACAGACTACGGTACACGGTGACGCACACGATGAAGCTCCGGTTCGTGTTTTGACCTTTTTTTTTTTTTACATCATTTACAGTTTTGTTTTTTGTCTTTTTTTTTCGTTTCCAGATTTTTTTTTCAATTTTTTTCTTTGTTTACACTGAGAACAGAAAAAAATGTCTTCAAACCCCAAGCAAAAAGAACCAAAAAGTCCGAACGGGGCAGGAAAGGGGGTCATTGCATAAAAGTGAAAGGGGGGGGGGGGGTCATCGCCAGACGCCTTTGCAGCACCTCGGGGGGGAAGGGGTAGAAAATGGATTCCAAGAACACCTTCTAGAGGCAAAACTACAGCGCCCACCGGAGTTAGCTGCCCAGGATGATGGAGGTTGTAGTCTCCAAACAGACATTTTAATAGATGCAGGAGAAAATGAAGTGAAGATGGCCGCTGCGCAGCCGCCATAATGAAAAATCAGAGAGGCCGCCAGGGGCCACACCCAAGGGACCCTCCTCTGGAAACAGATTATTCCCATCTCCTCCTCTTCAGGGGAAATGAAAACGGCGTGGCAGAAACCGCCAGGAATGCAGCAGACCCCAAATCAGACGTGGCGGTACCGCCTGCCACACATCCGGCTCTGTAAAACAGTGTGCGCAGCGTCGCTATAGTAACACTGATAATCCCATGGTGCGCCATTTTTTGCAGAGCATGTCCAGCGGTGGGAGGTTCTCAGAGGGTTAAGTGCTTTTAGACGACTTCCGTCCACCTTGTAACACAACAGGGGCGATATTTATACTGTGCGCGTCCCCAAAGCACAGTAAAGAGGAGAGAAGGGGGGGCACGCTGGTGCACGAAGGGACGTCACCGGCCGCTCGCCCCCTCAGGGTCAGCAAGAACAGCCGCAATACTGCTTCATATCAACGCTTCTGTGGGTTGTGGTTCACATAATCCTCCACCGGGGGCTCCCATCCATGGCCGCCAACACCCAGGACCTCAGTGACGTCAGCGAGCCTCCAGCGCCATGGACACGCGGTTAGTGCAAATACAGCTTGTGGCGGTGTCCGAGGGTCGACACACCGCCCGACAGCATGAAGCGTGGGCAGCTGGTGCCGCGGGGGTGGTAGAGGTGGTCTGTCCATGACAGCTGGATGATGGAGGAGAATCCTCTTCCGTTTAACGGAAAGTAATACTCTGCACTGCAGAGCGTCGGATAGCTGGTGAGGGAGCGTCACTGTGGGTCGTTCCTCTGAGCGTCCCCTTCCCCCCCACTCCCCCACTGTGACCACATCTACAAGGAAAGTCAATGGCGGCGCGGGAGGGGGGCACATCCCGCAGGTCCCGGTCAGCGCCTCATCCATCACAAGTTCACCAAATGTTCGGATGTGGCACCAGCGGACAAGAAATGTATAAAAATAATAAAAATGGAAAGCCAGTCTGAGAAAAGGGGGGAAAAGCACAAACACGGAACCTTTAGAAGCTGCTCTGGGGTGGGGTGGGGGCGGCGGGTACCAGGCCCCATCACCAGGAACGTCCGCCAGCATGTCTGCCGCCAAGGGCTATTTCTGCCCACTGATGGACTGGGATATGGAGCGCGGGGGGATCATGTCCAGGAGGTATTCCCGTTGTCGGTCCGCCAGGCTGGCAGCTTTATGACTGCCCATGCCAGCGTTCAGGTACGCGATGTTCACACCTGGCAAGAAGAAGAGGAAGAAGTGAATCGGGAGAATCCAGGAATGTTCACCGGAATGTGGACACAGGACAAGAGCTACTTACCTGGCATGCCAAGCAAACTGCCCGCCACGGGCAACTGAGGTGCCTGGGCAAAGTTAGAGAGCATGGATCGGGCGGTGGGAATCCCTCTCTGGAGAGTGTTCTGTGGCTGTGGTGCCTGTAGGAGGACAAGAGGAGGTCAGTGGGGGTCACCTCCCAGGGAAGGGCGAGGCTGCGCCCGCTCCCCGGGCATCATACCTGCCGCATGGAGTGATGTCTGATGATGCTCTCCTGCTTGGTAACTGTGGGGGGAGTGCCCGGGGACAAGGAGACCTGGTGCTGCAACCGCTGCTCGATCTCCTGCAAAACAAGGGAAGAGTTAAATACAAGATGTCAACCCAAGAAAGGCGAAGCCGAAGGGAGGAGAGGTGGGAGACTGAGGAGGGGAGCGGCGGAAGGAGGCGTGCCAGAAGAGAGGAGCAGCGGGAGGAGGCGAGGAGCAGCGGGAGGAGAGGACCCGTAGGAGGCGAGGCTGAGGAGGAGACTTGTAGGAGGCGAGGCTGAGGAGAGGACCCGGAGAAGGCGAGGCTGAGGGGAGGACCCGGAGGAGGCGAGGCCGAGGGGAGTACCCGGAGGAAGCGAGGACGTGGAGGAGGCGAGGCTGAGGGGAGGACCCGGAGGAAGCGAGGATCCGGAGGAGGCGAGGCCGAGGGGAGGACCCGGAGGAGGCGAGGCCGAGGGGAGGACCCGGAAGAAGCGAGGACTTGGAGGAGGCGAGGCTGAGGGGAGGACCCGGAGGAAGCGAGGATCCGGAGGAGGCGAGGCCGAGGGGAGGACCCGGAGGAGGCAAGGCCGAGGGGAGGACCCGGAAGAAACGAGGACTCGGAGGAGGCGAGGCTGAGGGGAGGACCCGGAGGAGGCGAGGCTGAGGGGAGGACCCGGAGGAGGCGAGGCTGAGGGGAGGACCCGGAGGAGGCGAGGCTGAGGAGGGGACTTGGAGGAGGCGAGGCTGAGGGGAGGACCCAGAGGAGGCGAGGCTGAGGGGAGGACCCGGAGGAGGCGAGGCTGAGGGGAGGACCCGGAGGAGGCGAGGCCGAGGGGAGGACCCGGAGGAGGCGAGGCCGAGGACCCGAAGGAGGCGAGGCCGAGGGGAGGACCCGGAGGAGGCGAGGCCGAGGGGAGGACCCGGAGGAGGCGAGGACCCAGAGGAGTTGAGGCCGAGGAGAGGACCCGGAGGAGGCGAGGCCGAGGAGAGGACCCGGAGGAGGCGAGGCCGAGGAGAGGACCCGGAGGAGGCTGAGGAGAGGACTTTAAGAGGACTCGGAGGACGCTTAGGAGAGGACTCGGAGGAGGCTGAGGAAGTGAGGCTGAGGAAAGGACCTGGAGGAGGAGAGGCTGAGGAAAGGACCTGAAGGAGGAGAGGCTGAGGGGAGGACCCAGAGGAGGCCAGAAAGAGGAGATGACCGGGAGATGGCGAGGTGGTCAGGCTGAGGAGAGGATCGGGAGGTGGTCAGGCTGAGGAGAGGAACGGGAGGTGGTCAGGCTGAGGAGAGGAACGGGAGGTGGTCAGGCTGAGGAGAGGATCGGGAGGTGGTCAGGGTGAGGAGAGGAATGGGAGGTGGTCAGGCTGAGGAGAGGAACGGGAGGTGGTCAGGGTGAGGAGAGGAACGGGAGGTGGTCAGGGTGAGGAGAGGAACGGGAGGTGGTCAGGCTGAGGAGAGGAACGGGAGGTGGTCAGGCTGAGGAGAGGAACGGGAGGTGGTAAGGGTGAGGAGAGGAACGGGAGGTGGTAAGGGTGAGGAGAGGAACGGGAGGTGGTCAGGCCGAGGAGAGGACCCGGAGGAGGCGAGGCCGAGGAGAGGACCCGGAGGAGGCGAGGCCGAGGAGAGGAACGGGAGGTGGTCAGGGTGAGGAGAGGAACGGGAGGTGGTCAGGGTGAGGAGAGGAATGGGAGGTGGTCAGGGTGAAGAGAGGAATGGGAGGTGGTCAGGGTGAAGAGAGGAACGGGAGGTGGTCAGGCTGAGGAGAGGAACGGGAGGTGGTAAGGCTAAGGAGAGGAACGGGAAGTGGTCAGGGTGAGGAGAGGAACGGGAGGTAGTCAGGGTGAGGAGAGGAATGGGAGGTGGTAAGGCTGAGGAGAGGAACGGGAGGTGGTCAGGCTAAGGAGAGGAATGGGAGGTGGTCAGGGTGAGGAGAGGAACGGGAGGTAGTCAGGGTGAGGAGAGGAACGGGAGGTGGTCAGGCTGAGGAGAGGAACGGGAGGTGGTAAGGCTAAGGAGAGGAGCGGGAGGTGGTCAGGGTGAGGAGAGGAACGGGAGGTAGTCAGGGTGAGGAGAGGAATGGGAGGTGGTCAGGCTGAGGAGAGGAACGGGAGGTGGTCAGGCTGAGGAGAGGAACGGGAGGTGGTCAGGCTGAGGAGAGGACTTTAAGAGGACCCGGAGGACGCTTAGGAGAGGACTCGGAGGAGGCTGAGGAGATGACCCGGAGGAGGCTGAGGAGATGACCCGGAGGAGGTGAGGCTGAGACAAGGACCTGGAGGAGGAGAGGCTGAGACAAGGACCTGGAGGAGGAGAGGCTGAGACAAGGACCTGGAGGAGGAGAGGCTGAGGAAAGGACCCAGAGGAGTCCAGAAAGAGGAGATGACCGGGAGGTGGCGAGGCTGAGGAGAGGAATGGGAGGTGGTCAGGGTGAGGAGAGGAACGGGAGGTGGTCAGGCTGAGGAGAGGAACGGGAGGTGGTCAGGCTGAGGAGAGGAATAGGAGGTGGTCAGGCTGAGGAGAGGAACGGGAGGTGGTCAGGCTGAGGAGAGGAACGGGAGGTGGTCAGGCTGAGGAGGACGGAGGTGGTCAGGCTGAGGAGAGCGGAGGTGGTCAGGCTGAGGAGAGGAACGGGAGGTGCTCAGGCTGAGGAGGACGGGAGGTGGTCAGGCTGAGGAGAGGACGGGAGGTGGTCAGGCTGAGGAGAGGAGGGAGGTGGTCAGGCTGAGGAGAGGAGCGGGAGGTGGTCAGGCTGAGGAGAGGAGGGAGGTGGTCAGGCTGAGGAGAGGAACGGGAGGTGGTCAAGGCTGAGGAGAGGAACGGGAGGTGGTCAGGCTGAGGAGAGGAGCGGGAGGTGGTCAGGCTGAGGAGAGGAACGGGAGGTGGTCAGGCTGAGGAGAGGAACGGGAGGTGGTCAGGCTGAGGAGAGGAACGGGAGGTGGTCAGGCTGAGGAGAGGAACGGGAGGTGGTCAGGCTGAGGAGAGGAACGGGAGGTGGTCAGGGTGAGGAGAGAGCGGGAGGTGGTCAGGCTGAGGAGAGGAACGGGAGGTGGTCAGGCTGAGGAGAGGAACGGGAGGTGGTCAAGGTGAGGAGAGGAATGGGAGGTGGTCAGGGTGAAGAGAGGAACGGGAGGTGGTCAGGGTGAGGAGAGGAACGGGGGGTGGTCAGGCTGAGGAGAGGAACGGGAGGTGGTAAGGCTAAGGAGAGGAACGGGAGGTGGTCAGGGTGAGGAGAGGAACGGGAGGTAGTCAGGCTGAGGAGAGGAATGGGAGGTGGTAAGGCTGAGGAGAGGAACGGGAGGTGGTCAGGCTAAGGAGAGGAACGGGAGGTGGTCAGGGTGAGGAGAGGAACGGGAGGTAGTCTGGCTGAGGAGAGGAATGGGAGGTGGTCAGGCTGAGGAGAGGAACGGGAGGTGGTCTGGCTGAGGAGAGGAATGGGAGGTGGTCAGGCTGAGGAGAGGAACGGGAGGTGGTAAGGCTAAGGAGAGGAACGGGAGGTGGTCAGGGTGAGGAGAGGAACGGGAGGTGGTCAGGGTGAGGAGGAGGAGGCAGGGAGGGTAGTCAGGGTGAGGAGAGGAATGGGAGGTGGTCAGGCTGAGGAGTGGAACGGGAGGTGGTCAGGCTGAGGAGAGGAATGGGAGGTGGTCAGGCTGAGGAGAGGAACGGGAGGTGGTCAGGGTGAGGAGTGGAACGGGAGGTGGACAGGCTGAGGAAAGGAATGGGAGGTGGTCAGGCTGAGGAGAGGAATGGGAGGTGGTCAGGCTGAGGAGAGGAACGGGAGGTGGTCAGGCTGAGGAGAGGAACGGGAGGTGGTCAGGCTGAGGAGAGGAACGGGAGGTGGTCAGGCTGAGGAGAGGAACGGGAGGTGGTCAGGGTGAGGAGAGGAACGGGAGGTGGTCAGGCTGAGGAGAGGAACGGGAGGTGGTCAGGCTGGGGAGAGGACGAGGCTCTGCATGTCACTCACCTGCTCTTGCTGCAAGGCTTTCACGAAGGCATTTTTTAGCCGGTTTGTGTGTTCTGCTTTCAGAGCCTTCTTCTGGTTGGATGTCATACACTGCTCACACAGGATCTTCCCACTCTTCTCCTGCTTCCAGTGAGGCGTGAAGTCAGTGCGACACTGGGCACACATGAAGGGGTCCATGTGCAGGAATGAGGAGTGGCCCTTACCTGCAGGATGAGGGAACAGTCATCATACAAAGGACCACGCTTAGACCAAACACCGCGTTTGCACCCCGGGCACCGCACTTACCTTGGCTGTCTATGACGCTCTGCACCACCTCTTCCAGTCCCACCATGTAGATGAACTCACTGTTGGCAGCACTGGGCAGGAAATGAAGCAGCGGGGCAGGTGGCTTGGGTGGGGGGATTTCCAGCAGCGTCTTCTCCAGCTGTTTCCGTAGAGCCAGTTTAGCAGCTGCCTGGGAGCTGACGGGATCCGCCATGGCACTGGGGCTGGGCAGCGGGGAAGACACTCGGTTCACAGGACCCGCCTGCATGTGAGAGCCCAAGTTCATGTACATGGCTGACGAGGACGAGTTACGCTGACAGGGGACTGACGAGCTGGTCTGGAGTGAAGAGTAACGCAGTGTCACCAAGACATCAAATACACAGGGGCGGAAACCAAAAATCTAAAGACATGGTGGAGCTGGGGCCCATTCATTACCTGTGGGTAGTTCAGGGTCTGCGTCATGCCTGTTGTGCTGTTGCGGATCAGCGTGGCTTTGGGGGGCACACACTGCCCCTGGAGCTGGGTCGGGTTGGGAGCAATCACTCTCTGGGACATCATCATGTGGGGCAGGGGGGCATTCGAGGACGACCTAATGACGCTGTGGGTCTAAAGGGACAAAGTTCAGAGGTTACATGCGGCAGCTGGACCCCGTTCTATAAGGACAGCCATACCATGCTTATGGCTGCCACAGCAAGAGGTCATTGCACCGAAGCTCAAGACCAGGACAAGGTGGCTTCCACTTACCTGGACGCTCCTCAGGTTCTGCACCTCTAGTCCAGGGGCGCCCGGCCGTGACGGGACTTTTGCGATGCTGGGCTGCCCCACGTGGGCCGGGGATGGCTGTACGATGGTCGCTGCGTTCTGTACGACAGGAGTCTAGAAAGAGCGTAAGATAAATGTAACGTTGCGGGCGCCCATGACTGGCAAGTAAGGGGACCACCTGTCCCATGATGCTTAGCAGCATCTTACCTTTTGCAGGACGTTCTCTTTCTGGAGCTGGCTCTGCCGCAGCTTCTTCAGCAGGACCAGTCGTGCCTCCTCCAACCGCAGCTCGTCCTTCAGCTGTTTGATGAGTTGCTGCCGCTCCTCCAGAGTCTTCCCCTGCAGAGACAAGGGGTTATAAAAGGCGCCCGTGACTGCTCAGCCATTCAGAAGCCCTGAGACAGCCCAGATGACATCCTTCTGAGGGCGCTCCTTGGACAGGCATTGACCTCAGGACGATACCTTGAACATCTCCAGGTTGGCGCTCTTAATTCGATCTTCTAATCGGGAGGTGGAGCGGGGGCTGGAGGCTTCGTTGTCAGACAGCACAATGACGTCCGGAGAAGGTGTCAGTCCGGCCCGGTCCTGGTCACTGATAACACAAAAGACTACCATCATCGGGCATGCCAAAGTTTGGTAAGGGGTGGTATTCACTCAGGGGGCAGAAGATGGCATATGTAAGGAGGAGGTCACACAACATGCACCGATCCAGGAAGGACATCTCTATCAGGGTGGGACTTGTCCATCAGAGGATCCTCCAGGGGTCCAAGCCCTGACGCAATAGGAGTCTAAGGGCTAGCAGAAGATCGTTTGGGGTGTCCCGTGTACACAGAGGGTTCAGCCAAAACTTCAGCCCATGCAGGGTAAGTGTGGAGGGTGCAGAGGCTGGCAGTGACTACCCTGTACCTCAGACGGTTCTAACCTCTGCCAGGAGGGGCGGTTAAGCTGCAGGAAGATCTTGGTCTTTAGGGTGTACGTTGCATTTAGAATCTTGTAGAAATCTTAATAACCTGATGTACTGAGGATTGCTGCTCACATGTATCCTCTCCCTGGTGTGCAGGGCTTTGCTGGTGACATGCATCCTCTACTTGGTGTGCAGGGCGTTGCTGGTGACATGCATCCTCTCCCTGGTGTGCAGGGCTTTGCTGGTGACATGCATCCTCTCCCTGGTGTGCAGGGCTTTGCTGGTGACATGCATCCTCTCCCTGGTGTGCAGGGCTTTGCTGGTGACATGCATCCTCTACCTGGTGTGCGGGGGCTTTGCTGGTGACATGCATCCTCTACCTGGTGTGCAGGGCTTTGCTGGTGACATGCATACTCTACCTGGTGTGCAGAGCTTTGCTGCTGACATGCATCCTCTATCTGGTGTGCAGTGCTTTGCTTCTGACATGCATCCTCTACCTGGTGTGCAGGACTTTGCTGCTGACATGCAGCCTCCCTCTGCAGGAGGTCCGAGTCTTCTCCGGTACCTCACCCTACCGGTCAGTGCCTCGGAGGCGGCTGCAGTGCCTGTCTGGAGATGTGTGTATAAGGATCTTACCTGCGTCTGGAGCTCATGTCCACCGGCTCCTCGTGGATGTTCTCCTTGCCGTGTCTCCCCGGCGGCCGGGTGTCCACGTGGGGCCTGAGGTTTCCGTTCATCTTCTCCTCGTACAGCTTCAGTCCGTCCGGTTTGGCGCCATGGTCATGCGGCAGCTCCAGCCCCGGAAGGTCCTTTCTCTTTAACAGAGCCAACATCTTCAGCCTCTCCATGGCCTCGTGTCCTTCCATCTTGAGTTGCTTGGCCAAGACATCTTCACGGTCGTCCGTCTGATCCAAGCCTCTCTTCAACAGATTGAGGCGCAAGGCGTCTTCTGTGACTCTGTCCATCCTAGGAGGAAGGGAAAACTGCATTACTGGGCGAATATATCACGTACAGGGATCTACTGGGTGAATATATAATGTACAGGGATCTACTGGGCAAATATACAATGTACAGGGATCTAAAAGGCAAATATACAATGTACAGGGATCTAAAAGGCAAATATACAATGTAAAGGGTTCTACTGGGCGAATATATAATGTACAGGGATCTACAGGGCAAAAATAAAATGTACAGGGATCTACTGACTGGATATTATCAGGACGGATCAGACGGCGCTGGGTTATTATATAATGTACAGAGATCTACTGACTGGATATTATAAGAAAGGATCGGACGGCGCTGGGATATTATATATAATGTACAGAGATCTACTGACTGGATATTATCAGGACGGATCGGACAGCGCTGGGATATTATATATAATGTACAGAGATCTACTGACTGATATTATCAGGACGGATCGGACGGCGCTGGGTTATTATATATAATGTACAGAGATCTACTGACTGGATATTATCAGGACGGATCGGACGGCGCTGGGATATTATATATAATGTACAGAGATCTACTGACTGGATATTATCAGGACGGATCAGACGGCGCTGGGATATTATATATAATGTACAGAGATCTACTGACTGGATATTATCAGGACGGATCGGACGGCGCTGGGATATTATATATAATGTACAGAGAACTACTGACTGGATATTATCAGGACGGATCGGACGGCGCTGGGTTATTATATATAATGTACAGAGATCTACTGACTGGATATTATCAGGACGGATCGGACGGCACTGGGATATTATATATAATGTACAGGGATCTACTGACGGGATATTATCAGGAAGGATCAGACGGCGCTGGGATATTATATATAATGTACAGAGATCTACTGACTGGATATTATCAGGGACGGATCGGACAGCGCTGGGATATTATATATAATGTACAGAGATCTACTGACTGGATATTATCAGGACGGATCGGACAGCGCTGGGATATTATATATAATGTACAGAGATCTACTGACTGGATATTATCAGGACGGATCGGACGGCGCTGGGATATTATATATAATGTACAGGGAACTACTGACTGGATATTATCAGGATGGATCGGACGGCGCTGGGATATTATATATAATGTACAAAGATCTACTGACTGGATATTATCAGGAGGGGATCAGACAGCGCTGGGATATTATATAATGTACAGAGATCTACTGACTGGATATTATCAGGACGGATCAGACAGCGCTGGGTTATCATATAATGTACAGGGATCTACTGACTGGATATTATCAGGATGGATCGGACGGCGCTGGGTTATTATATATAATGTACAGAGATCTACTGACTGGATATTATCAGGACGGATCGGACGGCGCTGGGTTATTATATATAATGTACAGAGATCTACTGACTAGATATTATCAGGATGGATCAGACAGCGCTGGGTTATTATATAATGTACAGGGATCTACTGACTGGATATTATCAGGACGGATCGGACGGCGCTGGGATATTATATATAATGTACAGAGATCTACTGACTGGATATTATCAGGAGGGGATCAGACAGCGCTGGGATATTGTATATAATGTACAGGGATCTACTGACTGGATATTATCAGGACGGATCGGACGGCGCTGGGATATTATATATAATGTACAGAGATCTACTGACTGGATATTATCAGGAGGGGATCAGACGGCGCTGGGATATTGTATATAATGTACAGAGATCTACTGACTGGATATTATCAGGATGGATCAGACAGCGCTGGGTTATTATATATAATGTACAGAGATCTACTGACTGGATATTATCAGGAAGGATCAGACGGCGCTGGGATATTATATAATGTACAGAGATCTACTGACTGGATATTATCAGGACGGATTCGACAGCGCTGGGATATTATATATAATGTACAGGGATCTACTGACTGGATATTATCAGAACTGATCAGACAGCGCTGGGTTATTATATATAATGTACAGGGATCTACTGACTGGATATTATCAGAACTGATCAGACAGCGCTGGGATATTATATATAATGTACAGAGATCTACTGACTGGATATTATCAGGACGGATCGGACGGCGCTGGGATATTATATATAATGTACAGAGATCTACTGACTGGATATTATCAGGACAGATCGGACGGCGCTGGGTTATTATATATAATGTACAGAGATCTACTGACTGGATATTATCAGGACTGATCGGACGGCGCTGGGTTATTATATAATGTACAGAGATCTACTGACTGGATATTATCAGGACGGATCAGACAGCACTTGGATATTATATATAATGTACAGAGATCTACTGACTGGATATTATCAGGACGGATCGGACGGCGCTGGGATATTATATATAATGTACAGAGATCTACTGACTGGATATTATCAGGAGGGGATCAGACAGCGCTGGGATATTGTATATAATGTACAGGGATCTACTGACTGGATATTATCAGGACGGATCAGACAGCGCTGGGATATTGTATATGATGTACAGAAATCTACTGACTGGATATTATCAGAACTGATCAGACAGCGCTGGGTTATTATATATAATGTACAGAGATCTACTGACTAGATATTATCAGGACGGATCAGACAGCGCTGGGTTATTATATATAATGTACAGAGATCTACTGACTGGATATTATCAGGACGGATCAGACAGCGCTGGGTTATTATATATAATGTACAGAGATCTACTGACTGGATATTATCAGGACGGATCGGACGGCGCTGGGTTATTATATATAATGTACAGAGATCTACTGACTGGATATTATCAGGAGGGGATCGGACGGCGCTGGGTTATTATATATAATGTACAGAGATCTACTGACTGGATATTATCAGGACGGATCAGACAGCGCTGGGATATTATATATAATGTACAGAGATCTACTGACTGGATATTATCAGAACTGATCGGACGGCGCTGGGTTATTATATATAATGTACAGAGATCTACTGACTGGATATTATCAGGACGGATCAGACAGCGCTGGGATATTATATATAATGTACAGAGATCTACTGACTGGATATTATCAGGACGGATCAGACAGCGCTGGGTTATTATATATAATGTACAGAGATCTACTGACTGGATATTATCAGGACGGATCAGACAGCGCTGGGATATTATATATAATGTACAGAGATCTACTGACTGGATATTATCAGGACGGATCAGACAGCGCTGGGATATTATATATAATGTACAGAGATCTACTGACTGGATATTATCAGGACGGATCAGACAGCGCTGGGTTATTATATATAATGTACAGAGATCTACTGACTGGATATTATCAGGACGGATCAGACAGCGCTGGGTTATTATATATAATGTACAGAGATCTACTGACTGGATATTATCAGGACGGATCAGACAGCGCTGGGATATTATATATAATGTACAGAGATCTACTGACTGGATATTATCAGGACGGATCAGACAGCGCTGGGATATTATATATAATGTACAGAGATCTACTGACTGGATATTATCAGGACGGATCAGACAGCGCTGGGATATTATATATAATGTACAGAGATCTACTGACTGGATATTATCAGGACGGATCAGACAGCGCTGGGATATTATATATAATGTACAGAGATCTACTGACTGGATATTATCAGGAGCGGATCAGACAGCGCTGGGATATTATATATAATGTACAGAGATCTACTGACTGGATATTATCAGGACGGATCAGACAGCGCTGGGATATTATATATAATGTACAGAGATCTACTGACTGGATATTATCAGGACGGATCAGACAGCGCTGGGATATTATATATAATGTACAGAGATCTACTGACTGGATATTATCAGGACGGATCAGACAGCGCTGGGTTATTATATATAATGTACAGAGATCTACTGACTGGATATTATCAGGACGGATCAGACAGCGCTGGGTTATTATATATAATGTACAGAGATCTACTGACTGGATATTATCAGGACGGATCAGACAGCGCTGGGTTATTATATATAATGTACAGAGATCTACTGACTGGATATTATCAGGACGGATCAGACAGCGCTGGGATATTATATATAATGTACAGAGATCTACTGACTGGATATTATCAGGACGGATCAGACAGCGCTGGGATATTATATATAATGTACAGAGATCTACTGACTGGATATTATCAGGACGGATCAGACAGCGCTGGGATATTGTATATAATGTACAGAGATCTACTGACTGGATATTATCAGGACGGATCAGACAGCGCTGGGATATTATATATAATGTACAGAGATCTACTGACTGGATATTATCAGGACGGATCAGACAGCGCTGGGATATTATATATAATGTACAGAGATCTACTGACTGGATATTATCAGGACGGATCAGACAGCGCTGGGTTATTATATATAATGTACAGAGATCTACTGACTGGATATTATCAGGACGGATCAGACAGCGCTGGGATATTATATATAATGTACAGAGATCTACTGACTGGATATTATCAGGACGGATCAGACAGCGCTGGGTTATTATATATAATGTACAGAGATCTACTGACTGGATATTATCAGGACGGATCAGACAGCGCTGGGTTATTATATATAATGTACAGAGATCTACTGACTGGATATTATCAGGACGGATCAGACAGCGCTGGGTTATTATATATAATGTACAGAGATCTACTGACTGGATATTATCAGGACGGATCAGACAGCGCTGGGATATTATATATAATGTACAGAGATCTACTGACTGGATATTATCAGGACGGATCAGACAGCGCTGGGTTATTATATATAATGTACAGAGATCTACTGACTGGATATTATCAGGACGGATCAGACAGCGCTGGGTTATTATATATAATGTACAGAGATCTACTGACTGGATATTATCAGGACGGATCAGACAGCGCTGGGTTATTATATATAATGTACAGAGATCTACTGACTGGATATTATCAGGACGGATCAGACAGCGCTGGGTTATTATATATAATGTACAGAGATCTACTGACTGGATATTATCAGGACGGATCAGACAGCGCTGGGATATTATATATAATGTACAGAGATCTACTGACTGGATATTATCAGGAGGGGATCAGACAGCGCTGGGATATTATATATAATGTACAGAGATCTACTGACTGGATATTATCAGGACTGATCGGACGGCGCTGGGTTATTATATATAATGTACAGAGATCTACTGACTGGATATTATCAGGACGGATCAGACAGCGCTGGGATATTATATATAATGTACAGAGATCTACTGACTGGATATTATCAGGACGGATCAGACGGCACTGGGTTATTATATATAATGTACAGAGATCTACTGACTGGATATTATCAGGACGGATCAGACGGCACTGGGTTATTATATATAATGTACAGAGATCTACTGACTGGATATTATCAGGACGGATCAGACAGCGCTGGGATATTATATAATGTACAGGGATCTACTGACTGGATATTATCAGGATGGATCAGACAGCGCTGGGATATTATATATAATGTACAGAGATCTACTGACTGGATATTATCAGGACGGATCGGACGAGCGCTGGGTTATTATATAATGTACAGAGATCTACTGACTGGATATTATCAGGACGGATCAGACAGCACTTGGATATTATATATAATGTACAGAGATCTACTGACTGGATATTATCAGGACGGATCAGACAGCGCTGGGATATTATATATAATGTACAGAGATCTACTGACTGGATATTATCAGGACGGATCAGACAGCGCTGGGATATTATATATAATGTACAGAGATCTACTGACTGGATATTATCAGGACGGATCAGACGGCGCTGGGATATTATATATAATGTACAGGGATCTACTGACTGGATATTATCAGGACAGGATCGGACGGCGCTGGGTTATTATATATAATGTACAGGGATCTACTGACTGGATATTATCAGGATGGATCGGACAGCGCTGGGTTATTATATATAATGTACAGAGATCTACTGACTGGATATTATCAGGACGGATCGGACGGCGCTGGGTTATTATATATAATGTACAGAGATCTACTGACTGGATATTATCAGGACGGATCAGACGGCGCTGGGTTATTATATATAATGTACAGAGATCTACTGACTGGATATTATCAGGACGGATCGGACGGCGCTGGGTTATTATATATAATGTACAGAGATCTACTGACTGGATATTATCAGGACGGATCGGACGGCGCTGGGTTATTATATATAATGTACAGAGATCTACTGACTGGATATTATCAGGACGGATCGGACGGCGCTGGGTATGACACATATCAGGGTTGATCACTTGGCTCCTCCATATGAAGCAGAATACTACAGAGCCCATTGAATCGATCAATGAGCAGCAAAGGGTTAACATAGTATTTGCATCCCTGGGTGCCCAAAGCAAAAATGGCGGAGGCCGGCGTGCAGAGCACCTGTTTCTGGTTGTGACACATGCTGCGGGGGAGGGGAGGGTGCCTGCCCCGACTTATTTTTACATAATGGTGGTTGTGTTCCTGATGACCCAGCGGCGGAGATCAGCGGTGCCATCAGGAACTGCTGATCCACACCAGCCCCCCGTGCGCCCATCCTGCAGAGCTCGTCCAGATTCTGGGTAAAGGGCAGCGCTGCCCGGGCACCAGACGTGGGAGGGTAGGAGCCGGTGTAAATGGTTCCCTGGGCACACAGGTAATGAGGCAGTACCCAGCTCTACGCCACCAGACTGGCACCAGTCTGACATCATGCACACAATGGCCACAGCGCCTGCACAATGCACCTACCTCACCACAGCGCTACCAATCCTGCCCCCGGGCACAGGCGGAGGGGGTCACAGCCTAAGCTGGAGGCCGGCGTGCACCATAATGAGGGTCCATGCAACCCCCCTCCTCCCCCGAGGCTGCAGAAAGAGCTGCATTTACCTGCCAGATCATGACTCTGGAGCTCCACGGGCCAGACAGCCCCGATTCCCCCTCCTCTCTCCCTCACAATGAGGAGGGGAGGAAGACATGGAGGAGTTCCCCCTCCCCCCTCCTCAGGGCCTACGTACATTCACAATATTCCAGGCCTGGCGCTACCTACACACCCTCGTGCACCGGAGACTGGCACGCCGCCATCTCCCGCCGCCCGTCAGCTGACTGTCCTCATTCACACTGGAGGAGAACAATCACCGTCCGTCAGCCGCGCCAACAAAAGAATTGATTTGCCCTAAAGGAGCCTGTCTTGCGGCGTGCGCCCCCCGTACTCCAGGCAGCAGACCCCGCGATGCCCCCCAGGACACACGCACATTCCAGAGCATACTCACAGATCGCCAGCAGCCGACCGGGGGGGGGGAGGGGGGGCGGGGGGCACCAGGAAATATTCTATAGGAAGAAGGTAGAAAGCGGCAGACGAGGGAAGGAAGGGGGGATTGCAGGAGGGAGAGGGGAGATTTTTTTTCCTGGGATGTAAGGATTGTGTTGGGTGGGCGGCTCAGGCAGCATGACACCAGTCCGCCCCCCCAGCCCTGCGGGATTCCTGCCCTGAGTGTGGGCACTGATCCGCCACTCAGCCAATCATAACCTTACAGTGCGATTAAACAAAAGAGAAAAAAATAAGAAGGGGATGGGGGGGGGGGAAGATGCATACTTTTACCCATGATTCATAGCGTGGGCAAGGGGGGGTTAAATCCAGTTGCAGCTGGTTTAAAACCTCTGGACATGGAATTAGCTCTTAATTTTTTTTTCGTTTAAGTCATTTGTGGCTTGCTGCGCATGACACCCCCCATCATCATCATCACCAGACCCCCCTGTGGTCTACACCCCACCCTGCAGGGTCTGGCCCCGCGCCAAACTTTCACCTCTTCCTGAGGAAGAGCACTTTACCCTTAAGAGACGTCTGTGAAGAAGGTACAGAGGGGGCGAAATGTAAAGACCCCAATGCAATGACGCCCCCTATACTATCCACAGAAGAGGCCAAAGGCGCCCCCTATACTATCCACATAATAATCCAGAGGCGCCCCCTATACTATCCACAGAGGAGGCCAGAGGTGCCCCCTATACTATCCACATAATAATCCAGAGGCGCCCCCGATACTATCCACAGAAGAGGCCAAAGGCGACCCCTATACTATCCACAGAAGAGGCCAGAGGCGCCCCCTATACTATCCACAGAAGAGGCCAGAGGCGCCCCCTATACTATGCACAGAAGAGGCCAGAGGCGCCCCCTATACTATCCACAGAGGAGGCCAGAGGTGCCCACTATACTATCCACAGAGGAGGCCAGAGGTGCCCACTATACTATCCACAGAGGAGGCCAGAGGTGCCCCCTATACTATCTACAGAAGAGGCCAGAGGTGCCCCCTATACTATCCACAGAAGAGGCCAGAGGCGCCCCCTATACTATCTACATAATAAGCCAGAGGCGTCCCCTATACTATCCACATAATCAGCCGGAGGCGCCCCTATACTATCCACATAATCAGCCGGTGGCGCCCACTATACTATCCACATAATATGCCAGAGGCGCCCCCTATACTATCCACAGAAGAGGCCAGAGGCGCCCCCTATACTATCCACATAATAAGCCGGAGGCGCCCCCTATACTATCCACATAATCAGCCGGAGGCGCCCTTTATACTATCCACATAATAAGCCAGAGGCGCCCCCTATACTATCCACAGAGGAGGCCAGAGGTGCCCCCTATACTATCCACATAATCAGCCGGAGGCACCCCTTATACCAGGGGTAGGCAACCTTTGGCTCCCAGCTGTTGTGAAACTACAACTCCCAGCATGCATAGTTGCTCTGCTCTTCTAAGAACTTACATAGAAATGAATGGAGCATGCTGGGAATTGTAGTTTCACAACAGCTGGGAGCCGAAGGTTGCTGATGCCTGCCCTATACTATCCACAGAGGAGGCCAGAGGCGCCCCCTATAATATCCACAGAGGAGGCCAGAGGTGCCCCCTATACTATCCACATAATCAGCCGGAGGCTCCCTATACTATCCACAGAAGAGGCCAAAGGCGCCCCCTATACTATCCACATAATCAGCCGGAGGCACCCCCTATACTATCCACATAATCAGCCGGAGGCGCCCCCTATACTATCCACATAATCAGCCGGAGGCGCCCCCTATACTATCCACATAATCAGCCAGAGGCGCCCCCTATACTATCCACAGAAGAGGCCAGAGGCGCCCCCTATACTATCCACAGAAGAGGCCAGAGGCGCCCCCTATACTATCCACATAATCAGCCGGAGGCGCCCCCTATACTATCCACAGAAGAGGCCAAAGGCGCCCCCTATACTATACACATAATCAGCCAGAGGCGCCCCCTATACTATCCACAGAAGAGGCCAAAGGCGCCCCCTATACTATCCACATAATAAGCCAGAGGCGCCCCCTATACTATCCACATAATCAGCCGGAGGGCCCCCTATACTATCCACATAATTAGCCGGAGGCCCCCTATACTATCCACAGAAGAGGCCAGAGGTGCCCCCTATACGATCCACAGAGGAGGCCAGAGGTGCCCCCTATACGATCCACAGAAGAGGCCAGAGGCGCCCTATACTATCTACATAAGAAGCCAGAGGCGCCCCCTATACTATCTACATAATAAGCCAGAGGCGCCCCCTATACTATCCATAATCAGCGAGCATACTATCCAGATCGGCGCCCCCTATACTATCCACATGAATCAGCCGGAGGCGCCCTCTATACTATCCACAGAATCAGCCGGAGGCGCCCTCTATACTATCCACAGCATAAGCCAGAGGTGTCCCCTATACTATCCACAGCATAAGTCAGAGGCGGCCCCTATACTATCCACAGCATAAGCCAGAGGGGCCCCCTATACTATCCACAGCATAAGCCAGAGGCGCCCCCTATTCTATCCACAGCATAAGTCAGAGGCGGCCCCTATACTATCCACAGCATAAACCAGAGGCGCCCCCTATACTATCCACAGCATAAGCCAGAGGCGCCCCCTATACCATCCACATAATAAGCCAGAGGCGACCCCTATAATATCCACATAATAAGCCAGAGATGCCCCCTATAGTATCTATATAAAAAGTAAGAGACGCCCCCTATATTATCGACATAATAAGGCAGAGGCGCCCCTATACTATCCACATAAGCAGCAGGAGGCGCCCCCTATACTATCCACATAATAAGCCAGAAGCGCTCCCTATACTATCCACATAAGAATCCAGAGGCGCCCCATATACTATCCAGAGAAGAAGCCAGAGGCGCCGCCTATACTATCCGCATAAGAAGACAAAGATGCCCCCTACACTATCCACAGAAGAAGCCAGAGGTGACCCCTATACTATCCACAGAAGAAGCCAGAGGCGCCCCCTATACTATCCACATAAGAAGCCAGAGGCGCCCCCTATACTATCCACATAATAAGCCAGAGATGCCCCCTATACTATCCACAGAAGAGGCCAGATGTGCCTTCTATAGTATTCATATAAAAAGTAAGAGGCCCCCCTATACTATCCACATAAGCAGCAGGAGGCGCCCCCTATACTATCCATATAAGAAGTAAGAGGCGCCCCCTATACTATCCACATAATAAGCCAGAAGCGCCCCCTATACTATCCACAGAAGAGGCCAAAGGCGCCCCCTATACTATCCACATAATCAGCCAGGGGCGCCCCCTATACTATCCACAGAAGAGGCCAAAGGCGCCCCCTATACTATCCACAGAAGCCAGAGGCGCCCCTATACTATCCACATAATCAGCCAGAGGCGCCCCCTATACTATCCACAGCATAAGCCAGAGGCGCCCCCTATACTATCCACAGCATAAGCCAGAGGCGCCCCCTATACTATCCACATGATCAGCCGGAGGCACCCACCTATACTATCCACATAATCAGCCGGAGGCGCCCACCTATACTATCCACATAGAAGCCAGGAGGCGCCCACTATACTATCCACATGATCAGCCAGAGGCGCTCCTATGCTATCCACATGAAGAGGCCAGAGCGTCCTATACTATCCACATACCAAGAAGCCAGAGATGCGATCTCTATACTATCACAGACATAAAGCCAGAGACCATGATGAGACCATCCTGTATACAGCACCATAAGCATACAGTCCTCTCCTTAGGACCCACCTACCGGTCATGATTTAAGGATATCCCACAGAATAAATACCTGTAGTAAGTACTGAGGCACTGAGAGATCTAGACCGATTCCATAATCAGTATTTGAGATCTACAGCCAATCTCCATTTATTATTCCGCAGACACAGTAACATAGTATATGAGGCCGAAAAAAGACATCTGTCCATCCAGTTCGACCATTCATCCTGCAAGTAGATCCAGAGGATCTAGAACAATTGTCTATTCTGGATCCTACACCATTTTCTATTCTGTAAGCCTTAATTGTTATGTAGAGCCTCTTTCCATCACTGGGATCTAAAACCCCTCTCCATTCCATATTTTACTGTGATTTAGAGCCCATTTCCATCCCATACAACATTGCGATCTAGAGTCCTTCTCCATCCTATCTTTCAGTGATCTAGAGCCCCCTCTGCATTTTATAATTTCCAGTGATCAAGAGCCCCTCACCATCCTATACTACACTGTGATCTACAGCTCCTCTCCATCCTATACTACACTGTGATCTACTGCCCCTCTCCATCCTATACTACACTGTGATCTACAGCCCCTCTCCATCCTATACTACACTGTGATCTACAGCCCCTCTCCATCCTATACTACACTGTGATCTACAGCCCCTCACCATCCTATACTACACTGTGATCTACAGCCCCTCTCCATCCCATACTACACTGTGATCTACAGCCCTCTCCATCCTATACTACACTGTGATCTACAGCCCCTCTCCATCCTATACTACACTGTGATCTACAGCCCTCTCCATCCTATACTACACTGTGATCTACAGCTCCTCTCCATCCCATACTACACTGTGATCTACAGCCCTCTCCATCCTATACTACACTGTGATCTACAGCCCCTCTCCATCCTATACTACACTGTGATCTACAGCCCCTCTCCATCCTATACTACACTGTGATCTACTGCCTCTCTCCATCCTATACTACACTGTGATCTACAGCTCCTCTCCATCCTATACTACACTGTGATCTACAGCCCCTCTCCATCCTATACTACACTGTGATCTACAGCCCTCTCCATCCTATACTACACTGTGATCTACAGCCCCTCTCCATCCTATACTACACTGTGATCTACAGCCCCTCTCCATCCTATACTACACTGTGATCTACAGCCCCTCTCCATCCTATACTACACTGTGATCTACAGCCCCTCTCCATCCTATACTACACTGTGATCTACAGCTCCTCTCCATCCTATACTACACTGTGATCTACAGCCCCTCTCCATCCTATACTACACTGTGATCTACAGCCCCTCTCCATCCTATACTACACTGTGATCTACAGCCCTCTCCATCCTATACTACACTGTGATCTACAGCCCCTCTCCATCCTATACTACACTGTGATCTACAGCCCCTCTCCATCCTATACTACACTGTGATCTACAGCCCTCTCCATCCCATACTACACTGTGATCTACAGCCCCTCTCCATCCCATACTACACTGTGATCTACAGCCCCTCTCCATCCTATACTACACTGTGATCTACAGCCCCTCTCCATCCTATACTACACTGTGATCTACAGCCCTCTCCATCCTATACTACACTGTGATCTACAGCCCCTCTCCATCCTATACTACACTGTGATCTACAGCCCCTCTCCATCCTATACTACACTGTGATCTACAGCTCCTCTCCATCCTATACTACACTGTGATCTACAGCTCCTCTCCATCCTATACTACACTGTGATCTACAGCCCCTCTCCATCCTATACTACACTGTGATCTACAGCCCCTCTCCATCCTATACTACACTGTGATCTACAGCCCCTCTCCATCCTATACTACACTGTGATCTACAGCCCCTCTCCATCCTATACTACACTGTGATCTACAGCCCCTCTCCATCCTATACTACACTGTGATCTACAGCCCCTCTCCATCCTATACTACACTGTGATCTACAGCCCCTCTCCATCCTATACTACACTGTGATCTACAGCCCCTCTCCATCCTATACTACACTGTGATCTACAGCCCTCTCCATCCCATACTACACTGTGATCTACAGCCCCTCTCCATCCTATACTACACTGTGATCTACAGCCCCTCTCCATCCTATACTACACTGTGATCTACAGCCCTCTCCATCCTATACTACACTGTGATCTACAGCCCCTCTCCATCCCATACTACACTGTGATCTACTGCCCCTCTCCATCCTATACTACACTGTGATCTACTGCCCCTCTCCATCCCATACTACACTGTGATCTACAGCTCCTCTCCATCCTATACTACACTGTGATCTACAGCCCCTCTCCATCCTATACTACACTGTGATCTACAGCCCTCTCCATCCTATACTACACTGTGATCTACAGCCCCTCTCCATCCTATACTACACTGTGATCTACAGCCCCTCTCCATCCTATACTACACTGTGATCTACAGCCCCTCTCCATCCCATACTACACTGTGATCTACAGCCCCTCTCCATCCTATACTACACTGTGATCTACAGCCCCTCTCCATCCCATACTACACTGTGATCTACAGCCCCTCTCCATCCTATACTACACTGTGATCTACAGCCCCTCTCCATCCTATACTACACTGTGATCTACAGCCCCTCTCCATCCTATACTACACTGTGATCTACAGCCCCTCTCCATCCTATACTACACTGTGATCTACAGCCCCTCTCCATCCTATACTACACTGTGATCTACAGCCCCTCTCCATCCTATACTACACTGTGATCTACAGCCCCTCTCCATCCTATACTACACTGTGATCTACAGCCCTCTCCATCCTATACTACACTGTGATCTACAGCCCTCTCCATCCTATACTACACTGTGATCTACAGCCCCTCTCCATCCTATACTACACTGTGATCTACAGCCCTCTCCATCCCATACTACACTGTGATCTACAGCCCCTCTCCATCCTATACTACACTGTGATCTACAGCCCCTCTCCATCCTATACTACACTGTGATCTACAGCCCTCTCCATCCTATACTACACTGTGATCTACAGCCCCTCTCCATCCTATACTACACTGTGATCTACAGCCCCTCTCCATCCTATACTACACTGTGATCTACAGCCCCTCTCCATCCTATACTACACTGTGATCTACAGCCCCTCTCCATCCTATACTACACTGTGATCTACAGCCCCTCTCCATCCTATACTACACTGTGATCTACAGCCCCTCTCCATCCTATACTACACTGTGATCTACAGCCCCTCTCCATCCTATACTACACTGTGATCTACAGCCCCTCTCCATCCTATACTACACTGTGATCTACAGCCCCTCTCCATCCTATACTACACTGTGATCTACAGCCCCTCTCCATCCTATACTACACTGTGATCTACAGCCCCTCTCCATCCTATACTACACTGTGATCTACAGCCCTCTCCATCCTATACTACACTGTGATCTACAGCCCCTCTCCATCCTATACTACACTGTGATCTACAGCCCCTCTCCATCCTATACTACACTGTGATCTACAGCCCCTCTCCATCCTATACTACACTGTGATCTACAGCCCCTCTCCATCCCATACTACACTGTGATCTACAGCCCCTCTCCATCCCATACTACACTGTGATCTACAGCCCTCTCCATCCTATACTACACTGTGATCTACAGCCCCTCTCCATCCTATACTACACTGTGATCTACAGCCCCTCTCCATCCCATACTACACTGTGATCTACAGCTCCTCTCCATCCTATACTACACTGTGATCTACAGCCCCTCTCCATCCTATACTACACTGTGATCTACAGCCCCTCTCCATCCCATACTACACTGTGATCTACAGCCCCTCTCCATCCTATACTACACTGTGATCTACAGCCCCTCTCCATCCCATACTACACTGTGATCTACAGCCCCTCTCCATCCCATACTACACTGTGATCTACAGCCCCTCTCCATCCTATACTACACTGTGATCTACAGCCCCTCTCCATCCTATACTACACTGTGATCTACAGCCCCTCTCCATCCCATACTACACTGTGATCTACAGCCCCTCTCCATCCTATACTACACTGTGATCTACAGCCCCTCTCCATCCCATACTACACTGTGATCTACAGCCCCTCTCCATCCTATACTACACTGTGATCTACAGCCCTCTCCATCCCATACTACACTGTGATCTACAGCCCCTCTCCATCCTATACTACACTGTGATCTACAGCCCCTCTCCATCCCATACTACACTGTGATCTACAGCCCCTCTCCATCCTATACTACACTGTGATCTACAGCCCCTCTCCATCCTATACTACACTGTGATCTACAGCCCCTCTCCATCCTATACTACACTGTGATCTACAGCCCTCTCCATCCTATACTACACTGTGATCTACAGCTCCTCTCCATCCTATACTACACTGTGATCTACAGCCCCTCTCCATCCTATACTACACTGTGATCTACAGCCCTCTCCATCCTATACTACACTGTGATCTACAGCCCCTCTCCATCCTATACTACACTGTGATCTACAGCCCTCTCCATCCTATACTACACTGTGATCTACAGCCCTCTCCATCCTATACTACACTGTGATCTACAGCCCTCTCCATCCTATACTACACTGTGATCTACAGCCCCTCTCCATCCCTATACTACACTGTGATCTACAGCTCCTCTCCATCCTATACTACACTGTGATCTACAGCCCCTCTCCATCCTATACTACACTGTGATCTACAGCCCCTCTCCATCCTATACTACACTGTGATCTACAGCCCCTCTCCATCCTATACTACACTGTGATCTACAGCCCCTCTCCATCCTATACTACACTGTGATCTACAGCCCCTCTCCATCCTATACTACACTGTGATCTACAGCCCCTCTCCATCCTATACTACACTGTGATCTACAGCTCCTCTCCATCCTATACTACACTGTGATCTACAGCCCCTCTCCATCCTATACTACACTGTGATCTACAGCCCCTCTCCATCCTATACTACACTGTGATCTACAGCCCCTCTCCATCCTATACTACACTGTGATCTACAGCCCTCTCCATCCTATACTACACTGTGATCTACAGCCCTCTCCATCCTATACTACACTGTGATCTACAGCCCCTCTCCATCCCATACTACACTGTGATCTACAGCCCCTCTCCATCCTATACTACACTGTGATCTACAGCCCCTCTCCATCCCATACTACACTGTGATCTACAGCCCCTCTCCATCCTATACTACACTGTGATCTACAGCCCCTCTCCATCCCATACTACACTGTGATCTACAGCCCCTCTCCATCCTATACTACACTGTGATCTACAGCCCCTCTCCATCCTATACTACACTGTGATCTACAGCCCCTCTCCATCCCATACTACACTGTGATCTACAGCCCCTCTCCATCCTATACTACACTGTGATCTACAGCCCTCTCCATCCCATACTACACTGTGATCTACAGCCCCTCTCCATCCCATACTACACTGTGATCTACAGCCCTCTCCATCCTATACTACACTGTGATCTACAGCCCCTCTCCATCCTATACTACACTGTGATCTACAGCCCCTCTCCATCCCATACTACACTGTGATCTACAGCCCCTCTCCATCCTATACTACACTGTGATCTACAGCCCCTCTCCATCCTATACTACACTGTGATCTACAGCCCCTCTCCATCCTATACTACACTGTGATCTACAGCCCCTCTCCATCCTATACTACACTGTGATCTACAGCCCCTCTCCATCCTATACTACACTGTGATCTACAGCCCCTCTCCATCCTATACTACACTGTGATCTACAGCCCCTCTCCATCCTATACTACACTGTGATCTACAGCCCCTCTCCATCCTATACTACACTGTGATCTACAGCTCCTCTCCATCCTATACTACACTGTGATCTACAGCTCCTCTCCATCCTATACTACACTGTGATCTACTGCCCCTCTCCATCCCATACTACACTGTGATCTACTGCCCCTCTCCATCCTATACTACACTGCGATCTACAGCCCCTCTCCATCCTATACTACACTGTGATTTACAGCCCCTCACCATCCTATACTACACTGTGATCTACAGCCCCTCTCCATCCCATACTACACTGTGATCTACAGCCCCTCTCCATCCTATACTACACTGTGATTTACAGCCCCTCACCATCCTATACTACACTGTGATCTACAGCCCCTCTCCATCCCATACTACACTGTGATCTACAGCCCCTCTCCATCCTATACTACACTGTGATCTACAGCCCCTCTCCATCCCATACTACACTGTGATCTACAGCCCCTCTCCATCCTATACTACACTGTGATCTACAGCCCTCTCCATCCTATACTACACTGTGATCTACAGCCCCTCTCCATCCTATACTACACTGTGATCTACAGCCCCTCTCCATCCTATACTACACTGTGATCTACAGCCCCTCTCCATCCTATACTACACTGTGATCTACAGCCCCTCTCCATCCTATACTACACTGTGATCTACAGCCCCTCTCCATCCTATACTACACTGTGATCTACAGCCCCTCTCCATCCTATACTACACTGTGATCTACAGCCCCTCTCCATCCTATACTACACTGTGATCTACAGCCCCTCTCCATCCTATACTACACTGTGATCTACAGCCCCTCTCCATCCTATACTACACTGTGATCTACAGCCCCTCTCCATCCTATACTACACTGTGATCTACAGCCCCTCTCCATCCTATACTACACTGTGATCTACAGCCCCTCTCCATCCTATACTACACTGTGATCTACAGCCCCTCTCCATCCTATACTACACTGTGATCTACAGCCCCTCTCCATCCTATACTACACTGTGATCTACAGCCCCTCTCCATCCTATACTACACTGTGATCTACAGCCCCTCTCCATCCTATACTACACTGTGATCTACAGCCCCTCTCCATCCTATACTACACTGTGATCTACAGCCCTCTCCATCCTATACTACACTGTGATCTACAGCCCCTCTCCATCCCTATACTACACTGTGATCTACAGCCCCTCTCCATCCTATACTACACTGTGATCTACAGCCCCTCTCCATCCTATACTACACTGTGATCTACAGCCCCTCTCCATCCTATACTACACTGCGATCTACAGCCCCTCTCCATCCTATACTACACTGTGATTTACAGCCCCTCACCATCCTATACTACACTGTGATCTACAGCCCCTCTCCATCCCATACTACACTGTGATCTACAGCCCCTCTCCATCCCATACTACACTGTGATCTACAGCCCTCTCCATCCTATACTACACTGTGATCTACAGCCCCTCTCCATCCTATACTACACTGTGATCTACAGCCCCTCTCCATCCTATACTACACTGTGATCTACTGCCCCTCTCCATCCCATACTACACTGTGATCTACAGCCCCTCTCCATCCTATACTACACTGTGATCTACAGCCCCTCTCCATCCTATACTACACTGTGATCTACAGCCCCTCTCCATCCTATACTACACTGTGATCTACAGCTCCTCTCCATCCTATACTACACTGTGATCTACAGCCCCTCTCCATCCTATACTACACTGTGATCTACAGCCCCTCTCCATCCTATACTACACTGTGATCTACAGCCCCTCTCCATCCTATACTACACTGTGATCTACAGCCCCTCTCCATCCTATACTACACTGTGATCTACAGCCCCTCTCCATCCTATACTACACTGTGATCTACAGCCCCTCTCCATCCCATACTACACTGTGATCTACAGCCCTCTCCATCCTATACTACACTGTGATCTACAGCCCCTCTCCATCCTATACTACACTGTGATCTACAGCCCTCTCCATCCTATACTACACTGTGATCTACAGCTCCTCTCCATCCTATACTACACTGTGATCTACAGCCCCTCTCCATCCTATACTACACTGTGATCTACAGCCCCTCTCCATCCCATACTACACTGTGATCTACAGCCCCTCTCCATCCTATACTACACTGTGATCTACAGCCCCTCTCCATCCTATACTACACTGTGATCTACAGCCCCTCTCCATCCTATACTACACTGTGATCTACAGCCCTCTCCATCCTATACTACACTGTGATCTACAGCCCCTCTCCATCCTATACTACACTGTGATCTACAGCTCCTCTCCATCCTATACTACACTGTGATCTACAGCCCTCTCCATCCTATACTACACTGTGATCTACAGCTCCTCTCCATCCCATACTACACTGTGATCTACAGCCCTCTCCATCCTATACTACACTGTGATCTACAGCCCCTCTCCATCCCTATACTACACTGTGATCTACAGCCCCTCTCCATCCTATACTACACTGTGATCTACAGCCCTCTCCATCCTATACTACACTGTGATCTACAGCCCTCTCCATCCTATACTACACTGTGATCTACAACCCCTCTCCATCCTATATTACACTGTGATCTACAGCCCCTCTCCATCCTATACTACACTGTGATCTACAGCCCCTCTCCATCCTATACTACACTGTGATCTACAGCCCCTCTCCATCCTATACTACACTGTGATCTACAGCTCCTCTCTCCATCCTATACTACACTGTGATCTACAGCCCCTCACCATCCTATACTACACTGTGATCTACAGCCCCTCACCATCCTATACTACACTGTGATCTACAGCCCCTCTCCATCCTATACTACACTGCGATCTACAGCCCCTCTCCATCCTATACTACACTGTGATCTACAGCCCCTCTCCATCCTATACATCCTCCTCCTCTATACTATCCTTTATACTCTCTTGTACATCCTACTCCTCCTCTATACTGTCCTGTACACCCTCCTCTATACTGTCCTGTACACCTTCCTGCTATATACTCTCCTGTACATCCTACTCCTCCTCTATACTGTCCTGTACACCCTCCTCTATACTGTCCTGTACACCTTCCTGCTATATACTCTCCTGTACATCCTACTCCTCCTCTATACTGTCCTGTACACCCTCCTCTTCCTCTATACTGTCCTGTACACCTTCCTGCTATATACTCTCCTGTACATCCTACTCCTCCTCTATACTGTCCTGTACACCCTCCTCTTCCTCTATACTGTCCTGTACATCCTCTACACTGGACTGTATATCCTCCTCCTCCTCTATACTCTCCTGTACACCCTCCTCCTCCTCTATACTGTCCTATACACCCTCCTCTTCTATACTGTCCTGTACACCCTCCTCCTCCTCTATACTGTCCTGTACATCCTCCTGCTGCTCTATACTCTCTTCTACATCCTCTATACTCTCCTGTACATCCTCCCCCTCCTCTTCTATACTGGCCTGTACATCCTCTATACTCTCCTATACACCCTCCTCTTCCTCTATACTGTCCTGTACATACTCTATACTGGACTGTGTACCCTCCTACTCCTCTATACTGGCCTATAAACCCTCCTCCTCCTCTATACTGTCCTGTACATCCTCCTCCTCTATACTGTCCTGTACACCCTTCTCCTTCTCTATACTGTCCTGTACATCCTACTCCTCCTCTATACTCTCCTGTACATCCTCCTCTATACTCTCCTGTACATCCTCCTCTATACTGTCCTGTACACCCTCCTCCTATATACTCTCTTGTACATCCTCTATACTCTCCTGTACATCCCCCTCTATACTGTCCTGTACATACTCCCCCTAATCTTCTATACTGTCCTGTACACCCTCCCCCTCTATACTGTCCTGTACATCCTACTCCTCCTCTATACTCTCCTGTACATCCTCCTCCTATATACTCTCCTGTACATCCCCCTCTATACTGTCCTGTACATACTCCCCCTAATCTTCTATACTGTCCTGTACACCCTCCCCCTCCTCTTCTATACATCATCCTCCTCCTCTATACTGTCCTGTACATCCTCAATACTGTCCTGCACAGCCTCCACCTCCTCTTCTATACTTTCCTGTACACCCTCCTCTTCTATACTGTCCTGTACACCCTCCTCCTCCTATACTGGCCTGTACATCCTCTATACTCTCCTGTACACCCTACTCTTCCTCTATACTGTCCTGTACACCCTCCTCCTTCTCTATACTGTCCTGTACATCCTACTCCTCCTCTATACTGTCCTGTATACCATCCTCCTCTATACTGTCCTGTATACCCTCCTCCTCTATACTGTCCTGTACACCCTCCTCCTATATACTCTCTTGTACATCCTCTATACTCTCCTGTACATTGTACTCCTCTATACTGTCCTGTACATCCTCCCCCTCCTTTTCTATACTGTCCTGTACACCCTCCTCCTCTATACTGTCCTGTACATCCTACTCCTCCTCTATACTCTCCTGTACATCCTCCTCCTATACACTCTCTTGTACATCCCCCTCTATACTGTCCTGTACATACTCCCCCTAATCTTCTATACTGTCCTGTACACCCTCCTCCTCTTCTATACATCATCCTCCTCCTCTATACTGTCCTGTACCTCTACTCTATACTGTCCTGTCACCCTCCTCCTCCTGTTCTCATTCTATATCATCCTCCTCCTCTATACTGGCACTCAGCATGTCCTGTTGCCCATATTTTGTCAATGCTGTCATGTGCACCATCAATCTCTCCTCTTCTATCCTTTCCTATACATTGTCCTCCTCTCTATACTGTCCTGTACACCCTCCTCCTCCTATACTGGCCTGTACATCCTCTATACTCTCCTGTACACCCTACTCTTCCTCTATACTGTCCTGTACATCCTCTATACTCTCCTGTACACCGTCCTCCTCCTCTATACTGTCCTGTATACCCTCCTCCTCTATACTGTCCTGTACACGCTCCTTCTCCTCTATACTGTCCTGTACACGCTCCTTCTCCTCTATACTGTCCTGTACACCCTCCCCTCCTCTATACTGTCCTGTACACCCTCCTCCTCCTCTATACTGTCCTGTATACCACCCTCCTCCTCCTCTATACTGGCCTGTACACCCTTCTCCTCCTTTATACTGTCCATTATACCCCCCTCCTCCTCTATACTG
The DNA here is from genome assembly GCA_033119425.1 of Bufotes viridis. Taxonomy (NCBI): domain Eukaryota; kingdom Metazoa; phylum Chordata; class Amphibia; order Anura; family Bufonidae; genus Bufotes; species Bufotes viridis. The sequence goes on from CM065599.1 coordinate 69,500,035, forward strand.
TCCTGTACACGCTCCTCCTCCTCTATACTGTCCATTATACCCCCCTCCTCCTCTATACTGTCCTGTACACCCTCCTCCTCCTCTATACTGTCCTGTACATCCTCCCCCTCCTCTATACTGTCCTGTACATCCTCCTTCTCCTCTATACTGTCCTGTACATCCTCCTCTATACTGTCCTGTATACCCTCCTCCTCCTCCTTTATACTGGCCTGTACATCCTTTCCCCCCTCTATACTGTCCTGTATACCCTCCTCCTCTATACTGTCCTGTACACCCTCCTCCTATATACTGTCCTGTACAACCTCCTCCTCTTCTATACTGTCCTGTGCATCCTCCTCCTCCTCTATACTGTCCTGTACATCCTCCTCCTCTTCCTCTATACTGTCCTGTACACCCTCCTCCTCTATACTGGCCTGTACATCGTCTTTCCCCCCTCTATACTGTCCTGTACATCCTCCTCCTCCTCTATACTGTCCTGTATACCCTCCTCCTCTATACTGGCCTGTACATCCTCCTCCTCCTCCTCTATACTGTCCTGTACACCCTCCTCCTCTATACTGTCCTGTACAACCTCCTCCTCTTCTATACTGTCCTGTACATCCTCCTCCTCCTCTATACTGTCCTGTATACCCTCCTCCTCCTCTATACTGTCCTGTACACCATCCTCCTCCTCTATACTGGCCTGTACACCCTCCTCCTCCTCCTCTATACTGTCCTGTACACCCTCCTCCTCTATACTGTCCTGTACACCCTCCTCCTCTTCCTCTATACTGTCCTGTACACCCTCCTCCTCTATACTGGCCTGTACATCGTCTCCCCCCTCTATACTGTCCTGTACATCCTCCTCCTCCTCTATACTGTCCTGTATACCCTCCTCCTCTATACTGGCCTGTACATCCTCTTCCTCCTCTATACTGTCCTGTATACCCTCCTCCTCCTCTATACTGTCCTGTACATCCTCCTCCTCCTCTATACTGTCCTGTACACCATCCTCCTCCTCTATACTGCCCTGTACACCATCCTCCTCCTCTATACTGGCCTGTACACCCTCCTCCTCCTCTATACTGTTCTGTACACCCTCCTCCTCCTTTATACTGTTCTGTACATCCTCCTCCTCCTCTATACTGGCCTGTACACCCTCCTCTATACTGTCCTGTACACCCTCCTCCTCCTCTATACTGTCCTGTACACCCTCCTCTCCTCTATACTGTCCTGTACACCATCCTCCTCCTCTATACTGTCCTGTACACCCTCCTCCTCCTCTATACTGTCCTATACATCCTCCTCTATACTGTCCTGTACACCCTCCTCTTTACTGTCCTGTATACCTTCCTCCTCTATACTGTCCTGTATACCCTCCTCCTCCTCTATACTGTCCTATACATCCTCCTCCTCCTCTATACTGTCCTGTACACCCTCCTCTATACTGTTCTGTATACCTTCCTCCTCTATACTGTCCTGTACACCTTCCTCCTCCTCTATACTGTCCTGTACACCCTCCTCCTCCTCTATACTGTCCTGTACACCATCCTCCTCCTCTATACTGTCCTGTACACCCTCCTTCTCCTCTATACTGTCCTATACATCCTCCTCTATACTGTCCTGTACACCCTCTTCCTCCTCTATACTGTCCTGTACACCTTCCTCCTCTATACTGTCCTGTATACCTTCCTCCTCTATTCTGTCCTGTATACCCTCCTCCTCCTCTATACTGGCCTGTATCCCCTTCTCCTCCTCTATACTGTCCTATACATCCTCCTCTCCTCTATACTGTCATGTACACCCTCCTCTATACTGTCCTGTATACCTTCCTCCTCTATACTGTCCTGTACACCATCCTCCTCCTCCTCTATACTGTCCTGTACATCCTCCTCCTCCTCTATACTGGCCTGTACAACCTCCTCCTCTTCTATACTGTCCTGTACATCCTCCTCCTCCTCTATACTGGCCTGTACAATCCTCCTCCTCTTCTATACTGTCCTGTCCATCCTCCTCCTCTATACTGTCCTGTACACCCTCCTCCTCTATACTGTCCTGTACATCCTCCTCATTGTGTGGAGCACATTCCGCTTCGCGGTTCTCTCCCCAGTTGATTGGTCAGGCTATAGATGTTCCACCCCCGCCCCTAAACCGCATTCCCCCGGTTTTCCGCGGCCTTCGATCCCCGGGCTCACCTGGCTCCAGTGTCCGGCTCCGGGGGTCTCACTGCGGCAGACACCGGCCACACACAAACAATGACTCTGATTGGGCGAAAGCCAAGACGCTGAGAACCGCCCACCGGCGCTGCTGCTGTAGATGATTGGCTATCACTGGCGGGGAACCGGCGGAAGTGGGTGGGAGAAAAGGCCTAACTAATAAACGCACCAGAACAGGCCCCGCACGTTTGACAGACATGACAGCTGTCCAATCAGCGCTAATACACTGAATCTTACAACTCCTTCTGTGATTGGTTGTATCCGCTGACTGACTTTACAGCTGACGAATAAGAGTTTCAGAGGGTGCTGCGTGGGCGGAGACTCAGGGGATTGGTTGAAGCCAGGCGGTTTGCCTGCATAAGGCGTGGCCCTGAGAGTGAAGGACAATCAGATCTGCCAATCATATGCGACATCCAGTGGTGAGACTGACAGCTCTTACACAGCGCGCTCCAGCTGTGCCGCCGACTCACTGCATCCCGCCCCCACACTCCTGCTGTAACACTGCATCCCTCCCAGACACCCCATCCCCACACTGCATCCTCCTCCTCCACACACTGCACCTCTCCCTGCACTGCATACTGACACCACATCCCCACACTGCATCCTCCTCCTCCACGCACTGCATACTCTGACACCCCATCCCCACACTGTATCCTCCCTGACACCCCATCCTCCTCCTCCACACACTGCACTGCATACTCTGACACCCCATCCCCACACTGTATCCTCCCTGACACCCCATCCCCACACTGCATCCTCCTCCTCCACACACTGCACTGCATACTCTGACACCCCATCCCCACTGAATCCCTCCTCCTCACACACTGCACTGCATACTCTGACACTCCATCCCCACACTGTATCCTCCCTGACACCCATCCACACTGCATCCTCCTCCACGCACTGCATACTCTGACACCCCATCCCCACACTGTATCCTCCCTGACACCCCATCCCCACACTGCATCCTCCTTCCACACACTGCACTGCATACTCTGACACCCCATCCCCACACTGAATCCTCCTCCTCCACACACTGCATACTCTGACACCCCATCCCCACACTGTATCCTCCCTGACACCCCATCCTCCTCCTCCACACACTGCATACTCTGACACTCCATCCCCACACTGTATCCTCCCTGACACCCCATCCCCACCCTGTATCCTCCCTGACACCCCATCCTCCTCCTCCACACACTGCACTGCATACTCTGACACTCCATCCCCACACTGTATCCTCCCTGACACCCCATCCCCACACTGCATCCTCCTCCTCCACACTGCACTGCATGCTCTGACACTCCATCCCCACTGTATCCTGACACCCCATCCCCACTCTGACACCCATCCCCACTGTATCCTCCTGACACCATCCACACTGCATCCTCCTGCACACCTCCGTACTCTGACACTCCATCCCCACACTGTATCCTCCCTGACACCCCAACCCCACACTGCATCCTCCTCCTCCACGCACTGCACACTGACACCCCATCCCCACACTGCATCCTCCTCCTTCACACACTGCACTGCATACTCTGACACCCCATCCCCCACACACTGCATACTCTGACACCCCATCCCCCACACTGCATCCTCCTCCTCACACTGCACTCACTCTGCACCCCATCCCCACACACTGCATACCTGACACTCCATCCCCACACTGCATCACTCATCTGACACCCCATCCCCACACTGCATCCTCCCTGACACCCCATCCCCCACACTGCATCCTCCTCCTCCACACACTGCATACTCTGACACCCCATCCCCGCACTACATCCACCCTGACACCCTATCCCCGCACTACATCCACCCTGACACCCCATCCCCACCCTGCATCCTCCCTGACACCCCATCCCCACACTGCATCCTCCACACACTGCACACTCTGGCACCCCATCCCCACACTGCACCTCTCCCTACACTGCATAATCTGACACCCCATCCCCACACTGCATCCTCCTCCACACACTGCACCTCTCCCTGCATACTCTGACACCCCATCCCCACACTGCATCCTCCCTGACACCCCATCCCCACCCTGCATCCTCCCTGACACCCCATCCCCACACTGCATCCTCGCTGACAAACCATCCCCACACTGCACCTCTCCTCCCTGCACAGCATACTGATACCCCATCCCCACACTGCATCCTTTGCACACCATCTCCAAACTGCACTGCATCCTCCTCCTCCACACACTGCACCGCTCTCTTTCCCCTCTGACATCCCACCCCCACAATGCATCCTCCTCCTTAATACACTGCACCTCTCCCACTGCATCATCGGTGACCGCCCGTACCTGCTCCCCACACTGTACTCTCTGCAACACCCCATACTCACGCGGCATCCTTCTCTTCCTCCACACACTGCCCCTCTCCCCTTCTCACATACTGGACTCTACTCCGCACCCGGCACTGCAACCTCTGCAAATTACCATCCCACACTGCACCTGTCCTCATCCCGACACACTCCTCTCCTGCTCCCTCCCATTGAATCCTCCTCCAGATGCTGCCCCCTCCCCACTGAATTCTGTACGACCTCCATCCTTTTCCACACACAGCACCCCGGCGACAGCCCATCCAGACACTCTATCCACACTGCATCCTCCACTGCAACACTCCATCTTCCCCTACACATTACACCACTCTCTCCCACACTGCGCCCTTTGCAACACCCCATCCCCCCACCCAGATACTGCATCCTCCTCCACACATTGCCCCTCTTACCTACCCCCAGCATCCTCCGCCACACACTGCACCTTTCCCCTCCCCCACACCCTGCATTTCACCCTCTGACGCCCCATTCCCCACCCAGACACTGCACCTCTCCCTGCAGAACACTGTATCCTCCTTCACACCTTACACTGCCCCCAAAGTACATTAACATCCACCAATCCCTGCTCCGACACATCATACTACTACTCCTGTCCACACCCACACTGTATAATCCACAGAGTGCACTGCTTCCTGTCCCCACACTGCATTCTCCAGCATACGCGCACTGTGTACTCCACACACTGCATCATTTTCAACACTGCACCGTCCTCCACCACCAACACTGCAACCTTCTACACACTGTGCACTTTTCTACGGGTCAAATGTTTGTACTTCACTACTGGACAGATGCTTGTAGACCATTGCCCTGGATCTGCTCCTCCACCAGGCTGGACTGACGCTTGTAGACCATTGCCCTATATCTGCTCCTCCACCAGGCTGCACTGACGCTTGTAGACCATTGCCCTGGATCTGCTCCTCCACCAGGCTGGACTGACACTTGTAGACCATTGCCCTGTATCTGCTCCTCCACCAGGCTGGACTGACGCTTGTAGACCATTGCCCTGGATCTGCTCCTCCACCAGGCTGGACTGGCGCTTGTAGACCATTGCCCTGTATCTGCTCCTCCACCAGGCTGGACTGACACTTGTAGACCATTGCCCTGGATCTGCTCCTCCACCAGGCTGGACTGACGCTTGTAGACCATTGCCCTGGATCTGCTCCTCCACCAGGCTGGACTGACGCCTGTAGACCATTGCCCTGGATCTGCTCCTCCACCAGGCTGGACTGACGCTTGTAGACCATTGCCCTGGATCTGCTCCTCCACCAGGCTGGACTGACGCTTGTAGACCATTGCCCTGTATCTGCTCCTCCACCAGGCTGGACTGACGCTTGTAGACCATTGCCCTGGATCTGCTCCTCCACCAGGCTGGACTGACGCCTGTAGACCATTGCCCTGGATCTGATCCTCCACCAGGCTGGACTGCCACTTGTAGACCATTGCCCTGGATCTGCTCCTCCACCAGGCTGGACTGACGCTTGTAGACCAGTGCCCTGGATCTGCTCCTCCACCAGGCTGGACTGACGCTTGTAGACCAGTGCCCTGGATCTGCTCCTCCACCAGGCTGGACTGACACTTGGAGACCATTGCCCTGGATCTGCTCCTCCACCAGGCTGGACTGACGCTTGTAGACCATTGCCCTGGATCTGCTCCTCCACCAGGCTGGACTGACGCCTGTAGACCATTGCCCTGGATCTGCTCCTCCACCAGGCTGGACTGACGCTTGTAGACCATTGCCCTGGATCTGCTCCTCCACCAGGCTGGACTGACGCTTGTAGACCATTGCCCTGGATCTGCTCCTCCACCAGGCTGGACTGACGCTTGTAGACCATTGCCCTGGATCTGCTCCTCCACCAGGCTGGACTGACGCTTGTAGACCATTGCCCTGGATCTGCTCCTCCACCAGGCTGGACTGACGCTTGTAGACCATTGCCCTGGATCTGCTCCTCCACCAGGCTGGACTGACGCTTGTAGACCATTGCCCTGGATCTGCTCCTCCACCAGGCTGGACTGACGCTTGTAGACCATTGCCCTGGATCTGCTCCTCCACCAGGCTGGACTGACGCTTGTAGACCATTGCCCTGGATCTGCTCCTCCACCAGGCTGGACTGACGCTTGTAGACCATTGCCCTGGATCTGCTCCTCCACCAGGCTGGACTGACGCTTGTAGACCATTGCCCTGGATCTGCTCCTCCACCAGGCTGGACTGACGCTTGTAGACCATTGCCCTGGATCTGCTCCTCCACCAGGCTGGACTGACGCTTGTAGACCATTGCCCTGGATCTGCTCCTCCACCAGGCTGGACTGACGCTTGTAGACCATTGCCCTGGATCTGCTCCTCCACCAGGCTGGACTGACGCTTGTAGACCATTGCCCTGGATCTGCTCCTCCACCAGGCTGGACTGACGCTTGTAGACCATTGCCCTGGATCTGCTCCTCCACCAGGCTGGACTGACGCTTGTAGACCATTGCCCTGGATCTGCTCCTCCACCAGGCTGGACTGACGCTTGTAGACCATTGCCCTGGATCTGCTCCTCCACCAGGCTGGACTGACGCTTGTAGACCATTGCCCTGGATTTGCTCCTACACCAGGCTGGACTGACGCTTGTAGACCATTGCCCTGGATCTGCTCCTCCACCAGGCTGGACTGGCGCTTGTAGACCATTAAATTATCAAAGAAGATGGCGAGTTTGCATGTGGTGCACATGTCCAGGGAAGGCGTCCCACTAGTATATAGCAAAGAAGGACGGGCACTCACTTTCTTGACAACAAAAGACTTTTATTCAAAGCATAATAGCATCATCAGGCTGGACAGACGCTTGTAGACCACTGCTCCGATTCTGCTCCTCAGGAAGGTTTGACTGAAACTTGTAGGCCATTACCTCAATGGTGGACATCCTGCTACTTCCACACATCTCCGGTTCAGACGCATTAGTCCACAGAACCGTCCACATCTCAGGTTTCTCAGTTCCACATCTCTCAGACTCGAGTCCTCATAGTGGGAGGTATCTGGTGCATGTGAATACAGCCCGACAGTGAATCTGAGACAGAAACTCCACAAAACTGCACCGGTGAATGAAGCAAACACTTTTATTACCAGCAACCCTGTCGTACATACAGACGTCGAGACCCGTGACCCCCCTCCCCCTTCTATATGTACACTGAGCATTATGGGTGACTGTAATGAGGCAGAACCATCCTGGACTCACCCCACCCATGTGTATGACGATATTAAAAACAGCAAAAAAATAAAATTATGGAAAGCGATAAAAAATTATAATAGCTATACATCAACATGGTTAAAAAAATAATACGCAAAACAGTAGAAAAATGCTACAGGAGAGGCCTGCACGGCTCACAGTCTTAGGTACATACTGTATACGTAACGACGTCGGACAACACTGTACGGTAAACACAAGGACCCCCCATAAATAAATTATAAAACACGCACACCTATTAATACTGATAACTAACCGCATCGGCAGCCGGGGAAGCCCCTCCCCAATCCAGTTAGAGAAAAAAAAACAATATGGAAACCTAAAAGACAGTGCCAGGTGTCAGAGCCGGCTACATGCAGCATCACAGACGTCTCTGCTCAGGGCTTCAACAACATGGCTGCCAGGGCTGCGGGTGGCGCCTCCATTGGAGCTGGACGCTGCTTTGGCAGCCGGTATCTTTGGAAGACGAGACCTTGGCTCATGGGTGGCAGAGGTCATTAAAACAAAAAATGTTGGCCCGACCCCTTCTTCACCTAAGCGGCTGTAAACATGGAGGGTCATCAGCAGAGGTTGCTGCTGCATTCAAAATGGTGAACTGAGCACCCGGGCGGTGGGCCCACGTCTGATCATCCAGCTCAGTCTACAGCTGGTGAGTAGGTGGAGAGGACAGGAGGGGTGGGGGTGTTCACAGATATTTTCCCAGCAGTGTCCATGATGGTGCGGCCCCCTCCCCGATTCTCCATGCACAGTCTCTGACTAGAACGGAGACCGCGCCATATTGCAATTTCCACGCAGTGAGGCCTAGCATTCCAGTGTCACACCAAATGTCTTGCGGCAGTCCAAGGCTTTGGCGCTGGGGAGCTGAGCCCGCCGTCTGCGCAGTTCTTCCTTTCCCAGGCAACTCCCCAGTTTCTTACATGCAGTCTTGTATTTACTGTCAAATGCAGCTGTGGAGGGGAAAGAAGGGGGCAGCGGGTTACCGGCTGTAATAATGGGGGGCAGAGGAGGGGAAAGAAGGGGGCAGCGGGTTACCGGCTGTAATAATGGGGGGCAGAGGGTTACCGGCTGTAATAATGGGGGGCAGAGGGTTACCGGCTGTAATAATGGGGGCAGAGGGTTACCGGCTGTAATAATAGGGGCAGCGGGTTACCGGCTGTAATAATGGGGAGGCAGAAGGGTCAGCTAGCTGTAATAATGGGGGCAGAGGAGGGGAAAGAAGGGGCAGCGGGTTACCGGCTGTAATAATGGGGGCAGAGGAGGAGAAAGAGGCAGCGGGTTACCGGCTGTAATAATGGGGGCAGAGGGTTACCGGCTGTAATAATGGGGGCAGAGGAGGAGAAGAATGGGGCAGCGGTTACCAGCTGTAATAATGGGGGCAGAGGTTACCGGCTGTAATAATGAAGGGGCAGCGGGTTACCGGCTGTAATAATGGGGGCAGAGGAGGGAGAAGAAAGGGGCAGCGGGTTACCGGCTGTAATAATGGGGGGCAGAGGGTTACCGGCTGTAATAATGGGGGCAGAGGAGGGGAAAGAAGGGGCAGCGGGTTACCGGCTGTAATAATGGGGAGCAGAGGAGGGGAAAGAAGGGGGCAGCGGGTTACCGGCTGTAATAATGGGGGCAGAGGAGGGCGAAGAATGGGGCAGCGGGTTACCGGCTGTAATAATGGGGGCAGAGGGAGCAGGGCAGTAAGAAGGGGGCAGCGGGTTACCGGCTGTAATAATGGGGGCAGAGGAGGTGAAAAGAGGGGCAGAGGTTACGGATGTAATAATAGGGGCAGCGGGTTACCGGCTGTAATAATGGGGGCAGAGGAGGTAGAGGCAGAAGATGGAGGCAGCGGGTTACCGGCTGTAATAATGGGGGCAGAGGAGGGAAAGAAGGGGGCAGCGGGTTACCGGCTGTAATAATGGGGGCAGAGGAGGGGAGAAGAAAGGGGGCAGCGGGTTACCGGCTGTAATAATGGGGGCAGAGGAGGGGAGAAAGGGAGCAGCGGGTTACCGGCTGTAATAATGGGGGCAGAGGAGGGGAAAGAAGGGGCAGCGGGTTACCGGCTGTAATAATGGGGGCAGAGGAGGGGAAAGAAGAGGGCAGCGGGTTACCGGCTGTAATAATGGGGGCAGAGGGTTACAGCTGTAATAAGGGGGCAGAGGTGCAGCTGTAAGAAGGGGGCAGCGGGTTACCGGCTGTAATAATGGGGAGCAGAGGAGGGAGAGAAGGGGCAGCGGGTTACCGGCTGTAATAATGGGGGCAGAGGAGGGGAAAGAAGGGGCAGCGGGTTACCGGCTGTAATAATGGGGGCAGAGGAGGGAGAGAGAAGGGGGCAGCGGGTTACCGGCTGTAATAATGGGGGAGCAGAGGAGGGGGAAAGAAGAGGGCAGCGGGTTACCGGCTGTAATAATGGGGGCAGAGGAGGGAAAGAAGGGCAGCGGGTTACCGGCTGTAATAATGGGGGCAGAGGAGGGAGAGAAGGGGCAGCGGGTTACCGGCTGTAATAATGGGGGCAGAGGAGGGAAAGAAAGGGCAGCGGGTTACCGGCTGTAATAATGGGGGCAGAGGTTACCGGCTGTAATAATGGGGAGAGAGGAGGGGCAGCGGGTTACCGGCTGTAATAATGGGGCAGAGAGGAGGCAGCGGGTTACCGGCTGTAATAATGGAGGGCAGCGGGTTACCGGCTGTAATAATGGGGGCAGAGGAGGGGAAAGAAGGGGCAGCGGGTTACCGGCTGTAATAATGGGGGCAGAGGAGGAGAAGAAGGGGCAGCGGGTTACCGGCTGTAATAATGGGGGCAGAGGAGGGGCAGCGGGTTACCGGCTGTAATAATGGGGGCAGCAGGTCACGGCTGTAATAAGGGGGCAGCGGGTTACCGGCTGTAATAATGGGGGCAGCAGGACGGGGTAAGAATGGGGCAGCGGGTTACCGGCTGTAATAATGGGGGCAGAGGAGGGAGAAGAGAGGGGCAGCGGGTTACCGGCTGTAATAATGGGGAGCAGAGGAGGGGAGAGAAGGGGCAGCGGGTTACCGGCTGTAATAATAGGGGGCAGAGGAGGGGAGAGAAGGGGCAGCGGGTTACCGGCTGTAATAATGGGGAGCGAGAGCGAGAAGGGGCAGAGGAGGAAAGAAGGGGCAGCGGGTTACCGGCTGTAATAATGGGGGCAGAGGAGGGGAAAGAAGGGGCAGCGGGTTACCAGCTGTAATAATGGGGGCAGAGGAGGGGAAGAAGGGCAGCGGGTTACCGGCTGTAATAATGGGGGGCAGAGGAGGGGAGAAGAAGGGGCAGCGGGTTACCGGCTGTAATAATGGGGGAGCAGAGGAGGGGAGAAGAAGGGAGCAGCGGGTTACCGGCTGTAATAATGGGGGCAGAGGAGGGAGAGAAGGAGGCAGCGGGTTACCGGCTGTAATAATGGGGGCAGAGGACGGCTGTAAGAAGGGGGCAGCGGGTTACCGGCTGTAATAATGGGGGCAGAGGAGGGGAAAGAAGGGGCAGCGGGTTACCGGCTGTAATAATGGGGGGCAGAGGAGGGAAGAGAAGGGGCAGCGGGTTACCGGCTGTAATAATGGGGGCAGAGGATGGAGAGAAAGGGCAGCGGGTTACCGGCTGTAATAATGGGGGCAGCAGGGTTGCCGGCTGTAATAATGGGGGCAGAGGTAGCGGCAGAAGAAGGGGGCAGCGGGTTACCGGCTGTAATAATGGGGGCAGAGGAGGGGAAAGAAGGGGCAGCGGGTTACCGGCTGTAATAATGGGGGCAGAGGAGGGGAAAGAAGGGGGCAGCGGGTTACCGGCTGTAATAATGGGGGCAGAGGAGGGAAGAAGGGGCAGCGGGTTACCGGCTGTAATAATGGGGAGCAGAGGAGGGGCAAGAAGGGGCAGAGGTTACGGCTGTAATAATGGGGGCAGCGGGTTACCGGCTGTAATAATGGGGGCAGAGGAGGGGAAAGAAGGGGCAGCGGGTTACCGGCTGTAATAATGGGGGCAGAGGAGAAGAGGGGCAGCGGGTTACGGCTGATAATGAGGGCAGAGGGTTACCGGCTGTAATAATGGGGGCAGAGGGTTGCGGCTGTAATAATGGGGGCAGCGGGTTACCGGCTGTAATAATGGGGGCAGAGGAGGGGAAAGAAGGGGCAGCGGGTTACCGGCTGTAATAATGGGGGCAGAGGTTACCAGCTGTAATAATGGGGCAGGGGTTACCGGCTGTAATGGGGGCAGGGAGGAGAAGGGGCAGCGGGTTACCGGCTGTAATAATGGGGGGCAGAGGAGGGGGAGAGAAGGGGCAGCGGGTTACCGGCTGTAATAATGGGGGGCAGAGGAGGGAGAGAAGAAGGGCAGCGGGTTACCAGCTGTAATAATGGGGGCAGAGGAGGAGAGAAGGGGCAGCGGTTACCAGCTGTAATAATGGGGGGCAGAGGAGGGGAGAGAAGGGGCAGCGGGTTACCAGCTGTAATAATGGGGGCAGAGGTTAGCGGCTGTAGAGAAGGGGCAGCGGGTTACCGGCTGTAATAATGGGGGAGCAGAGGTTACGGGGTAGATAAAGGGGCAGCGGGTTACCGGCTGTAATAATAGGGGGCAGAGGAGGGGGAGAGAAGGGGCAGCGGGTTACCGGCTATAATAATGGGGGGCAGAGGAGGGAGAGAAGGGCAGCGGGTTACCGGCTGTAATAATGGGGAGAGGGAGGCATGAGGAGGCAGAGGAGGGGCAGCGGGTTACCGGCTGTAATAATGGGGGGCAGCGGGTTACCGGCTGTAATAATGGGGGGCAGAGGAGGGGCAGCGGGTTACCGGCTGTAATAATGGGGGGCAGAGGGTTACCGGCTGTAATAATTGGGGGCAGAGGGTTACCGGCTGTAATAATGGGGGGCAGAGGAGGGGCACCGGTTACCGGCTGTAATAATGGGGGGCAGAGGAGGGGCAGCGGGTTACCATGAATCATGCAGGAAGCATAAAGATATTAAAGGGGTTTTCCAGGATTTTAATACTGAAGCCCTATCCTCTGGATATCGGACACCCGCCGATCAGCTGTCTAAGAAGGCACGGGGGGTCCTGTGAGCGCTGTGGCCTTCTCACAGCGCCGTACGTTGTATAGTGGCTGTACTTGGTAGTGGAGTGAATGGGGCTGAGCGCGATACCAAGTTTAGCCGCTATACAACGTACTTCGCTGTGCTTGGTGAGCCGAGAATCCCGGAAAACCCCTTTATCTAACAATGTACCCAGGAGATCCCCAGATCCTAACCACAGACAGAGGGCTCTGTTCATGAATAGAATGCCACCACAGTGAAGACTGACACACACAAAGCAGTGGAAGGAGTCTCTTTATAAGGAGGGTACACTACTGCGGATTCCCATGAGAGTTCCTGTCCGTCCAGCATCACTTACCCACATCCATGTGCTCCCTCCCCAGGGCGGCCATTGTTAGGAGCAGCATCTCTCTGTAGATCCCCCTGAAGAAGGGCAGAGCAGGGCCACGGTGTTATTCAGGAACACAGGGGCACGACCTACCCTGCGGTTACCAGAGGGTACATGACAACCTACCTCTGGATGATCCGTGGAGGGGAGTTCTGCTCCTGCAGGACAGTTAATAGCAGCGAGATCGCTTTATGGACCTCAAAGAGTCCGATGAAGTTCAGGATCTTCTCCAGGAACTCCAGGGTGAAGGGGTGAGAGTGGGAGCGCCAGCCGTGCAGGTGGTTGGGGAGTTTTCCTGTGGGTGCACAAGATGTTTAGGACAACCCAGCCACCAGTCCTCACGGCTCTGCGGGTCACATCGCCCGCCATTACTTACTGTGAAGCTTCCACAGGGCATACATGGGCGGCCAGCATTCCGGGTCCTGCACCAGCACGTCCCATAATAAGCGGACCCTGATGTGGGGATTACCTGTGACCTGCAGGGCAGGAAGGTTGGGTCAGTCATGCCACCATTAGAGGACCCCTGAAGACTCCTCTGCCACCCTCCGGGCCACACTCTGATGCCCACCTGTGCAGATTGCTGGACATGCTTTGATGCCAGAATAAGCTGGAGGAGGTTACTTGGTAGCGCCAGGCGCTGGAAATACCAGACCAGGTTCCAGTAGATGATGGGGTGGTTGTTCACCAGTTCTGGCTGGGACAGGAAGTCACCACCCTCATTCTCCAGCAGGCTCTCCATCTCCTTGCGGAGGACCAAGGGGCAGAGATACGCCACGGTCACCATCTCTGCGTTGACATCATTGGCGCTGTGCTAATGGAGGAAGGAACACAATGAGGAGAACAGAAGCAGCTCCCCGAACGCTCCGCAAATCAGCGAGGTCCCCCACTGCCGTACCTGGACGTCAGGAAACCCGTTACATGGAGCGCGACCCCCCTCCTCATCCAGCACCAGACACTGGTAGCGGTCACTCAAAACAGGTCCACGGCTGACAGCACCTCCATCCATGGCCGCCTCCGAGGGGTCTTCAGAGCTGCAAACACAAGGCAGATAATTAACCCTGTCAGTAACTACGGGGGGGCACTGTCTTGCGCATGGAAAGGGAATCCCCCTTTAACTCTCATAGAATCAGCCACTTTTGACTTCGAGGGCTAATAGAATTTTTCTGAGGTTTAGGATGACCTATCTGTATGAGACCAGCGGACCCTGGGCCCCTAGGGGTAGGCACAATCAAAGCGGGATCCCAATAATACTCCCTCCTGGTACTGCTTTGTGGGATACTAGGGGTTAATACAGCCTCTTCCTGCGCTGTGCTCTTACGCCGCGGGTCTCCGGGGAGTAACTGCCCGACACCACACATGGGAAGAGCCTGCCCTCACCTACGCTGTCTCTGCAGGTCCGTGATCTTGACGTTCAGGAGCGGCACAAAGTGCTGTCCACAGAAGGTGCACACGGTCTTCAGGTTGGAGTCATCTGAGGTCCAGCCGGCCATGATGTCTTCATCGTAGATCAAGGAATGACAGGCAGGACACAGGGAGCAGCTGGAGAGCAGGACCTGAGGAGGCACCATACACGTCATAAGGCAGCCATGCTGGGCAACTGACGTGGCGTGGGATGTGATACCCACCTCCACCGCCGGGACGTCCTGGCCGCCATCCAATAGACGCTCTGTGGATTTGTGGATTGTAAAGTTGCAGACTGATGTGTCTGAGGAGTCGGCCTCGCTTCCCAGGGACAGTGAGCTCTGGAAGACGAAGACAGGGGTGATGGTGCTTCAAAGTGGGGCCCCCGATCATATAACATTGTGAGCCTCGACCAGTGCAAATGTGTCTCACCTCGGAGGCGGTGGACTCGGGTCTTCTGCAGCTCTCCCGCTGACTCCTCCAGCCATGATGCTGCTCGAGCACCAGAGGAGAGGGCGTCTCAGAAATACTCCCAGTCTTCCTCAGCAGTGAGGTCCTGGACGGCTTCCTGGAGGGAGTGAGCAGCTGCTGGATCTTGCCAGCCAGGCTCCGTCTCCTCACCCCGTCCCTGGAGGTGGTGCTGCTCTCCCAGGTCTGGGTGGTCAGGGCTTCTGTGGAGCTCTCGGTCAGGACTACCTCGGAGTCATCGGAAGTGACTGTCCCGCTGCCTGTGCCGTCCGTGGCAAAGCTAATGTTGGATAAGCTTCCGTTTTCTGAGGGACCGAGAATAAGCGGGGTCCCACAAGCTCTTCTGAGAGATCCACTCAATGAAGGGCTGACGTCCGGCCTTCTGGTGACCCCTTCAACTTCCAAATCCTCCATCACTAAGGAAGAAAACACATGGCACGTGAGAAATCTGGACGGATTGCTACCTTAACCCTCGGATGATATGCACCGTACAGGTTCAGAGAACGTAGTTTAAAGACGGTGCTATCTCCAGAGAAGGACATCTGGGATTATGTATGCGATTGGCGGTAACGCCGATTGCGTTCAAATAATCCCTCAGATGCCATAGTCAATTGTGACCACTGCATCTGAGGAGGCATAAAAGGCCTATCTATACAAATGTGGTATCACTGTAACCGTACTGACCCGGAGAATGAAGAGAACAGGTCAGTTTTATCTCATAGGGAACGCTGTAAAAACAAAACCTATAAAACTATATAAATGTGGTATCACTGTAATCGTACTGACCGGAGAATGAAGAGAACAGGTCAGCTTTATCTCATAGGGAACGCTGTAATAACAAAACCTATAAAACTATATAAATGTGGTATCACTGTAATCGTACTGACCCGGAGAATGAAGGGAACAGATCAGTTTTATCTCATAGGGAACGCTGTAATAACAAAACCTATAAAACTATATAAATGTGGTATCACTGTAATCGTACTGACCGGAGAATGAAGGGAACAGGTCAGTTTTATCTCATAGGGAACGCTGTAATAACAAATCCTATAAAACTATATAAATGTGGTATCACTGTAATCGTACTGACCCGGAGAATGAAGAGAACAGGTCAGTTTTATCTCATAGGGAACAGTGTAAAAACAAAACCCATAAAACTATATAAATGTGGTATCACTGTAATCGTACTGACCCGGAGAATGAAGAGAACAGGTCAGTTTTATCTCATAGGGAACGCTGTAATAACAAAACCCATAAACTATATAAATGTGGTATCACTGTAATCGTACTGACCAGGAGAATGAAGAGAACAGGTCAGTTTTATCTCATAGGGAACAGTGTAAAAATGAAACCCATAAAACTATATAAATGTGGTATCACTGTAATCGTACTGACCCGGAGAATGAAGAGAACAGGTCAGTTTTATCTCATAGGGAACGCTGTAATAACAAATCCTATAAAACTATATAAATGTGGTATCGCTGTAATCGTACTGACCCGGAGAATGAAGAGAACAGGTCAGTTTTATCTCATAGGGAACGCTGTAATAACAAATCCTATAAAACTATATAAATGTGGTATCGCTGTAATCGTACTGACCCGGAGAATGAAAGGGACAGATCAGTTATATCTTATAGGGAACGCTGTAAAAACAAAACCCATAAAACTATATAAATGTGGTATCTCTGTAATCGTACTGACCCGGAGAATGAAGAGAACAGGTCAGTTTTATCTCATAGGGAACGCTGTAATAACAAATCCTATAAAACTATATAAATGTGGTATCTCTGTAATCGTACTGACCCGGAGAATGAAGAGAACAGGTCAGTTTTATCTCATAGGGAACGCTGTAATAACAAAACGCATAAAACTATATAAATGTGGTATCACTGTAATCGTACTGACCCGGAAAATGAAGAGAACAGGTCAGTTTTATCTCATAGGGAACGCTGTAATAACAAAACCCATAAAACTATATAAATGTGGTATCACTGTAATCGTACTGACCCGGAGAATGAAGGGAACAGGTCAGTTTTATCTCATAGGGAACGCTGTAATAACAAAACCCATAAAACTATATAAATGTGGTATCACTGTAATCGTACTGACCCGGAGAATGAAGAGAACAGGGCAGTTTTATCTCATAGGGAACGCTGTAAACACAAAACCCATAAAACTATATAAATGTGGTATCACTGTAATCGTACTGACCCGGAGAATGAAGAGAACAGGGCAGTTTTATCTCATAGGGAACGCTGTAATAACAAAACCCATAAAACTATATAAATGTGGTATCACTGTAATCGTACTGACCCGGAGAATGAAGAGAACAGGGCAGTTTTATCTCATAGGGAACGCTGTAATAACAAAACCCATAAAACTATATAAATGTGGTATCTCTGTAATCGTACTGACCCGGAGAATGAAGAGAACAGGTCAGTTTTATCCCATAGGGAACGCTGTAATAACAAAACCCATAAAACTATATAAATGTGGTATCACTGTAATCGTACTGACCCAGAGAATGAAGAGAACAGGTCAGTTTTATCCCATAGGGAACGCTGTAATAACAAAACCCATAAAACTATATAAATGTGGTATCTCTGTAATCGTACTGACCCGGAGAATGAAGGGAACAGGACAGTTTTATCCCATAGGGAACGATGTAATAACAAAACCCATAAAACTATATAAATGTGGTATCTCTGTAACCGTACTGACCCGGAGAATGAAGGGAACAGGACAGTTTTATCTCATAGGGAACGCTGTAATAACAAAACCCATAAAACTATATAAATGTGGTATCACTGTAATCGTACTGACCCGGAGAATGAAGGGAACAGGACAGTTTTATCTCATAGGGAACGCTGAAATACCACATTTATATAGTTTTATAGGATTTGTTATTACAGCGTTCCCTATGAGATAAAACTGTCCTGTTCCCTTCATTCTCCAGGTCAGTACGGTTACAGAGATACCACATTTATATAGTTTTATAGGATTTGTTATCACTGTAATCGTACTGACCGGAGAATGAAGAGAACAGGTCAGTTTTATCTCATAGGGAACGATGTAATAAAAAAACCCATAAAACTATATAAATGTGGTATCTCTGTAATCGTACTGACCCGGAGAATGAAGGGAACAGATCAGTTTTATCTCACAGGGAACACTGTAATAACAAACCTATAAAACTATATAAATGTGGCATCACTGTAATCGTACTGACCCGGAGAATGAAGAGAACAGGACAGTTTTATCTCATAGAGAACACTAAAAACAAAACCCATAAAACTATATAAATGTGGTATCTCTGTAATCGTACTGACCCCGAGAATGAAGGGAACAGGTCAGTTTTATCTCATAGGGAACGCTGTAAAAACAAAACCCATAAACTATATAAATGTGGTATCACTGTAATCGTACTGACCCGGAGAATGAAGAGAACAGGTCAGTTTTATCTCATAGGGAACGCTGTAAAAACAAAACCTATAAAACTATATAAATGTGGTATCACTGTAACCGTACTGACCCGGAGAATGAAGGCAACAGGTCAGTTTTATCTCATAGGGAACAATGTAATAACAAATCCTATAAAACTATATAAATGTGGTATCACTGTAATCGTACTGACCCGGAGAATGAAGGGAACAGGTCAGTTTTATCTCATAGGGAACGCTGTAATAACAAATCCTATAAAACTATACAAATGTGGTATCACTGTAATCGTACTGACCGGAGAATGAAGAGAACAGGTCAGTTTTATCTCATAGGGAACGATGTAATAATAAAACCCATAAAACTATATAAATGTGGTATCACTGTAACCGTACTGACCCGCAGAATGAAGGGAACAGGTCAGTTTTATCTCATAGGGAACGATGTAATAATAAAACCCATAAAACTATATAAATGTGGTATCACTGTAATCGTACTGACCCGGAGAATGGAGAGAACAGGTCAGTTTTATCTCAGGGAACGCTGTAATAACAAAACCCATAAAAAGTACAACTTGTCTTGTAATTAAAAAAAGCCCTCATATGTCTATGTGAACAGAAAAATAAAAAAGTTAGGACTTCGGGACAGGAGGTAGTGAAACCCGGAAATGCAAAAATTAAAAACTGCCTGGTTACAGGTAAACGCCATGCAAACTGATGTTTCCCTAATGACAGGTGCTATAAAAGTCCCATAATGCACTGGGCTACATTCTTGTCACTCACAGTGCGTCATCTCCAGCATGCAAACATCACTCTGGGTACAACTAACGCTCCAGCTCTTCACCAGTTTCCCGGTTGTGGGGTCCTCAGGGACCTGGCTTGTGTGTCCGGCCCAGGTGGTCTGACGGACCAGGTTCAGCCGCGGGGGCAGGTCGCCCGAGCAGCTGTTATGTTTCCAGCGATCTGCAAAACAAAAGCAATGTACATTAGTCGCCGGTTGTCCGCACCCCCAAACCTGGTGCTGGAGAGGGGCCGCAAACAAAGCCCTGGGCCTGGACGGCGGCAGCACATTGGGCAAATTTTAGGGCCTGAACTAAGGTGTATAAGAGGCGTCCGGTCTGGGGTGTGGATGTATTTTAGGCGTCCAGTCTGGGGTGTGGATTTATTGTAGGCGTCCGGTCTGGGGTGTGGATTTATTTTAGGCGTCCGGTCTGGGGTGTGGATTTATTTTAGGCGTCCGGTCTGGGGTGTGGATTTATTTAGGTGTCCGGTCTGGGGTGTGGATTTATTGTAGGCGCCCCGTCTGGGGTGTGGATTTATTGTAGGCGTCTAGTCTGGGGTGTGGATTTATTTTAGGCGTCCAGTCTGGGGTGTGGATTTATTTTAGGCATCCGGTCTGGGGTGTGGATTTATTTTAGGCGTCCAGTCTGAGGTGTGGATTTATTGTAAGCGTCCAGTCTGGGGTGTGGATTTATTGTAAGCGTCCAGTCTGGGGTGTGGATTTATTTTAGGCGTCCGGTCTGGGGTGTGGATTTATTTTAGGCATCCGGTCTGAGGTGTGGATTTATTGTAAGCGTCCAGTCTGAGGTGTGGATTTATTGTAGGTGTCTAGTCTGGGGTGTGGATTTATTGTAGGTGTCTAGTCTGGGGTGTGGATTTATTGTAAGCGTCCAGTCTGGGGTGTGGATTTATTTTAGGCGTCCAGTCTGGGGTGTGGATTTATTTTAGGCGTCCAGTCTGGGGTGTGGATTTATTTTAGGCGTCCAGTCTGAGGTGTGGATTTATTGTAAGCGTCCAGTCTGGGGTGTGGATTTATTTTAGGTGTCCAGTCTGGGGTGTGGATTTATTGTAAGCGTCCAGTCTGGGGTGTGGATTTATTTTAGGCGTCCAGTCTGGGGTGTGGATTTATTGTAAGCGTCCGGTCTGGGGTGTGGATTTATTTTAGGTGTCCAGTCTGGGGTGTGGATTTATTGTAGGCGTCCAGTCTGGGGTGTGGATTTATTGTAAGGCGTCCAGTCTGGGGTGTGGATTTATTGTAGGCGTCCAGTCTGGGGTGTGGATTTATTTTAGGCATCCAGTCTGGGGTGTGGATTTATTTTAGGTGTCAGTCTGGGGTGTGGATTTATTGTAGGCGTCCAGTCTGGGGTGTGGATTTATTTTAGGCGTCCAGTCTGGGGTGTGGATTTATTTTAGGTGTCCAGTCTGGGGTGTGGATTTATTTTAGGCGTCCAGTCTGGGGTGTGGATTTATTGTAAGCGTCCAGTCTGGGGTGTGGATTTATTTTAGGCATCCAGTCTGGGGTGTGGATTTATTTTAGGTGTCCAGTCTGGGGTGTGGATTTATTGTAAGCGTCCAGTCTGGGGTGTGGATTTATTGTAAGCGTCCAGTCTGGGGTGTGGATTTATTTTAGGCGTCCAGTCTGGGGTGTGGATTTATTTTAGGCGTCCGGTCTGGGGTGTGGATTTATTTTAGGTGTCCAGTCTGGGGTGTGGATTTATTGTAAGCGTCCAGTCTGGGGTGTGGATTTATTGTAAGCGTCCAGTCTGGGGTGTGGATTTATTTTAGGCATCCAGTCTGGGGTGTGGATTTATTTTAGGCGTCCGGTCTGGGGTGTGCATTTATTTTAGGCATCCGGTCTGGGGTGTGGATTTATTGTAGGCATCCAGTCTGAGGTGTGGATTTATTGTAGGCGTCCAGTCTGGGGTGTGGATTTATTGTAGGCGTCCAGTCTGGGGTGTGGATTTATTTTAGGCGTCCAGTCTGGGGTGTGGATTTATTTTAGGCGTCCAGTCTGGGGTGTGGATTTATTTTAGGCGTCCAGTCTGGGGTGTGGATTTATTTTAGGCGTCCAGTCTGGGGTGTGGATTTATTTTAGGCGTCCAGTCTGGGGTGTGGATTCCCCCAAGAAAATGTAGGGCTGGTGATGAGTGTCGCTCACCTCTTGACCTGTTTTTTGCCATGTCCTCACTGGGTGGAGGAGTCTCGGACCACGGTTCTTTGTGACGGAGGGGCTGACGGAACTGGGCGGCTCCCATAACCACGTTCCTCAGTTTAGCCCAGCGGAGTCGTCCACTCTGACTGCTGGACGGCCACTTGCTCTCCAGCACAGCCTGCGGAGGATAAGGAGAGATGAACACCACACATCCCAATGTCCCGCCCCACACAGCTCCTCTACAACGCACCTTATTGTAATATCCATATGTTATGGCGTTTGGGACGATCCCGGCTTTCCTCATCTCCAGCATGACACGCACTGCCAGCACCGGCTCGCCATACTGACCGCACAGCTGCATCAGGATGCGGTAACAAACCTGGGAGGAGAGACACAGACAGGGGGGTCAATAACACGGGAATGTACCAAAACTGACACAGGAGGAAGGATGCAGAACAACACACACTACATTGAGGTATCAGGACCCGCAAATCCTAAAGACCTAATCTGTGCCATTGAGCGCATGCTGCTGAGCAGTGCCACAGGCCTGCAGCTCCCAAAATCCCTTGCATGCATCCACATCACCACCAGACCCCAGAAAGATACCAGTTAGTCTCCTTCCCCCTCTGGCTGCCACAAATATCGTCCCCAGTAAATTCCCTAGACAGTCTCCTTCCCCCTCTGGCTGCCACAAATATAGTCCCCGGTAAATTCCCTAGACAGTCTCCTTCCCCCTCTGGCTGCCACAAATGTAGTCCCCAGTAAATTCCCTAGACAGTCTCCTACTCCCTCTGGCTGCCACAAATGTAGTCCCCAGTAAATTCCCTAGACAGTCTCCTTCCCCCTCTGGCTGCCACAAATATAGTCCCCAGTAAATTCCCTAGACAGTCTCCTTCCCCCTCTGGCTGCCACAAATGTAGTCCCCAGTAAATTCCCTAGACAGTCTCCTTCCCTCTCTGGCTGCCACAAATATAGTCCCCAGTAAATTCCCTAGACAGTCTCCTTCCCCCTCTGGCTGCCACAAATATAGTCCCCAGTAAATTCCCTAGACAGTCTCCTTCCCCCTCTGGCTGCCACAAATGTAGTCCCCAGTAAATTCCCTAGACAGTCTCCTTCCCTCTCTGGCTGCCACAAATATAGTCCCCAGTAAATTCCCCAGACAGTCTCCTTCCCCCTCTGGCTGCCACAAATATAGTCCCTAGTAAATTCCCTACTTAGTCTCCTTCCCCTTCTGGCAGCTGAAATAGTCCCCAGTAAATTCCCTAGACAGTCTCCTTCCCCCTCTGACTGCCACAAATATAGTCCCCAGTAAATTCCCTAGACAGTCTCCTACTCCCTCTGGCTGCCACAAATGTAGTCCCCAGTAAATTCCCTAGACAGTCTCCTACTCCCTCTGGCAGCTGAAATAGTCTCTGTCAGTCTCCTTCCTACTATAGCGGCCATAAATATAGCCCCTAGTAAGTTCCCAGTCAATGTCACCACAATGGGGTCTTACCGCGCATGAACACCCCTCACCTCATCGGGCAACACAACATTCTTGGTCTCCAGCTGCTTTAGTGCATCGTACGCCATCTGCAGAGCTCGCACCTTACAGGCCGTGGCTCTGACAAACGTGGGCAGGTAGATGAACCACAGCCCATAGCAGTGCCCCAGGAGGCATTTCGCCCACATCTCGGGCATGGAGGAATAGATATGGGCCACACGCTGTGCAGATTTGATCTCCTGAGAGACAGAAGGTCGGCAGGTTAGGATCACAGGTAAGTGCCTCACAGTCACCGTTAACCGCTTCCTTACCTGTTTGGTGCGTCGCGGTGCCGGACTGCTGGGAGCACTGGTTTTTAATTGGCTGGGTGGTGCCAAAAGAAAGTCCTGGGGCAGCTCGAATAAATCTGTCTGCAGAATGGGGAAACTTTCATACCTGAGGGGAAAGAAGTACGGGACGGACTCAGCAGGGGGCGCTACAGCATACACAAGACAATAAAATGGCGCAGTAAATAAGATAAAGTCTGACTTGTAACGCGCTGGCGCTTCTGTCCCGTTCGGGTCCATCGGTTCCTCCGCCGGCATGATGAACACCGTGTGCTCGCTCCTATAAGACTCGTCCAGCTCCACTAAGTGCAGGTCCTCCATTTTCTCCCCTTCCACTTGCACCTAGAAAGTAGAGCTTTAGAATTCAGGAGGGTCATGAAGTTGGCGCAACTCAGGGACGGGCGCACTTACCTTCTCCACGCAGTTGTCGAAAAACTCGAGCGAAGCTTGGCGCTCACTGACAAAGGAGCAGTCCTCTATGAACTGCATGAACATCTGCGTCTTCACCATCTGGGAGTAGAACTTCTGGTGAGCGCGGTCTCTGGACTTCCTGAACCCTGCAGGCGGTCACAGCGCTGCGTCACTTCTGCTCCCCATTATCAGCCTCCTCCCCCACCCTCGCGCCCACCTACCCTCCAGGTTGAACAGGTTGCTGGAGTCCCGCGTCCTCTCTGAGGGGGCCTGGGTTATCGGCAGCAGGTAGGAGCGGTAGCCTTTGAAGAGACAGGCCATGAAGCGCAGGAAGGAGGCGCGCACATCCAGCTCCAGCTGCGTCCGCCGCCCGTAAATCAGGTCGTAATCTTTCAGCAGAAATTCTAAGGATGCTTCTTCCATGGGCTTGTTATACACTGAAGGGGGAAGGGTATAAATAAAATGCACATATATAGCACATGGTATACAATCCCTGTGTATGGAAGAGTGCGACAGACACTGCCATATACAATCCCTAGTCAGTCTCCTTCCCCCTCTGGCAGCTGAAATCTAATCTTTCAATAGAAATTCTAAAGACGCTTGTTATGCGCCGAGGTAGAGCACACATACACACTGCATGGTATACAATCCCTCTGCACAGAAGAGCAGAGAAGACACTGACTAGGGAACGTGTACGGAAGTCTCCTTCTCCCTCTGGCAACTAAAATCTAATCCTTCAGTAGAAATTTTAAACGACGCTTGAGACACTGAGGATGGCAAGGCCAGGATGGGGGAGGAAATAGGTAAAACGCACACACACACTGCATGGTATACAGTCCCTTTGTAGGGAAGAGTGTGGCAGACACCTCCATGTCAGTCTCCTTCCCCTGCTGGCAGCTGAAATATAGACTGATGGACATGTCTGAAGCATGCAGCGAGAGCTTTCCAGATGCATACAGAGAACGGACAGTGTGAAAGCGGACTTACTCTCGTCCAGCTGCTTGTGCAGGTCGCTCAGGCAGTTGCGCAACACCTTGCAGGGTTTGCGCGGCAGCATCTGATACGAAGGGATTTTCTTCTCTTCACTCCTGAAATAGAAGAAAAACATGGAGTTCAGCGCTCTTCACCAATGTGTACCCTCCATGATTGACGCCATCCTGCCCCCCGATCACACCTACTGGAACAGAGTATTGGTGTCCAGGTCCACGCACAGGACGTCTTGTGGGGGGTCGTGGAGGTCAAAGTAGCTGGAATGGATCCCCACGATGAATGGTACGGGAGCACAGAGGACGTCAGAGAGGGTGAGGGGGCAGAGTGGGATGTAAGGGCACTGCCAGCGGAGCGGGAAGATGATCTGCAGAGACAGGAGGAAGGTCCAGTCAGAACACAACTCTGCCCTCCCCCCACTGCAGACCAGTATATGATGGCACGGAGCACGCACCGACACCAGGGCTTCTGCAACGCTGGTCAGCACGTCCGGCCTCTGAGAGTGGATCAGCAGCTTCTGCTCGGTCACTACGGCCAGGAGTAAGGTCACCGCGTTCTCCGGGCCCAGATTCTGCAAGAACGTCACATAACTGGCCCCGCTGCAACAAGATAACCAGGTCAGAGCCGAGGGGTAATGCAACATACCCAACAACTCAAGCCGCCGGGCCACAATGGCGTCGGGGAGTTGTTGGACGTCATACCACTCATGGCCGGTATTTTATGCTCACTATGATAGCTTGTTCCACTCATTGTGTTGGGCAGGGCTCAGGATTTTCTGATCGGGGGGTTCATTTCTTTATGTTCATCTACATAGACGGCCATACCCTGTGTACACGTGATTTATTCCTATTGGACTCAGTGGGATGGGGATTCAGGGCCACTTTTTGTGAATGACTGACCACTGCCGCCACACTGCATCCGATTTGAACTGCCTTCATGAAATTTACGCTACACGTTTAGTGTATTGGAGATTTTATGAATATCTGTAGCGTGGATATTTGTGGTGGGGTAGTCTTATAATAGATAGTGATACCTCCTATACTAGTCATTACTTTACATTCCCCATATGTCTACTTCATGTATCGATCATTTTGGGAATGACATTTTATATTTTGGGATGTTACAAGGTTTAGAAGCAAATCTTGGAATTTTTTAGAAAACTTCCCAAAACCACTTTTTAGGGACCTGTTCGGATCTGCAGTCACTTTGTGAGGCTTACATAATAGAAACCACCCAAAAATGGCCCCATTCTAGAAACTACACATTCAAGGTATTCAAACCTGATTTTAAAAACCATTGTTAACCCTTTAGATATTCCACAAGAATTAAAAGAACATGTAGATGAAATTTCGGAATTTCACTTTTTTGGCAGATTTTCCATTTTAATCATTTTTTTCTGCTAAGAAAGCAAGGGTTAACAGCCAAACAAAACTTAATGTTTATAGCCCTGATTCTGGAGGTTACAGAAACACCCCATATGTGGTGGTAAACTGCTGTATGGGCACACGGCAGGACGCAGAGGAAAAGGAACGCCATGTGGTTCTTGGGAAGCAGATTTCACTGGGATAATTATAAGTTGCCATGTCCCATTTGAAGCCCCCCTGATGCCCCCCTAGAGTAGAAACTCCAAAAAGTAACCCCATTTTGGAAACTACGAGATAGGGTGTCAGTTTGGTTGGTGCTATTTTAGGGTACATATGATTTTTGGATGCTCTATATTACACTTTTTGTGAGGCAAGGCAACAAAAAATAGCTGTTTTGACACAGTTTTTATTTTTTGTCATTTACAATGTTCATCTGACAGGTTAGATCATGTGCTAATTCTATAGAGCCGGTTGTTACTGACGCGACAATACCAAATATGTACACTTATTTTGGTTGTTTGTTTCAGTTATACATAATAAAGCATTTTTGAAAAAAAAAAAAAAAAAAAGAAAAATCATGTTTTAGTGTCTCCATAGTCAGAGCCATAATTTATTTTTAGGGCGATTGTCTTAGGTAGGGGCTCATTTTTTGCGGGATGAGGTGACGGTTAGTTTGGTACTATTGTGGGGGCATACACCTTTTTGATCACTTGGTATTGCTCTTTTAGTGATGTAAGGTGACAAAAAAAATGTTTTTTTAAGAACAGTTTTTATTTTTATTCTATTTGACGGTGTTCACCTAACGGGTTAGGTCATGTGGCATTTTTGTAGACCAGGTTGTTACGGACGCGGCGATACATATTTTTTTCCCTATTTATACAATTTTTTTTTACTTTGTTTTAGGAAAAGGATGCTTTTTTTTTTTTTTTAAACTTGAAACTTATTTTTTTCACTTTTTGTCCCACTCTGGGTCTGACCCCCTTTACAATGCATTACAATACTTCTGGCTGTAAGTGTATTAGCAGTGTAATACAGGGGGCTGGATCTCACAGGCCCTCACGGATGGCATCGGGCTGCCTTCCCTGCCATCGGGTCCCCGTCACAGCAGCGTGGGGACCCGATAACCACCCCACACCCGGCAGGATCCCGCACGTGCTGGGGTCAGCGCTGAACGCGTCAGTGCAAGGTTTAATGCGCTGTGCTTTCACCGATGCCAGCGTATGAAGCAGGGACCCGGCTATCAGTGACTGCCGGACCCTGCCGCTGATTGGACCCAACCCACCATACACGTACATCACTGGTCTTTAAGTCACGGCCAGATATGACGTACATG
Organism: Bufotes viridis; assembly: GCA_033119425.1. NCBI lineage: Eukaryota > Metazoa > Chordata > Amphibia > Anura > Bufonidae > Bufotes > Bufotes viridis. The sequence goes on from CM065599.1 coordinate 69,527,330, forward strand.
TATGGTGTGGGTCCTTAAGAGGCGTATCAGTCGCTGGGGGTGAAAGGCTGCTGATATTCCAATTCTGCCAACCATTACTCTTTAACACCTGCTGCCAGGCTATGTCCAGCTTCAGGGAAGTCCAGAGGGCAGAATACGGGGCGGCACACCACATACCCTCTTCCTGCCAAGTACAGGAGGCATTTACTGCCCCCTGTGGGGGATGTGGGCATCACATATGGACACTCTGCTTAAAACATAAGAGACATGAGTTCCTGCAGATTTCCACAGAATGTGAACGGCCTCCATCTTACCTGAGGGGCAGCGGTGAGGACACGGGCTGGCACAGGAGAACGTTGTCATAAGGGGACATCTGGGGGAAGAGATGAGAGGGGCGTTAGGTCGGGAAGTCTGCCTGACGAGGGTCATCTTCCAGTGCCAGACTGGTACAGAGGGTTCCATCAGCAGAGATGGCGGATTATTGGAAATATCCTAGAGTGAGACTGAGGGGTACTCACCTGAATCAGGATGCGCGGACGCTGCGGTGAGGGGAAAGGAACATTGAACATGAAGTTTGAAACGTGTCTGTGAAGAGAAGGGAAAATGATGAGCTTTATTAGTAGAAAATCCCAAAATGATTTCCTGAGTGAAAGGTCCATGGACCAGACTACTGGGTGACGGCGGCCATGTTGGTTATGGCACAGAGGACTCACTTCTCTATGGGGAGCACGTGGGGTCCAGAGATGGAGTAACGATAGATGAAGGTCAGGAACTTCTGGAACACATCGAAGAACGGCCAGCGGGACAGGACGCAGATGCTCTTCTTGGTCTGGACGGACTTGCTGCTCACCGGACGCTTGTCCACCACGCTGAGGAGGCCGAGGCGCTGGCACTGCTTCTCCGTCAGGTCCTCCCGCGGGTACTGCTCATAGAACTGGATGGCAGCACCGTACGCCTGCAGGAAGGAGACGGCGTTATCCTAGAACCCCTCCCGTCAAGCGACACGGCAGGCTCAGGACTCACCTTGTCTCCGGAGGCTCCGGTCAGTACGAAGGTGGAGAAGACGGGCAGGTGGTACTTGGTGTTCAGGGACCAGCTCTCAATGGTCGCCCCCATGGGCAGGCAGAACATCGGGACCAGTTCCGGAAAAGGGAACAGATCATTATCCGTCTCAGGGAAACGGCAGATGACTCCTACAGACAAGACAGGGTTAAATGAAGTCTAGAGACCATGATCTGAGAGATGCATGATGGGAAACGCTGCATGTATGTAAAGGAAGGTTTAAAAAAAATGGCAAGCCTTGGCCGAGACAGGGTTAACAGACTGACCTGCTTCATACACCAGGCTGTGCACTTTAGACATCGCCTTCTTGTAGCAGAGGAACAGAGCCGGACCAAACTGCAGGACAGGAGAGAGCGGTCAGGGCGGTATATGGCGGAACATGTCAGGGGTCTATCTGCAGCTCCAGCATCACAGCTCCTGTCTGCGAGACCACCAGGTAGCAACCTAACCACCCCAGAGTCATGGCCTATCCTCCAGCCACATCCCAAGCTGCTTCCTAACCACCCCAGAGTCATGTCCTATCCTCCAGCCACATCCCAAGCTGCTTCCTAGCACTGCCCTCACATCATGTCCTATCCTCCAGCCACATCCCAAGCTGCTTCCTAGCACTGCCCTCACATCATGTCCTATCCTCCAGCCACATCCCAAGCTGCTTCCTAGCACTGCCCTCACATCATGTCCTATCCTCCAGCCACATCCCAAGCTACTTCCTAGCACTGCCCTCACATCATGTCCTATCCTCCAGCCACATCCCAAGCTGCTTCCTAAGCACTGCCCTCACATCATGTCCTATCCTCCAGCCACATCCCAAGCTGCTTCCTAGCACTGCCCTCACATCATGTCCTATCCTCCAGCCACATCCCAAGCTGCTTCCTAGCACTGCCCTCACATCATGTCCTATCCTCCAGCCACATCCCAAGCTGCTTCCTAGCACTGCCCTCACATCATGTCCTATCCTCCAGCCACATCCCAAGCTGCTTCCTAGCACTGCCCTCACATCACCTCCTATCCTCCAGCCACATCCCAAGCTGCTTCCTAGCACTGCCCTCACATCATGTCCTATCCTCCAGCCACATCCCAAGCTGCTTCCTAGCACTATCCTCACATCATGTCCTATCCTCCAGCCACATCCCAAGCTGCTTCCTAACCACCCCAGAGTCATGTCCTATCCTCCAGCCACATCCCAAGCTGCTTCCTAACCACCCCAGAGTCATGTCCTATCCTCCAGCCACATCCCAAGCTGCTTCCTAAGCACTGCCCTCACATCATGTCCTATCCTCCAGCCACATCCCAAGCTGCTTCCTAGCACTATCCTCACATCATGTCCTATCCTCCAGCCACATCCCAAGCTGCTTCATAGCACTGCTCTCACATCATGTCCTATCCTCCAGCCACATCCCAAGCTGCTTCATAGCACTGCCCTCACATCATGTCCTATCCTCCAGCCACATCCCAAGCTGCTTCCTAGCACTGCTCTCACATCATGTCCTATCCTCCAGCCACATCCCAAGCTGCTTCCTAGCACTGCCCTCACATCATGTCCTATCCTCCAGCCACATCCCAAGCTGCTTCCTAGCACTGCCCTCACATCATGTCCTATCCTCCAGCCACATCCCAAGCTGCTTCCTAGCACTGCCCTCACATCATGTCCTATCCTCCAGCCACATCCCAAGCTGCTTCCTAGCACTGCTCTCACATCATGTCCTATCCTCCAGCCACATCCCAAGCTGCTTCCTAGCACTGCTCTCACATCATGTCCTATCCTCCAGCCACATCCCAAGCTGCTTCCTAGCACTGCCCTCACATCATGTCCTATCCTCCAGCCACATCCCAAGCTGCTTCCTAGCACTGCTCTCACATCATGTCCTATCCTCCAGCCACATCCTAAGCTGCTTCCTAGCACTGCTCTCACATCATGTCCTATCCTCCAGCCACATCCCAAGCTGCTTCCTAGCACTGCTCTCACATCATGTCCTATCCTCCAGCCACATCCCAAGCTGCTTCATAGCACTGCCCTCACATCATGTCCTATCCTCCAGCCACATCCCAAGCTGCTTCCTAGCACTGCCCTCACATCATGTCCTATACTCCAGCCACATCCCAAGCTGCTTCCTAGCACTGCTCTCACATCATGTCCTATCCTCCAGCCACATCCCAAGCTGCTTCCTAGCACTGCCCTCACATCATGTCCTATCCTCCAGCCACATCCCAAGCTGCTTCCTAGCACTGCCCTCACATCATGTCCTATCCTCCAGCCACATCCCAAGCTGCTTCCTAGCACTGCTCTCACATCATGTCCTATCCTCCAGCCACATCCCAAGCTGCTTCCTAGCACTGCCCTCACATCATGTCCTATCCTCCAGCCACATCCCAAGCTGCTTCCTAGCACTGCCCTCACATCATGTCCTATCCTCCAGCCACATCCCAAGCTGCTTCCTAGCACTGCCCTCACATCATGTCCTATCCTCCAGCCACATCCCAAGCTGCTTCCTAGCACTGCCCTCACATCATGTCCTATCCTCCAGCCACATCCCAAGCTAAGCTTCTAGCACTGCCCTCACATCATGTCCTATCCTCCAGCCACATCCCAAGCTGCTTCTAGCACTGTCCTCACATCATGTCCTATCCTCCAGCCACATCCCAAGCTGCTTCCTAGCACTGCCCTCACATCATGTCCTATCCTCCAGCCACATCCCAAGCTGCTTCCTAGCACTGCCCTCACATCATGTCCTATCCTCCAGCCACATCCCAAGCTGCTTCCTAGCACTGCTCTCACATCATGTCCTATCCTCCAGCCACATCCCAAGCTGCTTCCTAGCACTGCTCTCACATCATGTCCTATCCTCCAGCCACATCCCAAGCTGCTTCCTAGCACTGCTCTCACATCATGTCCTATCCTCCAGCCACATCCCAAGCTGCTTCCTAAGCACTGCCCTCACATCATGTCCTATCCTCCAGCCACATCCCAAGCTGCTTCCTAGCACTGCTCTCACATCATGTCCTATCCTCCAGCCACATCCCAAGCTGCTTCCTAGCACTGCCCTCACATCATGTCCTATCCTCCAGCCACATCCCAAGCTGCTTCCTAGCACTGCCCTCACATCATGTCCTATCCTCCAGCCACATCCCAAGCTGCTTCCTAGCACTGCCCTCACATCATGTCCTATCCTCCAGCCACATCCCAAGCTGCTTCCTAGCACTGCCCTCACATCATGTCCTATCCTCCAGCCACATCCCAAGCTGCTTCCTAGCACTGCCCTCACATCATGTCCTATCCTCCAGCCACATCCCAAGCTGCTTCCTAGCACTGCTCTCACATCATGTCCTATCCTCCAGCCACATCCCAAGCTGCTTCCTAGCACTGCCCTCACATCATGTCCTATCCTCCAGCCACATCCCAAGCTGCTTCCTAGCACTGCCCTCACATCATGTCCTATCCTCCAGCCACATCCCAAGCTGCTTCCTAGCACTGCTCTCACATCATGTCCTATCCTCCAGCCACATCCCAAGCTGCTTCCTAGCACTGCTCTCACATCATGTCCTATCCTCCAGCCACATCCCAAGCTGCTTCCTAGCACTGCCCTCACATCATGTCCTATCCTCCAGCCACATCCCAAGCTGCTTCCTAGCACTGCTCTCACATCATGTCCTATCCTCCAGCCACATCCCAAGCTGCTTCCTAGCACTGCCCTCACATCATGTCCTATCCTCCAGCCACATCCCAAGCTGCTTCCTAGCACTGCCCTCACATCATGTCCTATCCTCCAGCCACATCCCAAGCTGCTTCCTAGCACTGCCCTCACATCATGTCCTATCCTCCAGCCACATCCCAAGCTGCTTCCTAGCACTGCCCTCACATCATGTCCTATCCTCCAGCCACATCCCAAGCTGCTTCCTAGCACTGCTCTCACATCATGTCCTATCCTCCAGCCACATCCCAAGCTGCTTCCTAGCACTGCCCTCACATCATGTCCTATCCTCCAGCCACATCCCAAGCTGCTTCCTAGCACTGCTCTCACATCATGTCCTATCCTCCAGCCACATCCCAAGCTGCTTCCTAGCACTGCCCTCACATCATGTCCTATCCTCCAGCCACATCCCAAGCTGCTTCCTAGCACTGCCCTCACATCATGTCCTATCCTCCAGCCACATCCCAAGCTGCTTCCTAGCACTGCTCTCACATCATGTCCTATCCTCCAGCCACATCCCAAGCTGCTTCCTAGCACTGTCCTCACATCATGTCCTATCCTCCAGCCACATCCCAAGCTGCTTCCTAGCACTGCCCTCACATCATGTCCTATCCTCCAGCCACATCCCAAGCTGCTTCATAGCACTGCTCTCACATCATGTTCTATCCTCCAGCCACATCCCAAGCTGCTTCCTAGCACTGCCCTCACATCATGTCCTATCCTCCAGCCACATCCCAAGCTGCTTCCTAGCACTGCCCTCACATCATGTCCTATCCTCCAGCCACATCCCAAGCTGCTTCCTAGCACTGCTCTCACATCATGTCCTATCCTCCAGCCACATCCCAAGCTGCTTCCTAGCACTGCTCTCACATCATGTCCTATCCTCCAGCCACATCCCAAGCTGCTTCCTAAGCACTGCTCTCACATCACGTCCTATCCTCCAGCCACATCCCAAGCTGCTTCCTAGCACTGCCCTCACATCACGTCCTATCCTCCAGCCACATCCCAAGCTGCTTCCTAGCACTGCCCTCACATCATGTCCTATCCTCCAGCCACATCCCAAGCTGCTTCCTAGCACTGCCCTCACATCACGTCCTATCCTCCAGCCACATCCCAAGCTGCTTCCTAGCACTGCTCTCACATCATGTCCTATCCTCCAGCCACATCCCAAGCTGCTTCCTAAGCACTGCCCTCACATCATGTCCTATCCTCCAGCCACATCCCAAGCTGCTTCCTAGCACTGCCCTCACATCATGTCCTATCCTCCAGCCACATCCCAAGCTGCTTCCTAGCACTGCCCTCACATCATGTCCTATCCTCCAGCCACATCCCAAGCTGCTTCCTAGCACTGCCCTCACATCATGTCCTATCCTCCAGCCACATCCCAAGCTGCTTCCTAGCACTGCCCTCACATCATGTCCTATCCTCCAGCCACATCCCAAGCTGCTTCCTAGCACTGCCCTCACATCATGTCCTATCCTCCAGCCACATCCCAAGCTGCTTCCTAGCACTGCCCTCACATCATGTCCTATCCTCCAGCCACATCCCAAGCTGCTTCCTAGCACTGCCCTCACATCATGTCCTATCCTCCAGCCACATCCCAAGCTGCTTCCTAGCACTGCTCCTCACATCATGTCCTATCCTCCAGCCACATCCCAAGCTGCTTCCTAGCACTGCCCTCACATCATGTCCTATCCTCCAGCCACATCCCAAGCTGCTTCCTAGCACTGCCCTCACATCATGTCCTATCCTCCAGCCACATCCCAAGCTGCTTCCTAGCACTGCCCTCACATCATGTCCTATCCTCCAGCCACATCCCAAGCTGCTTCCTAGCACTGCCCTCACATCATGTCCTATCCTCCAGCCACATCCCAAGCTGCTTCCTAGCACTGCCCTCACATCATGTCCTATCCTCCAGCCACATCCCAAGCTGCTTCCTAGCACTGCCCTCACATCATGTCCTATCCTCCAGCCACATCCCAAGCTGCTTCCTAGCACTGCCCTCACATCATGTCCTATCCTCCAGCCACATCCCAAGCTGCTTCCTAGCACTGCCCTCACATCATGTCCTATCCTCCAGCCACATCCCAAGCTGCTTCCTAGCACTGCCCTCACATCATGTCCTATCCTCCAGCCACATCCCAAGCTGCTTCCTAGCACTGCCCTCACATCATGTCCTATCCTCCAGCCACATCCCAAGCTGCTTCCTAGCACTGCCCTCACATCATGTCCTATCCTCCAGCCACATCCCAAGCTGCTTCCTAGCACTGCTCTCACATCATGTCCTATCCTCCAGCCACATCCCAAGCTGCTTCCTAGCACTGCCCTCACATCATGTCCTATCCTCCAGCCACATCCCAAGCTGCTTCCTAGCACTGCCCTCACATCATGTCCTATCCTCCAGCCACATCCCAAGCTGCTTCCTAGCACTGCCCTCACATCATGTCCTATCCTCCAGCCACATCCCAAGCTGCTTCCTAGCACTGCCCTCACATCATGTCCTATCCTCCAGCCACATCCCAAGCTGCTTCCTAGCACTGCCCTCACATCATGTCCTATCCTCCAGCCACATCCCAAGCTGCTTCCTAGCACTGCCCTCACATCATGTCCTATCCTCCAGCCACATCCCAAGCTGCTTCCTAGCACTGCCCTCACATCATGTCCTATCCTCCAGCCACATCCCAAGCTGCTTCCTAGCACTGCCCTCACATCATGTCCTATCCTCCAGCCACATCCCAAGCTGCTTCCTAGCACTGCTCTCACATCATGTCCTATCCTCCAGCCACATCCCAAGCTGCTTCCTAGCACTGCCCTCACATCATGTCCTATCCTCCAGCCACATCCCAAGCTGCTTCCTAGCACTGCCCTCACATCATGTCCTATCCTCCAGCCACATCCCAAGCTGCTTCCTAGCACTGCTCTCACATCATGTCCTATCCTCCAGCCACATCCCAAGCTGCTTCCTAGCACTGCCCTCACATCATGTCCTATCCTCCAGCCACATCCCAAGCTGCTTCCTAGCACTGCCCTCACATCATGTCCTATCCTCCAGCCACATCCCAAGCTGCTTCCTAGCACTGCCCTCACATCATGTCCTATCCTCCAGCCACATCCCAAGCTGCTTCCTAGCACTGCCCTCACATCATGTCCTATCCTCCAGCCACATCCCAAGCTGCTTCCTAGCACTGCCCTCACATCATGTCCTATCCTCCAGCCACATCCCAAGCTGCTTCCTAGCACTGCTCTCACATCATGTCCTATCCTCCAGCCACATCCCAAGCTGCTTCCTAGCACTGCCCTCACATCATGTCCTATCCTCCAGCCACATCCCAAGCTGCTTCCTAGCACTGCTCTCACATCATGTCCTATCCTCCAGCCACATCCCAAGCTGCTTCCTAGCACTGCCCTCACATCATGTCCTATCCTCCAGCCACATCCCAAGCTGCTTCCTAGCACTGCCCTCACATCATGTCCTATCCTCCAGCCACATCCCAAGCTGCTTCCTAGCACTGCCCTCACATCATGTCCTATCCTCCAGCCACATCCCAAGCTGCTTCCTAGCACTGCCCTCACATCATGTCCTATCCTCCAGCCACATCCCAAGCTGCTTCCTAGCACTGCCCTCACATCATGTCCTATCCTCCAGCCACATCCCAAGCTGCTTCCTAGCACTGCTCTCACATCATGTCCTATCCTCCAGCCACATCCCAAGCTGCTTCCTAGCACTGCCCTCACATCATGTCCTATCCTCCAGCCACATCCCAAGCTGCTTCCTAGCACTGCCCTCACATCATGTCCTATCCTCCAGCCACATCCCAAGCTGCTTCCTAGCACTGCCCTCACATCATGTCCTATCCTCCAGCCACATCCCAAGCTGCTTCCTAGCACTGCCCTCACATCATGTCCTATCCTCCAGCCACATCCCAAGCTGCTTCCTAGCACTGCCCTCACATCATGTCCTATCCTCCAGCCACATCCCAAGCTGCTTCCTAGCACTGCCCTCACATCATGTCCTATCCTCCAGCCACATCCCAAGCTGCTTCCTAGCACTGCCCTCACATCATGTCCTATCCTCCAGCCACATCCCAAGCTGCTTCCTAGCACTGCCCTCACATCATGTCCTATCCTCCAGCCACATCCCAAGCTGCTTCCTAGCACTGCCCTCACATCATGTCCTATCCTCCAGCCACATCCCAAGCTGCTTCCTAGCACTGCCCTCACATCATGTCCTATCCTCCAGCCACATCCCAAGCTGCTTCCTAGCACTGCTCTCACATCATGTCCTATCCTCCAGCCACATCCCAAGCTGCTTCCTAGCACTGCCCTCACATCATGTCCTATCCTCCAGCCACATCCCAAGCTGCTTCCTAGCACTGCCCTCACATCATGTCCTATCCTCCAGCCACATCCCAAGCTGCTTCCTAGCACTGCCCTCACATCATGTCCTATCCTCCAGCCACATCCCAAGCTGCTTCCTAGCACTGCCCTCACATCATGTCCTATCCTCCAGCCACATCCCAAGCTGCTTCCTAAGCACTGCCCTCACATCATGTCCTATCCTCCAGCCACATCCCAAGCTGCTTCCTAGCACTGCCCTCACATCATGTCCTATCCTCCAGCCACATCCCAAGCTGCTTCCTAAGCACTGTCTCTCACATCATGTCCTATCCTCCAGCCACATCCCAAGCTGCTTCCTAGCACTGCCCTCACATCATGTCCTATCCTCCAGCCACATCCCAAGCTGCTTCCTAGCACTGCCCTCACATCATGTCCTATCCTCCAGCCACATCCCAAGCTGCTTCCTAGCACTGCTCTCACATCATGTCCTATCCTCCAGCCACATCCCAAGCTGCTTCCTAGCACTGCCCTCACATCATGTCCTATCCTCCAGCCACATCCCAAGCTGCTTCCTAGCACTGCTCTCACATCATGTCCTATCCTCCAGCCACATCCCAAGCTGCTTCCTAGCACTGCCCTCACATCATGTCCTATCCTCCAGCCACATCCCAAGCTGCTTCCTAGCACTGCCCTCACATCATGTCCTATCCTCCAGCCACATCCCAAGCTGCTTCCTAGCACTGCCCTCACATCATGTCCTATCCTCCAGCCACATCCCAAGCTGCTTCCTAGCACTGCCCTCACATCATGTCCTATCCTCCAGCCACATCCCAAGCTGCTTCCTAGCACTGCCCTCACATCATGTCCTATCCTCCAGCCACATCCCAAGCTGCTTCCTAGCACTGCTCTCACATCATGTCCTATCCTCCAGCCACATCCCAAGCTGCTTCCTAGCACTGCTCTCACATCATGTCCTATCCTCCAGCCACATCCCAAGCTGCTTCCTAGCACTGCCCTCACATCATGTCCTATCCTCCAGCCACATCCCAAGCTGCTTCCTAGCACTGCCCTCACATCATGTCCTATCCTCCAGCCACATCCCAAGCTGCTTCCTAGCACTGCCCTCACATCATGTCCTATCCTCCAGCCACATCCCAAGCTGCTTCCTAGCACTGCCCTCACATCATGTCCTATCCTCCAGCCACATCCCAAGCTGCTTCCTAGCACTGCCCTCACATCATGTCCTATCCTCCAGCCACATCCCAAGCTGCTTCCTAGCACTGCCCTCACATCATGTCCTATCCTCCAGCCACATCCCAAGCTGCTTCCTAGCACTGCCCTCACATCATGTCCTATCCTCCAGCCACATCCCAAGCTGCTTCCTAGCACTGCCCTCACATCATGTCCTATCCTCCAGCCACATCCCAAGCTGCTTCCTAGCACTGTCCTCACATCATGTCCTATCCTCCAGCCACATCCCAAGCTGCTTCCTAGCACTGCCCTCACATCATGTCCTATCCTCCAGCCACATCCCAAGCTGCTTCCTAGCACTGCTCTCACATCATGTCCTATCCTCCAGCCACATCCCAAGCTGCTTCCTAGCACTGCCCTCACATCATGTCCTATCCTCCAGCCACATCCCAAGCTGCTTCCTAGCACTGCCCTCACATCATGTCCTATCCTCCAGCCACATCCCAAGCTGCTTCCTAGCACTGCCCTCACATCATGTCCTATCCTCCAGCCACATCCCAAGCTGCTTCCTAGCACTGCCCTCACATCATGTCCTATCCTCCAGCCACATCCCAAGCTGCTTCCTAAGCACTGCCCTCACATCATGTCCTATCCTCCAGCCACATCCCAAGCTGCTTCCTAGCACTGCCCTCACATCATGTCCTATCCTCCAGCCACATCCCAAGCTGCTTCCTAGCACTGCCCTCACATCATGTCCTATCCTCCAGCCACATCCCAAGCTGCTTCCTAGCACTGCCCTCACATCATGTCCTATCCTCCAGCCACATCCCAAGCTGCTTCCTAGCACTGCCCTCACATCATGTCCTATCCTCCAGCCACATCCCAAGCTGCTTCCTAGCACTGCCCTCACATCATGTCCTATCCTCCAGCCACATCCCAAGCTGCTTCCTAGCACTGCCCTCACATCATGTCCTATCCTCCAGCCACATCCCAAGCTGCTTCCTAGCACTGCCCTCACATCATGTCCTATCCTCCAGCCACATCCCAAGCTGCTTCCTAGCACTGCCCTCACATCATGTCCTATCCTCCAGCCACATCCCAAGCTGCTTCCTAGCACTGCCCTCACATCATGTCCTATCCTCCAGCCACATCCCAAGCTGCTTCCTAGCACTGCCCTCACATCATGTCCTATCCTCCAGCCACATCCCAAGCTGCTTCCTAGCACTGCCCTCACATCATGTCCTATCCTCCAGCCACATCCCAAGCTGCTTCCTAGCACTGCTCTCACATCATGTCCTATCCTCCAGCCACATCCCAAGCTGCTTCCTAGCACTGCTCTCACATCATGTCCTATCCTCCAGCCACATCCCAAGCTGCTTCCTAGCACTGCTCTCACATCATGTCCTATCCTCCAGCCACATCCCAAGCTGCTTCCTAGCACTGCCCTCACATCATGTCCTATCCTCCAGCCACATCCCAAGCTGCTTCCTAGCACTGCCCTCACATCATGTCCTATCCTCCAGCCACATCCCAAGCTGCTTCCTAGCACTGCCCTCACATCATGTCCTATCCTCCAGCCACATCCCAAGCTGCTTCCTAGCACTGCCCTCACATCATGTCCTATCCTCCAGCCACATCCCAAGCTGCTTCCTAGCACTGCCCTCACATCATGTCCTATCCTCCAGCCACATCCCAAGCTGCTTCCTAGCACTGCTCTCACATCATGTCCTATCCTCCAGCCACATCCCAAGCTGCTTCCTAGCACTGCCCTCACATCATGTCCTATCCTCCAGCCACATCCCAAGCTGCTTCCTAGCACTGCTCTCACATCATGTCCTATCCTCCAGCCACATCCCAAGCTGCTTCCTAGCACTGCCCTCACATCATGTCCTATCCTCCAGCCACATCCCAAGCTGCTTCCTAGCACTGCCCTCACATCATGTCCTATCCTCCAGCCACATCCCAAGCTGCTTCCCTAGCACTGCCCTCACATCATGTCCTATCCTCCAGCCACATCCCAAGCTGCTTCCTAGCACTGCCCTCACATCATGTCCTATCCTCCAGCCACATCCCAAGCTGCTTCCTAGCACTGCTCTCACATCATGTCCTATCCTCCAGCCACATCCCAAGCTGCTTCCTAAGCACTATCCTCACATCATGTCCTATACTCCAGCCACATCCCAAGCTGCTTCCTAGCACTGCCCTCACATCATGTCCTATCCTCTAGCCACATCCCAAGCTGCTTCCTAGCACTGCCCTCACATCATGTCCTATCCTCCAGCCACATCCCAAGCTGCTTCCTAGCACTGCCCTCACATCATGTCCTATCCTCCAGCCACATACAAAGTGGCTTCCAGAATACTGCTTTCTCCGTTTTATACTCTGCGCACATCCAAAGCTGCCTCCTATTACCCTGCTCACCTCTACAGCAACTTCCGTACTACTTTCCCATCATGTCTCCTACTCTGGCCACATCCGGAGCCGCTTCCACACTGCCCCGTGGTCATTTCCCACAATGATCGGGCTGGCTGGGGTGTGAGCGGAGTAGAAGACAGAGGCGCCTGTGAAGTGGGGGCCCGGCTCACCATGCTGGTGTTGAGGTTTCGGTCCACCTTGCAGAAGGTGTGGGGGATGCTGTCGCCCTTGTTGGGGTTTATGATGCAGATGTCCATCACCCCCAGGGTGTTCAGCCCCAGCGACTCTGGTGCCCGTTTGTAGGTGAGGAAGGTCTTGGGATGGCCGGGGGCACCAGAGCTCAGGTTGGCAGAGTGGCTGTAGGGCGTGGTGTCGATGACCTGGCAGCCGGGCCGCAGCGTCTCCTTACCCTCATAGTAGACCCTGGGAAGAAGAGACATCCATGTTGAAATAGCGCCTGCACAGTCCACAGCGCAGCACAGTCCGCTGCTCACCCCAGCTCTGTGATGGGTGTCTTGTCCCGGCTGCGGCGGTAGCACAGGTACATCTGCTGGTTGGTGATGAAGCTGGCGCTGAGGTCGGCCGAGTGGCCCCCCGGGGTCTTCTCAATGCAGGTGAATCCATGGGGCACCTCCTCGGACTGGGACCGGATGATGACCGCCACATCGGTCACAGGTTCTGCCGGCCGCGACGGTCTCTGGCGGTTCTCCTCTTCCAGCGGCCGAGATGTCGCCGTTAACCCCGCGACCACAAAGTAATCCACCAGCTTCGGTGGCCCCTCCTCCATCATGACTGCATCTCATGGGCGCTGTGGGAACGTAAGGAGGGCAAAGGTTAAAGTGGCTCACCCACATCACAAGGGACCGGCGGGGAACTGGGGCGAGGGCCCACGGGACTGCCGGATATAGCGGGGACCAGTGCTCACCCACAGAAACCAGGGCAACGTGTGTTAGAGTCCACCGCTTGGGGCCCAGGGCTAGTGATCAGTTGGGGCCCCGGCAGTCGGGCCCCCATGTAAAACTCCACAGGATACAGATCTTCATATATAGCTGTGGCTGGGAGGACAACTCCCATCAGGTCAGGGGAGCTCCGCAGAAAGACAATCCCACCGCAGACCAGGAAAACATGGATCCCACAGTCAATGTCAGCGCTGCTCCCTGGAGATCAGCGGCATCAGCAGCCCCTTATCTCTCTGATCACAATGTAAGGAAGAGGGAATTGCTTCATGAGACTGCAGGGATCGCCCCCAGAAGCAGGAGCCCCCACAAGACCAGGGGGATCGACTCACCCAAAAAGGTCCCTGCCGCTCATCACTTCCTCCCAGATCAGTCATGTGTGGGGCTCTGCATTAGACGGGGGGCGTTAACCCGGGAGGACGGGGGGGCACCAGCTGAAAGTGAAAAAGAGAGAGAGTGTGAAAACAGGAAGACACGGCCACTTCCTGACACCCGCACGGCAGAAACTGCGCGCTCAGTGGAATGCTGGGAAAAAGCAGCAGCTGCCAGTCTATGGGGACAGAAGTAATGCCGCCTGCACCCCTCTGATGCCAGGGTGATCACACAGGGACAAGGGGGTTAACACGGGCTGCAGCCATCTTCCAGGGTAGAGGAGCGCCACATGAATGAGCGCCCGCACCTGTCACCCCCTGCAAGGTCCCTAAAAATATACCCCAGGTTATAAATACACGCGAGGCGCGGGCACAGGAATCGTACACCCCTGCTGCCAGCGATGGGGCTGGGCAGAGAACGGCAGGCCCCACCCACAGGGTCTAAATGGGAAATCTCATCTGGGCACCTCACACCTAAACATGTGCTCTAACCCCCCGACAATGTATCCCCCCCCCCCAGGGAACGTCTCCCACACCCCCCCCTCCCGGCACCCGGGGAACGTCTCCCACACCCCCCCCTCCCGGCACCCGGGGAACGTCTCCCACACGCCCCCCTCCCGGCACCCGGGGAACGTCTCCCACACACCCCCCTCCCGGCACCCGGGGAACGTCTCCCACACGCCCCCTCCCGGCACCCGGGAACGTCTCCACACACCCCCTCCCGGCACCCGGGAACGTCTCCCACACGCCCCCTCCCGGCACCCGGGAGCGTCTCCACCGCCCCTTCCCGGAACCCGGGAACGTCTCCCACACACCCCTCCCGGCACCCGGGAGCGTCTCCCACACACCCCCGACACCCGGGGAGCGTCTCCCCACACGCCCTCCCAGCACCGGGAACGCTCTCCCACACCCCCTCCGGCACCCGGGAGCGTCTCCCCACACGCCCCCCTCCCGGCACCGAGGAACGTCTCCCACGCGCCCCCTTCCCGGCACCGGGGAACGTCTCCCACACGCCCCTTCCCGGCACCCGGGGCGTCTCCCACACACCCCCTCCGACACCGGGAAGCGTCTCCCACAGCCCTCCCCCGGCACCCGGGCGACGCTCTCCCACAGCGTCCCCATCCTCGGCACCCGGGAGCGTCTCCCACACACCCCCTCCGGCACCCGGGGACGTCTCCCACGCCCCTCCCGGCACCCGGGGACGTCTCCACACACCCCTCCCGGCACCCGGGAGCGTCTCCCACACACCCCTCCCGGCACCCAGGGCGTCTCCACACACCCCCTCCGGCACCCGGGAGCGTCTCCCACACCTCCCGGCACCCGGGGCGTCTCCACACCTCCCGGCACCCGGGAGCGTCTCCCACCCCCGGCACCCGGGAGCGTCTCCACACCCTCCTCCGGCACCGGGAGCGTCTCCCACACCCTCCCGGCACCCGGGAGCGTCTCCCACACACCCTCCGGCACCCGGGAGCGTCTCCACACACCCCCTCCGGCATCCGGGAGCGTCTCCCACACACCCGGGGGCGTCTCCCACACCCCTCCGGCACCAGGGCGTCCCCACCCCTCCGGCACCTGGGAGCGTCTCCCACACACCCTCCCGGCACCGGGAGCGTCTCCCACACCCTCCCGGCACCCGGGGACGTCTCCCACACCCTCTCCCGGCACCCGGGAACGTCTCCACACACCCCCTCCCGGGAGCGTCCTCCACACCTCCGGCACCGGGAACGTCTCCCACACCTCCGGCACCCGGGAGCGTCTCCACACACCCTCCCCGGCACCTGGGAACGTCTCACACCCTCCCGGCACCCGAGGAGCGTCTCCCACACCTCCCCCGGCACCCAGGAGCGTCTCCACATCCCCCGACACCCGGGAGCGTCTCCACACCCTCCCCGGCACCCGGGAGCGTCTCCACACCCTCCCCGGCACCCGGGAGCGTCTCCCACCCCCTCCCGGGAGACGTCTCCCACGCACCCCTCCCGGCACCGGGAGCGTCTCCACACGCCCCTCCCGGCACCCGGGGGCGTCTCCACACGCCCTCTCCCGGCACCGGGAACGTCTCCACACCCCACCTCCCGGCACCCGGGAACGTCTCCCACACACCCCCCCGGCACCCGGGAGCGTCTCCCACACACCCTCCCGGCACCCGGGAGCGTCTCCCACCCCCTCCGGCACCCGGGAGCGTCTCCCACACCCCCGGGAACGCCTCCACACCCCCTCCGGCACCCGGGGCGTCTCCCACGCCCCCTCCGGCACCCGGGAACGTCTCCCACGCCCCCTCCCGGCACCCGGGAACGTCTCCCACACCCCCTCCCGGCACCGGGAACGTCTCCCACACCCCTCCGGCACCCGGGAACGTCTCCCACGCACCCTCCCGGCACCCGGGGCGTCTCCCACCGCCTCCCGGCACCCGGGACGCCTCCCACGCCCCCTCCCGGCACCCGGGAGCGTCTCCACACCCCCCTCCCGGCACCCGGGAACGTCTCCCACACCCCCTCCGGCACCCGGGAACGTCTCCCACACCCCTCCCGGCACCCGGGAGCGTCTCCCACACGCCTCCTCCCGACACCCGGGAACGTCTCCCACGCCCCCTCCGGCACCGGGCGCTCCCACGCCCCCTCCCGGCACCGGGGCGTCTCCACACGCCCCTCTCCGGCACCCGGGAACGTCTCCCACACACCCCCTCCGGCACCGAGGCGTCTCCCACACCCCCTCCGGCACCCGGGAACGTCTCCCACACACCCCCTCCCGGCACCGGGGCGTCTCCCACACGCCCCCTCCCAGCACCCGGGAACGTCTCCCACACGCCCCTCCCGGCACCCGGGAGCGTCTCCCACACACCCTCCGGCACCCGAGACGTCTCCCACACCCCCTCCGGCACCCGGGAGCGTCTCCCACACCCCCTCCCGGCACCCGGGGCGTCTCCACCGCCCCTCCCGACACCCGGGGAACGTCTCCCACACACCCCCCTCCCGGCACCCGGGGAACGTCTCCCACACGCCCCCCTCCCGGCACCCGGGGAACGTCTCCCACACACCCCACGATATGTCGCCCACTCACCCCATTCTAATAGGTCGCCTCAAAACCTCCCAAACCCTGAGAGCACCCCTAAGACAGACCGCCACACACTGTTACTGCACCCCAACATAGGCTCTCATAGACCAACCCCGCAAATCCACTGCACCCCAAGATAAGGCCTCATAGACCGACCCCAAATACATGCCCTGCACCACCCCAGTCTGGTCGCCCCTTGCCATACCAATGCTATGCCCCCCGTCCCCATCAGCAGCTCCCGCCTCACCCCGCCCGTTCACATTTCCACAGCTCCCGTTCTACGCCGCTGTCACTCAGCCCACCATAGAGCGCTCATAAATCTGCAGAGGGGCTGCATGTCATCATAGAGACGCCAACCTGAGATAGGACGGCTACAGTTGCCATGGCGATTGGCGGCCGGTGATAGATTCTACGCAGAGCGTCGGCTGCTTACCATAGATGGTGAGATATGACGGACAGAGCGGCTTCTCCTACGTATATTGTAACTATAGAGCGACCTCTAGTGCCGGCGCCAGTGGAACCGCACCATTGAGCGGATTGTGTTTACTAGCGCTACACTTTCATCTAGAGGCAGCTGTGGGTAACGCATGAGTTCTGTTCTCCATACTGCCACCTGTTGGCAGCAGCCTGTTACTGCATTATAATCTGATTCTAATGTAAGGACACACAATAAACATTACAGAATGTTAAAAACCACCTCCAGGGGCAGCACTGAGCATTTTTCTCATTTATTTTTGCTATCTTATAAAAAGGACATCTTCCATACAAATATATACATATCTATACAGCACAGTTTAGAAAAGGAGACGGACGAGGGGCGGATCACCTCCCGTCACGCCCCTGTGTCTGCAAAATCGGGAGTCAATAAATACATTTTACCTAAAAAACAATAAGAAATATAGAAAAGTCGGGCGTGCACCTCGGGCGTCAGGGGCACTACGGTAGGAGCGCTCACATTAGAGGCACAGTACACATCACAAGTCTGTGGACCGCCACTGACACAAAAATAAATGGCTCAAAGTAGCGGCGGCCATACTTGTGGCTCCCGTGGCCCCCAATTCTTGAAAAATGGGTACAGGAAAATAGAGTCATCTATAAAAGATAGGAAATGGGGGGGACCTGCCGCAGGGAAATGTAGGGGGGTCATCATCTGCATAGCCATGTCATCCTCTGAGGTGTGAGCCATTTCCGGAATATTTTTTCAATTTCATTTTTTTTTAAATAATAAAATATAAGATTACAGGTTCAGACAATACAATAGAAAAGTCCTGCCGACGCTCTGTGACCTCCCCTGTGACGGGGGCGTGGCCTTCACATGTTGAGCGCCCGGGCAGACGCCCTCGTCTCTCCTCTGGTCGCACATGGCAGTAACTCTTCACTGCAGCCGGTCGGAGCGGAAGGAGTCTTCCACCAGGGGGTCCGTCAGGGGGGCGTAGGGGTCGCTCAGCATATGAAGTCCGTCCAGAGTGAGGGGCTCGATGTTAAGATCTTCCTCCAGACCCAGAGACTGCTCCATCTCGAAGCCGGGGACAGCGGACAGCGCGCTGGTGATCTCTTTGGAGAAGCCGGGAGGGGAGTCCACAGCTGGAGGGGGGAGGAAGGCGACTGTTAGAGGCCGTGCTGGGATATGGGGGGCTGCGGGGGGAGGGGCACCCACCTGTCAGGATGATGTTGGGGATGGGGTCGTGGCGGCTGCACTTGGAGAGTTTCTTCAGGGACTGTGAGAAGCCGGAGTTCTGCACCGGAGGATACTCCCCAGGAAAGCAGCTGCCGCTCAGGCCCAGGCGGTCACCCTCCACCATATTGCACTGCTCAAACTGAGAAGAGACATCCACATCAGCCCGCTCCCCTCCTCTGTGTCCCGCTGCAGCACCCGCCGGGCGAGGCGGCAGCAGCTCCAGCAACAGCAGTGATTACAGGGTTAATACCGCCTCCGCCAGCGCACTGACAGCAGTGTTTACAGGGTTAATACCGCCTCCGCCAGCGCACTGACAGCAGTGTTTACAGGGTTAATACCGCCTCCGCCAGCGCACTGACAGCAGTGTTTACAGGGTTAATACCGCCTCCGCCAGCGCACTGACAGCAGTGTTTACAGGGTTAATACCGCCTCCGCCAGCGCACTGACAGCAGTGTTTACAGGGTTAATACCGCCTCCGCCAGCGCACTGACAGCAGTGTTTACAGGGTTAATACCGCCTCTGCCAGCGCACTAACAGCAGTGTTTACAGGGTTAATACCGCCTCCTCCAGCGCACTGACAGCAGTGTTTACAGGGTTAATACCGCCTCCTCCAGCGCACTAACAGCAGTGTTTACAGGGTTAATACCGCCTCCGCCAGCGCACTGACAGCAGTGTTTACAGGGTTAATACCGCCTCCGCCAGCGCACTAACAGCAGTGTTTACAGGGTTAATACCGCCTCCGCCAGCGCACTAACAGCAGTGTTTACAGGGTTAATACCGCCTCCTCCAGCGCACTAACAGCAGTGTTTACAGGGTTAATACCGCCTCCGCCAGCGCACTAACAGCAGTGTTTACAGGGTTAATACCGCCTCCTCCAGCGCACTGACAGCAGTGTTTACAGGGTTAATACCGCCTCCGCCAGCGCACTAACAGCAGTGTTTACAGGGTTAATACCGCCTCCGCCAGCGCACTAACAGCAGTGTTTACAGGGTTAATACCGCCTCCGCCAGCGCACTAACAGCAGTGTTTACAGGGTTAATACCGCCTCCGCCAGCGCACTGACAGCAGTGTTTACAGGGTTAATACCGCCTCCGCCAGTGCACTAACAGCAGTGTTTACAGGGTTAATACCGCCTCCTCCAGCGCACTGACAGCAGTGTTTACAGGGTTAATACCGCCTCCGCCAGCGCACTAACAGCAGTGTTTACAGGGTTAATACCGCCTCCGCCAGCGCACTAACAGCAGTGTTTACAGGGTTAATACCGCCTCCGCCAGCGCACTAACAGCAGTGTTTACAGGGTTAATACCGCCTCCGCCAGCGCACTAACAGCAGTGTTACATCCCCCCTCCTCCAGTGTACACCCCCTCCTCCCGCGTACACCCCCCCTCCTCCCGCGTACATCCCCCTCCTCCCGCGTACACCCCCCCCTCCTCCCGCGTACACCCCCCTCCTCGCGTACATCCCCCTCCTCCCGCGTACATCCCCCTCCTCCCATAGCACACCCCCTCCTCCCGCGTACACCCCCTCCTCCCGGGTACACCCCCCCTCCTCCCGCGTACACCCCCCTCCTCACGCGTACATCCCCCTCCTCACGCGTACACCCCCATCCCCTCCTCCCATGTACACCCCCCTCCTCCCGCGTACACCCCCTCCTCCCGTGTACATCCCCTCCTCCAGCGTACACCCCTCCTCCCGCGTACACCCCCTCCTCCCGCTACACCCCCCTCCTCCCGCGTACATCCCCCTCCTCCCGCGTACACCCCCTCCTCCCGCGTACATCCCCCTCCTCCGCGTACATCCCCCTCCACCCATGTACACCCCCCTCCTCCCGCGTACACCCCCTCCTCCCATGTACACCCCCTCCTCGCGTACACACCCCCTCCTCACGCGTACATCCCCCTCCTCCCGCATCACCCCCATGTACACCTCCCCCTCCTCCCGCGTACACCCCCCCCCCTCCTCCCGCGTACACCCGGCCATACCTGCTGTGACAGACTGCTGGCCTGCTGGGCTGAGAGCTGTAGATCACAGTCATCGAAGAGACTGCTGAGAAGAGACTGTGAACAGAGGAGAGGATAGTCAGCGAGAGCACAGCCGGGACGTGGGGACAGACCACCACTCACTTACATTGTAGTCCCCCAGGGACGGCTGGTAGAAGGGTCCTCCCGGGTGCTGCGGGTACGCGTAGGGAGGCATGCCTGACATGACGGTATGATTCTTTCTCTGAAAGCTTTGTGGTAAAGGCTTCTGGGAAACGCCCCCCAGTATGGGCTGTCCACGTGGGTCCAGGGACTGGAGGGCTTGTTGCGATGGCTGGGGATTCTGGGACTGATGCTGGGGCCGATGCAGAGACTGCTGGGATTGGTGTAACGATGACTGGCCTTCCTGTATAGAGTGCTGGGACTGGTGCAGAGGCTGCTGGGAGTCCTGCGCCAACTGGTGCAGAGGCTGCTGAGAGTCCTGCGCCAACTGGTGAAGAGTCTGCTGGGAATGGTGCAGAGGCTGCTGGGAGTCCTGTGCCAACTGGTGCAGATGCTGCTGGGAGTCCTGTGCCAACTGGTGCAGATGCTGCTGGGAGTCCTGCGCCGACTGATGCAGAGGCTGCTGGGACTGGTGCAGTAAATTTGGGTGACTATAATGATAAGGCGGCAGTCTCTGCTCGGTGGGAAATTTGCTGGTGTCCAGTGGGACCCCCTACAAGAGATAAACAGGAAAACGCATGAGAAGGGGTCAGATGCAAACGGAGGAAGGTAAATGGCCTGGAGGGTGACGCCCCTGAATGTTACCTGGGTGATACACGTCAGCGTGGGGGACATGGTCGGCGAGAACTGCTTCTGGTGTGGCCTCCTGGAGTCTGCGGCCATTGGCAATGTGAGGGGGCTGAGCGGGACCCTGCGCCGAGGGGAGGTGTTCAGAGAGGCCAGAGGAGGGAAGGAGGAGGAGGAGGGAGAGGACGGGCTGCTGTACGCGGATGGCAGGCTGTGACTGCTGGCCGAGGGAGAGAGCGACTGGTTACTGAGGGAGGAGGGCAGGGACTGGCTGCTGAGCGAGGACTGCAGGGACGGGTTACTGAAGGAGGTCTGGAGGGAGGCGCTGCTGAGCGATGTCTGCAGGTTCGGGTTACTCAGCGATGACTGCAGGGACTGGCGGCTCAGAGGGTTCGGTACAGTGGACGAGGTCGGGAAACCTGGAACCAAACAGAAAGCCATAACTGACGAGACCTGATGTGGTGTGAGCAGTGAGGGGCAGTGTCGGGGGCTGCGGTGTACGCAGTGAGGGGGCAGTGTCGGGGGCTGCGGTGTACGCAGTGAGGGGCCAGTGTCGGGGGCTGCGGTGTACGCAGTGAGGGGCCAGTGTCGGAGGCTGCGGTGTACGCAGTGAGGGGGCAGTGTCGGGGGCTGCGGTGTACGCAGTGAGGGGGCAGTGTCGGGGGCTGCGGTGTACGCAGTGAGGGGCCAGTGTCGGAGGCTGCGGTGTACGCAGTGAGGGGGCAGTGTCGGGGGCTGCGGTGTACGCAGTGAGGGGGCAGTGTCGGGGGCTGCGGTGTACGCAGTGAGGGGGCAGTGTCGGGGGTTGCGGTGTGCAGTGACGGGGCAGTGTCGGGGGTTGCGGTGTGCAGTGACAGGGCAGTGTCGGGGTGTTGCGGTGTGCAGTGACGGGGCAGTGTCGGGGGCCGCGGTGTGCAGTGACGGGGCAGTGTCGGGGCCGCGGTGTCAGTGCGGGCAGTGTCGGGGGCATGTCGGGCAGGTCGCGGTGTGCAGTGACGGGGCAGTGTCGGAGGTTGCGGTGTGCAGTGACAGGGGGCAGTGTCGGGGTTGCGGTGTGCAGTGACGGGGGCAGTGTCGGGGGTTGCGGTGTGCAGTGACGGGGCAGTGTCGGGGTTGCGTTGTGCAGTGACGGGGCAGTGTCGGGGGTTGCGGTGTGCAGTGACGGGGCAGTGTCGGGGCTGCGGTGTGTACGCGGTGAGGGCAGTGTCGGGGTTGCGGTGTGCAGTGACGGGGCAGTGTCGGGGTTGCGGTGTGCAGTGACGGGGCAGTGTCGGGGGTTGCGGTGTGCAGTGGCGGGGCAGTGTCAGGGGTTGCGGTGTGCGGTGACGAGGGCAGTGTCAGGGGTTCGCGGTGTGCAGTGACGAGGGCAGTGTCGGGGGTTGCGGTGTGCAGTGGCGAGGGCAGTGTCAGGGGCTGCGGTGTGCAGTGGCGGGACAGTGTCAGGGGTTCGCGGTGTGCGAGTGACAGGCGCAGTGTCGGGGAGTTGCGGTGTGCAGTGTCGGGGCAGTGTCGAGGGTTGCGGTGTGCAGTGGCGGGAGCAGTGTCAGGGGTTGCGGTGTGCAGTGAGCGAGGGCAGTGTCGGGGCTGCGGTATGCAGTGTCGGGGCTCGCGGTATGCAGTGTCGGGGGCTGCGGTGTAGCAGTGACGAGGGCAGTGTCGGGGCTGCGGTGTGCAGTGACGGGAGCAGTGTCGAGGGCTGCGGTGTGCGCAGTGAGGAGCAGTGTCGGGAGTTGCGGTGTGCAGTGTCGGGGCAGTGTCGAGGGTTGCGGTGTGCAGTGGCAGGGCAGTGTTGGGGGTTGCGGTGTGCAGTGACGAGGGCAGTGTCGAGGGCTGCGGTATGCAGTGTCGGGGCTGCGGTGTAGCAGTGACGGGGCAGTGTCGGGAGCTGCGGTGTGCAGTGACGGGGCAGTGTCGGGGTTGCGGTGTGCAGTGACGGAGCAGTGTCGGGGGGTTGCGGTGTGCAGTGTCAGGGAGGGCAGTGTCGGGGTTGCAGGTGTGCAGTGACGGGGCAGTGTCGAGGGGTTGCGGTGTGCAGTGACGGGGCAGTGTCGGGGTGTGTGCAGTGACGGAGCAGTGTCAGGAGTTGCGGTGTGCAGTGGCGGGGCAGTGTCAGGGGCTGCGGTGTGCAGTGACGGGGCAGTGTCGGGGGTTGCGGTGTGCAGTGCAGGGCAGTGTCGAGGAGTTGCGGTGTGCAGTGCGGAGTGTCAGGGGTTGCGGTGTGCAGTGACGAGGGCAGTGTCGGGGGCTGCGGTGTGCAGTGACGGGGCAGTGTCGGGGTTGCGGTGTGCAGTGACGAGGCAGTGTCGGGAGCTGCGGTGTGCAGTGTCGAGGGTTCGCGGTGTGCAGTGGCAGGGGCAGTGTCGGGGGCTGCGGTGTGCAGTGGCAGGAGGCAGTGTCGGGGCTGCGGTGTGCAGTGGCGGGGCAGTGTCGGGGCTGCGGTGTGCAGTGGCGGGCAGTGTCGGGCTGCAGTGTGCAGTGTCGGGGCTGCGGTGTGCAGTGACGGGGCAGTGTCGGGGGCTGCGGTGTGCAGTGACGGGGCAGTGTCGGGGGCTGCGGTGTGCAGTGACGGGGCAGTGTCGGGGGCTGCGGTATGCAGTGACGGGGCAGTGTCGGGGCTTGCGGTGTGCAGTGACGGGGCAGTTGACGGGGGCTGCGGTGTGCAGTGACGGGGCAGTGTCGGGGGCTGCGGTGTGCAGTGACGGGCAGTGTCGGGAGGCTGCGGTGTGCAGTGGCGAGGCAGTGTCGGGGCTGCGGTGTGCAGTGGCAGGAGGCAGTGTCGAGGGCTGCGGTGTGCAGTGACGGGGGCAGTGTCGGGGGCTGCGGTATGCAGTGGCGGGGGCAGTGTCGGGAGCTTGCGGTGTGCAGTGACGGGGGCAGTTGTCGGGGGCTGCGGTGTGCAGTGACGGGGCAGTGTCGGGGGCTGCGGTGTGCAGTGACGGGGCAGTGTCGGGGGCTGCGGTATGCAGTGACGGGAGGCGTCCAGAGGCCACTAACCTGCAGAGTCATACCCGGGGGGCAGCCTGATCCTGCTGATGCCCAGGTGGGTCATGGTGCTGGCAAGGTTCCCGGTGCTGCTCCCGCCACTCAGGCTGCTGAATCCTGACTCGTCCGGGTCCAGGGGGGTGGGGAGGGGGGAGGGGAAGTGCAGGCTGGTCAGGTCCGGTAAGGACCCCCCAGTATTCAGTACAGAGGGCACCGGGGGGACGCTGGACGGCTGCTCCACCGAGGGGTAAATGCTGGAAAACAAGGATGAGGAGAATGACCCCCCCGCACACAGGGATGGACCGGCCCAATCCCACAATCCTCTGCAGGGCTCCACTCACTTAATCCCGGGGACCTCACAGGACTTGGGGCGCGGGGAGGCGGCGGGCATCTGCGGAGAGAGCGGGCACCGTTATACCGACAACCCTCCCCACACACACAGGTGGCACTGACAACCCTCCCCACACACACAGGTGGCACTGACAACCCTCCCCACACACACAGGTGGCACTGACAACCCTCCCCACACACACAGGGGCACTGACAACCCTCCCCACACACACAGGTGGCACTGACAACCCTCCCCACACACACAGGGGGCACTGACAACCCTCCCCACACACACAGGGTGGCACTGACAACCCTCCCCACACACACAGGGGGCACTGACAACCCTACCCACACACACAGGTGGCACTGACAACCCTCCCCACACACACAGGTGGCACTGACAACAATCCCCACACACACAGGGGGCACTGACAACCCTCCCCACACACACAGGGGGCACTGACAACCCTCCCCACACACACAGGGGGCACTGACAACCCTCCCCACACACACAGGGGGCACTGACTTTTCTGGCGTCACATGGACTCAACATCCGCGCGCCGTCCGCCTGAGACTCCTCTATGGCCGGGACACCGAATGGGAAGCCTGCAGAGAGGAAAGAGGAAGTGTGAGGCACCGACCGATGCCTCATCCCTGTACTCACTGCTGAGAGACACTGACTGATGCCTCATCCCTGCACTCACTGCTGAGAGGCACTGACCGATGCCTCATCCCTGCACTCACTGCTGAGAGGCACTGACCGATGCCTCATCCCTGCACTCACTGCTGAGAGGCACTGACCGATGCCTCATCCCTGCTGAGAGGCACTGACCGATGCCTCATTCCTGCTGAGAGGCACTGACCGATGCCTCATCCCTTCACTCACTGCTGAGAGGCACCGACCGATGCCTCATCCCTGCTGAGAGGCACTGACCGATGCCTCATCCCTGCTGAGAGGCACTGACCGATGCCTCATCCCTGCTGAGAGGCACTGACCGATGCCTCATCCCTGCTGAGAGGCACTGACCGATGCCTCATCCCTGCTGAGAGGCACTGACCGATGCCTCATCCCTGCTGAGAGACACTGACCGATGCCTCATCCCTGCTGAGAGGCACTGACCGATGCCTCATCCCTTCACTCACTGCTGAGAGGCACCGACCGATGCCTCATCCCTGCTGAGAGGCACTGACCGATGCCTCATCCCTGCTGAGAGGCACTGACCGATGCCTCATCCCTGCTGAGAGGCACTGACCGATGCCTCATTCCTGCATTCACTGCTGAGAGGCACCGACCGATGCCTCATCCCTGCACTCACTGCTGAGAGGCACCGACCGATGCCTCATCCCTGCTGAGAGGCACTGACCGATGCCTCATTCCTGCACTCACTGCTGAGAGGCACTGACCGATGCCTCATCCCTTCACTCACTGCTGAGAGGCACCGACCGATGCCTCATCCCTGCTGAGAGGCACTGACCGATGCCTCATCCCTTCACTCACTGCTGAGAGGCACTGACCGATGCCTCATCCCTGCTGAGAGCCACTGACCGATGCCTCATCCCTGTACTCACTGCTGAGAGGCACCAACCAATGCCTCATCACTGCTGAGAGACACTGACTGATGCCTCATCCCTGCACTCACTGCTGAGAGGCACTGACCGATGCCTCATCCCTGCTGAGAGGCACTGACCGATGCCTCATTCCTGCACTCACTGCTGAGAGGCACTGACCGATGCCTCATCCCTGCTGAGAGGCACTGACCGATGCCTCATCCCTTCACTCACTGCTGAGAGGCACTAACCGATGCCTCATCCCTGCTGAGAGGCACTGACCGATGCCTTATTCCTGCACTCACTGCTGAGAGGCACTGACCGATGCCTCGTTCCTGCTGAGAGGCACTGACCGATGCCTCATCCCTGCTGAGAGGCACTGACCGATGCCTCATCCCTGCACTCACTGCTGAGAGGCACTGACCGATGCCTCATCCCTGCACTCACTGCTGAGAGGCACTGACCGATGCCTCATCCCTGCACTCACTGCTGAGAGGCACTGACCGATGCCTCATCCCTGCTGAGAGACACTGACCGATGCCTCATTCCTGCACTCACTGCTGAAAGGCACCGACCGATGCCTCATTCCTGCTGAGAGGCACTGACCGATGCCTCATCCCTGCTGAGAGGCACCGATCAATGCCTCATTCCTGCACTCACTGCTGAGAGGCACCGACCGATGCCTCATTCCTGCACTCACTGCTGAGAGGCACCGATCAATGCCTCCTCCCTGCTGAGAGGTACTGACCGATGCCTCATCCCTGCTGAGAGGCACTGACCGATGCCTCATCCCTGCTGAGAGACACTGACCGATGCCTCATCCCTGCTGAGAGACACTGACCGATGCCTCATCCCTGCTGAGAGACACTGACCGATGCCTCATCCCTGCTGAGAGACACTGACCGATGCCTCATCCCTGCTGAGAGACACTGACCGATGCCTCATCCCTGCACTCACTGCTGAGAGGCACTGACCGATGCCTCATCCCTGCTGAGAGGTACTGACCGATGCCTCATTCCTGCACTCACTGCTGAAAGGCACCGACCGATGCCTCATTCCTGCTGAGAGGTACTGACCGATGCCTCATTCCTGCACTCACTGCTGAAAGGCACCGACCGATGCCTCATTCCTGCTGAGAGGCACCGATCAATGCCTCATTCCTGCACTCACTGCTGAGAGGCACAGACCGATGCCTCATTCCTGCACTCACTGCTGAGAGGCACAGACCGATGCCTCATCCCTGCTGAGAGGCACTGACCGATGCCTCATCCCTGCTGAGAGGCACTGACCGATGCCTCATCCCTGCTGAGAGGCACTGACCGATGCCTCATCCCTGCTGAGAGGCACTGACCGATGCCTCATCCCTGCTGAGAGGCACTGACCGATGCCTCATCCCTGCTGAGAGGCACTGACCGATGCCTCATCCCTGCTGAGAGGCACTGACCGATGCCTCATCCCTGCTGAGAGGCACTGACCGATGCCTCATCCCTGCTGAGAGGCACTGACCGATGCCTCATCCCTGCTGAGGAGGCACTGACCGATGCCTCATCCCTGCTGAGAGGCACTGACCGATGCCTCATCCCTGCTGAGAGGCACTGACCGATGCCTCATCCTGCTGAGAGGCACTGACCGATGCCTCATCCCTGCTGAGAGGCACTGACCGATGCCTCATCCCTGCACTCACTGCTGAGAGGCACCGACCGATGCCTCATCCCTGCTGAGAGGCACTGACCGATGCCTCATCCCTGCTGAGAGGCACTGACCGATGCCTCATCCCTGCTGAGAGGCACTGACCGATGCCTCATCCCTGCTGAGAGACACTGACCGATGCCTCATCCCTGCACTCACTGCTGAGAGGCACCGACCGATGCCTCATCCCTGCTGAGAGGCACTGATCGATGCCTCATCCCTGCACTTACTGTTGAGAGGCATCAATGTGCTGACCTTAAATGCTCTGTACTGCTGTTAGGAAACCATATAAAGACTGACTTACCAGTCCTGCGGGAGGCGGTGGGGACCCCCTGCGGTGGTCCGGGGTACGGCTCCTGGGGGGCAGGGTTCATCACACTGGTGTGCAGGGCAGAATCGGAGTTTGTTCTGATGGGGGAGGGGAGCAGAGTTCTGTCAGGAGGGGCCCGGGCACAGGGAGGCAGAGGACAGGGCAAAGCGGCATCTCACGGCAGGGGACACACTCACACACACTACCGCAAAGCAAAGAGGCACCCAATAGGCAGCGGGCACCCCGGGGGCAAGGAGCGGGCAATGCACAAGATGCTTCACCTGTTCAAAGCGCTCGGCAGCCTAAAGAGCTGTCCTGTGTCCGAGGGGTAGCTGCCCCAGGGCAAGTTCCTTAATGATGAAAGAGAGCGTCATTAGAACACGCGGGCACACGCCCCCCAAACCTGGAGGGGCGTCACCACCTCTCTGCTGCTATACTGGAGGCCTCAGCCATGCTCCAGTCACATCCCAAGCTTCTGAACAAGCAGGGGGCAGCAGTGAGGTGTGTGTGTGGGGGGAACCCATGAGACTGCAGCTCTGGATGTGACTGGAGAATAAGACATGACAGCAGAATTGTGACTGCAGCTCTGGATGTGACTGGAGAATAAGACATGACAGCAGAATTGTGACTGCAGCTCTGGATGTGACTGGAGAATAAGACATGACAGCAGAATTGTGACTGCAGCTCTGGATGTGACTGGAGAATAAGACATGACAGCAGAATTGTGACTGCAGCTCTGGATGTGACTGGAGAATAAGACATGACAGCAGAATTGTGACTGCAGCTCTGGATGTGACTGGAGAATAAGACATGACAGCAGAATTGTGACTGCAGCTCTGGATGTGACTGGAGAATAAGACATGACAGCAGAATTGTGACTGCAGCTCTGGATGTGACTGGAGAATAAGACATGACAGCAGAATTGTGACTGCAGCTCTGGATGTGACTGGAGAATAAGACATGACAGCAGAATTGTGACTGCAGCTCTGGATGTGACTGGAGAATAAGACATGACAGCGGAATTGTGACTGCAGCTCTGGATGTGACTGGAGAATAAGACATGACAGCAGAATTGTGACTGCAGCTCTGGATGTGATTAGAGAATAAGAAAGGATACAGCAGAACTGTGATTGCAGCTCTGGATGTGTTACTAGAGTATAAGAAATGTTATAGCAGAGATGTGACTGCAGCTCTGGAGGTGACTGGAGAATATGACATGACAGCAGAACTGTGATTGCAGCTCTGGATGTGTTACTAGAGTATAAGAAATGTTATAGCAGAGATGTGACTGCAGCTCTGGAGGTGACTGGAGAATATGACATGACAGCAGAATTGTGACTGCAGCTCTGGATGTGACTGGACAATAAGACATGACAGCAGAATTGTGACTGCAGCTCTGGATGTGACTGGACAATAAGACATGACAGCAGAATTGTGACAGCAGCTCTGGATGTGACTGAAGAATATGACATGACAGCAGAATTGTGACTGCAGCTCTGGATGTGATTAGAGAATAAGAAAGGATACAGCAGAACTGTGATTGCAGCTCTGGATGTGTTACTAGAGTATAAGAAATGTTATAGCATTAGAGATGTGACTGCAGCTCTGGAGGTGTCTGGAGTACAAGTCATGAGGTAAATGAGAGACTGAACCTTGGACACCTCGGCCAGTAAAGGGTTAACAGCGCAGCGCTCGTTACCTTCTCCAGGATGCCTCCTGGTGCGGGGAGAGATAAGAGGCGCCGTACGGAGAACTGTCCACGTGGGATGGTTAAGGAAAGTGAATAGGAAGAAGGGCCGTTCAGTGGCCCCGGGCCCCAGCTACTGCTCTCTGGGGTCAGTCACCCCCATGTTTAAAGGGGCATCCCGGACCAGACAGAGGGGTGAAGGAGGTACAAATGCAACACGGCCAAGGACAGACATGGCGGCGCCTGTCTCTAGTCATGGACACCCCTTTAAGGGGGTGTGGCTAAGCAGTCACATGTCTCACACCGAATACTAAATGTAGAAGGATATCTGGCGCATGTAGCGGCGCAGCGGCGACATCATCCGGCGGGGGTCTCTGTGGTGGACTCTCTCCACTAAACCGCCATGACGGGTGCTCCGAGCATCCAGCTGTGACTGCGGGGGGCCCTGCCGAAAGAAAGGGGGGGGGGGGACAGATTACCAACCGGGAGGAGAGTGAAGAGAGAAGGTAAAGAAGGGAGGAGGAGAGTGAAGATAGAGGGTAAAGAAGAGAGGAGGAGGAAGAAGAGGAGGAGGAGGGTGAAGAGAGAGATTAAAGAAGGGATGAGGAGAGTGAAGAGAGAGGGTAAAGAAGAGAGCAGGACAGTGAAGAGAGAGAGTAAAGAAGAGAGCAGGACAGTGAAAAGAGAGGGTAAAGAAGGGAGGAGGAGGGAGGAGGGTGAAGAGAGAAGGGTAAAGAAGGGAGGAGGAGGGAGGAGGAGGAGGGTGAAGAGAGAGGGTAAAGAAGGGAGGAGGAGGAGGGTGAAGAGAGAGGGTAAAGAAGGGAGGAGGAGGGTGAAGAGAGAGGGTAAAGAAGAGAGGAGGAGGAGGGTGAAGAGAGAGGGTAAAGAAGGGAGGAGGAGGAGGGTGAAGAGAGAGGGTAAAGAAGGGAGGAGGAGGGTGAAGAGAGAGGGTAAAGAAGGGAGGAGGAGGAGGGTAAAGAGAGAGGAGAGAGAGGGTAAAGAAGGGAGGAGGAGGAGGGTGAAGAGAGAGGGTAAAGAAGGGAGGATGAGGGTGAAGAGAGAGGGTAAAGAAGGTAGGAGGAGGAGGAGGAGGGTAAAGAGAGAGGAGAGAGAGGGTAAAGAAGGGAGGAGGAGGGTAAAGAGAGAAGGGTAAAGAAGGGAGGAGGAGGAGGTTGTACCTGAAAGTCGGAGGCGCCGCTGCTGATCTGGTTGACGTTGGGGAGGGAGCCGCCATAGTAGGAGCCTCTCATGTGCGTCATCCGCAGCTTCTGCACCTGGAGCTGCCAACACACACGGGAGTCATGTGAAACCAACTACAACCCCCAATATACAGGGATGTGTGATCTATTACATGTATGACACACATTACACCAGAGATCAGTGACAGGTGTGACCCCAGAGACCAGTGACAGGTGTGACCCCAGAGATCAGTGACAGGTGTGACCCCAGAGATCAGTGACAGGTGTGACCCCAGAGATCAGTGACAGGTGTGACCCCAGAGATCAGTGACAGGTGTGACCCCAGAGATCAGTGACAGGTGTGACCCCAGAGATCAGTGACAGGTGTGACCCCAGAGATCAGTGACAGGTGTGACCCCAGAGATCAGTGACAGGTGACACATGTGACCCCAGAGATCAGTGACAGGTGTGACCCCAGAGATCAGTGACAGGTGTGACCCCAGAGATCAGTGACAGGTGTGACACCAGAGATCAGTGACAGGTGTGACCCCAGAGATCAGTGACAGGTGTGACCCAAGAGATCAGTGACAGGTGTGACCCCAGAGATCAGTGACAGGTGTGACCCCAGAGATCAGTGACAGGTGTGACCCCAGAGATCAGTGACAGGTGTGACCCCAGAGATCAGTGACAGGTGTGACCCCAGAGATCAGTGACAGGTGTGACCCCAGAGATCAGTGACAGGTGTGACCCCAGAGATCAGTGACAGGTGACACATGTGACCCCAGAGATCAGTGACAGGTGTGACCCCAGAGATCAGTGAAAGGTGTGACCCCAGAGATCAGTGACAGGTGTGACCCCAGAGATCAGTGACAGGTGTGACCCCAGAGATCAGTGACAGGTGTGACCCCAGAGATCAGTGACAGGTGACACACGTGACCCCAGAGAGCAGTGACAGGTGACACACGTGACCCCAGAGATCAGTGACAGGTGACACACATGACCCCAGAGAGCAGTGACAGGTGTGACCCCAGAGATCAGTGACAGGTGTGACCCCAAAGATCAGTGACAGGTGTGACACAAGAAATCAGTGACAGGTGTGACCCCAGAGATCAGTGACAGGTGTGACCCCAGAGATCAGTGACAGGTGTGACCCCAGAGATGAGTGACAGGTGTGACCCCAGAGAGCAGTGACAGGTGTGACCCCAGAGATCAGTGACAGGTGTGACCCCAGAGATCAGTGACAGGTGACACATGTGACCCCAGAGATCAGTGACAGGTGTGACCCCAGAGATCAGTGAAAGGTGTGACCCCAGAGATCAGTGACAGGTGTGACCCCAGAGATCAGTGACAGGTGTGACACCAGAGATCAGTGACAGGTGTGACACCAGAGATCAGTGACAGGTGTGACCCCAGAGATCGGTGACAGGTGTGACCCCAGAGATCAGTGACAGGTGTGACCCCAGAGATCGGTGACAGGTGACACATGTGACCCCAGAGATAAGTGACAGGTGTGACCCCAGAGATCAGTGACAGGTGTGACACCAGAGATCAGTGACAGGTGTGACACCAGAAATCAGTGACAGGTGTGACCCCAGAGATCAGTGACAGGTGTGACCCTAGAGATCAGTGACAGGTGTGACCCTAGAGATCAGTGACAGGTGTGACCCCAGAGATCAGTGTCAGGTGTGACCCCAGAGATCAGTGACAGGTGTGACCCCAGAGATCAGTGACAGGTGTGACCCCAGAGATCAGTGACAGGTGTGACACCAGAGATCAGTGACAGGTGTGACACCAGAGATCAGTGACAGGTGTGACACCAGAGATCAGTGACAGGTGTGACACCAGAGATCAGTGACAGGTGTGACACCAGAGATCAGTGACAGGTGTGACACCAGAGATCAGTGACAGGTGTGACCCTAGAGATCAGTGACAGGTGTGACCCTAGAGATCAGTGACAGGTGTGACCCCAGAGATCAGTGACAGGTGTGACCCTAGAGATCAGTGACAGGTGACACATGTGACCCCAGAGAGCAGTGACAGGTGACACACGTGACCCCAGAGATCAGTGACAGGTGTGACCCCAGAGATCAGTGACAGGTGTGACCCCAGAGATCAGTGACAGGTGTCTCATGTGACCCCAGAGATCAGTGACAGGTGACACACGTGACCCCAGAGAGCAGTGACAGGTGTGACCCCAGAGAGCAGTGACAGGTGTGACCCCAGAGAGCAGTGACAGGTGTGACCCCAGAGATCAGTGACAGGTGTGACCCCAGAGATCAGTGACAGGTGTGACCCCAGAGATCAGTGACAGGTGTGACCCCAGAGATCAGTGACAGGTGTGACCCCAGAGATCAGTGACAGGTGTGACACCAGAGATCAGTGACAGGTGTGACACCAGAGATCAGTGACAGGTGTGACACCAGAGATCAGTGACAGGTGTGACACCAAGGATCAGTGACAGGTGTGACACCAGAGATCAGTGACAGGTGTGACCCCAGAGATCAGTGACAGGTGTGACCCCAGAGATCAGTGACAGGTGTGACCCCAGAGATCAGTGACAGGTGTGACCCCAGAGATCAGTGACAGGTGTGACACCAGAGATCAGTGACAGGTGTGACCCTAGAGATCAGTGACAGGTGTGACCCCAGAGATCGGTGACAGGTGTGACCCCAGAGATCAGTGACAGGTGTGACCCCAGAGATCAGTGACAGGTGACACATGTGACCCCAGAGAGCAGTGACAGGTGACACACGTGACCCCAGAGATCAGTGACAGGTGTGACCCCAGAGATCAGTGACAGGTGTGACCCCAGAGATCAGTGACAGGTGTGACCCCAGAGATCAGTGACAGGTGTGACCCCAGAGATCAGTGACAGGTGTGACCCCAGAGATCAGTGACAGGTGTGACCCCAGAGATCAGTGACAGGTGTGACCCCAGAGATCAGTGACAGGTGTGACCCCAGAGATCAGTGACAGGTGTGACACCAGAGATCAGTGACAGGTGTGACCCTAGAGATCAGTGACAGGTGTGACCCCAGAGATCGGTGACAGGTGTGACCCCAGAGATCAGTGACAGGTGTGACCCCAGAGATCAGTGACAGGTGA
Organism: Bufotes viridis; assembly: GCA_033119425.1. Taxonomy (NCBI): domain Eukaryota; kingdom Metazoa; phylum Chordata; class Amphibia; order Anura; family Bufonidae; genus Bufotes; species Bufotes viridis. The sequence continues at coordinate 69,561,656 of CM065599.1, forward strand.
CACATGTGACCCCAGAGAGCAGTGACAGGTGACACACGTGACCCCAGAGATCAGTGACAGGTGTGACCCCAGAGATCAGTGACAGGTGTGACCCCAGAGATCAGTGACAGGTGTCTCATGTGACCCCAGAGAGCAGTGACAGGTGACACACGTGACCCCAGAGAGCAGTGACAGGTGACACATGTGACAGGTTTAGGTGATAACTGACTGATAGGTGGTGTCAGATATCGCGATACGTCGCATACCCGGGTGGAGCCGATATCCATCATGACTTCCTCGAAGGCTGCCGTCTCCTCCGCCTGCCTCTGGCGCTGCAGCGCGATCTTCTCGCTGAACTTGCGCGGGTTGGAAGCAGAGCCCGGCCCGCTCGCCCCCGGAGCCGCCATTTTTCCAGCCCTTCCGCAGCCGCCGAAGGGGTGCAAGGAGGAGAGCAGCCACAGACGCAGGCACGCCGGGAAACGTAGTCCTACTCCGCCCTATCCCTGCGATACAGGCGGCCGAAGGAGCGGAAACGGACTACAAATCCCGCTCACCATTGCGAAGCGCGGGCAGCGCCTGCGGGAAATAAGGTTCACGGCGATGTAGGCGTGACGCGGACCAGAACTACACCTCCCGGCCTGCCCTGCGCCGTCTACCCGCGGTTAACCCCTGTCCAGCCATACTCAGGCTATGTGCATCCTCCTAATACCTCCCCAGGAATAATTCACCTCACACGGCTGTTTGCACCCTCCTAATACCTCCCCAGGAATAACATCTCACTCAGGCCATGTGTACCCTCCTAATACCTCCCCAGGAATAATTCACTTCACACAGACTATGTGCATCCTCTAATACCTCCCCAAGAATAACTCACCTCACTCAGGCTATGTGCACCCTCCTAATACCTCCCCAGGAATAATTCACCTCACTCAGGCCATGTGTACCCTCCTAATACCTCCCCAGGAATAATTCACTTCACACAGACTATGTGCATCCTCCTAATACCTCCCCAGGAATAACTCACCTCACTCAGGCTATGTGCACCCTCCTAATACCTCCCCAGGAATAACTCACCTCACACAGGCTATGTGCATCCTCCTAATACCTCCCCAGGAATAACTCACCTCACTCAGGCTATGTGCACCCTCCTAATACCTCCCCAGGAATAACTCACCTCACACAGGCTATGTGCATCCTCCTAATACCTCCCCAGGAATAACTCACCTCACTCAGGCTATGTGCACCCTCCTAATACCTCCCCAAGAATAATTCACCTCACTCAGGCTATGCGCACCCTCCTAATACTTCCCCAGGAATAACTCACCTCACTCAGGCTATGTGCATCCTCCTAATACCTCTCCAGGAATAATACCTCACTCAGGCTATGTGCATCCTCCTAATACCTCCCCAGGAATAACTCACCTCACACAGGCTATGTGCATCCTCCTAATACCTCCCCAGGAATAACTCACCTCACACAGGCTATGTGCATCCTCCTAATACCTCCCCAGGAATAACTCACCTCACACAGGCTATGTGCATCCTCCTAATACCTCCCCAGGAATAACTCACCTCACTCAGGCTATGTGCACCCTCCTAATACCTCCCCAGGAATAACTCACCTCACACAGGCTATGTGCACCCTCCTAATACCTCCCCAGGAATAACTCACCTCACACAGGCTATGTGCATCCTCCTAATACCTCCCCAGGAATAACTCACCTCACTCAGGCCATGTGTACCCTCCTAATACCTTCCCAGGAATAACTCACCTCACTCAGGCTATGTGCACCCTCCTAATACCTCCCCAGGAATAACTCACCTCAGACACACACAGGGAATAGTGTAAAGAACTCATATTTATTACAAGTATCTCGCACAAACAGTCGAGTACAAAACATGGTATCAAACATCCAGTCAGTAAAAAACCCACAGACTGAAAGGCGTAACAAACCTCATGTACAAAAAACACTAGAAATACAGCAAAATATAAAATAGTCATATCTGGCACCAGTGTGAGCAGGAAGGGGTTAAGGGGGCCCCTCATACCCATCTGATGGGTTAATCAGGGACCGAGGAGAACGCCATCTGCGTTACGTATGACGCATCTTACTAAAGTGATGACAGAAGGTGGAGCTTAACAGCAAATGTGCAGCACAAGAATGACAAAAAAAATATACGTTTCTAAACCTTAAAAAAAAGGTTCCTCTGCGGAGAGCAGCAATAGGCGGGGGGGTCAGTGCGCTCGGCCCATATTCGGAGCGTTGTCCGTTGATGCTCCAGCTGCCACCATTGCTGTACACAGTTTCTCAGTATAAACCGACCACCAGGTGGCAGCATGGTGCACTCCTGGGGCCACATTGAAATGCTATGAGAGTAGGTTAGAGGGGAAGCCTTTGCAGACGGACCGCCCTCACTGGAGCCTCCGTGAGCCCCTTACCCGTCTAAGAAGGCTCAGCTTTTGGAGATTAAAGAGAAATTCCATCCATGAAGGAACAACTCCACCATTTACTGTGGGTGTAACCACAGGGGGCGGTATTACATGAGTTACTGCCGTATTCTTACCCACAGGGGGCGGTATTACATGAGTTACTGCCGTATTCTTACCCACAGGGGGCGGTATTACATGAGTTACTGCCGTATTCTTACCTACAGGGGGCGGTATTACATGAGTTACTGCCGTATTCTTACCCACAGGGGGCGGTATTACATGAGTTACTGCCGTATTGTTACCCACAGGGGGCGGTATTACATGAGTTACTGTCGTATTCTTACCCACAGGGGCGGTATTACATGAGTTACTGCCGTATTCTTACCCACAGGGGCGGTATTACATGAGTTACTGCTGTATTCTTACCCACAGGGGGCGGTATTACATGAGTTACTGCCGTATTCTTACCCACAGGGGGCGGTATTACATGAGTTACTGCCGTATTGTTACCCACAGGGGGCAGTATTACATTAGTTACTGCTGGTGTAGCCGTATTCTTACCCACAGGGGGCGGTATTACATGAGTTACTGCCGTATTCTTACCCACAGGGGGCGGTATTACATGAGTTACTGCTGTATTCTTACCCACAGGGGGCGGTATTACATGAGTTACTGCCGTATTCTTACCCACAGGGGGCGGTATTACATGAGTTACTGCCGTATTCTTACCCACAGGGGGCGGTATTACATGAGTTACTGCCGTATTCTTACCCACAGGGGGCGGTATTACATGAGTTACTGCTGTATTCTTACCCACAGGGGGCGGTATTACATGAGTTACTGCCGTATTCTTACCTACAGGGGGCGGTATTACATGAGTTACTGCTGTATTCTTACCCACAGGGGGCGGTATTACATGAGTTACTGCTGTATTCTTACCTACAGGGGGCGGTATTACATGAGTTACTGCCGTATTGTTACCCACAGGGGGCAGTATTACATTAGTTACTGCTGGTGTAGCCGTATTCTTACCCACAGGGGGCGGTATTACATGAGTTACTGCCGTATTCTTACCCACAGGGGGCGGTATTACATGAGTTACTGCTGTATTCTTACCCACAGGGGGCGGTATTACATGAGTTACTGCCGTATTGTTACCCACAGGGGGCGGTATTACATAAGTTACTGCCGTATTCTTACCTACAGGGGGCAGTATTACATTAGTTACTGCTGGTGTAGCCGTATTCTTACCTACAGGGGGCAGTATTACATTAGTTACTGCTGGTGTAGCCGTATTCTTACCCACAGGGGGCGGTATTACATGAGTTACTGCCGTATTCTTACCCACAGGGGGCGGTATTACATGAGTTACTGCTGTATTCTTACCCACAGGGGGCGGTATTACATGAGTTACTACTGTATTCTTACCCACAGGGGGCGGTATTACATGAGTTACTGCTGTATTCTTACCCACAAGGGGCGGTATTACATGAGTTACTGCTGTATTCTTACCCACAGGGGGCGGTATTACATTAGTTACTGCTGGTGTAGCCGTATTCTTACCTACAGGGGGCGGTATTACATTAGTTACTGCAGAAGTAGCCGTATTCTTACTCACAGGGGGCGGTATTACATGAGTTACTGCCGTATTCTTACCCACAGGGGGCGGTATTACATTAGTTACTGCTAAAGTAGCCAGTTTCTTACCCACAGGGGGTGGTATTACATGAGTTACTGCTGGTGTAGCCGTATTCCTACCTACAGGGGGCGGTATTACAAGAGTTACTGCCGTATTCTTACCCACAGGGGGCAGTATTACATTAGTTACTGCTGGTGTAGCCGTATTCTTACCTACAGGGGGCGGTATTACATTAGTTACTGCAGAAGTAGCCGTATTCTTACCCACAGGGGGCGGTATTACATTAGTTACTGCCGTATTCTTACCCACAGGGGGCGGTATTACATTAGTTACTGCCGTATTCTTACCTACAGGGGGCGGTATTACATTAGTTACTGCTGGTGTAGCCGTATTCTTACCCACAGGGGGCGGTATTACATTAGTTACTGCTGGAATAGCCGTATGCTTATCCACAGGGGGCGGTATTACATTAGTTACTGCTGGTGTAGCCGTATTCTTACCCACAGGGGGCGGTATTACATTAGTAGCTGCTGGCGTAGCCGTATTCTTACCCACAGGGGGCGATATTACATTAGTAGCTGCCGGTGTAGACGTATTCTTACCTACAGGGGGCGGTATTACATTAGTTACAGCTGGTGTAGCCGTATTCTTACCTAAAGTGGGCAGTATTACATTAGTGACCGTCACTGTAGTAATATTTTGCTTGTTAGGGGGCAGTATTATAACACCACTATTGGCTGCAGTTGCTCAGTAGAGGCAGTACGGGGGCGTCAGTCGGGGACCCCTCACACCTTGATGAATAAGATGGCGGTGATGACAGAGAAGCCACACAGTATGACGATGACCTTGACGATGCGCTGGTCGCCGGCGGTCAGCTCGTGGGGCAGGATCTCCAGGAAGGTGATGTACAGGAAGGACCCTGTGGCGATGCCCTCCAGGACGCTGCGGCTCAGCTGGTGCATGGGGTCTGCGTTCTCCGGCAGCATGATGCCAAGGCCGATGCCCAGCGGAGTCATGAAGGCGAAGAGGAGCAGGCAGGAGAGGACGGCGCGGGGGCGGAGGCGGCCCTGCGCCAGCTTCAGTGTCAGGCTATAGGAGATGATGCACTTGTGTATGAGGAGCGCCAGGCAGGTCTCCAGCACCTTCCCGCTCTCCTGCAGGAGCCCCACCGCCAGACCCTCCAGGACCGAGTGCAAGGACAGAGACAGGACCAGGACCACAGCCCGGACCGCAGAGTGAGCGTTCACATCCACGTGGACGTGCGGCTGGTCCGTGTGCAGGATCTTGGATTCAGCGCCCAGGAGGGAGTGGGTCTCCTCAGACCAGCCCGGCTGCTCCTTGTAACTCAGCACAATCTGCTCCAGGATCAGGACCAGGAAGAAGCCCATGGCCAAGACGAACTCCTGCAGCGGGAACTGGAGCTGAGGGAAGCACAGAGAGAAAGGGGTTAAACCGAGTAGTAGCTCATATGGCTAGGCGCGCCGCCCCCGGGCCACCCGGCTAGGCGCGCCGCCCCCGGGCCACCCGGCTAGGCGCGCCGCCCCGGGCCACCCGGCTAGGCGCGCCGCCCCGAGCCACCCGGCTAGGCGCGCCGCCCGGGCCACCCGGCTAGGCGCGCCGCCCGGGCCACCCGGCTAGGCGCGCGCCCCGGGCCACCCGGCTAGGCGCGCCGCCCCGGGCCACCCGGCTAGGCGCGCGCCCCGGGCCACCCGGCTAGGCGCCGCCCGGGCCACCCGGCTAGGCGCGCCGCCCGGGCCACCCGGCTAGCGCGCGCCCCGGGCCACCCGGCTAGGCGCGCCGCCCGGGCCACCCGGCTAGGCGCGCGCCCCGGGCCACCCGGCTAGGCGCGCCGCCCCCGGGCCACCCGGCTAGGCGCGCCGCCCCCGGGCCACCCGGCTAGGCGCGCCGCGACGAGCTCAGCTACGTATCTGGCGGCACCCGCCATACTCACGGTTATGTTCATCCTCAGGAGGGCGTCGTTGACCCCGGAGAGGTAGTCCGGCAGCAGGTCCAGGAGGCAGGTGGCCAGGAAGACGCCCCCGGAGAAGCAGCTGATGAGACTGAGCGCTCTGCGCCGCCCACCTGCAGTAAGGAGAGCGCCGACATTACAGGAGACCCCGCCTAGGGAAGCAGCCAGCATCAGTGGTTGTCAGAGCCCCGCCACTTTCCTGACAACACCGATGCCTCTGATGTGAGTGGCAGACTTACCCAATATGTCGGGGGCAGCTTGGCGTCTGAAGAGGAAGAGGGGGGCCAGGCCACTGAGGAGGGTCAGAAGGAGCAGCGTCACCAGAGACCCCAGCTTCACCTCTAAACCGGCCACCGAGAGGGAGGCATCCTCCAGGCCCGGGCTCCACACCACGCTGGCGGGGTTCACCTCCATGGCGGGAAAAAGAGGCGGCACAGGTCACCGGAGGTCACTGCAGGACAGAGGACACGTTATACCCAGCAGAGCCCCCCTCAGAGGGCAACTATCCAGCACAACTACCCCCCGGGGGGAGACTATCCAGCACAACTACCGCCCGGGGGGCGACTATCCAGCACAACTACCCCCCGGGGGGCGACTATCCAGCACAACCCCCCTGGGGGCGACTATCCAGCACAACTACCCCCCCGGGGGGCGACTATCCAGCACAACTACCCCCCCGGGGGGCGACTATCCAGCACAACTACCCCCCCGGGGGCGACTATCCAGCACAACTACCCCCCCGGGGGGCGACTATCCAGCACAAATACCCCCCGGGGGGCGACTATCCAGCACAAATACCCCCCGGGGGGCGACTATCCAGCACAGGAACTGCACAGATGAGGCACAGCAGTGAGGTATCAGGTACGGTACAGAGGGATGAGGCACAGCAGTGAGGTATCAGGTACGGTACAGAGGGATGAGGCACAGCAGTGAGCTATCAGGTACGGTACAGAGGGATGAGGCACAGCAGTGAGGTATCAGGTACGGTACAGAGGGATGAGGCACAGCAGTGAGGTATCAGGTACGGTACAGAGGGATGAGGCACAGCAGTGAGGTATCAGGTACGGTACAGAGGGATGAGGCACAGCAGTGAGCTATCAGGTACGGTACAGAGGGATGAGGCACAGCAGTGAGCTATCAGGTACGGTACAGAGGGATGAGGCACAGCAGTGAGGTATCAGGTACGGTACAGAGGGATGAGGCACAGCAGTGAGGTATCAGGTACGGTACAGAGGGATGAGGCACAGCAGTGAGGTATCAGGTACGGTACAGAGGGATGAGGCACAGCAGTGAGGTATCAGGTACGGTACAGAGGGATGAGGCACAGCAGTGAGCTATCAGGTACGGTACAGAGGGATGAGGCACAGCAGTGAGCTATCAGGTACGGTACAGAGGGATGAGGCACAGCAGTGAGCTATCAGGTACGGTACAGAGGGATGAGGCACAGCAGTGAGGTATCAGGTACGGTACAGAGGGATGAGGCACAGCAGTGAGGTATCAGGTACGGTACAGAGGGATGAGGCACAGCAGTGAGGTATCAGGTACGGTACAGAGGGATGAGGCACAGCAGTGAGGTATCAGGTACGGTACAGAGGGATGAGGCACAGCAGTGAGGTATCAGGTACGGTACAGAGGGATGAGGCACAGCAGTGAGGTATCAGGTACGGTACAGAGGGATGAGGCACAGCAGTGAGGTATCAGGTACGGTACAGAGGGATGAGGCACAGCAGTGAGGTATCAGGTATGGTACAGAGGGATGAGGCACAGCAGTGAGGTATCAGGTATGGTACAGAGGGATGAGGCACAGCAGTGAGGTATCAGGTACGGTACAGAGGGATGAGGCACAGCAGTGAGGTATCAGGTACGGTACAGAGGGATGAGGCACAGCAGTGAGGTATCAGGTACGGTACAGAGGGATGAGGCACAGCAGTGAGGTATCAGGTATGGTACAGAGGGATGAGGCACAGCAGTGAGGTATCAGGTACGGTACAGAGGGATGAGGCACAGCAGTGAGGTATCAGGTATAGTACAGAGGGATGAGGCACAGCAGTGAGGTATCAGGTATAGTACAGAGGGATGAGGCACAGCAGTGATATCCGCCAGAATCTCTTACCCCCTCAGATTCAGTCGCGTCTTTCTAGCCCAGTGCCCTGCGCATGCGCCGCTGCCATCTTTCTACACCCGGAAGTGACGGCCTCCCAGCTAGCCTATGGTTATCTACTCCATGCACCGTAAGGACATGTGACTATCCAAGCCTCAATTTCAGAGTGACTCCGCCTCTTCCTGTGACGTCAGGAGCAGCTCCATTCTAGTCAGCACCTCCCAGCCAGAGAGTTCAGAAGTGCTGTACAGTACACCGGCATGGGGCGGTCCCAGAGCTGGAGGGGGCGGAGATAAATACCGGAGTACAGGGAGTGCCCTCCCCTTCCAGAGCTGGGCCTTCTGAGAGGTGAGTGGCCTGTCCGTCCTCTGTTTGCCGGCGGCAGTGGTCGGTTGCTATGGGTGACGGCTGCAGTTTGGCTCCTTTCTGGTCTGTACAGCAGTATGGAGCGGTGGAGCAGCCTCAGCACCGGGCAGAAGCTGGCTGTGACTGTGGGAGTGTCGGCTGGAGCAGCGCTGCTGTACGTGTGTTACTCCAGATACCGGACAGGTGAGGAGCGCGCTGCGCAGAGACCGCCGCCCCGCACCGCCACCTTCTAACATGTGTTTCCCCCCTAGCTCCCCGCCACGGAGAGGATGAGATACGTATGACCATCCCCCGACACGCTGCTGAGCTCATCATAGGACCAGACGGCGCCATCACTGGCCAGGTGAGGCACGGCGGTCAGATCTGTCGCCAGGCCACTCCGCCATCGTGACCGTTACTCTTATTTTTCTCCCACAGCTGAAGACACAAAGCCATGCCCACATTGACGTGTCTGCGGATGGCGGCGGTGACCGCCAGCTAACCATCCAGGGCAGCCCCTCACAGGTGCGCCAGACCCAGCGGCTGCTGCACAGGATCCTGCAGGACGGAGCCGCGCTGAGGGTGAAGCTCCAGTTCCCTGCCAGCTCTATGGGCCGCATCATAGGTAGGTGCCAGCTGAAGCCGGCGCGGGGCGTGCCCGCCACCCAGTCTTACGTGCTTCCCCTTTGCTTGCAGGAAAAGGGGGCGAGCGAATCCGGGAAATTACCAGGACTTCCGGAGCCCATATTGACTGCGAGCGCCGGGTGGAGAGCAGCGCTCCGACCAGATGTATCACAGTCAGCGGCACCCGGCAGCAGGTGGAGGCGGCCAAGGTGCGAGGTCTGAGAGGGGGGTGATAAATACGTGCTGCCCCATGGTAACACCCGCTCTCCCTCCTCCGCTCAGACCCTCCTCCAGAAGGCGTCAGAGGAGGAGGCCGCTGTCCAGCGCAGGGCCGCAGAGTCCTCCACCTTCCGATCCTGCAGGAAAGAGATCATTGCTGTGAAGAAGAGAGAAAGACAGCGCCCCCCAGAGGACGAGGAGACCAGGCCGCCTCCCAGGGAGGCCCTCTGCACCACGGAGGACATACCCCCAGAAGATGAGACAGCGACCCAGGAAAACATGGCTGACTGCACCTACAACATCTGCAAGTTTGAAGGTAGCGGCGTCTCGTGGTTATGCTTCCCCTGGTGTCACATGACTCCCCTCAGCACTTCTTATTGGTTAAGGGGACGCGTATGAGGTCACATGACCCCAGTTTGTTTTGTCCTCCAGTCCCCAGCCCGGACTTCAGCTTCCACGCAGACGAGTACGTGGACGTCTATGTGTCGGCTGTGGAGAACCCCGAACACTTCTGGATCCAGATCCTGGGCTCCCGCTCCTCCCAGCTGGACAAGCTGACCACTGAGATGAGTGACCACTACCAGAGGCAGAGGAGGGTGAGTGCGCGCCACACACCGCTCGAGCCACGCCCCCTCCACTGTGAGGAGAGGCTTGTGGTTGTTACATGACTGCTCCGCTCCTTCATGATGTCACTCTCTGGATTTGTTGCCCCTCCCCCTCATGATGTCACCGTCTGGATTTGTTGCTCCTCCCCCTCATGATGTCACTGTCTGGCTTTGTGGTCCCTCCCCCTCATGATGTCACTGTCTGGATTTGTTGCTCCTCCCCCTCATGATGTCACTGTCTGGATTTGTTGCCCCTCCCCCTCATGATGTCACTGTCTGGCTTTGTGGTCCCTCCCCCTAATGTCATGGTCTGGATTTGTTGCCCCTCCCCTTATGACATAACTGTCTTGTCAGCGGGCGGTGCCGGAGATCCAGGTGGGCGACATAGTGGCCGCCCCCTTTCACACTGACAGGTTCTGGTACCGGGCCGAGGTTCTGGGCTTCCTGAAGAATGGAAATGTGGATCTGTATTACGTGGACTATGGGGACAACTGGGCCACGGCGAGGGAGAACCTGTTCCCGCTTCGGTGAGTACAGCGCTGTCCCCCTCCCCTGATTCGCTGTCACAAGCTCCGCCTCCTGCGTGACACCAGACTTGTCCTTTTCCAGGAGTGACTTCCTGAGTCTCCCGTTCCAGGCCATAGAATGCTGCCTTTCTGGTGTGGCCCCCTGCGGTGAGTTATGGCCCCCTGGGCCCCGCTGCTTCCTCTGTACGGGGGGTTTCTGGGCTCTACTGTGTCTTCTCCTGGCAGGAGGCTCGTGGTCGGAACAGGCTCTGGACGCTTTTGACACTTTATCGCACTGCGCTGAATGGAAGCCGCTGCTTGCCAAGATCTGCAGCTTTCCTTCTGCCGGGGTGTCCCGCTGCTTCCAGATCCAGCTGTATGACCCGTCCAGTGACCCGGTGAGTCGCCCTCCTGCGCCAGCAGTCATAGGCTTCTCCCTGCATTCTAGAGGGTGTGGCACTGACACTGAGCGCTGCGCAGAAACTACTACTTCTCCCACGGTGCCCTGCAGCGGAGCGCCGTCTATAGCGTCTTCCACAATGGCCTGCAGCGGAGCGCCGTCTATAGCGTCTCCCACAGTGCCCTGCAGCGGAGCGCCGTCTATAGCTTCTCCCACAGTGCCCTACAGCGGAGCGCCGTCTATAGCCTCTCCCACAGTGCCCTACAGCGGAGCGCCGTCTATAGCGTCTTCCACAATGGCCTGCAGCGGAGCGCCATCTATAGCCTCTCCCACGGTGCCCTGCAGCGGAGCGCCGTCTATAGCCTCTCCCACAATGGCCTGCAGCGGAGCGCCATCTATAGCCTCTCCCACGGTGCTCTGCAGCGGAGCGCCGTCTATAGCTTCTCCCACAGTGCCCTACAGCGGAGCGCCGTCTATAGCGTCTCCCACAATGGCCTGCAGCGGAGCGCCATCTATAGCCTCTCCCACGGTGCCCTGCAGCGGAGCGCCGTCTATAGCCTCTCCCACAATGGCCTGCAGCGGAGCGCCATCTATAGCCTCTCCCACCGTGCTCTGCAGCGGAGCGCCGTCAATAGCCTCTCCCATAGTGCCCTGCAGCGGAGCGCCGTCTATAGCCTCTCCCACAGTGCCCTGCAGCGGAGCGCCGTCTATAGCCTCTCCCACCGTGCTCTGCAGCGGAGCGCCGTCTATAGCCTCTCCCACAGTGCCCTGCAGCGGAGCGCCGTCTATAGCCTCTACCACAGTGCCCTGCAGCGGAGCGCCATCTATAGCCTCTCCCACCGTGCTCTGCAGCGGAGCGCCGTCTATAGCCTCTACCATAGTGCCCTGCAGCGGAGCGCCGTCTATAGCCTCTCCCACAGTGCCCTGCAGCGGAGCGCCGTCTATAGCCTCTCCCACAGTGCCCTGCAGCGGAGCGCAGTCTATAGCCTCTACCACAGTGCCCTGCAGCGGAGCGCCGTCTATAGCCTCTCCCACCGTGCTCTGCAGCGGAACGCCGTCTATAGGGCTCTGAAAGGAGTATAAGACACGTGACTGCAGCCCTGACTGTGACTAGAGTATAACATGTGACCCTCTGTCAGGTGGTGGACATCGGTCTGGAGCTGATCCGCCAGGGCTATGCCACCGAGCGCAGCGTGAGCCCCAAGAAAATTGATGAGGATGGATCTCAGGTGTCTCGGCTCCTGGTGAGTACCGCCATCCTCATCCTTACCCAGTGACCGCGGCTTTGTACTCACTGTGCGCTGCCCCCTGCAGGACGAAGTCACCAGCCTTTCTGTGAGGCCAGAACCTGATAGCTTCTCCAGCCGGCAGGAGGACGGGCGCGGGGCATCAGGTGAGTGTATGGGAGCAGTGTGGGTCGGGGTTCCAGGTCAGTAGGTGCCCACCACCCCCTCATTAGGTCACTGGCTGGGTGATTAACGCTCAGATACCTACATCCCAGATGGGTCTATTGAAATGATAAGAGCTGACGTGGACCCCAGCCCGGACCACAAGCAGAGCACCATCTCCACCCCCGCATCCTGCCAGAAGTCTGCAGAGAATGTGGACAGCCTGGAGCAGAGCTTCTCTGACATCCGCCTCAGAGACCACCCTCCGACAGCCACCTCTAGTCCCTCCACCGACCCCTCTCCCCAGAACACCAGCTGCTCTACTGTGTCCTCAGAGTCCTCGGGGGAGGCGTCCTGCTCCACCTGCACCGCCTCCGAGGGGCAGAGCTTTGTGTCCTCCCTGGAGGACAGCAGCATCTACTCCCCCCGTGGCTGCTTCTACTACCTGACTGACGAGGTGTCCGCCAGCCCCTCCGGAGACGTCATTACCATCAGCTCTGACAGCGAGGAAGATGCCAGCCAGCCGAGGACGGGCGTGAAAAAGGCGGAGAGAGATTCTGGTAAAATGGAGTGAGCTGGTGGTGGAGACGCGAGGACTGCTAGTCACAGGGGCCCCCACAGCCATCACCAGCGGGGCCATAGTCCTGTCAGAGGGTGTGCACTGCAGGTTCTCATAGTCTTCCTCACCCATTGCACCCCCATTACTTCTGTGTGTTCTCTCGCTCCCCACTGGACTCCACAGCTGTCTCTTACGCTCTCTATCTCTAAATTGTGCTTAAACCCTGACGCTGACTGTCGCTCTCTCCCTAAAGCTGACTCTTTCTTGCTGTCTCTTACCCCCGGCGCTGACTGTCGCTCTCTCCCTGAGGCTGACTCTTTCTTGCTGTCTCTTACCCCCGGCGCTGACTGTCGCTCTCTCCCTGAGGCTGACTCTTTCTTGCTGTCTCTTACCCCCGGCACTGACTGTCGCTCTCTCCCTGAGGCTGACTCTTTCTTGCTGTCTCTTACCCCCGGCGCTGACTGTCGCTCTCTCCCTGAGGCTGACTCTTTCTTGCTGTCTCTTACCCCCGGCGCTGACTGTCGCTCTCTCCCTGAGGCTGATTTTCTTGCTGTCTCTTACCCCCGGCGCTGACTGTCGCTCTCTCCCTGAGGCTGACTCTTTCTTGCTGTCTCTTACCCCCGGCGCTGACTGTCGCTCTCTCCCTGAGGCTGATTTTCTTGCTGTCTCTTAACTCCGGCGCTGACTGTCGCTCTCTCCCTGAGGCTGACTCTTTCTTGCTGTCTCTTACCCCCGGCGCTGACTGTCGCTCTCTCCCTGAGGCTGACTCTTTCTTGCTGTCTCTTACCCCCGGCGCTGACTGTCGCTCTCTCCCTGAGGCTGATTTTCTTGCTGTCTCTTACCTCCGGCGCTGACTGTCGCTCTCTCCCTGAGGCTGACTTTCTTGCTCTCTCTTACCTCCGGCGCTGACTGTCGCTCTCTCCCTGAGGCTGACTCTTTCTTGCTGTCTCTTACCCCCGACGCTGACTGTCGCTCTCTCCCTGAGGCTGACTGTCTCTTTCTCTCCCGGCAGACGTGTTCCTGAGCTCCAGCAGTGAAGTCATTGTGATAGAAGATGAGCCCTGAGCGGTGGTGACGCCCCCTCTGGCTGTATTTTGCACCTTCCGTGTTTACCAGTTGAATATATTGTCTGTAATAAAGGTTCTTTGTTCATTTAGCGCCAGGCTCTGCGCCATTTATTCAGCTCTTACAGCTCATTGTTAGTGGGGGCGCTGAGGCCGCTCTGTCCATCGTGTAGACCAGGAAGACGTGGTCGGCGCAGGTTGGGAGCCACCGCTGCTGCTCCGGCCGCACGACCTCGAAGCCGACATACCGGAAAGCTCTGAGCAGATGCCCTGTAAACGAGAACATGGCGGTGTCAGTCACCGGGGGCCCCCGTAATGCCATGTAACTCCGCCCATCCCCAGGCTCCTCCCTTTACCTCTTCCCTCGGTCTGTCCTTTGCTGACTCCCAGAAGAACTGAAATCGCGTCCATCTTCATCTCCACAAACTCCAATATGGCTGCCAGGCTGCAAGTGAGGAAAGGTCATGAGAAGCATGGAGGTGGCAGAAATCTTATAGCAGCAGAGCTGGTGACCCCTTCTCCAGTCACAGCCAAAGCTGCCCTCAGAGCTGAAATCCCACAATACTCTCCTTTCATGTACGCGGGGCAGGGACCCAGCAGTTGTGGATGCAGCCCTGGCTGTGATTGGAGTATACTGTTATATTTGGGGCATTACCCCTCGGGGTCCGCTTGCTCCATAAGCTCGGCTGCGGAGTCCAGAAAGAGCCGCTGATTGGTCAGTAGTCCGAACCAGTGCAGAGTGTCCTGTCCTTGCCTGTACTGGAACTCCAGGAGGGTGGGGGTCATGGCGGCGGCTGCGGACTCGGTAAAGACGGACAACTTTCCAGCCTGGGGAGAAGGAAATTTACAGTAACCGTCCTCACCCCTACAACCCAAGATGTGACATCCACTCCCGTGGGTGACTTACTGTGGCTAGCGATCTCAGATGTGACTGTCCAGACTCCACCCTCAGCCGGAGACGCCTCAACTCAGGAATGCCAAGGGCAGCAGTGCCGGCCGGACGCCTGTGGCCGCTGCGTGCTCATCCTCCTGAAGACAAGAAGCAGGATGGAGCGAAAGGTCAGGGAGTGACACAAGACGGGCAGGGGTATCACAGTCCTGTGGTTACGTCCCTCTGCGGCTCCCCCTTATCAGGCCCTTTCTTTGGGAACCCCCATCTCTGGAGGATCACTTCTTACCATGTGGCCTCAGCCACGCGCTCACTTCCCGCTTACAGCCCTTTCCATTGTCTGTGGTGCTGCAGAGCCACCTAGTGGCCACCATGAACACTGCAGGCACACAGCATTCTGTCATTGGGATAACCCTGCCCTTCACTGCAGTGTGGTGGGAATCCGGCTGAAGACGTACCTGTGAGGTGTGGGGCAGCAGAAATCGGATGTCTGTACTGGGGTGGGTGTGCAGGCCGCTCACATTGTGAGGACAACCGAGATCCAGCTCGTTATAAAGGGCCTGAGGTCACTGATGACATCACAGAGATGGAGGCGGGGCCAACAATAGGGGCATTCAGCACTATCCTGAGCAATGCTCCAGCCGGGGCCAAACATGAGGCACAATATAGAACTTCTTAAAACATTTGCAGCGAGCCCAGAAGAGGAGTGATAGTAGCAAGAATGGTGGTTGTAGTACTGCCTCCTCTGGGCCGTGCAGTTCGGGGTCCTCCTGTCTGATGTTGCATGGACCGGCAGATCTTACAGGTGACACGGCTGCACAGGCAGAAGGCTAAGGCCGAGTTCACACTTCAGTTATCGGAAGCAAGAACCCCAGAACAGGAGCCGACTTTCCCATCAGACCTGATCTCCGTGGAGGCTTCACTACGGGGAAATAACTGAAGTGTGAACTCGGCCTGAGGCGTTTCTTTGAAGCAATCTCCCTTAGGCCGCCTTCACTCGCTGCAGATGTTATTGAAGAATTTTCCATGACTGAAAATCAGTTCCGTTCATTTGAATAGAGGCGCAATGGATTTCTGCACACCCCATTCAGGGGAAGGGAGCTGATTTCCTGCTGTGGCAGCCTTTACACTGCACTTCTCTGGAGTACAACACTTTCTCTGCAATGCAACCTCAGGGCAGACCCTAAACGGCAGACTATGCTTTGTATTCACAGTCCACTTCCTTATTTTTCTCTGGGGGATGTGGCTATTCTTTCAAGCAGATGGGCAATCTGCTCCAATGTATGTTCAGGCGCCAGAAGCAAACTCCTGAGCAGATATGCTGTAGGGCTGACAGCTGGTCTTTAGACACCTCCTCTCCACAGAGCGTCTGCTCTGCACCTCCGTCTGTCTTCTGGCCTGCTTTTCCAGGTGTCTTTCTGGCCGTGCTGAGGCTGGGGTGTCAGCACTACGTTGTCAATCATGCTGAGGGCTGACTCACATCGACTACTGGAGCACAGCCGGACCCGAGCACCTAAGACGAGGAAAAGAAATGGGGGGCGTAAATTCGTCCTATTGATACCTTGTGCATACGCACAGTTTTAACCCATGTTCTGCAGTGCACCGCTGCTCCACAGTGGGACGCTGCACAACAGGCCCCATTACATATAACCGCCATGTACATTAGGGCAGACACCAGGGGCTCATCCTGAGTGAGGCCTAAGCCCCCTTCTCTTATATCAGGCCTGTGGGACCCCCTTCCTGGATCCACGTCCCGGGGAGACTATGTATAGAATTCAGGACTGCAGGGGGTGAGTGCTGAGGCACACAAGGCCTCAGTCAGGGACTTTTGATCTCAGGGAAGATGGCGGCGGCCGGTGCAGACAATCCCTCATTGCTTTGTTCCTATCGCTGCTTCCCCTACTCCTCACTCTGCTGACGCTAGAGCGCCAGTGGGTCACATGACGCCGAGGGCAGACGCTTATTGGCCGCAGCTTCACACGCGCTGCCCTTGGGTGTCAGTCAGCCTCTGAACGAACGGCAGGGATGTTGAGGACGTGCAGCCGCCTGCTGAGCCGCGGGTCACCGGGCTTCACCCAGATCCGGGTGAGTGTATCCTGCCGCACCGTGTGAAGACCGGCGTTCCTCTAGCAGCCAATCACTATTCATTGTCAGAACGGATCCAAAAATGAAAGCGGAGAGCAGACTGGTTGCTATGGGCAACGCCACTCCTATACTTCCCACTAGCCGCCTGATAGTCCCGCTGTACCCCTCCCCTGAGACCCCGCCCCCAGCACCCCCACAAGCTCACAGCCCCGCCTTCAGCACTGCTCTCCTCCCACAAGCTCACAGCCCCGCCTCCAGCACTGCTCTCCTCCCACAAGCTCACAGCCCCGCCTCCAGCACTGCTCTCCTCCCACAAGCTCACAGCCCCGCCCTGCTCCCACAAGCTCACGCCCCCGCGGTCTGTATATTTGTGATTCCAGGGTACGGTGGTGGTCGAGCGCTGGTGGAATGTGCCACTTGCCAAGGAGGGGGAGGAGCCGTACCTTCACCCGCGGAGGCACCGCATCTACCGGGTGCTGGAGGACACCAAGCACAGCGCCAAGGAGAAGATGGAGCTGATCCTGACGCAGAACGTGCACCGTAAGGCCAGGGCACTCCGGGGGTCCCCTGTACCTAGGGCCATAAGCAGCTCCTCTACTCTTCTCTCTTTCAGGGCTGGGCAGCCGGGGGGACACGGTGCTGGTGGACAAACGGCGGGGGCGGAACAAGCTGCTGGCGCAGGGACTGGCGGTCTACGCCTCCCCAGAAAATAAGGAGAAGTTCGAGGAGGAGAGGAGGGTGAGCTCTGGCAATATGGTGGGGGAGGGTCAGGTATTAGCAGGGGGAGGGGTCAGGTAATAGGAGGGGTTAAGTTGGGGGTCAGTGGGGGAGAGGTCAGGTAATAGGAGGGGTTAAGTTGGGGATCGGTGGGGAGGGGTCAGGTATTTGCCGGGGGGGTTTAAGTTGGGGATCGGTGGGGAGGGGTCAGGTATTTGCCGGGGGTTTAAGTTGGGGATCGGTGGGGAGGGGTCAGGTATTTGCCGGGGGTTTAAGTTGGGGATCGGTGGGGAGGGGTCAGCTATTTGCGGGGGTTGAGTTGGGGATCGGTGGGGAGGGGTTGGGTATTTGCGGGGGGTTGAGTTGGGGATCGGTGGGGAGGGGTCGGGTATTTGCGGAGGGGTTGAGTTGGGGATCGGTGGGGAGGGGTCGGGTATTTGCGGAGGGGTTGAGTTGGGGGTCAGTGGGGGAGGGGTCGGGTATTTGCGGGGGGGTTGAGTTGGGGATCGGTGGGGAGGGGTCGGGTATTTGCGGATCGGTGGGGAGGGGTCAGGTATTTGCGGGGGTTGAGTTGGGGATCGGTGGGGAGGGTCGGGTATTTGCGGGGGGGTTGAGTTGGGGAGGGGTCGGGTATTTGCGGATCGGTGGGGAGGGCGGCCCCTCTGACGGCCCTGTTTCTCTATTCCAGTTGCTGCTGTCGGGCGAGCTTGGAGGCAGGAAACAGACCTGGACGGGCGAGATGGTGAGATGGCGATAGAGCCCCGCCCCCCACTAACTGACGGCGGGAAGTCAGGGGCTGCGCCTCATAACTGGGGTCCATTCACCCGTCCTTATGAATGGGTCCGCATCCGTTCGGCGTCTGAAAAGACGCGGAGAGCACACGATGCGCTGTCCACATCCGTAGTTCTGTTCCTCAGCCCACAAAAAAGATAAAGCGCGTCCGCGGACAAGAATAGGCATTTCTATCACAGTGCCGGCCGCGTGCGGGTCATAAAGTGCGGAACACGCGGCCGGTGTCCTTGTTTTGCGGATCTGTAATTAGCGCACCGCACATGGTCATGTGACTGAGGGGTCACGCCCAGTCCTGGTCTACTCCATGTTTATGTCACACATAAATACACCACCGCGGTCTCCGGAGACTGAACCAGCAGGGGGCGCCTGTGAGGAGAACATCCTGAGACTCTGCAGATTAGGTCCAGGATTTACTGACAACATAAGACGCCGCTGATTAGGGTGAGCCGCTTATCCTCTGCCATGTTATGTGAGGGGCGGCCGCTGATTTCTGCTTTTTGCCCCCAGACTGTGAATTACCTGAAGAAGTCTCGGCTGAAGGTCGAAATGAAGACCAACATAAAGTGGGAGCTGAACCAGGAGATTGTGGCACGAAATCTACTGAAGAGCGTAAGGAGAACGCCCGGCGGGTGGTGGAGCTGAGGCTAGAAGAGGCACTTGTCCTCCAGGCATGCCGGCCACCAGTGTCTGGGGCCAATGGTGTCAGGGGTAATGGTGGACGTGGGTTGTGTCCTGGGTGACGGTGGACATGGGTTGTGTATCCTGGTGACGGTGGACGTGGGTTGTGTATCCTGGTGACGGTGGACGTGGGTTGTGTATCCTGGTGACGGTGGACGTGGGTTGTGTATCCTGGTGATGGTGGACGTGGGTTGTGTATCCTGGTGACTGTGGACGTGGGTTGTGTATCCTGGTGATGGTGGACGTGGGTTGTGTATCCTGGTGACTGTGGACGTGGGTTGTGTATCCTGGTGACTGTGGACGTGGGTTGTGTATCCTGGTGACTGTGGACGTGGGTTGTGTATCCTGGTGACGGTGGACGTGGGTTGTGTATCCTGGTGACGGTGGACGTGGGTTGTGTATTCTGGTGACTGTGGACGTGGGTTGTGTATTCTGGTGACGGTGGACGTGGGTTGTGTATCCTGGTGACGGTGGACGTGGGTTGTGTATCCTGGTGACGGTGGACGTGGGTTGTGTATCCTGGTGACGGTGGACGTGGGTTGTGTATCCTGGTGACGGTGGACGTGGGTTGTGTATCCTGGTGACGGTGGACGTGGGTTGTGTATCCTGGTGACGGTGGACGTGGGTTGTGTATCCTGGTGACGGTGGACGTGGGTTGTGTATCCTGGTGACGGTGGACGTGGGTTGTGTATCCTGGTGGCGGTGGACGTGGGTTGTGTATCCTGGTGACGGTGGACGTGGGTTGTGTATCCTGGTGATGGTGGACGTGGGTTGTGTATCCTGGTGATGGTGGACGTGGGTTGTGTATCCTGGTGACGGTGGACGTGGGTTGTGTATCCTGGTGACGGTGGACGTGGGTTGTGTATCCTGGTGATGTTGGACGTATGTCGTGTCCTGGGCGATGGTGGACGTGGGTTGTGTATCCTGGTGACGGTGGACGTATGTCGTGTCCTGGGTGACGGTGGACGTGGGTTGTGTATCCTGGTGACGGTGGACGTGGGTTGTGTATCCTGGTGATGTTGGACGTATGTCGTGTCCTGGGCGATGGTGGACGTGGGTTGTGTATCCTGGTGATGGTGGACGTGGGTTGTGTATCCTGGTGACGGTGGACGTATGTCGTGTCCTGGGTGACGGTGGACGTGGGTTGTGTATCCTGGTGACGGTGGACGTGGGTTGTGTATCCTGGTGTTGGTGGACGTGGGTTGTGTATCCTGGTGGACGTGGGTTGTGTATCCTGGTGACGGTGGACGTGGGTTGTGTATCCTGGTCACGGTGGATGTGGGTTGTGTATCCTGGTGACTGTGGACGTGGGTTGTGTATCCTGGTGTTGGTGGACGTGGGTTGAGTATCCTGGTGGACGTGGGTTGAGTATCCTGGTGGACGTGGGTTGTGTATTCTGGTGACGGTGGACGTGGGTTGTGTATCCTGGTGATGGTGGACGTGGGTTGTGTATCCTGGTGATGGTGGACGTGGGTTGTGTATCCTGGTGACGGTGGACGTGGGTTGTGTATCCTGGTGACGGTGGACGTGGGTTGTGTATCCTGGTGATGGTGGACGTATGTCGTGTCCTGGTGATGGTGGACGTATGTTGTGTCCTGGTGATGGTGGACGTATGTCGTGTCCTGGTGATGGTGGATGTATGTCGTATCCTGGGCGATAATGGACGTGGGTTGTGTATCCTGGTGATGGTGGACGTGGGTTGTGTATCCTGGTGTTGGTGGACGTGGGTTGAGTATCCTGGTGGACGTGGGTTGTGTATCCTGGTGTTGGTGGACGTGGGTTGAGTATCCTGGTGTTGGTGGACGTGGGTTGAGTATCCTGGTGGACGTGGGTTGTGTATCCTGGGTGAGGTGTGAAGTGGACGTGTTCATTGCTTGCTGTAAGGTGAGGTCTCTGTTGGCCACCGATGACCCGCCATCTCCTCTCTCCAGTTAGGGGTGGTGGCGCCTGCGGAGGCGCTGAAGATTCCGGATGAGCCCATCACCAGGTTCGGGGAGTACTGGTGTGAAGTGACGGTGAGTTCCTGCACGCTGGGGGTGTCCATGTTGTGCACTGTGGGGGAAAGCGGTCCTGAGATATGAAGGGGAACACCCATCTGTGGCCCATCACACATTGAAAATGGCTGTGACACGGGGTGGGGGCCGCCCCAGGGAAAATGGAGCACTGCACTTAAAGTCCTTGTAGGGTACTTCCTAGCGTGCCCTGCCGGCGGGGGGCATATTCTGAATATTTTCCTTCTCCCCCGTGGCAGGTGAACGGCATCGACACGGTGCGGCTGCCAATGGACGTTGTGAATTACATGAGACCGAAAACGAAACGATACAAGCACTGGTTATCCAAGCAAGCGGCGAAATCAGAGGGCGGCACTACCTCCGAGTCCCCAGCAGAGGGCGACATTACCACAGAATCCCGAGCAGAAGGCCCTCATACCTCACCATCACCAGCAGAGGGCGACATGGCCTCAGAAGTGGCACCAGGTGGCAGCGCACCCACAAACTCTAAAACAAACTGAACCCCCAGGGGGGATTTGTCCGTCTTTGGATGTCCACCCCTCAGCCTCGCACATCGACATTCGTTTGTAATAAAGTCTCCATGTTGGATGGAGTCACATGACGTGGCGCTGCTTTGTTATTGGTCAGTGAGGATGTGTAGAAATGTCTCCCCCGGGGGGAGGGGCTGTGCATTTTGTCTACAGAAGGCGGCGCAGCTGGATGCTGCCTACAACCTGACACCTGCCGGCCGGCCGCCATTGTCTGTGACACAATGTGCCGCCCTCCGCACAGAATAGCCCCCTCCTGATGGGGGAGGGCAGCGCAGCCTGGTTAACTCATTCCCTGCCGCGTGATTGATAATCTGCGGGCGATCTATAAACGCAGCGTATTAATAGCAACCATTACACGCTAACGAGATTGAGGGGTTAACGAGGACTCCTCAGACTACTGACAGAAGAAATGCTCTGCAGGGTATGGTCTGTACATGGGGTCACTGGCATGATAATCTGCAGAATACATCACTATGTGTCTGGCAGGAGGTGGCGAGGACAGAGCGATGTTCTGCAGATCTCTAGAGAGGTCAGAGGTGTAATAATCTGCAGGATCTATCACTGTGTATCTGTCAGGAGGTAGAGAGGACAGAGCGATGTTCTGCAGATCTCTAGAGAGGTCAGTGGTGTAATAATCTGCAGGATATATCACTATGTATCTGTCAGGAGGTGGAGAGGACAGAGCAATGTTCTGCAGATCTCTATAGAGGTCAGGGGTGTAATAATCTGCAGGATATATCACTATGTATCTGTCAGGAGGTAGAGGGGATAGAGCGATGTTCTGCAGATCTATAGAGAGGTCAGAGGTGTAATAATCTGCAGTATATATCACTATGTATCTGTCAGAAGGTAGCGAGGACAGAGCGATGTTCTGCAGATCTATAGCGGTTAGGGGTGTAATAATCTGCAGGATATATTGCTTTGTAGCTGTCGCTCCACTCAGAATTCTGATGACTGCTATGGTGGGCTGTGTACTGCTGCTGTCACCCCCTCCCCTCTCCTGCCGCTGGGGGTCTCTGCTCCTATGTCAGATATTACCCTGGGGCAGAAGAGGAGAGGACAGCGGAGAACAGCTGAGGGAGCGCAATCCGGAGCCCGGGGACAACTGAGCACCCCTGGTGCTGGTCCGGGCCCTGTGCTGTTCTTCTGGGGGTGAAGGAGCTGTGCTGGTCCGGGCCTCGTGCTGTAGTTCTGGGGGTGGAGGCGCAGTGCTGGTCTGGGTCCGGTGCTGTTCTTCTGGGGGTGGAGGAGCTGTGCTGGTCCGGGCCTCGTGCTGTAGTTCTGGGGGTGGAGGCGCAGTGCTGGTCTGGGTCCGGTGCTGTTCTTCTGGGGGTGGAGGAGCTGTGCTGGTCCGGGCCTCGTGCTGTAGTTCTAGGGGTGGAGGCGCAGTGCTATTCTGGGCCTCGTGCTGTAGTTCTGGGGGTGGATGCGCAGTGCTGGTCCGGGCCTCGTGCTGTAGTTCTGGGGGTGGAGGTGCAGTGCTGGTCCGGGCTTCGTGCTGTAGTTCTGGGGGTGGAGGTGCAGTGCTGGTCTGGGCCTCGTGCTGTAGTTCTGGGGGTGGAGGTGCAGTGCTGGTCTGGGCCTCGTGCTGTAGTTCTGGGGGTGGAGGCTTCGTGCTGGTCTGGGCTTCGTGCTGTAGTTCTGGGGGTGGAGGCGCAGTGCTGGTCCGGGCCTCGTGCTGTAGTTCTGGGGGTGAAGGAGCAGTGCTGGGCCGGGCCTCGTGCTGTAGTTCTGGGGGTGAAGGAGCAGTGCTGGGCCGGGCCTCGTGCTGTATTTCTGGGGGTGGAAATGCAGTGTTGGTTCAGGCCCCTCCTGATGCTGTCTGGGCCTCGTGCTGTAGTTCTGGGGGTGGATGCGCAGTGCTGGTCCGGGCCTCGTGCTCTAGTTCTAGGGGTGGAGGCGCAGTGCTGGTCCGGGCCTCGTGCTCTAGTTCTGGGGGTGGAGGCGCACTGCTGGTCTGGGCCTCGTGCTGTAGTTCTAGGGGTGGAGGCGCAGTGCTATTCTGGGCCTCGTGCTGTAGTTCTGGGGGTGGAGGCGCAGTGCTGGTCCAGGCCTCGTGCTGTAGTTCTGGGGGTGGAGGCGCAGTGCTGGTCCAGGCCTCGTGCTGTAGTTCTGGGGGTGGAGGCGCACTGCTGGTCTGGGCCTCGTGCTCTAGTTCTGGGGGTGGAGGCGCAGTGCTGGTCCAGGCCTCGTGCTGTAGTTCTGGGGGTGGGGGCGCAGTGCTGGTCTGAGCCTCGTGCTCTAGTTCTGGGGGTGGAGGCGCAGTGCTGGTCCAGGCCTCGTGCTGTAGTTCTGGGGGTGGAGGCGCAGTGCTGGTCCAGGCCTCGTGCTGTAGTTCTGGGGGTGGAGGCGCACTGCTGGTCTGGGCCTCGTGCTGTAGTTCTAGGGGTGGAGGCGCAGTGCTATTCTGGGCCTCGTGCTGTAGTTCTGGGGGTGGAGGCGCAGTGCTGGTCTGGGCCTCGTGCTCTAGTTCTGGGGGTGGAGGCGCACTGCTGGTCTGGGCCTCGTGCTCTAGTTCTGGGGGTGGAGGCGCAGTGCTGGTCCAGGCCTCGTGCTGTAGTTCTGGGGGTGGAGGCGCAGTGCTGGTCCAGGCCTCGTGCTGTAGTTCTGGGGGTGGAGGCGCACTGCTGGTCTGGGCCTCGTGCTGTAGTTCTGGGGGTGGAGGCGCAGTGCTGGTCCGGGCCCTGTGCTGTTCTTCTGGGGCTGGAAATGCAGTGTTGGTTCAGGCCCCCTCCTGATGCTGGTCTGGGTCCTGTGGTGTTCTTCTGGGGGTCAAGGTGCAGTGTTGGTTTGGGCCTCTCCTGGTGCTGGTTCCGGCCTTATGCCGTACTTATGGGGGTGGAGGCGCACTGCCGTTCTTCTGAGGGTGGAGGCGCACTGCCGTTCTTCTGAGGGTGGAGGCGCACTGCCGTTCTTCTGGGGGTGGAGGCGCACTGCCGTTCTTCTGGGGGCGGAGGCGCACTGCCGTTCTTCTAGGGTGTCTGGGGGCGGAGGCGCACTGCCGTTCTTCTGGGGGTGGAGGCGCACTGCCGTTCTTCTGGGGTGGAGGCGCACTGCCGTTCTTCTGGGGGCGGAGGCGCACTGCTGTTCCAGGCCCTGTGCTGTTCTTCTGGGAGTGGAAATTCATTGTTGGTTCGGGCCCCTCCTGATGCTGGTCCGGGCCCGTGCTCTTCTTCTGGCGGTGGAGGCGCAGTGCCGGTCTGGGCCCCGGTATACTATATATAGTCTCCCTTCTTTAACCCTTTCCTGCTGACGTCTCCCGGGTGCCGTCTCTTTGTTTGGCCTGCGTGACACTCGTGGCCCCCGGAGGACGAGTCATTATGTGGGATCTGCTGGTGGAGGAGGGTAGGGTTATTTTGAGCGGCGCTCCCCATGGACTGTCTGGGGCCTGCGTACAGGTACGGCTTGTTTACAGGAGACTAGGGACGGGGGGCTCGTCTGCTCCGTCCACCATGTCACTTGTTCAGCAGCAGTTTGTCCTCCGGAGCTGCCCTTCCATGATGTTGATCAATGGCAGCTGGACAGATTCCTGGTAAGATGGCCACTAGGGGGCAGATGAGCACTGTCGGCCGGAGCAGCTTCAGTTGTCACCAGTCCTGAGCCTCGTCAAGGAGATCATCGGCTTCACCTCCTCCTGAGTGCACCTGCAAGACAGAGGGGCCCCGTCCGTCACGCCCCTGACAGGCAGTGGACAGTATCCGCGGCGGCCATGTTTGTCTGCACTAGATGGTGGTAGTCTCTCCGGGAACCAGAGGATGAAGAGAAGCCAGGACAAGACTCAGCTGTGGACCCCGAGATCGTGAAATATTCATGAGACAGCCATGGAGAACGTCCAGGAGAGAGGGGCCCCGCATACCCAATAAATGGGGTGTCCTCCTCATTTCCATCCCTTGTGCTCCAGGGAGACTGCCAGGAACAATAGCTTCATTACCAGGGGATGGTGAGGCTCTCATCCAGGAGAGCGCTCTCGCTGAGGAGACTGCCCCGGACCAGCGGTTCTAAGAACTGAACTGCGCTCTAGCTGAAGAGACTGCCCCGGACCAGCCGTGCTAAGAACTGAACTGCGCTCTAGCTGAGGAGACTGCCCCGGACTAGCCGTGCTAAGAACTGAACTGCGCTCTCGCTGAGGAGACTGACCGGGACCAGTCGTGCTAAGAACTGAACTGCGCTCTCGCTGAGGAGACTGCCCGGACCAGCGGTGCTAAGAACTGAATTGCGCTCTCGCTGAGGAGTCTGCCCCGGACCAGCGGTGCTAAGAACTGAACTGCGCTCTCGCTGAGGAGACTTTCCGAACCAGCGGTTCTAAGAACTGAACTGCACTCTGCTGAGGAGACTGCCCGGGACCAGCCGTGCTAAGAACTGAACTGCGCTCTCGCTGAGGAGACTGCCCCGGACCAGCGGTGCTAAGAACTGAACTGCGCTCTCGCTGAGGAGACTGACTCAGACCAGCGGTTCTAAGAAATGAACTGCGCACTCTCGCTGAGGAGACTGCCCGGGACCAGCGGTGCTAAGAACTGAACTGCACTCTCGCTGAGGAGTCTGCCCCGGACCAGCGGTGCTAAGAACTGAACTGCGCTCTCGCTGAGGAGACTTTCCCGAACCAGCGGTTCTAAGAACTGAACTGCACTCTCGCTGAGGAGACTGCCCGGGACCAGCGGTGCTAAGAACTGAACTGCACTCTCGCTGAGGAGTCTGCCCCGGACCAGCGGTGCTAAGAACTGAACTGCGCTCTCGCTGAGGAGACTGCCCGGGACCAGCGGTGCTAAGAACTGAACTGCGCTCTCGCTGAGGAGACTGCCCCGGACCAGCGGTGCTAAGAACTGAACTGCGCTCTCGCTGAAGAGACTGCCCCGGACCAGCCGTGCTAAGAACTGAACTGCGCTCTAGCTGAGGAGACTGCCCCGGACTAGCCGTGCTAAGAACTGAACTGCGCTCTCGCTGAGGAGACTGCCCGGGACCAGCCGTGCTAAGAACTGAACTGCGCCTCGCTGAGGAGACTGCCCGGACCAGCGGTGCTAAGAACTGAACTGCGCTCTCGCTGAGAACTGCCCGACCAGCGGTGCTAGAACTGAACTGCGCTCGCTGAGGAGACTGCCCGGACCAGCGGTGCTAAGAACTGAATTGCGCTCTCGCTGAAGAGACTGCCCCGGACCAGCGGTGCTAAGAACTGAACTGCGCTCTCGCTGAGGAGACTGCCCGGACCAGCGGTGCTAAGAACTGAACTGCACTCTCGCTGAGGAGACTGCCCCGGACCAGCGGTGCTAAGAACTGAACTGCGCTCTCGCTGAGGAGACTGCTCGCCTCATCATAGAAATCATCAACCTGTCAGAGTCTGAACGTTGGGGGCCGCCGTTGCCGCCTGAACGTTGGGGGCCGCCGTTGCCGCCTGAACGTTGGGGGCCGCCGTTGCCGTCTGAACGTTGGGGGCCGCCGTTGCCGCCTGAAGCCCTGTCTATGTGCAGGAGGTCCCGAACACGTCTCCTCCTGGTTCCATTTGTTCCACCTTCACAGCACGTGGGGTGTGACGGGCACTACCCTGCTGGGGGCCCCTCGGGCCCTCTATTATCTGTGCACCATGCAGAAGGCACTGTCTCACTTGGGTGGGTGGAGCCTTTTCTCTGAGGTCCCCAGATATTCCAGGGGACATCTATCCCATCTAACCCTTCACAGCAGCACAGAGTATTTCAGGAAAGCCACGACTACACAGTGCTTTTTTGCGGTCACTTGTTCCAGCTGTCTACAATGAATGTGCAGGTTAATAACATCTGTCTCTTCATCTCTCACCATGCCCCGCAGGGTACAGAACCTGAACCAGCAGGGGGCGGTGGTAGATGTATGTAGGTATAATCAGTCACAGGAGGGGCGGTGAAGCTGGAGGCGGCTCCTGCGGACGTCACTCCCTTCCCCACCATAGCGCAGGGCGTCCAGACTGGAATCCACCGCAGGGGATGTCACTGGGGGCTCCTCTCCTCTAGGATCTGGTCCCGCAGCGCAGAGTCTGTGAAGTAATCTACAAGGCAGATGTAAGATGTAAGGTCCCAGGTGTAACCAGACGATTGTAGATATAAGGGTGGGGCAGAGTGCTCCAGGTATGATCAGACGATTGTAGATATAAGGACGGGGCAGAGTGCTCCAGGTGTGATCAGATGATTGTAGATATAAGGACGGGGCAGAGTGCTCCAGGTATGATCAGACGATTGTAGATATAAGGGTGGGGCAGAGTGCTCCAGGTATGATCAGACGATTGTAGATATAAGGGTGGGGCAGAGTGCTCCAGGTATGATCAGATGATTGTAGATATAAGGACGGGGCAGAGTGCTCCAGGTATGATCAGACGATTGTAGATATAAGGGTGGGGCAGAGTGCTCCAGGTATGATCAGACGATTGTAGATATAAGGACGGGGCAGAGTGCTCCAGGTATGATCAGACGATTGTAGATATAAGAACGGGGCAGAGTGCTCCAGGTGTGATCAGACGATTGTAGATATAAGGGTGGGGCAGAGTGCTCCAGGTATGATCAGACGATTGTAGATATAAGGGTGGGGCAGAGTGCTCCAGGTATGATCAGATGATTGTAGATATAAGGACGGGGCAGAGTGCTCCAGGTATGATCAGACGATTGTAGATATAAGAACGGGGCAGAGTGCTCCAGGTGTGATCAGACGATTGTAGATATAAGGGTGGGGCAGAGTGCTCCAGGTATGATCAGATGATTGTAGATATAAGGGCGGAGGCAGAGTGCTCCAGGTATGATCAGACGATTGTAGATATAAGGACGGGGCAGAGTGCTCCAGGTATGATCAGACGATTGTAGATATAAGGGCGGAGGCAGAGTGCTCCAGGTATGATCAGACGATTGTAGATATAAGGGTGGGGCAGAGTGCTCCAGGTATGATCAGACGATTGTAGATATAAGGGTGGGGCAGAGTGCTCCAGGTGTGATCAGATGATTGTAGATATAAAGGTGGGGCAGAGTGCTCCAGGTATGATCAGATGATTGTAGATATAAGGGTGGGGCAGAGTGCTCCAGGTATGATCAGACGATTGTAGATATAAGGGCGGAGGCAGAGTGCTCCAGGTATGATCAGACGATTGTAGATATAAGGGTGGGGCAGAGTGCTCCAGGTGTGATCAGATGATTGTAGATATAAGGGTGGGGCAGAGTGCTCCAGGTATGATCAGACGATTGTAGATATAAGGGTGGGGCAGAGTGCTCCAGGTATGATCAGACGATTGTAGATATAAAGGTGGGGCAGAGTGCTCCAGGTATGATCAGATGATTGTAGATATAAGGGTGGGGCAGAGTGCTCCAGGTATGATCAGATGATTGTAGATAAAAGGGCGGAGGCAGAGTGCTCCAGGTATGATCAGACGATTGTAGATATAAGGGTGGGGCAGAGTGCTCCAGGTATGATCAGACGATTGTAGATATAAGGGTTGGCAGGATGTTCTAGGTGTGATCAGATGACTGTAGATGTCAGGGCAGGATGTTCTAGGTGTGATCAGATGACTGTAGATGTCAGGACAGGATGTTCTAGGTGTGATCAGATGACGGGGCAGGGTTCTTCTGGTTCTAGGTGTGATCAGACTCTCAGCCTTCTTGCTCCGGTACACATGGGGTTAACACTGCCTGCATGGAATAGCTGCTTTCCACTTGCTCCCATCTCCATAGTAACACGTGCGTGTGCGTTCCTGTGTAACCGCATTACACGGCTGTAATATGATTTAATAAAGGTCAGAATGGATCTTTTGGGGCCGTCTGGAGCACATCAGCCGCCACGAGCCGCCACTGCCTGCATTTACAGCGGTCAAGTCCTGTGCTCCAGCCAGGAGACTGCAAGAGCAACGCAGCACGTAAATATGGCGGCCGACCCGCCAGCGAATGTCTGCACTCCACTGGTCCCAGCAGCCACCATTACTATATACCCCTCTGCCCGGCGCCCCCTCATATATTCAGCCACCCCGTCTGCCCATCACCAGTCCGTGACCGTGCATGGCCTCCTCACCCCACCCATGCCACCCGCTGACCGTGCATGGCCTCCTCACCCCACCTATGCCACCCGCTGACCGTGCATGGCCTCCTCACCCCATCTATGCCACCCGCTGACCGCGCATGGCCTCCTCACCCCATCTATGCCACCCACTGACCGCGCATGGCCTCCTCACCCCATCTATGCCACCCGCTGACCGCGCATGGCCTCCTCACCCCATCTATGCCACCCGCTGACCGCGCATGGCCTCCTCACCCCATCTATGCCACCCGCTGACCGCGCATGGCCTCCTCACCCCATCTATGCCACCCACTGACCGCGCATGGCCTCCTCACCCCATCTATGCCACCCGCTGACCGTGCATGGCCTCCTCACCCCATCTATGCCACCCGCTGACCGCGCATGGCCTCCTCACCCCATCTATGCCACCCACTGACCGTGCATGGCCTCCTCACCCCATCTATGCCACCCGCTGACCGTGCATGGCCTCCTCACCCCATCTATGCCACCCGCTGACCGTGCATGGCCTCCTCACCCCATCTATGCCACCCGCTGACCGTGCATGGCCTCCTCACCCTATCTATGCAACCCGCTGACTATATATGGCCTCCTCACCCCATCTATGCCACCCGCTGACTATGCATGGCCTCCTCACCCCACCTATGCCACCCGTTGACCGCGCATGGCCTCCTCACCCCATCTATGCCACCCACTGACCGTGCATGGCCTCCTCACCCCATCTATGCCACCCGCTGACCGTGCATGGCCTCCTCACCCCATCTATGCCACCCGCTGACCGTGCATGGCCTCCTCACCCCATCTATGCCACCCGCTGACCGTAAATGGCCTCCTCACCCTATCTATGCCACCCGCTGACTATATATGGCCTCCTCACCCCATCTATGCCACCCGCTGACTATGCATGGCCTCCTCACCCCACCCATGCCACCCGCTGACTATACATGGCCTCCTTCTCACCCCACCCCTGCACCCGGCCTGTATGCCGCCCCCCAGGGCTGCAGGTTGTGTTCCTGCAGTAATTTAATTCCTCACACATCCGGCTGGCAGCCATGGCAATCTCCGTTTTTCCACAGGCAGCGGTGTTCCCTGTGGAGGCCGGGTACCAGGCCGGATCCTGAGCCTCATTAGAGGAAGGTAACGATGTCCCTGCTGACAGCCACTTATTATAACCTGTTATTACAGATGGCAGCCGGGATGTCATGAGCTTACTAGCAGATACCCGTCATGCATCGTACGACACGTACAGGAATAGTGCCCGGGAGTTTGGGAAGTCAGGGGGCGCCGCTCCTGCTCACACACCCATCCCCACAGCTCAGTATAAAAAGGCCCATTACTCGCTCTTCTACTTGGTGTTCACAGAATATGTACCCCGCCTGTGCCCCCTTAGCACCACGGCTAATCAATGCCATTGTGAGCGCTCTGCTGGGCAGTGCCACTTCACACAATTCTCTAAACCTTCCAAAACCCCTTCATGCTCTCTGTATTATACTCTCCACTGAGTCTCCTTCCTCCCCTGCAAGTTCCCCAGTCAGCCTCCTTCCCCCTCTGGTAGCTGTACACAGTAAGATTCACAGTCAGCCTCCTTCCCCCTCTGGTAGCTGTACACAGAGTACACAGTAAGATTCAGTCAGCCTCCTTCCCCCTCTGGTAGCTGTACACAGTAAGATTCACAGTCAGCCTTCTTCCCCCTCTGGTAGCTGTACAGAGTACACAGTAAGATTCACAGTCAGCCTCCTTCTCTGATGTCTGGCAGACTGTAGTATAAGCGTGGGCCGTGTCTCTCATGTCTGGCAGACTGTAGTATAAGCGCGGGCCGTGTCTCTGATGTCTGGCAGACTGTAGTATAAGCGCGGGCCGTGTCTCTGATGTCTGGCAGACTGTAGTATAAGCGCGGGCCGTGTCTCTCATGTCTGGCAGACTGTAGTATAAGCGCGGGCCGTGTCTCTGATGTCTGGCAGACTGTAGTATAAGGGCGGGCCATGTCTCTCATGTCTGGCAGACTGTAGTATAAGCGCGGGCGTGTCTCTGATGTCTCGCAGACTGTAGTATAAGCGCGGGCCGTGTCTCTGATGTCTGGCAGACTGTAGTATAAGCGCGGGCGTGTCTCTGATGTCTCGCAGACTGTAGTATAAGCGCGGGCCGTGTCTCTCATGTCTGGCAGACTGTAGTATAAGCGCGGGCCGTGTCTCTCATGTCTTGCAGACTGTAGTATAAGCGCGGGCCGTGTCTCTCATGTCTGGCAGACTGTAGTATAAGCGCGGGCCGTGTCTCTGATGTCTGGCAGACTGTAGTATAAGCGCGGGCCGTGTCTCTGATGTCTGGCAGACTGTAGTATAAGCGCTGGTCGTGTCTCTGATGTCTGGCAGACTGTAGTATAAGCGCGGGCCGTGTCTCTGATGTCTGGCAGACTGTAGTATAAGGGCGGGCCGTGTCTCTGATGTCTGGCAGACTGTAGTATAAGCGCGGGCCGTGTCTCTGATGTCTCGCAGACTGTAGTATAAGCGCGGGCCGTGTCTCTGATGTCTGGCAGACTGTAGTATAAGCGCGGGCCGTGTCTCTCATGTCTGGCAGACTGTAGTATAAGCGCTGGTCGTGTCTCTGATGTCTCGCAGACTGTAGTATAAGGGCGGGCCGTGTCTCTGATGTCTCGCAGACTGTAGTATAAGGGCGGGCCGTGTCTCTGATGTCTGGCAGACTGTAGTATAAGAGCGGGCCGTGTCTCTGATGTCTGGCAGACTGTAGTATAAGCGCGGGCCGTGTCTCTCATGTCTGGCAGACTGTAGTATAAGCGCGGGCCGTGTCTCTGATGTCTGGCAGACTGTAGTATAAGCGCGGGCCGTGTCTCTGATGTCTGGCAGACTGTAGTATAAGCGCGGGCCGTGTCTCTCATGTCTGGCAGACTGTAGTATAAGCGCGGGCCGTGTCTCTGATGTCTGGCAGACTGTAGTATAAGCGCGGGCCGTGTCTCTGATGTCTGGCAGACTGTAGTATAAGCGCGGGCCGTGTCTCTCATGTCTTGCAGACTGTAGTATAGCGCGGGCCGTGTCTCTGATGTCTGGCAGACTGTAGTATAGCGCGGGCCGTGTCTCTGATGTCTGGCAGACTGTAGTATAGCGCGGGCCGTGTCTCTCATGTCTGGCAGACTGTAGTATAAGCGCGGGCCGTGTCTCTCATGTCTGGCAGACTGTAGTATAAGCGCGGGCCGTGTCTCTCATGTCTGGCAGACTGTAGTATAAGCGCGGGCCGTGTCTCTGATGTCTCGCAGACTGTAGTATAAGCGCGGGCCGTGTCTCTCATGTCTTGCAGACTGTAGTATAAGCGCGGGCCGTGTCTCTCATGTCTTGCAGACTGTAGTATAAGCGCGGGCCGTGTCTCTGATGTCTCGCAGACTGTAGTATAAGCGCGGGCCGTGTCTCTGATGTCTGGCAGACTGTAGTATAAGGGCGGGCCGTGTCTCTGATGTCTGGCAGACTGTAGTATAAGCGGGCCGTGTCTCTCATGTCTTGCAGACTGTAGTATAAGGGCGGGCCGTGTCTCTCATGTCTGGCAGACTGTAGTATAAGCGCGGGCCGTGTCTCTCATGTCTTGCAGACTGTAGTATAAGCCGGGCCGTGTCTCTCATGTCTGGCAGACTGTAGTATAAGCGTGGCCATGTCTCTGATGTCTGGCAGACTGTAGTATAAGCGCGGGCCGTGTCTCTGATGTCTGGCAGACTGTAGTATAAGGGCGGGCCGTGTCTCTGATGTCTGGCAGACTGTAGTATAAGCGCGGGCCGTGTCTCTGATGTCTGGCAGACTGTAGTATAAGCGCGGGCCGTGTCTCTGATGTCTGGCAGACTGTAGTATAAGCGCGGGCCGTGTCTCTGATGTCTGGCAGACTGTAGTATAAGCGCGGGCCGTGTCTCTCATGTCTTGCAGACTGTAGTATAAGGGCGGGCCGTGTCTCTGATGTCTCGCAGACTGTAGTATAAGCGCAGGCCGTGTCTCTGATGTCTGGCAGACTGTAGTATAAGCGCAGGCCGTGTCTCTGATGTCTGGCAGACTGTAGTATAAGCGCAGGCCGTGTCTCTGATGTCTCGCAGACTGTAGTATAAGCGCAGGCCGTGTCTCTGATGTCTGGCAGACTGTAGTATAAGGGCGGGCCGTGTCTCTGATGTCTGGCAGACTGTAGTATAAGCGCGGGCCGTGTCTCTGATGTCTGGCAGACTGTAGTATAAGGGCGGGCCGTGTCTCTGATGTCTGGCAGACTGTAGTATAGAGCGGGCCGTGTCTCTGATGTCTGGCAGACTGTAGTATAAGGGCGGGCCGTGTCTCTCATGTCTGGCAGACTGTAGTATAAGCGCGGGCCGTGTCTCTGATGTCTGGCAGACTGTAGTATAAGCGCGGGCCATGTCTCTGATGTCTGGCATACTGTAGTATAAGCGCGGGCCGTGTCTCTGATGTCTGGCAGACTGTAGTATAAGCGCGGGCCATGTCTCTGATGTCTGGCATACTGTAGTATAAGCGCGGGCCGTGTCTCTGATGTCTGGCAGACTGTAGAGTCCTGCCTGTGACACGTTCTCTGATGGTCGGGGTAGGTGCAGGTTTTGGGTGGTGGGGTCGCCCCCCGGTGGGTCCTCAGCATTTCTACGGCACTGGGCCCCAGGGAGACAGCAGCAGAGCTCCCCGGGGGCCAGTCCAGGAGGCGGGTGCGATGGAGGACGCGCTAACGCCTCTGCTGTCCTTCTCAGTGATGGATTCTCGCCCTGGATCCCTCCAGAGTAACAGGAAGCTCTGTCCTTACTAATAAAGCTTGGAAGAGGCGGGCGCCGCTCGTCTCCTCCAGAAGATGCGGGCGCAAACAATGGGGCGACACAATCCCCCAAATACAAGAAAGTGACCCAAAAACCTTTTCTTCCTCTACTCCTGGGTATCGTCATCACCACCAGTAATGGCTGCCAAACCGAAGTGACCCTGACCTCCTCACTACTGAGCCGCCGTGTCAGTCTACACTGCA
This sequence comes from Bufotes viridis, assembly GCA_033119425.1. NCBI lineage: Eukaryota > Metazoa > Chordata > Amphibia > Anura > Bufonidae > Bufotes > Bufotes viridis. The sequence goes on from CM065599.1 coordinate 69,596,196, forward strand.
ACTACTGCATTCTATTCATGTATGGATGATGAGGGATGGGAGCCATGGGGAACATATGATGTATGGATGATGAGGGACGTATGCGTCATGGGGCACGTATGATGTATGGCTGATGAGGGATGGCCGTCATGGGGCACGTATGATGTATGGCTGATGAGGGATGGCCGTCATGGGGCACGTATGATGTATGGCTGATGAGGGATGGCCGTCATGGGGCACGTATGATGTATGGCTGATGAGGGATGGCCGTCATGGGGCACGTATGATGTATGGCTGATGAGGGATGGCCGTCATGGGGCACGTATGATGTATGGATGATGATGAATGTCGGTGTAGAGGGTTGGGGGGTCCGGAGCTCTGAAGAGGCGATGGATCATCTCACCTGCTGCAAAGACTCTGACACTTTCTGGTCTTTTAGTAAAACTTCTCTGAAAAAAAGAAAAAAGAAAAATTAGTAAAAGACCCAAGACGCGCAGGACACACGAAACGCGCAGGACACACGAAACGCGCAGGACACACGCATGATAGAGAAATGATTCCAGAGCCAATATAACAATATAATTACCGGATGAATCCAGAGAGCAGCAGCTTCACCTCCGGATGACTCCTCAGATATTCCTCATTACTGACCCGGGTCTGAATCTGGGCAAGAAGGAGACATGTAAGAGGGGGCACTGCTCGGGAGTACGGGGGGCACTGCCCGGTGTATAGAGGATGTTACACCCCGGAGTACAGGGGGCACTGCCCGGTGTATAGAGGATGTTACACCCCGGAGTACGGGGGCACTGCCCGGTGTATAGAGGATGTTACACCCCGGAGTACAGGGGCACTGCCCGGTGTATAGAGGATGTTACACCCAGGAGTACGGGGGGCACTGCCCGGTGTATAGAGGATGTTACACCCCGGAGTACAGGGGCACTGCCCGGTGTATAGAGGATGTTACACCCCGGAGTACGGGGGGCACTGCCCGGTGTATAGAGGATGTTACACCCCGGAGTACAGGGGGCACTGCCCGGTGTATAGAGGATGTTACACCCCGGGAGTACGGGGGGCACTGCCCGGTGTATAGAGGATGTTACACCCCGGAGTACAGGGGCACTGCCCGGTGTATAGAGGATGTTACACCCCGGGAGTACGGGGGGCACTGCCCGGTGTATAGAGGATGTTACAGCCAGGAGTACAGGGGCACTGCCCGGTGTATAGAGGATGTTACACCCGGAGTACGGGGGCACTGCCCGGTGTATAGAGGATGTTACACCCCGGAGTACGGGGGGCACTGCCCGGTGTATAGAGGATGTTACACACAGGAGTACGGGGGGCACTGCCCGGTGTATAGAGGATGTTACACCCCGGAGTACGGGGGGCACTGCCCGGTGTATAGAGGATGTTACACACAGGAGTACGGGGGGCACTGCCCGGTGTATAGAGGATGTTACACACAGGAGTACGGGGGCACTGCCCGGTGTATAGAGGATGTTACACCCAGGAGTACGGGGGCACTGCCCGGTGTATAGAGGATGTTACACACAGGAGTACGGGGGGCACTGCCCGGTGTATAGAGGATGTTACACACAGGAGTACGGGGCACTGCCCGGTGTATAGAGGATGTTACACACGGAGTACGGGGCACTGCCCGGTGTATAGAGGATGTTACACACGAGATGCATGGGGCACTGCCCGGTGTATAGAGGATGTTACACCCGGAGTACGGGGGCACTGCCCGGTGTATAGAGGATGTTACACCCGGAGTACGGGGGCACTGCCCGGTGTATAGAGGATGTTACACACAGGAGTACGGGGGCACTGCCCGGTGTATAGAGGATGTTACACCCAGGAGTACGGGGGCACTGCCCGGTGTATAGAGGATGTTACACACGGAGTACGGGGGCACTGCCCGGTGTATAGAGGATGTTACACACAGGAGTACGGGGGCACTGCCCGGTGTATAGAGGATGTTACACACAGAGTACGGGGGCACTGCCCGGTGTATAGAGGATGTTACACCAGGAGTACGGGGGCACTGCCCGGTGTATAGAGGATGTTACACACAGGAGTACGGGGGCACTGCCCGGTGTATAGAGGATGTTACACACAGGAGTACGGGGCACTGCCCGGTGTATAGAGGATGTTACACACGGAGTACGGGGGCACTGCCCGGTGTATAGAGGATGTTACACACAGAGTACAGGGGCACTGCCCGGTGTATAGAGGATGTTACACACAGGAGTACAGGGGCACTGCCCGGTGTATAGAGGATGTTACACACAGGAGTACGGGGGCACTGCCCGGTGTATAGAGGATGTTACACACAGGAGTACGGGGGCACTGCCCGGTGTATAGAGGATGTTACACACAGGAGTACGGGGGCACTGCCCGGTGTATAGAGGATGTTACACACGGAGTACGGGGCACTGCCCGGTGTATAGAGGATGTTACACACAGGAGTACGGGGGCACTGCCCGGTGTATAGAGGATGTTACACACAGGAGTACGGGGGCACTGCCCGGTGTATAGAGGATGTTACACACAGGAGTACGGGGGCACTGCCCGGTGTATAGAGGATGTTACACACAGGAGTACGGGGGCACTGCCCGGTGTATAGAGGATGTTACACACGGAGTACGGGGGCACTGCCCGGTGTATAGAGGATGTTACACACAGGAGTACAGGGGCACTGCCCGGTGTATAGAGGATGTTACACACAGGAGTACGGGGGCACTGCCCGGTGTATAGAGGATGTTACACACAGGAGTACAGGGGCACTGCCCGGTGTATAGAGGATGTTACACACAGGAGTACGGGGGCACTGCCCGGTGTATAGAGGATGTTACACACAGGAGTACAGGGGCACTGCCCGGTGTATAGAGGATGTTACACACAGGAGTACGGGGGCACTGCCCGGTGTATAGAGGATGTTACACACAGGAGTACGGGGGCACTGCCCGGTGTATAGAGGATGTTACACACAGAGTACGGGGGCACTGCCCGGTGTATAGAGGATGTTACACACAGGAGTACGGGGGCACTGCCCGGTGTATAGAGGATGTTACACACAGAGTACGGGGGCACTGCCCGGTGTATAGAGGATGTTACACACAGGAGTACGGGGGCACTGCCCGGTGTATAGAGGATGTTACACACAGGAGTACGGGGGCACTGCCCGGTGTATAGAGGATGTTACACACAGGAGTACGGGGGCACTGCCCGGTGTATAGAGGATGTTACACACAGGAGTACGGGGGCACTGCCCGGTGTATAGAGGATGTTACACACAGAGTACGGGGGCACTGCCCGGTGTATAGAGGATGTTACACACAGGAGTACGGGGGCACTGCCCGGTGTATAGAGGATGTTACACCCAGGAGTACGGGGGCACTGCCCGGTGTATAGAGGATGTTACACACAGGAGTACGGGGGCACTGCCCGGTGTATAGAGGATGTTACACACAGGAGTACGGGGGCACTGCCCGGTGTATAGAGGATGTTACACACAGGAGTACGGGGGCACTGCCCGGTGTATAGAGGATGTTACACACAGGAGTACGGGGGCACTGCCCGGTGTATAGAGGATGTTACACACAGGAGTACGGGGGCACTGCCCGGTGTATAGAGGATGTTACACACAGAGTACGGGGGCACTGCCCGGTGTATAGAGGATGTTACACACAGAGTACGGGGGCACTGCCCGGTGTATAGAGGATGTTACACACAGGAGTACGGGGGCACTGCCCGGTGTATAGAGGATGTTACACACGGAGTACGGGGGCACTGCCCGGTGTATAGAGGATGTTACACACAGGAGTACGGGGGCACTGCCCGGTGTATAGAGGATGTTACACACAGGAGTACGGGGGCACTGCCCGGTGTATAGAGGATGTTACACACAGGAGTACGGGGGCACTGCCCGGTGTATAGAGGATGTTACACACAGGAGTACGGGGGCACTGCCCGGTGTATAGAGGATGTTACACACAGGAGTACGGGGGCACTGCCCGGTGTATAGAGGATGTTACACACAGGAGTACGGGGGGCACTGCCCGGTGTATAGAGGATGTTACACCCCGGAGTACGGGGGCACTGCCCGGTGTATAGAGGATGTTACACACGGAGTACGGGGCACTGCCCGGTGTATAGAGGATGTTACACACAGGAGTACGGGGGCACTGCCCGGTGTATAGAGGATGTTACACACAGGAGTACGGGGGCACTGCCCGGTGTATAGAGGATGTTACACACAGGAGTACGGGGGCACTGCCCGGTGTATAGAGGATGTTACACACGGAGTACGGGGGCACTGCCCGGTGTATAGAGGATGTTACACACAGGAGTACGGGGGCACTGCCCGGTGTATAGAGGATGTTACACACAGGAGTACAGGGGCACTGCCCGGTGTATAGAGGATGTTACACACAGGAGTACGGGGGGCACTGCCCGGTGTATAGAGGATGTTACACACAGGAGTACGGGGGGCACTGCCCGGTGTATAGAGGATGTTACACACAGGAGTACGGGGGGCACTGCCCGGTGTATAGAGGATGTTACACCCCGGAGTACGGGGGGCACTGCCCGGTGTATAGAGGATGTTACACACAGGAGTACGGGGGGCACTGCCCGGTGTATAGAGGATGTTACACACAGGAGTACGGGGGGCACTGCCCGGTGTATAGAGGATGTTACACACAGGAGTACGGGGGGCACTGCCCGGTGTATAGAGGATGTTACACACAGGAGTACGGGGGGCACTGCCCGGTGTATAGAGGAGAGGCACACATTACCTTCGTCTCCCGGAGCCGCCGCTCTTGCTCGCCGTTCAGGGCACCGGGGTCCGCCTCCTCCGCCATGTCTCCAGCACGCCGCTCCGTTATTAGGTTTGGTTGTCAAGGAACTTACCGTTGCAACTGACTGAAATACAGTTCACGTGACAATCTCGAAGACACGCCCCCACAGGGTTCCCATGGAGATAACTATAGCGGTAAAAATCCCGCGCAAAACCCGAGTTTGTGAGAGGAGACCGCAGAGGAGTGACGTCACTGCTGAGGCGTTATACCCGTATATGTAGGCTGTGAGGTGTGTATCTACCGTCACCTACCTCACAGCAGTCACTATGAGCGCGGGCGTCACCTACTGTACTTATAGACGACTGCACAAAGTATGCACTCAATGTAATGACCCAACTGTATATTATACACCCCCCTGTACATTATATACACCCCCTGTACATTGTATACATCCCCTGTACATTATATACACCCCCTGTACATTATATACACCCCCTGTACATTGTATACACCCCCTGTACATTGTATACACCCCCTGTACATTGTATACACCCCCTGTACATTATATACACCCCCTGTACATTATATACATCCCCTGTACATTATATACATCCCCTGTACATTATATACACTCCTGTACATTATATACACCCCTGTACATTATATACACCCCTGTACATTGTATACACCCCTGTACATTATATACATCCCCTGTACATTATATACATCCCCTGTACATTATATACATCCCTGTACATTATATACACTCCCTGTACATTATATACATCCCTGTACATTATATACATCCCTGTACATTATATACATCCCCTGTACATTGTATACATCCCCTGTACATTATATACACCCCTGTACATTGTATACATCCCCTGTACATTATATACATCCCTGTACATTGTATACACCCCTGTACATTATATACACCCCTGTACATTATATACATCCCCTGTACATTATATACATCCCTGTACATTATATACATCCCTGTACATTATATACATCCCCTGTACATTATATACACCCCCTGTACATTGTATACACCCCCTGTACATTATATACATCCCCTGTACATTATATACATCCCCTGTACATTGTATACACCCCCTGTACATTATATACACCCCCTGTACATTATATACACCCCTGTACATTGTATACACCCCCTGTACATTATATACATCCCCTGTACATTATATACATCCCCTGTACATTATATACATCCCCTGTACATTATATACATCCCCTGTACATTATATACATCCCCTGTACATTGTATACATCCCCTGTACATTATATACATCCCCTGTACATTATATACATCCCCTGTACATTATATACATCCCCTGTACATTATATACATCCCGCTGTACATTGTATACATCCCCTGTACATTATATACATCCCCTGTACATTGTATACATCCCCTGTACATTATATACATCCCCTGTACATTGTATACATCCCCTGTACATTGTATACATCCCCTGTACATTGTATACATCCCCTGTACATTATATACATCCCCTGTACATTGTATACATCCCCTGTACATTATATACATCCCCTGTACATTGTATACATCCCCTGTACATTATATACATCCCCTGTACATTGTATACACCCCCTGTACATTATATACATCCCCTGTACATTATATACATCCCCTGTACATTATATACATCCCCTGTACATTATATACATCCCTGTACATTATATACATCCCTGTACATTATATACATCCCCTGTACATTATATACATCCCTGTACATTATATACATCCCTGTACATTGTATACACCCTGTACATTATATACATCCCCTGTATATGTATATACATCCCCTGTACATTATATACATCCCTGTACATTATATACATCCCCTGTACATTATATACACCCCTGTACATTATATACATCCCTGTACATTGTATACACCCCTGTACATTATATACATCCCTGTACATTATATACATCCCCTGTACATTATATACATCCCTGTACATTATATACACCCCTGTACATTATATACATCCCCTGTACATTGTATACACCCCTGTACATTATATACATCCCTGTACATTATATACATCCCTGTACATTGTATACACCCTGTACATTATATACATCCCTGTACGTTATATACACCCCTGTACATTGTATACACTCCCTGTACATTATATACATCCCTGTACATTGTATACATCCCCTGTACATTATATACACCCCTGTACATTATATACATCCCTGTACATTATATACATCCCTGTACGTTATATGCATCCCTGTGCATTATATACACCCCTGTACATTGTATACGCCCCCTGTGCATTATATACGCCCCTGTACGTTATATACACCCCTGTGCGTTATATGCATCCCTGTACATTATATACATCCCTGTACATTGTATGCACCCCCTGTGCATTATATACATCCCTGTGCATTATATACACCCCTGTACATTGTATACATCCCTGTGCATTATATACATCCCCTGTGCATTATATACATCCCTGTGCATTATATACATCCCTGTACATTATATACATCCCTGTGCATTATATGCACCCCTGTACGTTATATACACCCCTGTGCATTATATACATCCTGTTACATTGTATACATCCCTGTACATTATATACACCCCTGTGCATTATATACATCCCTGTGCATTATATACATCCCTGTGCGATTATATACACCCCTGTACATTATATACATCCCTGTACATTATATACACCCTGTGCATTATATACATCCCTGTGCATTATATGCACCCCTGTGCATTATATACATCCCTGTACATTATGTACATCCCTGTTACATTATATACATCCCTGTGCATTATATACATCCCTGTGCATTATATACACCCCTGTACGTTATATACATCCCTGTTGCATTGTATGCATCCCTGTGCATTATATACATCCTGTACGTTGTATATGCATCCCTGTACGTTATATGCACCCCCTGTGCGTCATGTGCATTATATGCACCTCCTGTGCATTATATACATCCCTGTACGTTATATACATCCCTGTGCATTATATACATCCCCTGTGCATTATATACATCCCTGTGCATTATATACATCCCTGTGCGTTATATGCACCCCTGTTGCATTATATACATCCCTGTGCGTTATATGCACCCCTGTACGTTATATACACCCCTGTACGTTATATACACCCCTGTACATTATATACGTCCCTGTACATTATATACATCCCTGTGCATTATATACATCCTGTACGTTGTATACATCCCTGTGCGTTATATGCATCCCCTGTACATTATATACACCCCTGTGCATTATATACATCCCTGTGCATTATATACATCCCTGTTGCATTATATACACCCTGTTGCATTATATACATCCCTGTACATTGTATGCACCCCTGTGCATTATATGCACCCTGTGCGTGTATCAGTTGTATACGTCCCTGTGCGTTATATGCACTCCTGTGCGTTATATACATCCCTGTTGCGATTATATACATCCCTGTTGCGTTATATGCACCCTGTGCATTATATGCATCCCTGTGCATTATATACATCCCCTGTACATTATGTACATCCCTGTGCATTATATACATCCCTGTGCATTATATACACCCCCTGTGCATTATATACATCCCCTGTGCGTTATATGCATCCCTGTGCATTATATACGCCCTGTGCGTTATATACGCCCTGTACGTTATATACGTCCCTGTTGCATTATATATGCATCCCTGTGCGTTATATACGATCCCTGTTGCGTTGTATGCATCCCCTGTGCATTGTATACGCCCCTGTTGCGTTATATACATCCCTGTGCATTATATGCATCCCTGTTGCGTTATATACGTCCCTGTGCATTATATACATCCCTGTACATTATATACACTCCCTGTAGCATTGTATACATCCCCTGTGCGTTATATACACCCTGTGCATTATATGCGTCCCTGTACGTTATATGCGCCCCCTGTACGTTATATACATCCTGCTGTGCGCATTGTATACATCCCTGTACGTTGTATACATCCCCTGTTACGTTATATACACCCCTGTGCATTATATGCATCCCTGTGCGTTATATGCACGCCCTGTGCATTATGTACATCCCTGTTACATTATGTACATCCCTGTGCATTATATACATCCCTGTGCGTTATATACATCCCTGTTGCATTGTATACATCCCTGTGCATTATATACACCCCTGTGCATTATATGCATCCCTGTGCGTTATATGCATCCCTGTGCATTATATACGCCCCCTGTTACGTTGTATACATCCCTGTTACGTTGTATACATCCCTGTACATTATATGCATCCCTGTGCGTTATGTACATCCCTGTTGCGTTATGTGCGTCCCTGTTGCGTTATGTGCGTCCCTGTGCGTTATATGCGTCCCTGTTGCATTGTATGCGTCCCTGTGCGTTATATGCGTCCCTGTGCGTTATATGCGTCCTGTTGCGTTATGTGCGCCCCTGTGCGTTATATACGTCCCTGTTGCATTGTATGCATCCCTGTGCGTTATATACGCCCCTGTTGCATTGTATGCACCCTGTACATTATATACATCCCTGTACATTATATGCACCCCTGTGCATTATATACATCCCTGTGCATTATATGCATCCCTGTGCGTTATATGCGTCCTGTACGTTATATACATCCCTGTTGCGTTGTATGCGCCCCCTGTTGCGTTATATGCATCGCCCTGTGCGTTATATGCGTCCCTGTTGCGTTATATGCGTCCCCTGTTGCGTTATATGCATCCCTGTGCGTTATATACGTCCCTGTTGCGTTGTATGCGTCCCTGTTGCATTATATGCGCCCCCTGTGCGTTATATGCATCCCTGTTGCGTTATGTACGTCCCTGTGCGTTATATGCGTCCCTGTGCGTTATATGCGCCCCTGTGCGTTATATGCATCCCTGTTGCGTTATATGCATCCCTGTGCGTTATATGCATCCCTGTGCGTTATATACATCCCTGTGCATTATATACGTCCTGTTGCGTTATATGCACCCTGTGCGTTATATGCGTCCCCTGTGCGTTATGTACGCCCCTGTTGCATTATATACATCCCTGTGCATTATGTACGTCCTGTTGCGTTATATGCGCCCCTGTGCGTTATGTACGTCCCTGTTGCGTTATATGCGTCCCTGTTGCGTTATGTGCGTCCCTGTGCGTTATATGCATCCCTGTGCATTATATACGTCCCTGTGCATTGTATGCACCCTGTACGTTATATGCATCCCTGTGCATTATATACATCCTGTGCATTATATGCACCCCTGTGCGTTATATGCGTCCCTGTGCGTTATATGCATCCCTGTGCATTATATACGTCCCTGTGCATTGTATGCACCCCTGTGCATTATATGCATCCCTGTTGCATTATATACGCCCCTGTTGCGTTATATGCACCCTGTGCATTATATGCGTCCCTGTGCGTTATATGCACCCCTGTGCATTATATGCATCCTGTTGCGTTGTATGCGCCCCTGTGCGTTATATGCGCCCTGTGCATTATATGCGCCCTGTGCGTTATGTACGTCCTGTTGCGTTATATGCGTCCCTGTGCGTTATATACGTCCCTGTTGCGTTATATGCATCCCTGTGCGTTATGTGCATCCCTGTTGCATTATATACGCCCCTGTGCGTTATATACGTCCCTGTGCGTTATATGCACCCCTGTGCATTATATACATCCCTGTACATTGTATGCATCCTGTGCATTATATACGCCCCTGTTGCGTTATATGCGTCCCTGTGCGTTATGTACATCCTGTGCATTATATGCGTCCCTGTGCGTTATATGCGCCCCTGTTGCGTTATATACGTCCCTGTGCGTTATATGCACCCTGTGCGTTATATGCGTCCCTGTTGCATTGTATGCACCCTGTGCGTTATATACATCCCCTGTTACGTTATATACGTCCCTGTTGCATTATATACATCCCTGTGCATTATATGCATCCCTGTGCATTATATACATCCCCTGTTACATTATGTACATCCCTGTGCGTTATATGCGCCTCCTGTGCGTTATATACATCCCTGTGCGTTATATGCACTCCCTGTGCGTTATATGCACCCCTGTGCGTTGTATACACCCTGTGCGTTATATGCATCCCTGTGCATTATATGCACCCCTGTTGCGTTATATACGTCCCTGTGCGTTATATGCATCCTGTTGCATTGTATGCACCCCTGTGCATTATGTGCGTCCTGTTGCGTTATATGCATCCCTGTGCGTTATGTACGCCCTGTGCGTTATATGCACTCCCTGTGCATTATATGCATCCCTGTTGCATTATATACATCCCTGTGCGTTATATGCGTCCCTGTGCGTTATATGCATCCCCTGTTGCATTATATACATCCCTGTGCATTATATGCATCCTGTGCATTATATACACCCCTGTACGTTATTATGCACCCCTGTACATTATATACATCCCTGTGCATTATATACACCCCTGTACATTATATGCATCCCTGTTGCATTATATGCATCCCTGTGCGTTATATGCATCCTGTGCGTTGTATACATCCCCTGTACATTATATGCGCCCTGTATGCATTGTATGCATCCTGTGCGTTATATGCAGTCCCCTGTGCGTTATATGCATCCCTGTGCGTTATATACATCCCCTGTGCATTATATGCACCCCTGTGCGTTATTATGCATCCCTGTTGCATTGTATACATCCCCTGTGCATTATATGCATCCCTGTACGTTATATGCACATCCCTGTGCGTTATGTACGTCCCTGTGCGTTATATGCACTCCCTGTGCGTTATATGCATCCCTGTTGCATTGTATGCATCCCTGTACGTTATATACGTCCCTGTGCGTTATCATACATCCCTGTGCATTATATGCGCCCTGTTGCATTATATACGTCCCTGTAGCGTATGCGCCTGTATGCTTATCCCCTGTTGCGTTATTATGCATCCTGTTGCGTTATTATACCCCTGTGCATTATATACGTCCCTGTGCATTGTATGCATCCCTGTACATTATATGCACCCCTGTACATTATGTAATCCCTGTACATTGTATACATCCCTGTTACATTGTATGCATCCTGTGCGTATATACACCCCTGGTGCATTATATACACCTGTGCATTGTATACATCCCTGTACATTATATGCACCCCTGTACATTGTATACACCCCTGTGCGTATATGCATCCCTGTGCATTGTATACACCCCTGTACATTATATACATCCCTGTACATTATATACATACCTGTGCATTGTATGCACCTGTGCATTATATACACCCTGTACATTATATACACCCCCTGTGCGATTATATACATCCCCTGTTGCATTATATGACATCCCTGATTACATTGTATACATCCCTGTACGTTATATACACCCCTGTACATTGTATAGCACTCCCTGTACATTATATACACTCCCTGTACATTATATGCATCCCTGTACATTGTATACATCCCTGTACATTATATACACCCCCTGTACATTATTATACACCCCTGTACATTATATACACCCCTGTATCATTGTATACATCCCTGTACATTATATACACCCCTGTAACGGATCCGCCTGAGACAAGGGGTAAAAACCGTTTAGGCGATCGCCCTTTACAGAGATATAGGCACAGCTACTGCAGAACACCAAACTCCGAACTGGATACAAAATAGCACTCCAACTCCCGTACTGGAACCTCCCAAATAGCTGCTAGCAGACGAACAGGAAAAGCAGACAATCAGCTTACACTCCTGGCAATCAGTCTCTAACAGCATACAGTGAATCCCCCAAGAGCGAGACGAGGCTCCGTATTGATGGTAAACAGGAATTCTCACATTTATTAAGGGCTGCCTGCCCGGTATTTATCCAGGTCTCCCACCTGGTGGACACTCCCTAGAGGACCAGAAGGAAGACTGCGACACGGGATACAGCAGCCAATCACCACATTGGGACAATACAGACACCCCCAGCATATCCCTCCCCTCTGCCTGTGATACCATCACCCTACATGGGTAATGCAATCATCACAGGCAGACGAATACACTATGTCTTCTGTCCTGGAGACAGTTGAGAGTCATTCAGTATCTCTCAGGACAAGGAAATCGCCAATACACATGTGGGGACAATAGGACGAGACATCACTATTCAATACACAATGTCCCACCCTTTACAATACACAGACATTTCAGAGACAAGACTCCATTATGCACATGGGGACACAGAACAAGCATTACTGTTACAATACACCAGGTAAGACACATTACATTAAAACTATACATTTAACATATCCCCAGATAGCTCAGGTCTGGCGCACATTATTAAGTGAATGGCGCTCAGACCACTGCAACTACAGTTTAATCGCCATGGAGCCAAAGTCTTTACAGTCAGTTTCATACTGAATGGGCTCCATGGGATTCCTATCTGGGTATAACACATTCAGCCAAAACTACCGAACCCCAGGCAGAAAAGCACGAATTAAGCTTTTCTGCAGGTAAAAGATGTCTTTTAACAGGGGGCCATAGTCCAAAGGCAGCAGGCGAGCAACCAGGTTTCTCCAATGCAATGTGGCGAGATTGGTCTCGTCACATCTCTCCCCTTTCCAAACAGACTAACAGGGTATCTGACCTCCTGCCGGTCAGTGCCTTGTTAGATCCAGCAGTCACCCACAAAACACAATCAACAGCACAGCCCACCCACAATAAATAGTTACTGCAACTGGGTAGAGGAGAAGCTTGTCCATGTCCAGGTGCCTCACCACGGCTGTGCTGGTACAGGTACGCTGACTTGGTGGGGTGCTGCATGGGCAGAGACCTGCGTCACTCTGCCTGTTGCTACGCTACTGGGAGGGTAGCCTGGTTGAAGCCTGAGTTGTTGGAGGGGAGACCGACTGTCTCCCTTTAGATATACTAGTCCTGCTGCTGGAGACCGACTGTCTCCCTTCGGTTACACAGCTCTGCTGCTGGGGAAAGGAGACTGAGCTCTCATTCCTGCCCATTAATGATCCGCCGCTGGGAGAGGTGGTAGTAAGCTCCTCTCCCATGCATACCTTCCTCCTCAGTGGAGGGAGACCGACTGTCTCTCCTCCCAACTACAGAGTCCTGCTGCTGGAGAAAGGAGACTGAGCTCTCTATTCCTGCTGGTTACTCTGCCGCTGGGACTGGAGACCGGGCTCCCAATTCCAACAAATAATACTGCCGCTGAGGAATGGAGACCGGACTCCCAATCCCGAAAATCACGCTCTGCTGCTGTGGGGCAGGAACAACTACCTCTGCCCCCTGTAGCTCAGCCTGCTGGGAGATGGAGCTCAGGCTCCCAATTCCCTGCAATATCTCACGCTGGAGAATGGAGCTCAGGCTCCCAATTCCCTGCAATATCTCCAGCTGGGGAATGGAGCTCAGGCTCCCAATTCCTGCAATATCTCCCGCTGGGAATGGAGCTCAGGCTCCACTCCCTGCAATACCGTGGAGAGACCTCGGTCCCATCTCCACCTACCGCCTGGGGTTCCTCCCAGTAAATTTCAATAATATCTTCCCAGCGGAATGGGTCTGGAACTGGATCTGTCACCTTGCTGTCCTGCTGAGCCTTCCCAATGGAGTGGAAGAGATCTCGGTAGTCCTGCTCCAGTTCCCACTCCAGGGTTGCTAGGTGAGCCAGGTCTTGCTCTACCTCATGGGGTCATCCCGTCATGCCTAGCCTCCTCTCAGTAGAAAATGTCCTGAAGTCTGTTCTGCGAGGACTCCGAAGTCAGGCTCTGCAAAGGACTCCCATAACAAGCCAGAACCATCAAACTCCTCTCCCTCTGGCTTGTCATGCTCGGCTGTCCAGGGTATATACTGTGCCATATACCACCAAGCGCCTGGTGAGGCATCCTCCAGCCATAGCTCCTGCCATACCCGGTGCTCTAGTTCCTTCACCCATTCATCCAGGGGCTGCTCTCCCAGAAAGGGCAGCCGCAGGGCCACTTGCTTCTGCCACCGCTGCTCTTCACTGGGAGACTCTCACCCGCTGGTATTGTGCATTGTCAGGGCCTGGTACCAGATGCCTTTCCATAATGCATCCGGCCATCAGGTCCTCCTCCTCGTATGACACTGCTGGTTCCATTCTGGTGCTTTTAGGATTCGCTGTGCTGGGACATGCGTTGCCCCACTTGTAAATCAAGGAAATGGTGTCTCCTGTAGCTGTCCTTCTGGCTGTAGGAGCGATCCCGCTGCTCGCCACCAATTGTAACGGACCGTTTCTGCAGACAAGGGGTAAAAACCGTTTAGGCGATCGGCCCTTTACAGAGATATAGGCACAGCTACTGCAGAACACCAAACTCCCGAACTGGATACAAAATAGCACTCCAACTCCCGTACTGGAACCTCCCAAATAGCTGCTAGCAGGCGAACAGGAAAAGCAGACAATCAGCTTACACTCCTGGCAATCAGTCTCTAACAGCATACAGTGAATCCCCAAGAGCGAGACGAGGCTCCGTATTGATGGGTAAACAGGAATTCTCCATTTTATTAAGGGCTACCTGCCCGGTATTTATCCAGAGTCTCCCACCTGGTGGACACTCCCTAGAGGACCAGAAGGAAGACTGCGACACGGGATACAGCAGCCAATCACACACATTGGGACAATACAGACACCCCCAGCATATCCCTCCCTCTGCCTGTGATACCATCACCCTACATGGGTAATGCAATCATCACAGGCAGACAGAATACACATGTCTTCTGTCCTGGAGACAATTGAGGAGTCATTCAATTATCTCTCAGGACAAAGGAAATCGCTAATACACATGTGGGGACAATAGGACAGACATCACTATTCAATACACAATGTCCCACCCTTTACAATACACACAGACATTTCAGAGACAAGACTCCATTATGCACATGGGGACACAGAACAAGCATTACTGTTACAATACACCAGGTAAGACACATTACATTAAAACTATACATTTAACATATCCCCAGATAGCTCAGGTCTGAGCGCACATTATTAAGTGAATGGCGCTCAGACCACACGAATACAGTTTAATCGCCATGGAGCCAAAGTCTTTACAGTCAGTTTCATACGAATGGGCTCCATGGGATTCCTATCTGGGGTATAACACATTCAACCAAAACTACCGAACCCCAGGCAGAAAAGCACGAATTAAGCTTTTCTGCAGGTAAAAAAAGATGTCTTTTAACAGGGGGCCATAGTCCAAAGGCAGCAGGCGAGCAACCAGGTTTCTCCAATGCAATGTGGCGAGATTGGTCTCGTCACACCCCCTGTACATTATATACACCCCCTGTACATTGTATACATCCCCTGTACATTATATACACCCCCTGTACATTGTATACACCCCTGTACATTATATACACCCCCTGTACATTGTATACATCCCCTGTACATTATATACACCCCCTGTACATTGTATACATCCCCTGTACATTATATACACCCCCTGTACATTATATACACCCCCTGTACATTATATACACCCCCTGTACATTGTATACACCCTGTACATTATATACATCCCTGTACATTGTATACATCCCTGTACATTGTATACACCCCTGTACATTATATACATCCCCTGTACATTGTATACACCCCTGTACATTGTATACATCCTGTACATTGTATACACCCTGTACATTATATACACCCCTGTACATTGTATACATCCCCTGTACATTATATACATCCCTGTACATTATATACACCCCTGTACATTGTATACATCCCTGTACATTATATACACTCCCTGTACATTATATACATCCCTGTACATTGTATACATCCCTGTACATTATATACATCCCTGTACATTATATACACCCCTGTACATTATATACACCCTGTACATTGTATACATCCCTGTACATTATATACATCCCTGTACATTATATACACCCCTGTACATTATATACATCCCTGTACATTGTATACATCTCTGTACATTATATACACCCCTGTACATTATATACACCCCTGTACATTATATACATCCCTGTACATTGTATACACCCCTGTACATTGTATACATCCCTGTGCATTATATACACCTCTGTACATTATATACACTCCTGTACATTGTATACATCCCTGTACATTATATACATCCCTGTACATTATATACACCCTGTACATTGTATACACCCCTGTACATTATATACATCCCTGTACATTGTATACATCCCTGTACATTATATACATCCCCTGTACATTATATACATCCTGTACATTATATACATCCCTGTACATTATATACATCCCTGTACATTGTATACATCCCCTGTACATTATATACACCCCTGTACATTATATACATCCCTGTACATTGTATACATCCCTGTACATTGTATACATCCTCTGTACATTATATACACCTCTGTACATTATATACACTCCCTGTACATTGTATACATCCCTGTACATTATATACACCTCCTGTACATTGTATACATCCCTGTACATTATATACATCCCTGTACATTGTATACATCCCTGTAACATTGTATACATCCTCTGTACATTATATACATCCCCTGTACATTATATACATCCCTGTACATTATATACATCCCTGTACATTATATACATCCCTGTACATTATATACATCCCTGTACATTATATGCACCCTGTACATTATATACATCCCTGTACATTATATACACCCTGTACATTATATACATCCCTGTACATTGTATACATCCCTGTACATTATATACATCCCTGTACATTGTATACATCCCTGTACATTATATACATCCCTGTACATTATATACACCCCTGTACATTATATACATCCCTGTACATTGTATACTCCTGTACATTATACCCTGTACATTATATACACCTCTGCATTATATACATCCCTGTACATTATATACATCCCCTGTACATTATATACATCCCTGTACATTATATACATCCCTGTACATTGTATACATCCCTGTACATTATATACACCCCTGTACATTATATACATCCCTGTACATTATATACATCCCTGTACATTATATACATCCCTGTACATTGTATACACCCCTGTACATTATATACATCCCTGTACATTATATACATCCCTGTACATTGTATACACCCCTGTACATTATATACATCCCCTGTACATTGTATACATCCCTGTACATTATATACATCCCTGTACATTATATACATCCCCTGTACATTGTATACACTCCCTGTACATTATATACATCCCCTGTACATTGTATACATCCCTGTACATTGTATACATCCCCTGTACATTATATACATCCCCTGTACATTGTATACATCCCTGTACATTATATACATCCCTGTACATTATATACACCCCTGTACATTGTATACATCCCCTGTACATTATATACATCCTCTGTACATTATATACATCCCTGTACATTGTATACATCCTCTGTACATTATATACATCCCCTGTACATTGTATACATCCCCTGTACATTATATACACTCCCTGTACATTGTATACATCCCTGTACATTATATACACCCCTGTACATTATATACATCTCCTGTACATTGTATACATCCTCTGTACATTGTATACATCCCTGTACATTATATACATCCTCTGTACATTATATACATCCCCTGTACATTGTATACATCCCTGTACATTGTATACATCCTCTGTACATTATATGCATCCTCTGTACATTATATACACCCCTGTACATTATATACATCCCCTGTACATTATATACACTCCTCTGTACATTACATGTATATACCGTGCACCTCCCCTCCTCTGTACATTACATGTATATACCGTACACCTCCCCTCCTCTGTACATTACATGTATATACCGTGCACCTCCCCTCCTCTGTACATTACATGTATATGCGTCGTACACCTCCCCTCCTCTGTACATTACATGTATATACCGTGCACCTCCCCTCCTCTGTTGCATTACGTGTATATGCCGTACACCTCCCCTCTCGTGCGTGCACGTATATCGTGCACTCCTCATCGTTGCGTACGTGTACCGTGCCCATCCTCTCTCTGTATGCGTTACATGTGTATATGCCTGTATGCACACCTCCTCCTCTGTGCGTTACGTGTATGTACGTGCGCACTCCCCTCCTCTGTGCATTACGTGTGTATGCCGTGCACCTCCCTCCTCTGTGCGTTACATGTGTTACTGCCGTATGCACCTCCCCTCCTCTGTGCATTACATGTATATATGCCGTTACGCCTCCTCCTCTGTGCATTACGTGTATATGCCGTGCACCTCCTCCTCTGTGCGTTACGTGTATGTGCGTATCACCTCCTCCTCTGTGCGTTACGTGTATATGCCGTGCACCTCCCCCTCCTCTGTGCATTACATGTATATGCCGTACACCTCCTCCTCTGTACATTACATGTATATACCGTGCACCTCCCCCTCCTCTGTGCATTACGTGTATATGCCGTGCACCTCCCCTCCTCTGTGCATTACATGTATATGCCGTGCACCTCCCTCCTCTGTACGTTACATGTGTATACCGTACACCTCCTCCTCTGTACATTACGTGTATATGCCTGTACACCTCCCTCCTCTGTGCGTTACATGTGTATGCCGTGCGCCTCCTCCTCTGTGCGTACGTGTATATGCCGTTGCACCTCCTCATCTGTGCATTACGTATGTATGCCGTACCACTCCTCCTCTGTTACGTTACGTGTATATACCGTGCACCTCCCTCCTCTGATGCGTTACGTGTATATGCCGTACACCTCCCTCCTCTGTGCGTTACATGTATATACCGTACACCTCCCTCCTCTGTAGCGTTACGTGTATATGCCGTGCACCTCCCCTCCTCTGTGCGTTACATGTATATGCCGTACACCTCCTCCTCTGTGCGTTACGTATATGCCGTGCACCTCCCCTCCTCTGTACGTTACATGTATGTACCGTGCACCTCCCTCCTCTGTGCGTTACATGTATATGCCGTTGCGCCTCCCTCCTCTGTTGCGTTACGTGTATATGCGTGCGCCTCCCTCCTCGTGCGTTACGTGTGTATACCGTGCACCTCCCTCCTCTGTGCGTTACGTGTATATGCCGTGCACCTCCTCATCTGTTGCATTACATGTGTATGCCGTGCACCTCCCTCCTCTGTGCGTTACGTGTATATATGCCGTTGCACCTCCTCCTCCTCTGTGCATTACGTGTATATGCCGTTGCCACCTCCTCCTCTGTTACGTTACGTGTATGTACCGTTGCACCTGCCCTCCTCTGTTGCATTACGTGTATATGCCGTGCGCCTCCCTCCTCTGTGCGTTACGTGTGTATGCCGTTGCACCTCCTCCTCTGTTGCGTTACGTGTTATGCCGTTGCACCTCCCTCCTCTGTACGTTGCGTGTTATATGCCGTGCACCTCCTCCTCTGTGCGTTACGTGTTATGCGGTGCACCTCCCTCCTCTGTACGTTACATGTGTATGCCGTACGCCTCCTCCTCTGTGCGTTACGTGTATATGCCGTACACCTCCCTCCTCTGTGCGTTACGTGTATATGCCGTGCACCTCCTCCTCTGTGCGTTACATGTATATGCGTGCACCTCCCTCCTCTGTGCGTTACGTGTATGTACCGTGCACCTCCTCCTCTGTGCATTACATGTATATGCCGTGCACCTCCCTCCTCTGTACATTACATGTATATGCCGTGCACCTCCCTCCTCTGTGCATTACATGTATATACCGTACTACCTCCCTCCTCTGTACGTTACATGTGTATGCCGTTGCACCTCCCTCCTCTGTAGCGTTACATGTATATGCCGTACACCTCCCTCCTCTGTGCGTTACATGTGTATACCGTACACCTCCCTCCTCTGTACATTACATGTATATACCGTACGCCTCCTCCTCTGTTGCGTTACATGTATATACCGTAGCACCTCCCCTCCTCTGTTGCGTTACTATGTATATGCCGTACACCTCCTCCTCTGTGCGTTACGTGTATATACCGTGCACCTCCCTCCTCTGTTGCGTTACGTATGTATATGCCGTGCACCTCCCTCCTCTGTGCGTTACGTGTATGTACCGTTACACCTCCCCTCCTCTGTTGCGTTACGTGTATGTACCGTACACCTCCCTCCTCTGTTGCATTACGTGTATATGCCGTGCACCTCCTCCTCTGTTGCATTACATGTGTATACCGTGCACACCTCCCTCCTCTGTACATTACATGTATATACCGTACACCTCCTCCTCTGTTGCGTTACGTGTATATGCGTGCACCTACCCTCCTCTGTACGTTACGTGTATATGCCGTGCACCTCCCTCCTCTGTACGTTACGTGTATATGCCGTACACCTCCCTCCTCTGTACGTTACGTGTATATGCCGTGCACCTCCTCCTCTGTGCATTACGTGTATATACCGTGCACCTCCCCTCCTCTGTGCATTACATGTATATGCGTGCACCTCCCCTCCTCTGTGCGTTACATGTATATGCCGTGCACCTCCCTCCTCTGTACATTACGTGTTATATGCCGTGCACCTCCCCTCCTCTGTGCATTACATGTATATACCGTTACACCTCCTCCTCTCTGTACATTACATGTATATACCGTACACCTCCCTCCTCTGTGCATTACATGTGTATACCGTACACCTCCCTCCTCTGTACATTACATGTATATACCGTACACCTCCTCCTCTGTACATTACATGTATATACTGTGACACCTCCCCTCCTCTGTACATTATATGTATATACCGTACACCTCCCCTCCTCTGTACATTACATGTATATACCGTACACCTCCTCTCCTCTGTACATTACATGTATATACCGTACACTCCTCCTCCTCTGTACATTACATGTATATATCGTACACCTCCCTCCTCTGTGCATTACATGTATATACCGTGCACCTCCCTCCTCTGTACGTTACATGTGTATACCGTATCACCTCCTCCTCTGCTGCATTACATGTATATGCGTACACCTCCCTCCTCTGTACGTTACGTGTATACTGCACATCCTCCCTCCTCTGTACATTACATGTATATACTGTACACCTCCCCTCCTCTGTACATTACATGTATATACCGTACACCTCCCTCCTCTGTACATTACATGTATATACCGTACACCTCCCTCCTCTGTACATTACATGTATATACCGTACACCTCCCCCTCCTCTGTACATTACATGTATATACCGTATACCTCCCTCCTCTGTACATTACATGTATATACCGTACACCTCCCCTCCTCTGTACATTACATGTATATACCTCCCTCGCCTCTGGTATCAATTGGGTAGGATTATATGGGAGTCCCGGCGTTCTGTGCCTTTTTCCTTTGTCTCCTCCTCCCTTGTCCTGGTCTGACCCTCAGGTCAGTGTCTGTGTTCCCTCCTCCTCAGAGGCAGCGTACAGCTAGGGGTCTTCCTATAGTAACATCCCTTATATGTGGAGAAAGCTGCGGCCGTCTAATCCTCCCTCCATTCCCTGCACTGCGGCACATCTACGTCTGCGCCATGAGCGACGCTCAGCCAGTCACCTCGAATCACACACCCGTCATTGTATCACACCCAGTAGCCTCGGCCCTGAATAGTGGCATGTAGTCTACAGCACCTATAGATATGTGTATGGATGTAGATATGTAGTATTTGTACAGGTATGTGTTTCTGTAGATGTGTGTGTATGTGTCTTTATAGCTAAGTATGTATGTGTTTATATTCTAATAATCTGTATTTCTATAGCTCCACCATATTCCTCATCACTTTCCAATTCAGAGGCCTCATGTAGAACAGTGACGCTAATACACAGCAGGAGTCCTGCTCACAAGAGCTTACAATCTATGAGGAGCTGGGGTGCCACAGAAGGCTGTTGGTGTGTAGTCCAGCCATTACTGTACTGAAGCAGTGGTCTCGGCTGCTCTGCTTCTGCTGTGGGACTGTTAGAGGATCCCGTTCAGGTCTGAGCAGTTGGTGCGAGCTCGGGAGCGGTCGGGCAGGAAGCTTGATAAGCCTGGCTGAGAGATGTGCTTGAAGGTGGAGAAGTTAGGAATTGACCTGATATTCCTGGGGCAGAGCATGCCAGAGAGTAGGTGCAGCTCAAGAAAAGACTTGAAGATGGGGTGAGAGGTACAAATTATGGAACGGAGAGCACGAGTAGGTCTCTCTCTTCTGGTTTCTTTCATCCTCTTTCAAACATACTGTTATAACCCCACCACAAAAAAAACATCTCTGACCTGACCTGTGCTGCTAACTACCGACCTGTTTCCTCCTGTACATTCCCTGTATATACTGCACACCTCCCTCCTCTGCACATTACATGTATATACCGGTACACCTCCTCCTCTCTGTACATTATATGTATATACTGTACACCTCCTCCTCTGTACATTACATGTATATACTCACACCTCTCCTCTGTACATTATATGTCACATACTGTATTAACTCCTCTCTGTACATTACATGTATATACCTGATACCTCCCCTCCTCTGTACATTATATGTATATACCGTACACCCTCCTCCCTCTTGTACATTACATGTATATACCGTACACCTCCCCTCCTCTGTACATTACATGTATATACCTGTACACCTCCCCTCCTCTGTACATTACATGTATATACCGTACACCTCCCTCCTCTGTACATTACATGTATATACCGTACACCTCCCCTCCTCTGTACATTACATGTATATACCTCGTACACCTCCCTCCTCTGTACATTACATGTATATACCGTACACCTCCCCTCCTCTGTACATTACATGTATATACCGTACACCTCCCCTCCTCTGTACATTACATGTATATACCGTACACCTCCCCTCCTCTGTACATTACATGTATATACCGTACACCTCCCTCCTCTGTACATTACATGTATATACCGTGACACCTCCCCTCCTCTGTACATTACATGTATATACTGTACACTCCCCTCCTCTGTACATTACATGTATATACCGTACACCTCCCTCCTCTGTACATTACATGTATATACCGTACACCTCCTCCTCCTCTGTACATTACATGTATATACCGTACACCTCCCTCCTCTGTACATTACATGTATATACTGTACACCTCCCTCCTCTCTGTACATTACATGTATATACCGTACACCTCCCTCCTCTGTACATTACATGTATATACCGTACACCTCCCTCCTCTGTACATTACATGTATATACCAGTACACCTCCCCTCCTCTGTACATTACATGTATATACTGTACACCTCCCTCCTCTGTACATTACATGTATATACCGTACACCTCCCTCCTCTGTACATTACATGTATATACCGTACACCTCCCCTCCTCTGTACATTACATGTATATACCGTACACCTCCCCTCCTCTGTACATTACATGTATATACCGTACACCTCCCTCCTCTGTACATTACATGTATATACCGTACACCTCCTCTCCTCTGTACATTACATGTATATACTGTACACCTCCCTCCTCTCTGTACATTACATGTATATACCTGTACACCTCCCCTCCTCTGTACATTACATGTATATACCGTACACCTCCTCCTCCTCTGTACATTACATGTATATACCGTACACCTCCCCTCCTCTGTACATTACATGTATATACCAGTACACCTCCTCCTCTGTACATTACATGTATATACTGTACACCTCCCCTCCTCTGTACATTACATGTATATACCGTACACCTCCTCCTCTGTACATTACATGTATATACTGTGACACCTCCCTCCTCTGTACATTACATGTATATACCGTACACCTCCCCTCCTCTGTACATTACATGTATATACCGTACACCTCCCTCCTCTGTACATTACATGTATATACCGTACACCTCCCCTCCTCTGTACATTACATGTATATACCGTACACCTCCCTCCTCTGTACATTACATGTATATACCGTACACCTCCCCTCCTCTGTACATTACATGTATATACCATGTACACCTCCCCCTCCTCTGTACATTACATGTATATACCGTACACCTCCCTCCTCTGTACATTACATGTATATACCGTACACCTCCCTCCTCTGTACATTACATGTATATACCGTACACCTCCCCTCCTCTGTACATTACATGTATATACCGTACACCTCCCCTCCTCTGTACATTACATGTATATACCGTACACCTCCCCTCCTCTGTACATTACATGTATATACCGTACACCTCCCCTCCTCTGTACATTACATGTATATACCGTACACCTCCCTCCTCTGTACATTACATGTATATACCGTACACCTCCCTCCTCTGTACATTACATGTATATACAGTACACCTCCTCCTCTGTACATTACATGTATATACCGTACACCTCCCCTCCTCTGTACATTACATGTATATACCGTACACCTCCCCCTCCTCTGTACATTATATGTATATACCGTACACCTCCCCCTCCTCTGTACATTACATGTATATACCGTACACCTCCCCCTCCTCTGTACATTACATGTATATACCGTACACCTCCCCCTCCTCTGTACATTACATGTATATACCGTACACCTCCCCCTCCTCTGTACATTACATGTATATACCGTACACCTCCCCCTCCTCTGTACATTACATGTATATACCGTACACCTCCCCCTCCTCTGTACATTATATGTATATACCGTACACCTACCCCTCCTCTGTACATTACATGTATATACCGTACACCTCCCCCTCCTCTGTACATTACATGTATATACCGTACACCTCCCCTCCTCTGTACATTACATGTATATACTGTACACCTCCTCCTCTGTACATTACATGTATATACCGTACACCTCCCCTCCTCTGTACATTACATGTATATACCGTACACCTCCCCTCCTCTGTACATTACATGTATATACCGTACACCTCCCCTCCTCTGTACATTACATGTATATACCGTACACCTCCTCCTCTGTACATTACATGTATATACCGTACACCTCCCCTCCTCTGTACATTACATGTATATACCGTACACCTCCCTCCTCTGTACATTACATGTATATACCGTACACCTCCCCTCCTCTGTACATTACATGTATATACCGTACACCTCCCCTCCTCTCTGTACATTACATGTATATACCGTACACCTCCCCTCCTCTGTACATTACATGTATATACCGTACACCTCCCCTCCTCTGTACATTACATGTATATACCGTACACCTCCCTCTCCTCTGTACATTACATGTATATACCGTACACCTCCTCCTCTGTACATTACATGTATATACCGTACACCTCCCCTCCTCTGTACATTACATGTATATACCGTACACCTCCCCTCCTCTGTACATTACATGTATATACCGTACACCTCCTCCTCTGTACATTACATGTATATACCGTACACCTCCCTCCTCTGTACATTACATGTATATACCGTACACCTCCCCTCCTCTGTACATTACATGTATATACCGTACACCTCCCCTCCTCTGTACATTACATGTATATACCGTACACCTCCCTCCTCTGTACATTACATGTATATACCGTACACCTCCCCTCCTCTGTACATTACATGTATATACCGTACACCTCCCCTCCTCTGTACATTACATGTATATACCGTACACCTCCCTCCTCTGTACATTACATGTATATACCGTACACCTCCCCTCCTCTGTACATTACATGTATATACCGTACACCTCCCCTCCTCTGTACATTACATGTATATACCGTACACCTCCCCTCCTCTGTACATTACATGTATATACCGTACACCTCCCCTCCTCTGTACATTACATGTATATACCGTACACCTCCCCTCCTCTGTACATTACATGTATATACCAGTACACCTCCCCTCCTCTGTACATTACATGTATATACCGTACACCTCCCCTCCTCTGTACATTACATGTATATACCGTACACCTCCCTCCTCTGTACATTACATGTATATACCGTACACCTCCCTCCTCTGTACATTACATGTATATACCGTACACCTCCCCTCCTCTGTACATTACATGTATATACCGTACACCTCCCCTCCTCTGTACATTACATGTATATACCGTACACCTCCCTCCTCTGTACATTACATGTATATACCGTACACCTCCTCTCCTCTGTACATTACATGTATATACCGTACACCTCCCTCCTCTGTACATGTACATGTATATACCGTACACCTCCCCTCCTCTGTACATTACATGTATATACCGTACACCTCCCCTCCTCTGTACATTACATGTATATACCGTACACCTCCCCTCCTCTGTACATTACATGTATATACTGTACACCTCCCTCCCTCTGTACATTACATGTATATACCGTACACCTCCCTCCTCTGTACATTACATGTATATACCGTACACCTCCTCTCCTCTGTACATTACATGTATATACCGTACACCTCCTCCTCCTCTGTACATTACATGTATATACCGTACACCTCCCCTCCTCTGTACATTACATGTATATACCGTACACCTCCCCTCCTCTGTACATTACATGTATATACCGTACACCTCCCCTCCTCTGTACATTACATGTATATACCGTACACCTCCCTCCTCTGTACATTACATGTATATACCGTACACCTCCCCTCCTCTGTACATTACATGTATATACCGTACACCTCCCCTCCTCTGTACATTACATGTATATACCGTACACCTCCTCCTCTGTACATTACATGTATATACCGTACACCTCCTCTCCTCTGTACATTACATGTATATACCGTACACCTCCCCTCCTCTGTACATTACATGTATATACCGTACACCTCCCCTCCTCTGTACATTACATGTATATACCGTACACCTCCCCTCCTCTGTACATTACATGTATATACCGTACACCTCCTCTCTCTGTACATTACATGTATATACCGTACACCTCCCTCCTCTGTACATTACATGTATATACCGTACACCTCCCTCTCCTCTGTACATTACATGTATATACCGTACACCTCCTCTCCTCTGTACATTACATGTATATACGGTACACCTCCTCCTCCTCTGTACATTACATGTATATACCAGTACACCTCCCCTCCTCTGTACATTACATGTATATACCGTACACCTCCCTCCTCTGTACATTACATGTATATACCGTACACCTCCCCCTCCTCTGTACATTACATGTATATACGGTACACCTCCCCCTCCTCTGTACATTACATGTATATACCCCCGCCCTGGGTATAATTGGGTAGGATTATATGGGGTCCCGGCGTTCTGTGCCTTTTTCCTTTGTCTCCCCCTCCCCCTTGTCCTGGTCTGACCCCTCAGGTCGGTGTCTATTGTTCCCCCTCCTCAGAGGCAGCGTACAGCTGGGGTCTTCCTATAGAAACATCCCTTATATGTGGAGAAAGCTGCGGCCGTCTAATCCTCCTCCATTCCCGGCACCGCAGGGCGGCACACCCCCGTCTGCGCCATGAGCGAGCGCTCAGCCAGTCACCCCCGAATCACACACCCCGTCATTGTATCACCCCCAGTAGCCTCGGCCCTGAATAGTGGCATGTAGTCTACAGCACCTATAGATATGTGTATGGATGTAGATATGTAGGTATTTGTACAGGTATGTGTTTCTATAGATGTGTGTGTATGTGTCTTTATAGCTAGGTATGTATGTGTTTATATTCTAATAATCTGTATTTCTATAGCTCCACCATATTCCTCATCACTTTCCAATTCAGAGGCCTCATGTAGAACAGTAAGCGGCTAATACACAGCAGGGAGTCCTGCTCACAAGAGCTTACAATCTATGAGGAGCTGGGGGTGCCACAGAAGGCTGTTGGGTGTAGTAGTCCAGCCATTACTGTACTGGAAGCAGTGGTTTCGGCTGCTCTGCTTCTGCTGTGGGACTGTTAGAGGATCCCGTTCAGGTCTGAGCAGTTGGTGCGGAGCTCGGGGAACGGTCGGGGCAGGAAGCTTGATAAGCCTGGCTGAGAGATGTGTTTGAAGGTGGAGAAGTTAGGAATTGACCCGATATTCCTGGGGCAGAGCATGCCAGAGAGTAGGTGCAGCTCAAGAAAAGACTTGAAGATGGGAGTGAGAGGTACAAATTATGGAACGGAGAGCACGAGTAGGTCTCTCTCTTCTGGTTTCTTTCATCCTCTTTCAAACATACTGTTATAACCCCACCACAAAAAAAAACATCTCTTGACCCGACCTGTGCTGCTAACTACCGACCTGTTTCTAATCTCCTGGAACGTCTCCACGTAACAGAAACTGCCCTTACTAAAGAGTCTAATGATCTTCTGGCAGCAAAAAGGAATGGTGACTATTCTCTTCTGATTCTTCTGCATCTCTCTGTGGTTTGATACTGTAGACGGCAAACTCCTCCTCACCATGCTCCACTCAATTAGGCTTAAGGACACTGCTCTCTCCGGGTTCTCTTCCTATCTCTTATCGCTCCTTTACTGTGTCATTCGCTGGCTATACTTCTCTTGATGGCGTTCCTCAGGGCTCAGTCCTAGGTCCCCTTACTCTTCTCCCTCTATACAGCCCTCAGCGGACAGACACCAGTAGCTGTCTGGCAGCGGTCTCTAACATCATGCATGTCTTCTCTCTACCTAAAAGCGAACCTCTCAAAAACTGAACTTCTTGTCTTTCCCCATCTACTAACCCACCTAAACTTGTTATTTCAATTTCGGTCTACAGCACTATCTTAACTCCTGTGCAACATGCCCGCTGTCTTGGGGTCGTGTATGCCTCGGATCTATCGTTTGTTCCCCATATCCAATCGCTTGCACGCTCTTGTCATCTGCATCTCCAGAATCTACCTTTTCCTTATGGTGGAAACTGCCAAAGCTCTTGTTCTTTGATTCATTCTCGTCTTGACTACTGCAACTTATTAGTAATCGGTCTCCCTCTCACTAAACTCTTTACGCTTCAGTCTGTCCTAAATTCTGCATCCAGGCTCATCTATCTGTCCACCCACTATACTGATGCTACTAGTACGAGCTAGTCACTGCACTGGTTCCCCATCCACCACAGAATACAGTTCAAACTTCTCTCCCTAACCCCCAAAGCTCTCCACAGTGCTGCACCTCCTACATCTCCTCCTCATCTCTGTCTACCATCCTACCCATGCTCTCCACAGTGCTGCACCCCCTACATCTCCTCCTTATCTCTGTCTACCATCCTACCTGTACTCTCCACAGTGCTGCACCCCCTACATATCCTCCTCATCTATGTCTACCATCCTACCTGTACTCTCCACAGAGCTGCACCCTCCTACATATCCTCCTCATCTCTGTCTACCATCCTACCTGTACTCTCCACAGAGCTGCACCCCCTACATATCCTCCTCATCTATGTCTACCATCCTACCTGTGCTCTCCACAGTGCTGCACCTCCTACATCTCCTCCTCATCTCTGTCTACCATCCTACCTGTACTCTCCACAGTGCTGCACCTCCTACATCTCCTCCTCATCTCTGTCTACCATCCTACCCATGCTCTCCACAGTGCCGCACCCCCTACATCTTCTCCTTATCTCTGTCTACCATCCTACCTGTACTCTCCACAGAGCTGCACCCCCTATATATCCTCCTCATCTATGTCTACCATCCTACCTGTACTCTCCACAGTGCTGCACCTCCTACATCTCCTCCTCATCTCTGTCTACCATCCTACCTGTACTCTCCACAGAGCTGCACCCCCTACATATCCTCCTCATCTATGTCTACCATCCTACCTGTACTCTCCACAGTGCTGCACCCCCTACATATCCTCCTCATCTCTGTCTACCATCCCACCCATGCTCTCCACAGTGCTGCACCCCCTACATCTCCTCCTTATCTCTGTCTACCATCCTACCTGTACTCTCCACAGAGCTGCACCCCCTACATATCCTCCTCATCTATGTCTACCATCCTACCTGTACTCTCCACAGTGCTGCACCTCCTACATCTCCTCCTCATCTCTGTCTACCATCCTACCTGTACTCTCCACAGAGCTGCACCCCCTACATATCCTCCTCATCTATGTCTACCATCCTACCTGTACTCTCCACAGTGCTGCACCCCCTACATATCCTCCTCATCTCTGTCTACCATCCTACCCATACTCTCCACAGTGCTGCACCTCCTACATCTCCTCCTCATCTCTGTCTACCATCCTACCTGTATTCTCCACAGTGCTGCACTCCTACATCTCCTCCTCATCTCCGTCTACCATCCTACCTGTACTCTCCACAGTGCCTCACCCCCTACATCTCCTCCTCATCTCTGTCTACCATCTACCTGTACTCTCCACAGTGCTGCACCTCCTACATCTCCTCCTCATCTCTGTCTTCCATCTACCTGTACTCTCCACAGTGCTGCACCCCCTACATCTCCTCCTCATCTCTGTCTACCATCCTACCTGTACTCTCCATAGAGCTGCACCCCCCTACATCTCCTCCTCATCTCTGTCTACCATCCTACCTGTACTCTCCACAGTGCTGCACCTCCTACATCTCCTCCTCATCTCTGTCTACCATCTTACCTGTACTCTCCACAGTGCTGCCCCTCCTACATCTCCTCCTCATCTCTGTCTACCATCCTACCTGTACTCTCCACAGTGCTGCACCTCCTACATCTCCTCCTCATCTCTGTCTACCATCCTACCTGTACTCTCCACAGTGCTGCCCCTCCTACATCTCCTCCTCATCTATGTCTACCACCCTACCTGTGCTCTCCACAGTGCTGTACCGCCTACATCTCCTTCTCATCTCTGTCTACCATCTACCTGTACTCTCCACAGTGCTGCACTCCTACATCTCCTCCTCATCTCTGTCTACCATCCTACCTGTACTCTCCACAGTGCTGCACCTCCTACATCTCCTCCTCATCTCTGTCTACCATCCTACCTGTACTCTCCACAGTGCTGCACTCCTACATCTCCTCCTCATCTCTGTCTACCATCCTACCTGTACTCTCCACAGTGCCTCACCCCCTACATCTCCTCCTCATCTCTGTCTACCATCTACCTGTACTCTCCACAGTGCTGCACCTCCTACATCTCCTCCTCATCTCTGTCTTCCATCTACCTGTACTCTCCACAGTGCTGCACCCCCTACATCTCCTCCTCATCTCTGTCTACCATCCTACCTGTACTCTCCACAGTGCTGCACCCACTACATCTCCTCCTCATCTCTGTCTACCATCCTAACTGAACTCTCCACAGTGCTTCACCCCCTACATCTCCTCCTCATCTCTGTCTACCATCCTACCCGTCCTCTCCACAGTGCTGCACCTCCTACATCTCCTCCTCATCTCTGTCTACCATCCTACCCGTCCTCTCCACAGTGCTGCACCTCCTACATCTCCTCCTCATCTCTGTCTACCATCCTACCTGTACTCTCCACAGTGCTGCACCCCCTATATCTCCTCCTCATGTCTGTCTACCATCCTACCTGTACTCTACACAGTGCTGCACCTCCTACATCTCCTCCTCATCTCTGTCTACCATCCTACCTGTACTCTCCACAGTGCTGCACCTCCTACATCTCCTCCTCATCTCTGTCTACCATCCTACCTGTACTCTCCACAGTGCTGCACCCCCTATATCTCCTCCTCATGTCTGTCTACCATCCTACCTGTACTCTACACAGTGCTGCACCTCCTAAATCTCCTCCTCATCTCTGTCTACCATCCTACCTGTACTCTCCACAGTGCTGCACCCCCTACATCTCCTCCTTATCTCCATCTACCATCCTACCTGTACTCTCCACAGTGCTGCACCCCCTACATCTCCTCCTCATCTCTGTCTACCATCCTACCCGTACTCTCCACAGTGCTGCACCCCCTACATCTCCTCCTTATCTCCATCTACCATCCTACCTGTACTCTCCACAGTGCTGCACCCCCTACATCTCCTCCTCATCTCTGTCTACCATCCTACCTTTGCTCTCCATAGTGCCTCACCCCCTACATCTTCTCCTCATCTCTGTCTACCATCCTACCTGTACTCTCCACAGTGCTGCACCCCTTCATCTCCTCCTCATCTCTGTCTACCATCCTACCTGTACTCTCTACAGTGCTGCACCCCTACATTTCCTCCTCATCTCTGTCTACCATCCTACCTGTACTCTCCACAGTGCTGCACCCCCTACATCTCCTCCTCATCTCTGTCTACCATCCTAACCGTGCTCTCCATAGTGCTGCACTCCTACATCTCCTCCTCATCTCTGTCTACCATCCTACCCATACTCTCCACAGTGCTGCACCCCTACATCTCCTCCTCATCTCTGTCTACCATCCTACCTGTACTCTCCACAGTGCTGCACCTCCATACATCTCCTCCTCATCTCTGTCTACCATCCTACCTGTACTCTCTACAGTGCTGCACCCCTACATCTCCTCCTCATCTCTGTCTACCATCCTACCTGTACTCTCCACAGTGCTGCACCCCTACATCTCCTCCTCATCTCTGTCTACCATCCTACCCGTACTCTCCACAGTGCTGCACCCCTACATCTCCTCCTCACCCCTGTCTACCATCCTACCTGTACTCTCCACAGTGCTGCACCCCTACATCTCCTCATCATCTCTGTCTACCATCCTACCTGTACTCTCCACAGTGCTGCACCCATACATCTCCTCCTCATCTCTGTCTACCATCCTACCTGTGCTCTCCACAGTGCTGCACCTCCATACATCTCCTCCTCATCTCTGTCTACCATCCTACCTGTACTCTCCACAGTGCTGCACTCCTACATCTCCTCCTCACCCCTGTCTACCATCCTACCTGTACTCTCCACAGTGCTGCACTCCTACATCTCCTCCTCATCTCTGTCTACCATCCTAGCTGTACTCTCCACAGTGCTGCACCTCCTACATCTTCTCCTCATCTCTGTCTACCATCCTACCCGTACTCTCCACAGAGCTGCACCCCCTACATCTCCTCCTCATCTCTGTCTACCATCCTAACCGTGCTCTCCATAGTGCTGCACTCCTACATCTCCTCCTCATCTCTGTCTACCATCCTACCCATACTCTCCACAGTGCTGCACCCCTACATCTCCTCCTCATCTCTGTCTACCATCCTACCTGTACTCTCCACAGTGCTGCACCTCCATACATCTCCTCCTCATCTCTGTCTACCATCCTACCTGTACTCTCTACAGTGCTGCACCCCCTACATCTCCTCCTCATCTCTGTCTACCATCCTACCTGTACTCTCCACAGTGCTGCACCCCTACATCTCCTCCTCATCTCTGTCTACCATCCTACCCGTACTCTCCACAGTGCTGCACCCCTACATCTCCTCCTCACCCCTGTCTACCATCCTACCTGTACTCTCCACAGTGCTGCACCCCTACATCTCCTCATCATCTCTGTCTACCATCCTACCTGTACTCTCCACAGTGCTGCACCCATACATCTCCTCCTCATCTCTGTCTACCATCCTACCTGTACTCTCCACAGTGCTGCACCCATACATCTCCTCCTCATCTCTGTCTACCATCCTACCTGTACTCTCCACAGTGCTGCACCCATACATCTCCTCCTCATCTCTGTCTACCATCCTACCTGTACTCTCCACAGTGCTGCACCCCCTACATCTCCTCCTCATCTCTGTCTACCATCCTACCTGTACTCTCCACAGTGCTGCACCCCTACATCTCCTCATCATCTCTGTCTACCATCCTACCTGTACTCTCCACAGTGCTGCACCCATACATCTCCTCCTCATCTCTGTCTACCATCCTACCTGTGCTCTCCACAGTGTTGCACCTCCATACATCTCCTCCTCATCTCTGTCTACCATCCTACCTGTACTCTCCACAGTGCTGCACTCCTACATCTCCTCCTCATCTCTGTCTACCATCCTACCTGTACTCTCCACAGTGCTGCACCCCCTACATCTCCTCCTCATCTCTGTCTACCATCCTACCTGTACTCTCCACAGTGCTGCACTCCTACATCTCCTCCTTATGTCTGTCTGTCTGTATGTACATAGATATGTATGTATGTAGATGTGTGTATGTAGATATGTTTGTATGTTTCTATTTGTTTATGTGTGTTCTGTGTAATAAAGTGAAGTCCTAGATTTCACTGACATGTCCTCATTCACAAACACCTACTGCCGTCCGCAAAGTCTGGAGAGGCATGTGAGGTCCGGTCCAGTGCTTGACTTCACCGGTCTGTCAGTCCAGCAGCACAGGGAGGAAAGTACCTGCCATCTATCTGTCACTGTATGTAGATATGTATGTATGTAGATATGTATGTAGATATGTATGTAGATATGTATGTGGATATGTATGTGGATATGTGTGTATGTAGACATGTACGGTATGTGTTTTGTGGCAGTGGAGATGCCAGAGGGCCATTAAAGTGGTGTATCTCACCCAGAGGAAGCTGGGGAGAACAGGGCTTGGCTCCTCAGTCCGGGCCCCCTGTCTGGGGAAGGAGCCGGGACCCTCTGACCCTGTGCGGGGTGGGCACTGAGGGGTGTTTTGGGGAGCTGGGGGGTAGTCAGTGGCCGGACGGCCCAGGATTTGTGTTTGATTTGTTTGGTCAGCTGTAAATAAAGCTGGTTGTGGCGGTGTGCCCCCAAATCTTCAGTGTTGGAGCGGCTCCTTGAGGTGTGCCCGCCGTCCATGGTGAGGAGAGGGCGATCCTGGAGAGCTAAGTGACATAGATGTGTATGTCTGTTCTGTATCTAAGTATTTATGTTTTGTGTGTAGTCCATGTGCAGCCCTCTCTGTATGTCTGTGTACAGCTGTGCACTGTCTTATCAGCGTCTGACTGTGTGCATGCTCCTCATCAGGGGCAGTGCGGCGGGGGATGGGTGTGGGCAGGTGGATGGGTCTCTGCTGGGTAAATATCTCTGTATACTGGGGGATGGAGCTCGGCAGATGGCCTGTAATCTCCCATCACATAGCAACCGGCAGCCAGCATCCCGCTCTGGTACTATTATCCCACAGCCCCCCGAGGTCAGGAACCCGAACCCGACCAGTAACTGGGAGACACCCCCAGGTCAGGAGGTATCGCTGTATGACACACCGGATCACCAGCAGCTAGTGATCTATAGTGATCAGCGGTACACACCGGATCCCCAGCAGCTAGTGATCTATAGTGATCAGCGGTACACACCGGATCACCAGCAGCTAGTGATCAGCGGTACACGCCGGATCACCAGCAGCTAGTGATCTATAGTGATCAGCGGTACACACCGGATCCCCAGCAGCTAGTGATCTATACTGATCAGCGGTACACACCGGATCCCCAGCAGCTAGTGATCTATAGTGATCAGCGGTACACACCGGATCCCCAGCAGCTAGTGATCTATAGTGATCAGCGGTACACACCGGATCACCAGCAGCTAGTGATCTATAGTGATCAGAGGTACACACCGGATCCCCAGCAGCTAGTGATCTATAATGATCAGAGGTACACACCGGATCCCCAGCAGCTAGTGATCTATAGTGATCAGAGGTACACACCGGATCACCAGCAGCTAGTGATCTATAGTGATCAGCGGTACACACCGGATCACCAGCAGCTAGTGATCTATAGTGATCAGAGGTACACACCGGATCACCAGAAGCTAGTGATCTATAGTGATCAGAGGTACACACCGGATCCCCAGCAGCTAGTGATCTATAGTGATCAGAGGTACACATCGGATCCCCAGCAGCTAGTGATCTATAATGATCAGAGGTACACAGCGGATCCCCAGCAGCTAGTGATCTATAGTGATCAGAGGTACACACCGGATCACCAGCAGCTAGTGATCTATAGTGATCAGAGGTACACACCGGATCCCCAGCAGCTAGTGATCTATAGTGATCAGAGGTACACACCGGATCACCAGCAGCTAGTGATCTATAGTGATCAGCGGTACACACCGGATCCCCAGCAGCTAGGGATCTATAGTGATCAGTGATCACCAGCACATAGAGCTGAGATTTTTGTGATTCTTTTTATAGGGATGTAGCTGAGCTGAACTGGTTAGAGGTCTTTGTCCGCCGGTAACATCACGCCTGTTTGGCTGGTAGAAAGGCATTACATAGCAGAGCTGATGTTCTTCGGTGTAGTGGCGCTGTGTCCTCGGTGGTGTTACATAGGACTGCAGGAAAAGCTAGCTGTCACAGGGACCAGTCATAGCGCTCAGACGTCTCTCATTTGTGGAGTGATAATTATTTCTGGGGGGTTTGTGACATTGGCATGGTCTGGCTGCCAGTCCCCTCAGTGTGCCCGCTGCTGGGCAGGGCAGAGGCCTCTGTAATTAATACTAAATTAATTAATGTGGGAGATGGCAGCTTCCCAAACAGACCCCTCTCATCTGTCCTCAGCGCGGGGGGAGGGGTGCAGCCCGGGATAGGGATATTTAATTATAGATTACACGGAGGGAGCGCCGAGCGTTAACCCCTTGTGTGCCGCCTCCTCTTCCTGCACCCTGTGGCGCTTTTCACACATTTTTATTGTTAT
Organism: Bufotes viridis; assembly: GCA_033119425.1. Lineage (NCBI taxonomy): Eukaryota > Metazoa > Chordata > Amphibia > Anura > Bufonidae > Bufotes > Bufotes viridis. The sequence goes on from CM065599.1 coordinate 69,633,377, forward strand.
ATATATTTAGTAAGAATTAGCAGAACGATCAGATGAGGCCAGGCGTAGGAAGGCGGGCGGATGCCATCCTGCCAACAGCGGGACGCTCAGTCTCACGGATGGTATACGTGCAATGGCCCTGCACCCTGTAATTGGTGGACTTCCCCTTTAAGTTGAATTGGAGTACGGACTACGTCTTAAAACCTCCACTCTATGTCGGTCCGATCGGTGGGCGCCCCAGCGGCACAATGTGAATGTCTGTAGACCGGGCTCAGGGAGGAAGGGGTTAAGAGTGGGGGTGCTTCATTGAGAGATTAAAGCAGTGGATGAATGAAGCCCCCCTCATACCGTACCCAGCAGATGGTGACCCCGGGGACCCTCGGACCAGAATTAATGTCAGACCCTTTCCATTCTGAAGTGGTCTCCGAATGCAAATGTCCTCCAATTAGTGCGGGCGGGGGAGGGGGGCACTTGATGGGAGCTGTCAGCAGCCGCCGCTCCTGGGGGACGCATATTTAGTGAGTGGAATTATTTGCAATGAGAAGGAATGGTATTTATCAGCGTATAAATTACCGGATAACGTCCTGTGGGGGAGGGGCCTGCAGCCCCCGCCGCTCCTCACATCACATGGCCTTCATCAGGTGAATGCTCCTGGGGCCCTTCCCTTTTTCTGTGTAATGGGCCCCATACCAAGTGTGTGTGAGCCATAGGTGCAGCCCCCTGTAGCGGCACAGCATAGTGAGGCCCCGTCCTGTAGCGTCACTGGTCTCTCATAGAGATAGTGTCCGACCCCAGAAATGAGCCCCGAAATCTAATGGTCAACAATTGTATCCCCCCCCATCTCCCTACATCACCTGTACGGCCCAGTATAATATATATACACTATGACGCCTATATATAATGTGCAATATGGGGTGAGTAATGTGCACCGTGTATAGGTGTCTGTATACATAGGTGGCGGTGTATGCTGTATATATAATGTACACTGTATAGGTGTCTGTATACATAGGTGGCGGTGTATGATGTATATATGATGTACTCTGTATAGGTGTCTGTATACATAGGTGGCGGTGTATGATGTATATATAATGTACTCTGTATAGGTGTCTGTATACATAGGTGGCGGTGTATGCTGTATATATAATGTACACTGTATAGGTGTCTGTATACATAGGTGGCGGTGTATGCTGTATATATGATGTACACTGTATAGGTGTCTGTATACATAGGTGGCGGTGTATGATGTATATATAATGTGCACTGTATAGGTGTCTGTATACATAGGTGGCGAGTGTATGATGTATATATAATGTACACTGTATAGGTGTCTGTATACATAGGTGGCGGTGTATGATGTATATATAATGTACACTGTATAGGTGTCTGTATACATAGGTGGCGGTGTATGATGTATATATAATGTACACTGTATAGGTGTCTGTATACATAGGTGGCGGTGTATGATGTATATATAATGTGCACTGTATAGGTGTCTGTATACATAGGTGGCGGTGTATGATGTATATATAATGTACACTGTATAGGTGTCTGTATACATAGGTGGCGGTGTATGATGTATATATGATGTGCACTGTATAGGTGTCTGTATACATAGGTGGCGGTGTATGATGTATATATAATGTACACTGTATAGGTGTCTGTATACATAGGTGGCGGTGTATGATGTATATATAATGTACACTGTATAGGTGTCTGTATACATAGGTGGCGGTGTATGATGTATATATAATGTACACTGTATAGGTGTCTGTATACATAGGTGGCGGTGTATGATGTATATATAATGTACTCTGTATAGGTGTCTGTATACATAGGTGGCGGTGTATGATGTATATATAATGTACACTGTATAGGTGTCTGTATACATAGGTGGCGGTGTATGATGTATATATAATGTGCACTGTATAGGTGTCTGTATACATAGGTGGCGGTGTATGATGTATATATAATGTACACTGTATAGGTGTCTGTATACATAGGTGGCGGTGTATGCTGTATATATAATGTACACTGTATAGGTGTCTGTATACATAGGTGGCGGTGTATGCTGTATATATAATGTACACTGTATAGGTGTCTGTATATATAGGTGGCGGTGTATGATGTATATATATTTTGCACTGTATAGGTGTCTGTATACATAGGTGGCGGTGTATGATGTATATATAATGTACACTGTGTATAGGTGTCTGTATACATAGGTGGCGGTGTATGATGTATATATAATGTACACTGTATAGGTGTCTGTATACATAGGTGGCGGTGTATGCTGTATATATAATGTACTCTGTATAGGTGTCTGTATACATAGGTGGCGGTGTATGATGTATATATAATGTACACTGTATAGGTGTCTGTATACATAGGTGGCGGTGTATGATGTATATATAATGTGCACTGTATAGGTGTCTGTATACATAGGTGGCGGTGTATGATGTATATATAATGTACACTGTATAGGTGTCTGTATACATAGGTGGCGGTGTATGATGTATATATAATGTGCACTGTATAGGTGTCTGTATACATAGGTGGCGGTGTATGCTGTATATATAATGTACACTGTATAGGTGTCTGTATACATAGGTGGCGGTGTATGATGTATATATAATGTACTCTGTATAGGTGTCTGTATACATAGGTGGCGGTGTACGATGTATATATAATGTACACTGTATAGGTGTCTGTATACATAGGTGGCGGTGTATGCTGTATATATAATGTACACTGTATAGGTGTCTGTATACATAGGTGGCGGTGTACGATGTATATATGATGTGCACTGTATAGGTGTCTGTATACATAGGTGGTGGTGTACAATGTATATATAATGTACTCTGTATAGGTTTCTGTATACATAGGTGGCGGAGTACGATGTATATATAATGTACTCTGTATAGGTGTCTGTATACATAGGTGGCGGTGTATGCTGTATATATAATGTACACTGTATAGGTGTCTGTATACATAGGTGGCGGAGTACGATGTATATATAATGTACTCTGTATAGGTATCTGTATACATAGGTGGCGGTGTATGATGTATATATAATGTACTCTGTATAGGTGTCTGTATACATAGGTGGCGGTGTATGATGTATATATATTTTGCACTGTATAGGTTTCTGTATACATAGGTGGCGGTGTATGATGTATATATAATGTACTCTGTATAGGTGTCTATATACATAGGTGGCGGTGTACGATGTATATATGATGTGCACTGTATAGGTGTCTGTATACATAGGTGGCGGTGTATGCTGTATATATAATGTACTCTGTATAGGTGTCTGTATACATAGGTGGCGGTGTATGATGTATATATGATGTGCACTGTATAGGTGTCTGTATACATAGGTGGCGGTGTATGCTGTATATATAATGTACACTGTATAGGTGTCTGTATACATAGGTGGCGGTGTATGCTGTATATATAATGTACTCTGTATAGGTGTCTGTATACATAGGTGGCGGTGTACAATGTATATATAATGTACTCTGTATAGGTGTCTGTATACATAGGTGGCGGTGTATGATGTATATATAATGTGCACTGTATAGGTGTCTGTATACATAGGTGGCGGTGTATGCTGTATATATAATGTACACTGTATAGGTGTCTGTATACATAGGTGGCGGTGTATGCTGTATATATAATGTGCACTGTATAGGTGTCTGTATACATAGGTGGCGGTGTATTATGTATATATAATGTACACTGTGTATAGGTGTCTATATACATAGGTGGCGGTGTATGCTGTATATATAATGTACTCTGTATAGGTGTCTGTATACATAGGTGGCGGTGTATTATGTATATATAATGTACTCTGTGTATAGGTGTCTGTATACATAGGTGGCGGTGTATGCTGTATATATAATGTACTCTGTATAGGTGTCTGTATACATAGGTGGCGGTGTATGATGTATATATGATGTGCACTGTATAGGTGTCTATATACATAGGTGGCGGTGTACAATGTATATATAATGTACACTGTATAGGTGTCTGTATACATAGGTGGCGGTGTATGCTGTATATATAATGTACTCTGTATAGGTGTCTGTATACATAGGTGGCGGTTAAGGCTGCACGATATGGGAATTTTGTGCGATTGCAATTAGGGCCCTAAAAATTGCGATAACGATATGCGATGCGATATTTTAAGGGAATTGAGCTAGAGGTCTATTTGATTGGATTTTACAGGTAAAAGCACACATAGATGACTGATAATGTGAAATGTAGTTTTGCTGAACTCAAGAACTGAAATGCGCAGTGTTTTTCAAATATAAATACATATTTACATTACTGCAAAAGTATAAGATACAAATCTGCCATTTTCTTAATAGCGCTGCACAGAACCGATAAATAAAATAGATATAGAACATGTGTTCAATAACGACTTTCCACCGGCCCCTCCTCCCTCCCGCACTGTAACTGATATCGCTGGCCGCTGTGCAGCATAGCGGCGGAGATACAGTGTCAGTGTCATGTGAAAGTCAACCATCTGCTATAAGGCGCCTGCCATTCCCCGTCACTTTTGGGAGTGAAAACAGTGTGTCTTATAAAGCGAAAAATACTGTATAGTGTCTGTATTCATGGGTCAGCGAGTATTGTGATGTATATATAATGTACACTGTATAGGTGTCTGTAGGCATAGGTGGCGGTGTATGATGTATATATAATGTGCACTGTATAGGTGTCTGTATACATAGGTGGCGGTGTATGATGTATATATAATGTACACTGTATAGGTGTCTGTATACATAGGTGGCGGTGTATGCTGTATATATAATGTACTCTGTATAGGTGTCTGTATACATAGGTGGCGGTGTATGATGTATATATAATGTACACTGTATAGGTGTCTGTATACATAGGTGGCGGTGTATGATGTATATATAATGTACTCTGTATAGGTGTCTGTATACATAGGTGGCGGTGTATGATGTATATATAATGTACACTGTATAGGTGTCTGTATACATAGGTGGCGGTGTATGATGTATATATAATGTGCACTGTATAGGTGTCTGTATACATAGGTGGCGGTGTATGATGTATATATAATGTACACTGTATAGGTGTCTGTATACATAGGTGGCGGTGTATGATGTATATATAATGTACACTGTATAGGTGTCTGTATACATAGGTGGCGGTGTATGATGTATATATAATGTACACTGTATAGGTGTCTGTATACATAGGTGGCGGTGTATGATGTATATATAATGTACACTGTATAGGTGTCTGTATACATAGGTGGCGGTGTATGATGTATATATAATGTACACTGTATAGGTGTCTGTATACATAGGTGGCGGTGTACGATGTATATATGATGTGCACTGTATAGGTGTCTGTATACATAGGTGGCGGAGTACGATGTATATATAATGTACACTGTATAGGTGTCTGTATACATAGGTGGCGGTGTACAATGTATATATGATGTGCACTGTATAGGTGTCTGTATACATAGGTGGCGGTGTATTCTGTATATATAATGTACACTGTGTATAGGTGTCTATATACATAGGTGGCGGTGTATGATGTATATATAATGTACTCTGTATAGGTGTCTGTATACATAGGTGGCGGTGTATGATGTATATATAATGTACACTGTATAGGTGTCTGTATACATAGGTGGCGGTGTATGATGTATATATAATGTACTCTGTATAGGTGTCTGTATACATAGGTGGCGGTGTATGATGTATATATAATGTACACTGTATAGGTGTCTGTATACATAGGTGGCGGTGTATGATGTATATATAATGTGCACTGTATAGGTGTCTGTATACATAGGTGGCGGTGTATGATGTATATATAATGTACACTGTATAGGTGTCTGTATACATAGGTGGCGGTGTATGATGTATATATAATGTACACTGTATAGGTGTCTGTATACATAGGTGGCGGTGTATGATGTATATATAATGTACACTGTATAGGTGTCTGTATACATAGGTGGCGGTGTATGATGTATATATAATGTACACTGTATAGGTGTCTGTATACATAGGTGGCGGTGTATGATGTATATATAATGTACACTGTATAGGTGTCTGTATACATAGGTGGCGGTGTATGATGTATATATAATGTACACTGTATAGGTGTCTGTATACATAGGTGGCGGTGTATGATGTATATATAATGTACACTGTATAGGTGTCTGTATACATAGGTGGCGGTGTATGATGTATATATAATGTACACTGTATAGGTGTCTGTATACATAGGTGGCGGTGTATGATGTATATATAATGTACACTGTATAGGTGTCTGTATACATAGGTGGCGGTGTATGATGTATATATAATGTACACTGTATAGGTGTCTGTATACATAGGTGGCGGTGTATGATGTATATATAATGTACACTGTATAGGTGTCTGTATACATAGGTGGCGGTGTATGATGTATATATAATGTACACTGTATAGGTGTCTGTATACATAGGTGGCGGTGTATGATGTATATATAATGTACACTGTATAGGTGTCTGTATACATAGGTGGCGGTGTATGATGTATATATAATGTACACTGTATAGGTGTCTGTATACATAGGTGGCGGTGTATGATGTATATATAATGTACACTGTATAGGTGTCTGTATACATAGGTGGCGGTGTATGATGTATATATAATGTACACTGTATAGGTGTCTGTATACATAGGTGGCGGTGTATGATGTATATATAATGTGCACTGTATAGGTGTCTGTATACATAGGTGGCGGTGTATGATGTATATATAATGTACACTGTATAGGTGTCTGTATACATAGGTGGCGGTGTATGATGTATATATAATGTACACTGTATAGGTGTCTGTATACATAGGTGGCGGTGTATGATGTATATATAATGTACACTGTATAGGTGTCTGTATACATAGGTGGCGGTGTATGATGTATATATAATGTACACTGTATAGGTGTCTGTATACATAGGTGGCGGTGTATGATGTATATATAATGTACTCTGTATAGGTGTCTGTATACATAGGTGGCGGTGTATGATGTATATATAATGTACACTGTATAGGTGTCTGTATACATAGGTGGCGGTGTATGATGTATATATAATGTACTCTGTATAGGTGTCTGTATACATAGGTGGCGGTGTATGATGTATATATAATGTACTCTGTATAGGTGTCTGTATACATAGGTGGCGGTGTATGATGTATATATAATGTACACTGTATAGGTGTCTGTATACATAGGTGGCGGTGTATGATGTATATATAATGTGCACTGTATAGGTGTCTGTATACATAGGTGGCGGTGTATGATGTATATATAATGTACACTGTATAGGTGTCTGTATACATAGGTGGCGGTGTATGATGTATATATAATGTACACTGTATAGGTGTCTGTATACATAGGTGGCGGTGTATGATGTATATATAATGTACACTGTATAGGTGTCTGTATACATAGGTGGCGGTGTATGATGTATATATAATGTACTCTGTATAGGTGTCTGTATACATAGGTGGCGGTGTATGATGTATATATAATGTACACTGTATAGGTGTCTGTATACATAGGTGGCGGTGTATGATGTATATATAATGTACTCTGTATAGGTGTCTGTATACATAGGTGGCGGTGTATGATGTATATATAATGTACACTGTATAGGTGTCTGTATACATAGGTGGCGGTGTATGATGTATATATAATGTACACTGTATAGGTGTCTGTATACATAGGTGGCGGTGTATGATGTATATATAATGTACTCTGTATAGGTGTCTGTATACATAGGTGGCGGTGTATGATGTATATATAATGTACACTGTATAGGTGTCTGTATACATAGGTGGCGGTGTATGATGTATATATAATGTACACTGTATAGGTGTCTGTATACATAGGTGGCGGTGTATGATGTATATATAATGTACACTGTATAGGTGTCTGTATACATAGGTGGCGGTGTATGATGTATATATAATGTACACTGTATAGGTGTCTGTATACATAGGTGGCGGTGTATGATGTATATATAATGTACACTGTATAGGTGTCTGTATACATAGGTGGCGGTGTATGATGTATATATAATGTACACTGTATAGGTGTCTGTATACATAGGTGGCGGTGTATGATGTATATATAATGTACACTGTATAGGTGTCTGTATACATAGGTGGCGGTGTATGATGTATATATAATGTGCACTGTATAGGTGTCTGTATACATAGGTGGCGGTGTATGATGTATATATAATGTACACTGTATAGGTGTCTGTATACATAGGTGGCGGTGTATGATGTATATATAATGTACTCTGTATAGGTGTCTGTATACATAGGTGGCGGTGTATGATGTATATATAATGTACTCTGTATAGGTGTCTGTATACATAGGTGGCGGTGTATGATGTATATATAATGTACACTGTATAGGTGTCTGTATACATAGGTGGCGGTGTATGATGTATATATAATGTACACTGTATAGGTGTCTGTATACATAGGTGGCGGTGTATGATGTATATATAATGTACACTGTATAGGTGTCTGTATACATAGGTGGCGGTGTATGATGTATATATAATGTACACTGTATAGGTGTCTGTATACATAGGTGGCGGTGTATGATGTATATATAATGTACACTGTATAGGTGTCTGTATACATAGGTGGCGGTGTATGATGTATATATAATGTGCACTGTATAGGTGTCTGTATACATAGGTGGCGGTGTACAATGTATATATGATGTGCACTGTATAGGTGTCTGTATACATAGGTGGCGGTGTATGATGTATATATAATGTACACTGTATAGGTGTCTGTATACATAGGTGGCGGTGTATGATGTATATATAATGTACACTGTATAGGTGTCTGTATACATAGGTGGCGGTGTATGATGTATATATAATGTACTCTGTATAGGTGTCTGTATACATAGGTGGCGGTGTATGATGTATATATAATGTACTCTGTATAGGTGTCTGTATACATAGGTGGCGGTGTATGCTGTATATATAATGTGCACTGTATAGGTGTCTATATACATAGGTGGCGGAGTACGATGTATATATAATGTACTCTGTATAGGTGTCTGTATACATAGGTGGCGGTGTATGCTGTATATATAATGTGCACTGTATAGGTGTCTGTATACATAGGTGGCGGTGTATGATGTATATATAATGTACACTGTATAGGTGTCTGTATACATAGGTGGCGGTGTATGATGTATATATAATGTACACTGTATAGGTGTCTGTATACATAGGTGGCGGTGTATGCTGTATATATAATGTACACTGTATAGGTGTCTGTATACATAGATGGCGGTGTATGCTGTATATATAATGTACACTGTATAGGTGTCTGTATACATAGGTGGCGGTGTATGCTGTATATATAATGTACACTGTGTATAGGTGTCTGTATACATAGGTGGCGGTGTATGATGTATATATAATGTACACTGTATAGGTGTCTGTATACATAGGTGGCGGTGTATGATGTATATATAATGTGCACTGTATAGGTGTCTGTATACATAGGTGGCGGTGTATGATGTATATATGATGTGCACTGTGTATAGGTGTCTGTATACATAGGTGGCGGTGTACGATGTATATATGATGTGCACTGTGTATAGGTGTCTGTATACATAGGTGGCGGTGTATGCTGTATATATAATGTACACTGTATAGGTGTCTGTATACATAGGTGGCGGTGTATGATGTATATATAATGTACTCTGTATAGGTGTCTGTATACATAGGTGGCGGTGTATGATGTATATATAATGTACTCTGTATAGGTGTCTGAATACATAGATGGCGGTGTATGCTGTATATATAATGTACACTGTATAGGTGTCTGTATACATAGGTGGCGGTGTATGCTGTATATATAATGTACTCTGTATAGGTGTCTGTATACATAGGTGGCGGTGTATGCTGTATATATAATGTGCTCTGTATAGGTGTCTGTATACATAGGTGGCGGTGTATGCTGTATATATAATGTACACTGTATAGGTGTCTGTATACATAGGTGGCGGTGTATGATGTATATATAATGTACACTGTATAGGTGTCTGTATACATAGGTGGCGGTGTATGATGTATATATAATGTGCACTGTATAGGTGTCTGTATACATAGGTGGCGGTGTATGATGTATATATAATGTACACTGTATAGGTGTCTGTATACATAGGTGGCGGTGTATGATGTATATATAATGTACACTGTATAGGTGTCTGTATACATAGGTGGCGGTGTATGATGTATATATAATGTACACTGTATAGGTGTCTGTATACATAGGTGGCGGTGTATGATGTATATATAATGTACACTGTATAGGTGTCTGTATACATAGGTGGCGGTGTATGATGTATATATAATGTACACTGTATAGGTGTCTGTATACATAGGTGGCGGTGTATGATGTATATATAATGTGCACTGTATAGGTGTCTGTATACATAGGTGGCGGTGTATGATGTATATATAATGTACACTGTATAGGTGTCTGTATACATAGGTGGCGGTGTATGATGTATATATAATGTGCACTGTATAGGTGTCTGTATACATAGGTGGCGGTGTATGATGTATATATAATGTACACTGTATAGGTGTCTGTATACATAGGTGGCGGTGTATGATGTATATATAATGTACACTGTATAGGTGTCTGTATACATAGGTGGCGGTGTATGATGTATATATAATGTACACTGTATAGGTGTCTGTATACATAGGTGGCGGTGTATGATGTATATATAATGTACACTGTATAGGTGTCTGTATACATAGGTGGCGGTGTATGATGTATATATGATGTGCACTGTATAGGTGTCTGTATACATAGGTGGCGGTGTATGATGTATATATAATGTACACTGTATAGGTGTCTGTATACATAGGTGGCGGTGTATGATGTATATATAATGTACACTGTATAGGTGTCTGTATACATAGGTGGCGGTGTATGATGTATATATAATGTGCACTGTATAGGTGTCTGTATACATAGGTGGCGGTGTATGATGTATATATAATGTACTCTGTATAGGTGTCTGTATACATAGGTGGCGGTGTACGATGTATATATAATGTACTCTGTATAGGTGTCTGTATACATAGGTGGCGGTGTATGATGTATATATAATGTACACTGTATAGGTGTCTGTATACATAGGTGGCGGTGTATGATGTATATATAATGTACTCTGTATAGGTGTCTGTATACATAGGTGGCGGTGTATGATGTATATATAATGTACTCTGTATAGGTGTCTGTATACATAGGTGGCGGTGTACGATGTATATATGATGTGCACTGTATAGGTGTCTGTATACATAGGTGGCGGTGTATGATGTATATATAATGTACACTGTATAGGTGTCTGTATACATAGGTGGCGGTGTATGATGTATATATAATGTACACTGTATAGGTGTCTGTATACATAGGTGGCGGTGTATGATGTATATATAATGTACACTGTATAGGTGTCTGTATACATAGGTGGCGGTGTATGATGTATATATAATGTACACTGTATAGGTGTCTGTATACATAGGTGGCGGTGTATGATGTATATATAATGTACACTGTATAGGTGTCTGTATACATAGGTGGCGGTGTATGATGTATATATAATGTACACTGTATAGGTGTCTGTATACATAGGTGGCGGTGTATGATGTATATATAATGTACACTGTATAGGTGTCTGTATACATAGGTGGCGGTGTATGATGTATATATAATGTACACTGTATAGGTGTCTGTATACATAGGTGGCGGTGTATGATGTATATATAATGTACACTGTATAGGTGTCTGTATACATAGGTGGCGGTGTATGATGTATATATAATGTACACTGTATAGGTGTCTGTATACATAGGTGGCGGTGTATGATGTATATATAATGTACACTGTATAGGTGTCTGTATACATAGGTGGCGGTGTATGATGTATATATAATGTACACTGTATAGGTGTCTGTATACATAGGTGGCGGTGTATGATGTATATATAATGTACACTGTATAGGTGTCTGTATACATAGGTGGCGGTGTATGATGTATATATAATGTACACTGTATAGGTGTCTGTATACATAGGTGGCGGTGTATGATGTATATATAATGTACACTGTATAGGTGTCTGTATACATAGGTGGCGGTGTATGATGTATATATAATGTACACTGTATAGGTGTCTGTATACATAGGTGGCGGTGTATGATGTATATATAATGTGCACTGTATAGGTGTCTGTATACATAGGTGGCGGTGTATGATGTATATATAATGTACACTGTATAGGTGTCTGTATACATAGGTGGCGGTGTATGATGTATATATAATGTACACTGTATAGGTGTCTGTATACATAGGTGGCGGTGTATGATGTATATATAATGTACTCTGTATAGGTGTCTGTATACATAGGTGGCGGTGTATGATGTATATATAATGTACTCTGTATAGGTGTCTGTATACATAGGTGGCGGTGTATGATGTATATATAATGTACACTGTATAGGTGTCTGTATACATAGGTGGCGGTGTATGATGTATATATAATGTACACTGTATAGGTGTCTGTATACATAGGTGGCGGTGTATGATGTATATATAATGTACACTGTATAGGTGTCTGTATACATAGGTGGCGGTGTACGATGTATATATGATGTGCACTGTATAGGTGTCTGTATACATAGGTGGCGGTGTATGATGTATATATGATGTGCACTGTATAGGTGACTGTATACATAGGTGGCGGTGTACAATGTATATATGATGTGCACTGTATAGGTGTCTGTATACATAGGTGGCGGTGTACGATGTATATATGATGTGCACTGTATAGGTGTCTGTATACATAGGTGGCGGTGTACGATGTATATATAATGTGCACTGTATAGGTGTCTGTATACATAGGTGGCGGAGTACGATGTATATATGATGTGCACTGTATAGGTGTCTGTATACATAGGTGGCGGTGTACGATGTATATATGATGTGCACTGTATAGGTGTCTGTATACATAGGTGGCGGTGTATGCTGTATATATAATGTACACTGTATAGGTGTCTGTATACATAGGTGGCGGTGTACGATGTATATATGATGTGCACTGTATAGGCTCCTCTCGTGCTGTCACCCGTCCTCCTCCCCCACACCACAGCAGGATTATCGCCTCCTAATCTTTCATTTCGATGCTTGCGCCGTCCTTGGCCCCGGAGCATCTTTCAGATGTCATGTTTATAAGCGTTTGTCAATGTCAGCGCCCGTCCCCGGAGAACCGGCAAGGAAGACGCGCATCTGGTCCAAAGGACTTCAGGGGAATTTGGAAACAATCCCCTCCCCCCCAGTGACATCATCTGTGTGCCCCCCCAGTGACATCATCTGTGTGCCCCCCCAGTGACATCATCTGTGTGCCCCCCCAGTGACATCATCTGTGTGCCCCCCCCAGTGACATCATCTGTGTGCCCCCCCCCAGTGACATCATCTGTGTGCCCCCCCCAGTGACATCCACTGTGTGCCCCCCAGTCACATCATCTGTGTGCCCCTCCCAGTGACATCATCTGTGTGCCCTCCCAGTGACATCATCTGTGTGCCCCTTGAGTGACATCATCTGTGTGCCCCTCAGTGACATCATCTGTGTGCCCTCCCAGTGATCATCATCTGTGTGCCCTCAGTGACATCATCTGTGTGCCCCCAGTCACATCATCTGTGTGCCTCCCAGTGACATCATCTGTGTGCCCCTCCCAGTGACATCATCTGTGTGCCCTCCCAGTGACATCATCTGTGTGCCCCCGCAGTGACATCATCTGTGTGCCCCCGCAGTGACATCATCTGTGTGCCCTCCCAGTGACATCATCTGTGTGCCCCCCCAGTGTGACATCTTCTGTGTGCCCCCAGTGACATCATCTGTGTGCCCCCAGTGACATCATCTGTGTGCCCCCAGTGACATCATCTGTGTGCCCCCCAGTGACATCATCTGTGTGCCCCCAGTGACATCATCTGTGTGCCCCCAGTGACATCATCTGTGTGCTCCCCAGTGACATCATCTGTGTGCCCTCCCAGTGACATCATCTGTGTGCCCCCAGTGACATCATCTGTGTGCCCCCAGTGACATCATCTGTGTGCCCCCAGTGACATCATCTGTGTGCCCCCAGTGACATCATCTGTGTGCCCCCAGTGACATCATCTGTGTGCCCTCCCAGTGACATCATCTGTGTGCCCCTCAGTGACATCATCTGTGTGCCCCTCCAGTGACATCATCTGTGTGCCCCCCAGTGACATCATCTGTGCCCCCAGTGACATCATCTGTGTGCCCCCAGTGACATCATCTGTGTGCCCCCAGTGACATCATCTGTGTGCCTCCGCAGTGACATCATCTGTGTGCCCCTAGTGACATCATCTGTGTGCCTCCCAGTGACATCATCTGTGTGCCCCTCCCAATGACATCATTCTGCATCCATACACATCATGTATGGCACATGACTACACATATAATACACATCATGTATGGCACATACTACACATATAACACACATCATGTATGGCACATACTACACATATAACACACATCATGTATGCGCACATACTACACATATAACACACATCATGTATGGCACATACTGTACATATAACATCATCATGTATGGCACATACTACACATATAACATCATCAGTATGCACATACTACACTATATACACACATGTATGGCACATACTACACATATAACACATCATGTATGGCACATACTACACATATAATACACATCATGTATAGGCACATACTACACATATAACACACATCATGTATGGCATATACTACACATATAACACACATCATGTATGGCACATACTACACATATAACACACATCATGTATGGCACATACTACACATATAACACACATCATGTATAGCACATACTACACATATAACACATCATGTATAGCACATACTACACATATAACACACATCATGTATGGCACATACTACACATATAACACACATCATGTATGGCACATACTACACATATAACACACATCATGTATAGCACATACTACACATATAACACACATCATGTATAGCACATACTACACATATAACACACATCATGTATGGCACATACTACACATATAACACACATCATGTATGGCACATACTACACATATAACACACATCATGTATGGCACATACTACACATATAACACACATCATGTATGGCACATACTACACATATAACACATCATGTATGGCACATACTACACATATAACTACATCATGTATGGCACATACTACACATATAACACACATCATGTATGGCACATACTACACATATAACACACATCATGTATGGCACATACTACACATATAATACACATCATGTATGGCACATACTACATATATAACACATCATGTATGGCACATACTACACATATAACACACATCATGTATGGCACATACTACACATATAACACACATCATGTATGGCACATACTACACATATAATACATCATGTATGGCACATACTACACATATAACACACATCATGTATGGCACATTCTACATATATAACACTACATCATGTATAGCACATACTACACACATAACACACATCATGTATGGCACATACTACACATATAACACACATCATGTATGGCACATACTACACATATAACACACATCATGTATGGCACATACTACACATATAACACACATCATGTATGGCACATACTACACATATAACTACATATCATGTATGGCACATACTACACATATAACACATCATGTATGGCACATACTACACATATAACACATCATGTATGGCACATACCTACACATATAACACATCATGTATGGCACATACTACACATATAACACACATCATGTAGTGGCACATACTACACATATAACACACATCATGTATGGCACATACTACACATATACTCACATCATGTATGGCTATACTACACATATAACACATCATGTATGGCACATACTACACATATAACACACATCATGTATGGCACATACTACACATATAACACACATCATGTATGGCATATACTACACATATAACACATCATGTATGGCACATACTACACATATAACACACATCATGTATGGCACATACTACACATATAACACACATCATGTATGGCACATACTACACATATAACCATGGACAGAGCCCCCCCCCCCCACATTACATACAGAACCATGGACAGAGCCCCTCCATTACATACAGAACCATGGACAGAGCCCCCTCATTACATACAGAGACCAAGGACAGAGCCCCCTCCCATTACATACAGAACCATGGACAGAGCCCCCACCATTACATACAGAACCATGGACAGAGCACCCCCCATTACATACAGAGACCATGGACAGAGCCCCCCTCCCATTACATACAGAACCATGGACAGAGCCTCCTCCCAATTACATACAGAACCATGGACAGAGCCCCCCCCCCATTACATACAGAACCATGGACAGAGCCCTCCCCATTACATACAGAACCATGGACAGAGCCCCCCTATTACATACAGAACCATGGACAGGGACCCCCATTACATACAGAACCATGGACAGGGACACCCCCTCAGTTACATACAGAACCATGGACAGAGACCCCCACCATTACATACAGAGACCATGGACAGAGCCCCCTCACCATTACATACAGAACCAAGGACAGAGCCCCCTCCATTACATACAGAACCATGGACAGAGACCACTCCCCATTACATACAGAACCATGGACAGAGCCCCCCATTACATACAGAACCATGGACAGAGACCTCCCCATTACATACAGAACCAAGGACAGAGCCCCCTCCCCATTACATACAGAGAACCATGGACAGAGACCCCCTACCATTACATACAGAACCATGGACAGAGCCCCCCCCATTACAGTACAGAGCCAGGCCCTCCTCCATGCATACAGAACCATGGACAGAGCCCTCTATTACATACAGAACCAAGGCCAGAGACCCCCATTACATACAGAACCATGGACAGAGACCCCCCTCATTACATACAGAACCATGGACAGAGCTCCCCATTACATACAGAACCATGGACAGAGACCCCCCATTACATACAGAACCATGGACAGAGCCCTCCTCATATACATACAGAACCAAGGACAGAGCCCCCCATTACATACAGAACCATGGACAGAGACCTCCCTATTACATACAGAACCATGGACAGAGACCTCCCACCATTACATGCAGAACCAAGGACAGAGCCCCCTCCCATTACATACAGAACCATGGACAGAGCCCTCCCTATTACATACAGAAACCATGGGACAGAGCCCTCCCATTACATACAGAACCATGGACAGAGCCCTCTCCATTGCATACAGAACCATGGACAGAGACCCCCCCATTACATACTAGAACCAAGGACAGAGACCCCCATTACATACAGAAACCATGGACAGGACCTCCCAGTTACATACAGACCATGGACAGAGCCCTCCCCATTACATACAGAACCATGGACAGAGCCCCCATTACATACAGAACCATGGACAGAGCCCTCCCGCATTACTATACAGAACCATGGACAGAGCCCCCATTACATACAGAACCATGGACAGAGCTCCCCATTACATACAGTATTTTCTGTGTCCTGCCCCCTACAGCCTAGTTTCGGGGTGTCCTGCCCCCTCCAGCCTAGTTTCGGGGTGTCCTGCCCCCTACAGCCTAGTTTCGGGGTGTCCTGCCCCCTCCAGCCTAGTTTCGGGGTGTCCTGCCCCCTCCAGCCTAGTTTCGGGGTGTCCTGCCCCCTCCAGCCTAGTTTCGGGTGTCCTGCCCCTCCAGCCTAGTTTCAGGGTGTCCTGCCCTCCAGCCTAGTTTCGGGGTGTCCTGCCCCTCCAGCCTAGTTTCGGGGTGTCCTGCCCCTCCAGCCTAGTTTCGAGTGTCCTGCCCCTCCAGCCTAGTTTCGGGGTGTCCTGCCCTCCAGCCTAGTTTCGGGTGTCCTGCCCTCCAGCCTAGTTTCGGGGTGCCTGCCCTCCGGAGCCTAGTTTCGGGGTGTCCTTCTCCCTCCAGCCTAGTTTCAGTGTCCTGCCCCTCCAGCCTAGTTTCGGGTGTCCTGCCCCTGCAGCCTAGTTTGGGGGTGTCCTGCCCCCTCCAGCCTAGTTTCGGGGTGTCCTGCCCCCTCCAGCCTAGTTTCGGGGTGTCCTGCCCCCTCCAGCCTAGTTTCGGGGTGTCCTGCCCCCTCCAGCCTAGTTTCGGGGTGTCCTGCCCCCTCCAGCCTAGTTTCGGGGTGTCCTGCCCCCTCCAGCCTAGTTTCGGGGGGCCTGCCTCCAGGAGCCTAGTTTCGGGGGTGTCCTTCTCCCTCCAGCCTAGTTTGGTGGTGTCCTGCCCCCTCCAGCCTAGTTTCGGGGGGGCCTGCCCCCAGGAGCCTAGTTTGGGGGTGTCCTTCTCCCTCCAGCCTAGTTTCGGGGTGTCCTGCCCCCTCCAGCCTAGTTTCGGGGTGTCCTGCACCCTCCAGCCTAGTTTCGGGGTGTCCTGTCCTTGCACTCTCAGGTAGACTCCTTTGGGTTCTCCCCCTGCAGGCTACACTGGGGTTACCCCGGCGCTAGGACCGCCCCGGACCCCCGGACACACACCTTGCCCCCCCCCCCTCCCTCCCTCCAGGCTGAGCGGTTCAGGACCAAGGAGAGCGGCAGAACAATGGCTGAGGCAGGGAGCGTCTGCAAAGTGTCATCCCGAGCAACAGGAGCAGTGCTCTCGGGGCCCCGGCAGGTGTACAGTGCCCCTCTAGTACGCGTCCAGTCGTTTCTACCCTCCCAGTTGAAGAGCCCCAGGGCCGGGGTCCGTCCTGAATTCTCCGGCGGAGTCCAGGAGGTATCAGGCGGACAAGCTGGCGAGCCCCCGGTTGTTCGCTCGTAGGCGGGCGCGGCTCTTTCTCCCCGGCCCCTGGTGTGACGTCACTCACCTCAGGCGGGGCGGGCTCAGGGAGGGCGATAATTGTTAGGAAAGAAAAGCTTCGGAGTCAGAGCCGGAGATCGTGTGAGGCGGGAGCAGCTCCTGACAGGGGCCCCACAGCGCCAGCCTCCGGGCCACACCTGCCACACACTGCTTCTTCTTCGGGCTGAAGTGCCTTCTGCGCCCCTTTCCTCTGCCCAGCTCGCCCCAATGAAGGAACCAGATGCCATTAAACTTTTCATTGGGCAGATACCCCGCAACCTGGAGGAGAAGGACCTGAAGCCCATCTTCGAGCAGTTCGGGAAAATCTATGAACTTACCGTCATCAAAGACAAATTTACTGGGGTGCACAAAGGTAAGTCCACAGGACTGCCCGGAGGAGGGATGGAGGGGTGCACCGATGGAGGGGTGCACAGGACTGCCCGGAGGAGGGATGGAGGGGTGCACAGGAGGAGGGTGGTCAGGACTGCCTGGAGGAGGGTTGGAGGGGTGCACAGGACTGCCCGGAGGAGGGATGGAGGGGTGCACCGGAGGAGGGTGGTCAGGACTGCCTGGAGGAGGGTTGGAGGGGTGCACAGGACTGCCCGGAGGAGGGATGGAGGGGTCCATCGGAGGAGGTATGGAGGGGTGCACAGGACTGCCCAGAGGAGGGATGGAGGGGTGCACAGGACTACCCGGAGGAGGGATGGAGGGGTGCACAGGACTGCCCGGAGGAGGGATGGAGGGGTGCACAGGACTGCCAGGAGGAGGGAAGGAGGGGTGCACAGGACTGCCCGGAGGAGGGATGGAGGGGTGCACAGGACTGCCCGGAGGAAGGATGGAGGGGTGCACAGGACTGCCCGGAGGAGGGATGGAGGGGTGCACCGGAGGAGGGATGGAGGGGTGCACAGGACTGCCAGGAGGAGGGATGGAGGGGTGCACAGGACTGCCAGGGGAGGGATGGAGGGGTGCACCGGAGGAGGGATGGAGGGGTGCACAGGACTGCCAGGAGGAGGGGTGCACAGGACTGCCCGGAGGAGGGAAGGAGGGGTGCACAGGACTCTCCGGAGGAGGGGTGTACAGGACTGCCTGGAGGAGGGATGGAGGGGTGCACAGGACTGTCCGGAGGAGGGATGGAGGGGTGCACAGGACTGCCAGGAGGAGGGATGGAGGTGTGCATCGGAGGAGGGATAGAGGGGTGCACAGGACTGCCAGATGGAGGGGTGTACAGGACTTCCCGGAGGAGGGATGGAGGGGTGCACAGGACTGCCCGGAGGAGGGGTGCACAGGACTGCCCGGAGGAGGGATGGAGGGGTGCACAGGACTGCCAGGAGGAGGGATGGAGGGGTGCACAGGACTGCCCGGAGGAGGGATGGAGGGGTGCACAGGACTGCCAGGAGGAGGGATGGAGGGGTGCACAGGACTGCCCGGAGGAGGGATGGAGGGGTGCACCGGAGGAGGGATGGAGGGGTGCACAGGACTGCCAGGAGGAGGGATGGAGGGGTGCACAGGACTGCCAGGAGGAAGGATGGAGGGATGCACAGAACTGCCTGGAGGAGGGGTACACAGGACTGCCAGGGGGAGGGATGGAGGGGTGCACAGGACTGCCAGGAGGAGGGATGGAGGGGTGCACAGGACTGCCAGGAGGAGGGAAGGAGGGGTGCACAGGACTGCCCGGAGGAGGGAAGGAGGGGTGCACAGGACTTCCCGGAGGAGGGAAGGAGGGGTGCACAGGACTGCCCGGAGGAGGGAAGGAGGGGTGCACAGGACTGCCCGGAGGAGGGAAGGAGGGGTGCACAGGACTGCCCGGAGGAGGGAAGGAGGGGTGCACAGGACTTCCCGGAGGAGGAAGGAGGGTGCACAGGACTGCCCGGAGGAGGGAAGGAGGGGTGCACAGGACTGCCCGGAGGAGGGAAGGAGGGGTGCACAGGACTGCCCGGAGGAGGGAAGGAGGGGTGCACAGGACTGCCCGGAGGAGGGATGGAGGGGTGCACAGGACTGCCCGGAGGAGGGAAGGAG
Organism: Bufotes viridis; assembly: GCA_033119425.1. NCBI lineage: Eukaryota > Metazoa > Chordata > Amphibia > Anura > Bufonidae > Bufotes > Bufotes viridis. The sequence continues at coordinate 69,654,375 of CM065599.1, forward strand.
TGATCTATAGTACTGCCAGGAGGATGGAAGGAGGGGTGCATAGAACTGCCAGGAGGAGGGAAGGAGAGCCAAACTATCCTGGGGTGTACAGAAGTTACACAAAGGTAAGTGACAGGAGAAGGGGGGCACACAGCAAGTGACCGGAGGAGAAAAAGAGGGACAAAACAGCATGGGGTGCACAGATAACTGCCAGGAGGAGGGAAGGAGGAACGAATCACTGTGGGGAAGGGGTGAAGTTACATAGGAGTTGTGGGAGCCTGTGCCAAGCTGTGACTGTCAGGTGGTGATAAGAGGGTCCCCCGGGAGCCCCGTGGCCCCTCCATAGATCCAGGGAAGGTCAGGAAGGGATGAGGAGAGGACCCAAGGTGAAGGAGGGTTGTCAGAGCCGGGCAGAGTAACAAAGGGAGCCTGACAACCAGGAGCGGAGGCTGCAGGGGGACGGGGCAGACAAAGGACGGGGCCCGGGCACACAACAATGGGCAGGATGACTTTGTGGTTCCAGGGCTCCTGATAGATGGAGGCGGGGGAGGGGACGGCCGCTGTGACAGATGGCGGGGGGGGGGGGGGGACCTAATAAACCGGCGCTGGTTAACAAGCTCAGCCGCGGTGGGAGGCGCACACAGTATCCGGGGGAGACCCAGGGGCCCCAAACTCCATCATCAGCATCTGCTACCTATACTGTGCCCGCAGGATCCATAGAGTGTAAGCTCTGGGGGTCAGGGCCTTTATTATATCAACAGACTGGGAGCTCCTCCGGGTACTGTACAGTAGATCTCTAGATTGTAAGCTCCGCTGTACAGTAGATCTCTAGATTGTAAGCTCCTCTGTACAGTAGATCTCTAGATTGTAAGCTCCGCTGTACAGTAGATCTCTAGATTGTAAGCTCCGCTGTACAGTAGATCTCTAGATTGTAAGCTCCTCTGTACAGTAGATCTCTAGATTGTAAGCTCCTCTGTACAGTAGATCTCTAGATTGTAAGCTCCTCTGTACAGTAGATCTCTTGATTGTAAGCTCTGCTGTACAGTAGATCTCTGGATTGTAAGCTCCGCTGTACAGTAGATCTCTAGATTGTAAGCTCCTCCGGGTACTGTACAGTAGATCTCTAGATTGTAAGCTCTGCTGTACAGTAGATCTCTGGATTGTAAGCTCCTCTGTACAGTAGATCTCTAGATTGTAAGCTCCTCCGGGTACTGTACAGTAGATCTCTAGATTGTAAGCTCCTCCGGGTACTGTACAGTAGATCTCTAGATTGTAAGCTCCTCTGTACATTAGATCTCTAGATTGTAAGCTTCTCCGGGTACTGTACAGTAGATCTCTAGATTGTTAGCTCCGCTGTACAGTAGATCTCTAGATTGTAAGCTCCTCCGGGTACTGTACAGTAGATCTCTAGATTGTAAGCTTCTCCGGGTACTGTACAGTAGATCTCTAGATTGTAAGCTCCTCTGTACAGTAGATCTCTAGATTGTAAGCTCCTCCGGGTACTGTACAGTAGATCTCTAGATTGTAAACTCCGCTGTACAGTAGATCTCTAGATTGTAAGCTCCTCTGTACAGTAGATCTCTAGATTGTAAGCTCCTCTGTACAGTAGATCTCTAAATTGTAAGCTCCTCCGGGTACTGTACAGTAGATCTCTAGATTGTAAGCTCCTCTGTACAGTAGATCTCTAGATTGTAAGCTCCACTGTACAGTAGATCTCTAGATTGTAAGCTCCTCTGTACAGTAGATCTCTAGATTGTAAGCTCAGCTGTACAGTAGATCTCTAGATTGTAAACTCCTCTGTACAGTAGATCTCTAGATTGTAAGCTCCTCCGGTACTGTACAGTAGATCTCTAGATTGTAAGCTCCTCTGTACAGTAGATCTCTGGATTGTAGCTCCTCTGTACAGTAGATCTCTAGATTGTAAGCTCCTCTGTACAGTAGATCTCTAGATTGTAAACTCCGCTGTACAGTAGATCTCTAGATTGTAAGCTCCTCTGTACAGTAGATCTCTAGATTGTAAGCTCCTCTGTACAGTAGATCTCTGGATTGTATGCTCCTCTGTACAGTAGATCTCTGGATTGTAAGCTCCTCTGTACAGTAGATCTCTGGATTGTAAGCTCCTCTGTACAGTAGATCTCTAGATTGTAAGCTCCTCTGTACAGTAGATCTCTAGATTGTAAGCTCCTGCTGTACAGTAGATCTCTAGATTGTAAGCTCCTCTGTACAGTAGATCTCTGGATTGTAAGCTCCTCTGTACAGTAGATCTCTAGATTGTAGCTCCTCTGTACAGTAGATCTCTGGATTGTATGCTCCTCTGTACAGTAGATCTCTGGATTGTAAGCTCCTCTGTACAGTAGATCTCTGGATTGTAAGCTCCTCTGTACAGTAGATCTCTGGATTGTAAGCTCCTCTGTACAGTAGATCTCTGGAATGTAAGCTCCTCTGTACAGTAGATCTCTGGAATGTATGCTCCTCTGTACAGTAGATCTCGATTGTATGCTCCTCTGTTCAGTAGATCTCTGGATTGTATGCTCCTCTGTACAGTAGATCTCTGGATTGTAAGCTCCTCTGTACAGTAGATCTCTGGAATGTAAACTCCTCTGTACAGTAGATCTCGATTGTAAGCTCCTCTGTACAGTAGATCTCTGGATTGTAAGCTCCGCTGTACAGTAGATCTCTAGATTGTAAGCTCCTCTGTACAGTAGATCTCTGGATTGTATGCTCCTCTGTACAGTAGATCTCTGGATTGTATGCTCCTCTGTACAGTAGATCTCTGGATTGTATGCTCCTCTGTACAGTAGATCTCGATTGTATGCTCCTCTGTTCAGTAGATCTCTGGAATGTAAGCTCCTCTGTACAGTAGATCTCTGGAATGTATGCTCCTCTGTTCAGTAGATCTCGATGGTATGCTCCTCTGTACAGTAGATCTCTGGAATGTAAGCTCCTCTGTACAGTAGATCTCTGGAATGTAAGCTCCTCTGTACAGTAGATCTCTGGATTGTAAGCTCCTCTGTACAGTAGATCTCTAGATTGTATGCTCCTATGTACAGTAGATCTCTAGATTGTAAGCTCCTCTGTACAGTAGATCTCTGGAATGTATGCTCCCCTGTACAGTAGATCTCTGGAATGTATGCTCCTCTGTACAGTAGATCTCTAGATTGTAAGCTCCTCTGTACAGTAGATCTCTGGATTGTATGCTCCTCTGTACAGTAGATCTCTGGATTGTAAGCTCCTCTGTACAGTAGATATCTGGAATGTAAGCTCCTCCGGGTACTGTACAGTAGATCTCTGGAATGTAAGCTCCTCTGTACAGTAGATCTCTGGATTGTAAGCTCCTCTGTACAGTAGATCTCTGGAATGTAAGCTCCTCTGTACAGTAGATCTCTGGATTGTAAGCTCCTCTGTACAGTAGATCTCTAGATTGTATGCTCCTATGTACAGTAGATCTCTAGATTGTAAGCTCCTATGTACAGTAGATCTCTAGATTGTAAGCTCCTCTGTACAGTAGATCTCTGGATTGTAAGCTCCTCTGTCCAGAGTCTGTGTCCCTAGACAGACATGTTGGAGCTGGGACTTGTAGTCCTCCTCGTCTCTGGCACTACAGGTGGCGTTATCGGATTAGTCTGGGAGAGATCTCACTTTCGGGGGCTCAGCTGATCCTATAATTGGATTTCTTGGGGATTTATTTGAGCGTCATGGAAGCAGATCAATCACTGAACATGAGGCCTCGTCCCCAGAGCTTACAGTCTAATCAGAGGCATCCAGAGAATTGTGGTAGCTGTGGATCGTGGAGAAGGTATACGGGGGCCCTTATCATAGGGGCGCGCAGGGCTCTCCAGATCGGGGGTCTTACAGAGCGGGAGCACAGAGATGCTACTTTTTCGCGTATATCTGTTATTTGCACTGCAATCTGCGACTTTTCCCCGCTCACGCCTGATGTAAGAAAGGGGCGTGGAAAAGGGGGAGGGGCCTGCAGTCCAGTCATGTGCAGTGAGGTTCCTGGGGGGTCCCAGAAGCTGCCGTTGTCTGTGTATGTGTGGGTTGGGGTTTACAGAGGTATAATGGGTGGGGGGAGGGGTGACAGTGGTATATTTGGCCTGTGCAGTGTGACTGTATGATGGTGGCCGGTGGTCTGTGCAGTGTGACTGTATGATGGTGGCCGGTGGTCTGTGCAGTGTGACTGTATGATGGTGGCCGGTGGTCTGTACAGTGTGACTGTATGATGGTGGCCGGTGGTCTGTACAGTGTCACTGTATGATGGGGGTCGGTGGTCTGTGCAGTGTGACTGTATGAAGGTGGCCGGTAGTCTGTACAGTGTGACTGTATGATGGTGGCCGGTGGTCTGTACAGTGTGACTGTATGATGGCGGCCGGTGGTCTCTGCAGTGTGACTGTATGATGGTGGCCGGTGGTCTGTGCAGTGTGACTGTATGATGGCGGCCGGTGGTCTGTGCAGTGTGACTGTATGATGGTGGCCGGTGGTCTGTACAGTGTGACTGTATGATGGTGGCCGGTGGTCTGTACAGTGTGACTGTACGATGGGGGTCGGTGGTCTCTGCAGTGTGACTGTATGATGGTGGCCGGTGGTCTGTGCAGTGTGACTGTATGATGGCGGCCGGTGGTCTCTGCAGTGTGACTGTATGATGGCGGCCGGTGGTCTGTGCAGTGTGACTGTATGATGGTGGCCGGTGGTCTGTGCAGTGTGACTGTATGATGGCGGCCGGTGGTCTGTGCAGTGTGACTGTATGATGGCGGCCGGTGGTCTGTGCAGTGTGACTGTATGATGATGGCCGGTGGTCTCATGCAGTGTGACTGTATGATGGCGGCGGTGGTCTGTGCAGTGTGACTGTATGATGGCGGCCGGTGGTATGTGCAGTGTGACTGTATGATGGCGGCCGGTGGTCTGTGCAGTGTGACTGTATGAAGGTGGCCGGTGGTCTGTACAGTGTGACTGTATGATGGCGGCCGGTGGTCTCTGCAGTGTGACTGTATGATGGTGGCCAGTGGTCTCTGCAGTGTGACTGTATGGTGGCGGCCGGTGGTCTCTGCAGTGTGAGTGTATGATGGTGGTCTGTGCAGTGTGACTGTATGGTGGCGGCCGGTGGTTTGTGCAGTGTGACTGTATGATGGCAGCTGGTGGTCTCTGCAGTGTGACTGATGGCAGCTGGTGGTCTCTGCAGTGTGACTGTATGATGGTGGTCTGTGCAGTGTGACTGTATGATGGCAGCTGGTGGTCTGTACAGTGTGACTTTATGAAGGTGGCCGGTGGTCTGTACAGTGTGACTGTATGATGGGGGCCGGTGGTCTCTGCAGTGTGACTGTATGATGGTGGTCTCTGCAGTGTGACTGTATGATGGTGGTCTGTGCAGTGTGACTGTATGATGGCAGCTGGTGGTCTGTGCAGTGTGACTGTATGATGGCGGCCAGTGGTCTGTGCAGTAAGACTGTATGATGGCGGCCAGTGGTCTGTGCAGTAAGACTGTATGATGGCGGCCAGTGGTCTGTGCAGTAAGACTGTATGATGGCGGCCAGTGGTCTGTGCAGTAAGACTGTATGATGGCGGCCGGTAGTCTGTACAGTGTGACTGTATGATGGCGGCCAGTGGTCTGTGCAGTAAGACTGTATGCTGGTGGCCAGTGGTCTCTGCAGTGTGACTGTATGCTGGTGGTCTGTGCAGTGTGACTGTATGATGGCGGCCGGTGGTCTCTGCAGTGTGACTGTATGATGGCAGCTGGTGGTCTGTGCAGTGTGACTGATGGCGGCCAGTGGTCTGTGCAGTGTGACTGTATGATGGCAGCTGGTGGTCTGTGCAGTGTGACTGTATGCTGGTGGTCTGTGCAGTGTGACTGTATGCTGGTGGTCTGTGCAGTGTGACTGTATGCTGGTGGTCTGTGCAGTGTGACTGTATGCTGGTGGTCTGTGCAGTGTGACTGTATGATGGCGGCCGGTGGTCTCTGCAGTGTGACTGTATGATGGTGGCCGGTGGTCTGTGCAGTGTGACTGTATGATGGCGGCCGGTGGTCTGTGCAGTGTGACTGTATGATGGCGGCCGGTGGTCTGTGCAGTGTGACTGTATGATGGTGGCCGGTGGTCTCTGCAATGTGACTGTATGAAGGTGGCCGGTGGTCTCTGCAGTGTGACTGTATGATGGTGGCCGGTGGTCTGTGCAGTGTGACTGTATGATGGTGGCCGGTGGTCTCTGCAGTGTGACTGTATGATGGCGGCCGGTGGTCTGTGCAGTGTGACTGTATGATGGCGGCCGGTGGTCTGTGCAGTGTGACTGTATGATGGTGGCCGGTGGTCTGTGCAGTGTGACTGTATGATGGTGGCCGGTGGTCTGTGCAGTGTGACTGTATGATGGCGGCCGGTGGTCTCTGCAGTGTGACTGTATGATGGTGGCCGGTGGTCTGTGCAGTGTGACTGTATGATGGCGGCCGGTGGTCTGTGCAGTGTGACTGTATGATGGTGGCCGGTGGTCTGTGCAGTGTGACTGTATGATGGCAGCTGGTGGTCTCTGCAGTGTGACTGTATGATGGCAGCTGGTGGTCTGTGCAGTGTGACTGATGGCGGCCAGTGGTCTGTGCAGTGTGACTGTATGATGGCAGCTGGTGGTCTGTGCAGTGTGACTGTATGCTGGTGGTCTGTGCAGTGTGACTGTATGCTGGTGGTCTGTGCAGTGTGACTGTATGCTGGTGGTCTGTGCAGTGTGACTGTATGCTGGTGGTCTGTGCAGTGTGACTGTATGATGGCGGCCGGTGGTCTCTGCAGTGTGACTGTATGATGGCAGCTGGTGGTCTCTGCAGTGTGACTGATGGCGGCCAGTGGTCTGTGCAGTGTGACTGTATTCTGGTGGTCTGTGCAGTGTGACTGTCGCACACGGTGGGCAGTTGACTGGTAGCAGTACCCATCATGAGGATCTAGTGCAGGGCATGCTGGGAGCTGAGCAGCCACAAAGCAACCACTAGGGAAGGCATATAAAACCGCCATGCAATGCAGAGTCCACATAATACACTCATACACTGCCGTGTAATACCGCCATAAGGTGCATGTATAATACCACCATGCAGTACCCACATAGTGCTCTCATACACTCTAAAAGTAATACTACCATACCGTACATAAATAATACCTCCATATAATGGTCAAATAATGCCATCATACAGTGCTTGGTGGAGGCCACTAGAAAACTGCCCCTTTTGCCAGTTTCTCACTCCAGCCTCTTCTTGAGGTTTACCTGGCAGCTATGGCGGCACAAAGAACAGATTTTCTCTACTTCTACACGTCACAGTGTCAACCTTAGGACCCTGCGGAGCCCTTCACCCTTAATACCTGTAGGAACCCCTAGTGGGAGGGGCTTATATCAGGATTGTAAACAGAGGGCGGTCACTGGTTAATACTTACAGGAACGCTCTGGCGGCGGCAACGTCCATGGAAGATCCATACAGATCAATGATTTCTATGTCTAGTCGTCCAACCAAACGCATCGATTGATATTATTCTTAAAGGGCCAGTAACTGTAAGTCCTCAGTTTATTATAGGACTGGAGCGTTAGAACAGGAACGACTGATATCATTCTGGGAATCATGTGTGAGAAATGTCACATAAAATAGTGATCATGGAGGGCAGTGAGGTGTCTACACTGCGCGTCACTCAACCCAGCCTGAAATGGCTGATAACAGGGGGCAATAGACTGTATTCTCCTGTCCTACAGTCATCCTCTCTCCTGAAATGGCTGATAACAGGGGGCAATAGACTGTATTCTCCTGTCCTACAGTCATCCTCTCCCCTGAAATGGCTGATAACAGGGAGCAATAGACTGTATTCTCCTGTCCTACAGTCATCCTCTCCCCTGAAATGGCTGATAACAGGGGGCAATAGACTGTATTCTCCTGTCCTACAGTCATCCTCTCCTGAAATGGCTGATAACAGGGGGCAATAGACTGTATTCTCCTGTCCTACAGTCATCCTCTCCCCTGAAATGGCTGATAACAGGGGGCAATAGACTGTATTCTCCTGTCCTACAGTCATCCTCTCCCTGAAATGGCTGATAACAGGGGGCAATAGACTGTATTCTCCTGTCCTACAGTCATCCTCTCCCCTGAAATGGCTGATAACAGGGAGCAATAGACTGTATTCTCCTGTCCTACAGTCATCCTCTCCCCTGAAATGGCTGATAACAGGGGCAATAGACTGTATTCTCCTGTCCTACAGTCATCCTCTCCCCTGAAATGGCTGATAACAGGGGGCAATAGACTGTATTCTCCTGTCCTACAGTCATCCTCTCCCCTGAAATGGCTGATAACAGGGAGCAATAGACTGTATTCTCCTGTCCTACAGTCATCCTCTCCCCTGAAATGGCTGATAACAGGGGCAATAGACTGTATTCTCCTGTCCTACAGTCATCCTCTCCCTGAAATGGCTGATAACAGGGGGCAATAGACTGTATTCTCCTGTCCTACAGTCATCCTCTCCCCTGAAATGGCTGATAACAGGGGCAATAGACTGTATTCTCCTGTCCTACAGTCATCCTCTCCCTGAAATGGCTGATAACAGGGAGCAATAGACTGTATTCTCCTGTCCTACAGTCATCCTCTCCCCTGAAATGGCTGATAACAGGGGCAATAGACTGTATTCTCCTGTCCTACAGTCATCCTCTCCCTGAAATGGCTGATAACAGGGGGCAATAGACTGTATTCTCCTGTCCTACAGTCATCCTCTCCCCTGAAATGGCTGATAACAGGGGCAATAGACTGTATTCTCCTGTCCTACAGTCATCCTCTCCCTGAAATGGCTGATAACAGGGGCAATAGACTGTATTCTCCTGTCCTACAGTCATCCTCTCCCCTGAAATGGCTGATAACAGGGGGCAATAGACTGTATTCTCCTGTCCTACAGTCATCCTCTCCCCTGAAATGGCTGATAACAGGGGCAATAGACTGTATTCTCCTGTCCTACAGTCATCCTCTCCCTGAAATGGCTGATAACAGGGGCAATAGACTGTATTCTCCTGTCCTACAGTCATCCTCTCCCCTGAAATGGCTGATAACAGGGAGCAATAGACTGTATTCTCCTGTCCTACAGTCATCCTCTCCCCTGAAATGGCTGATAACAGGGGGCAATAGACTGTATTCTCCTGTCCTACAGTCATCCTCTCCCCTGAAATGGCTGATAACAGGGGCAATAGACTGTATTCTCCTGTCCTACAGTCATCCTCTCCCCTGAAATGGCTGATAACAGGGGGCAATAGACTGTATTCTCCTGTCCTACAGTCATCCTCTCCCTGAAATGGCTGATAACAGGGGCAATAGACTGTATTCTCCTGTCCTACAGTCATCCTCTCCCTGAAATGGCTGATAACAGGGGGCAATAGACTGTATTCTCCTGTCCTACAGTCATCCTCTCCCCTGAAATGGCTGATAACAGGGGGCAATAGACTGTATTCTCCTGTCCTACAGTCATCCTCTCCCTGAAATGGCTGATAACAGGGGGCAATAGACTGTATTCTCCTGTCCTACAGTCATCCTCTCCCCTGAAATGGCTGATAACAGGGGCAATAGACTGTATTCTCCTGTCCTACAGTCATCCTCTCCCCTGAAATGGCTGATAACAGGGGCAATAGACTGTATTCTCCTGTCCTACAGTCATCCTCTCCCCTGAAATGGCTGATAACAGGGGGCAATAGACTGTATTCTCCTGTCCTACAGTCATCCTCTCCCCTGAAATGGCTGATAACAGGGGGCAATAGACTGTATTCTCCTGTCCTACAGTCATCCTCTCCCCTGAAATGGCTGATAACAGGGGGCAATAGACTGTATTCTCCTGTCCTACAGTCATCCTCTCCCCTGAAATGGCTGATAACAGGGGGCAATAGACTGTATTCTCCTGTCCTACAGTCATCCTCTCCCCTGAAATGGCTGATAACAGGGGGCAATAGACTGTATTCTCCTGTCCTACAGTCATCCTCTCCCCTGAAATGGCTGATAACAGGGGCAATAGACTGTATTCTCCTGTCCTACAGTCATCCTCTCCCCTGAAATGGCTGATAACAGGGGGCAATAGACTGTATTCTCCTGTCCTACAGTCATCCTCTCTCCTGAAATGGCTGATAACAGGGGGCAATAGACTGTATTCTCCTGTCCTACAGTCATCCTCTCCCCTGTAATGGCTGATAACAGGGAGCAATAGACTGGTATTCTACTGTCCTACAGTCATCTCTCCCCTGAAATGGCTGATAACAGGGGCAATAGACTGTATTCTCCTGTCCTACAGTCATCCTCTCCCCTGAAATGGCTGATAACAGGGAGCAATAGACTGTATTCTCCTGTCCTACAGTCATCCTCTCCCCTGAAATGGCTGATAACAGGGAGCAATAGACTGTATTCTCCTGTCCTACAGTCATCCTCTCCCCTGAAATGGCTGATAACAGGGAGCAATAGACTGTATTCTCCTGTCCTACAGTCATCCTCTGCCCTGAAATGGCTGATAACAGGGGGCAATAGATTGTATTCTCCTGTCCTACAGTCATCCTCTCCTCTGAAATGGCTGATAACAGGGGGCAATAGATTGTATTCTCCTGTCCTACAGTCATCCTCTCCTCTGAAATGGCTGATAACAGGGGGCAATAGATTGTATTCTCCTGTCCTACAGTCGTCCTCACCCCTGAAATGGCTGATAACAGTGGGCAATAGACTGTATTCTCCTGTCCTACAGTCATCCTCTCCACTGAAATGGCTGATAACAGGGGGCAATAGATTGTATTCTCCTGTCCTACAGTCATCCTCACCCCTGAAATGGCTGATAACAGGGGGCAATAGACTGTATTCTCCTGTCCTACAGTCATCCTCTCCCCTGAAATGGCTGATAACAGGGGGCAATAGACTGTATTCTCCTGTCCTACAGTCATCCTCTCCCCTGAAATGGCTGATAACAGGGAGCAATAGACTGTATTCTCCTGTCCTACAGTCATCCTCTCCCCTGAAATGGCTGATATCAGGGGGCAATAGACTGTAGTCTCCTGTCCTACAGTCATCCTCACCCCTGAAATGGCTGATAACAGGGGGCAATATACTGTATTCTCCTGTCCTACAGTCATCCTTTCCCCTGAAATGGCTGATAACAGGGGGCAATAGACTGTATTCTCCTGTCCTACAGTCATCCTCTCCCCTGAAATGGCTGATAACAGGGGGCAATAGATTGTATTCTCCTGTCCTACAGTCATCCTCTCCCCTGAAATGGCTGATAACAGGGGGCAATATACTGTATTCTCCTGTCCTACAGTCATCCTCTCCCCTGAAATGGCTGATAACAGGGAGCAATAGACTGTATTCTCCTGTCCTACAGTCATCCTCTCCCCTGAAATGGCTGATAACAGGGAGCAATAGACTGTATTCTCCTGTCCTACAGTCGTCCTCTCCTGTGGCTGATATCAGGGGCAATAGACTGTATTCTCCTGTCCTACAGTCGTCCTCTCCTGTGGCTGATATCAGGGGCAATAGACTGTATTCTCCTGTCCTACAGTCGTCCTCTCCTGTGGCTGATATCAGGGGCAGTAGCCTGCAGTCGCTGGGCCTATGTGGGTTTTCCCTGCTGTACATTTACTGATTTTCTGATTTTAATTATGACTGGGATGAGTGTCCGGGGGGAGTCTGGTGTAAATAGTGCGCATTCTCCCCCTTAAGAAAAGAATCAGTATAATTATATAAATGAGGCCAAGTAAAGCTGCATAAGTCAGAATATTGTCTGAGATGTGATTATGACTAACGAGAAAGAACATGTACCGCTCCTCCTGTATGTGTGGACGGTGCACGGTACCGCTCCTCCTGTATGTGTGGACGGTGCACGGTACCGCTCCTCCTGTATGTGTGGACGGTGCGCGGTACCGCTCCTCCTGTATGTGTGGACGGTGCGCTGTACCGCTCCTCCTGTATGTGTGGACGGTGCACTGTACCGCTCCTCCTGTATGTGTGGACGGTGCACTGTACCGCTCCTCCTGTATGTGTGGACGGTGCGCGGTACCGCTCCTCCTGTATGTGGGACGGTGCACGGTACCGCTCCTCCTGTATGTGGGACGGTGCGTGGTACCGCTCCTCCTGTATGTGTGGACGGTGCACGGTACCGCTCCTCCTGTATGTGTGGACGGTGCACGGTACCGATCCTCCTGTATGTGTGGACGGTGCAGTGTACCGCTCCTCCTGTATGTGTGGACGGTGCAGTGTACTGCTCCTCCTGTATGTGGACGGTGCACGGTACCGCTCCTCCTGTATGTGTGGACGGTGCACGGTACCACTCCTCCTGTATGTGTGGACGGTGCACGGTACCGCTCCTCCTGTATGTGTGGACGGTGCACGGTACCGCTCCTCCTGTATGTGGACGGTGCGCGTACCGCTCCTCCTGTATGTGTGGACGGTGCACGGTACCGCTCCTCCTGTATGTGTGACGGTGCACTGTACCGCTCCTCCTGTATGTGTGGGCGGTGCACGGTACCGCTCCTCCTGTATGTGTGGACGGTGCACGGTACCGCTCCTCCTGTATGTGTGGACGGTGCACGGTACCGCTCCTCCTGTATGTGTGGGCGGTGCACGGTACCGCTCCTCCTGTATGTGTGGACGGTGCACGTACCGCTCCTCCTGTATGTGTGGGACGGTGCGCGGTACCGCTCCTCCTGTATGTGTGGACGGTGCGCGGTACCGCTCCTCCTGTATGTGGGCGGTGCACTGTACCGCTCCTCCTGTATGTGTGGGCGGTGCGCGGTACCGCTCCTCCTGTATGTGGGCGGTGCACGGTACCGCTCCTCCTGTATGTGGGCGGTGCACTGTACCGCTCCTCCTGTATGTGTGGACGGTGCAGTGTACCGCTCCTCCTGTATGTGTGGACGGTGCGCGGTACCGCTCCTCCTGTATGTGTGGACGGTGCGCGGTACCGCTCCTCCTGTATGTGTGGACGGTGCACGGTACCGCTCCTCCTGTATGTGGGCGGTGCACTGTACCGCTCCTCCTGTATGTGTGGACGGTGCGCGGTACCGCTCCTCCTGTATGTGTGGACGGTGCACGGTACCGCTCCTCCTGTATGTGTGGACGGTGCACGGTACCGCTCCTCCTGTATGTGTGGACGGTGCGTGGTACCGCTCCTCCTGTATGTGTGGACGGTGCACTGTACCGCTCCTCCTGTATGTGTGGACGGTGCGCGGTACCGCTCCTCCTGTATGTGTGGACGGTGCGCGGTACCGCTCCTCCTGTATGTGTGGACGGTGCGCGGTACCGCTCCTCCTGTATGTAATTCTTCTCTTTGTGTCTTGCAGGATGCGCCTTCTTAACGTACTGTGCCAGGGAGTCAGCACTAAAAGCCCAGAGCGCCCTCCATGAGCAGAAGACCCTGCCCGGGGTAAGTGTGGCAGGTGAAGGGTTACACGTGGCATCAAAATGCAGAGTAAAAATAGATGGTGGAAGTGTGAGCGCCGGGGGAGTCGGGCGTCTCTGGTGAGGTGGAGAAATGCTCTGCAGAGTTCTAGCAGGGATAAGTGGTCAGTGAGATGGTCTGCAGTATAGGATGTGCACACAGCTGAGGGTTCGTTACTCTCGTATCCAGCTCAGCCATCAGTGTCTCAGTCTGGAGTCCAGAGGGTTGTCGGCACTGCTACATTGTAAAATGCTAATGAATGAGGTCAAGCCTAGTTATATGGGGGTGCAGTATATTGGGGTGGGGTGCCTGGGAGGAGAGGTCTCTCTTCATGGCGGCCCCTTCGCTCTCTCTTCATGGCGGACCCTCGCTCTGTCTTCATGGTGGACCCCGCCTCTCGCTCTCTCTAAATGACGGGCCCTCTCTCTCTCTTCATGACGGCCCCTCGCTCTCTCTTCATGGCCGACCCTCGCTCTCTCTTCATGGCCGACCCTCGCTCTCTCTTCATGGCGGACCCTCGCTCTCTCTTCATGGCGGCCCCTCTCTCTCTCTTCATGACGGCCCCTCGCTCTCTCTTCATGGCGGACCCTCGCTCTCTCTTCATGACGGCCCCTCTCTCTCTCTTCATGACGGCCCCTCGCTCTCTCTTCATGACGGCCCCTCGCTCTCTCTTCATGACGGCCCCTCGCTCTCTCTTCATGACGGCCCCTCTCACTCTCTTCACGGCGGACCCTCGCTCTCTCTTCATGGTGGACCCTCGCTTTCTTTTCATTGAAGCCCCCCTTGCCCCTCTCTCTAAATGATGGCCCCCCTGCCCTTCGCTCACTCTCTCTTCGTGGTGGACCCTCGCTCTCTCTTCGTGGCGGCCCCTCGCTCTCTCTTCGTGGCGCCCCCCCTGCCCCTCGCTTTCTCTTTATGGCGGCCCCTCGCTCTCTCTTCGTGGCGACCCCCCCCTGCCCCTCGCTTTCTCTTTATGGCGGCCCTTCGCTCTCTCTTCGTGGTGACCCCCCCTGCCCCTCGCTCTCTCTTTATGGCGGCCCCTCGCTCTCTCTTTATGGCGGCCCCTCGCTCTCTCTTCACGGCGGCCCCTCGCTCTCTCTTCACGGCGGCCCCTCGCTCTCTCTTCACGGCGGCCCCTCGCTCTCTCTTCACGGCGGCCCCTCGCTCTCTCTTCACGGCGGCCCCTCGCTCTCTCTTCACGGCGGCCCCTCGCTTTCTCTTCACGGCGGCCCCCCTTGCCCCTCGCTCTCTCTAAATGAAGGCCCCCCCCGCCCCTCGCTTGCTCTCTCTTCGTGGCGGACCCTTGTTCTCTCTTCGTGGCGGACCCTTGCTCTCTCTTCGTGGCGGACCCTTGCTCTCTCTTCGTGGCGGACCCTTGCTCTCTCTTCGTGGCGGCCCCTCGCTCTCTCTTCGTGGCGGACCCTCGCTCTCTCTAAACGTCGGACCCTCGTTCTCTCTAAATGGCGGCCCCTCGCTCTCTCTTCATGGCGACCAGCCCCGCCTCTCGCTCTCTCTTCATGGCGACCCCCGCCTCTCCCTCTCTCTATATGACGGCCCCTCGCTCTCTCTCTTTATGGCGACCCCTCGCTCTCTCTTCATGGCGACTCCCGCCTCCCGCTCTCTCTTCATGACGGCCCCTCGCTCTCTCTTCATGGCGACCCCCGCCTCCCGCTCTCTCTTCATGACGGCCCCTCGCTCTCTCTTGATAGCCCCCCCGCCTCCCGCTCTCTCTTCATGGCGGCCCCTCGCTCGCTCTTCATGGCGCCCCTCCTGTAACGTGTTTCTTGTCCTCTCACAGTCCTCGCTCTCTGTGGTGGTGGCGGCTTCGCCTGTAGCTGTGTGTGCCTGCTGCTGTGGGGTATAGTCCTCTGTATGTGCCATCTGATTGATGGCAGGGGGCGGAGCTGACAACCTGTGCCTCCAGCCCCGCCCCTCCATGTGTCAGCAATGCAGCGGCCTCCAGTTGTGTGCCGGTAGCGGGAGCGCCGTACTATATTTGGCTCAGTGTGTTTGTTCCTCACCGCCAATCTGTTGCTTAGCAACCTGCTGCTCCAAGAGACAGGAGCGCGAATTCCAGGATTCATCCGGAACCCTCTATGGAGTCCTGATGACATCACAGGGCAGGATGATGTCAGCAGCGGGCTGGTCTGTGCCTTGGGTCTGGTAATCCCTGGGACGCACGCAGCGTGCTGGGATGTGGGGGATTACGACCTGATTGGATAATCCCCGGATTAGCGGGGGCTCTGGGATTTGGTGTGGGCGATTAGAGGAGGAATCGGCACACAGCTGCCTTCTGATCTACAGGCCAATCCTGTCAGGGGCCCCTCACCTAGACATGGTCTGTGCCGCCGTGGGTCAGGGTCGGTGTGAGGACAAGGAGACAGCAGATGATGTCATCAGAAGGGCCCCCTGGTGCGGCCCCTGTCATCGTCTGCAGTACGCACATCAAGCCTCGGTTATAATGTTCATCCCCCTCCTTCCATTGTTTACATGGAGAACTGATGATGTCACTGTGGTTACCAGGCAACCTTACGGATAAATCGGAGTGAGTGGGTGGTTGCTAGGGAACGTGATTCCAGGTTTCCATAGTTACTGAGCATCTGGCTCTGTGAATGATGTGCCTGGACAGTCTCTGTACGTTTCAGGGGATGAGACCAGAAGAGGGAGCGATCCAGACCCAAATTCATCCCCCACCCCCCTGGCCGGCAGCCACCCTTGTCATGACACGTCTTCAGCACAGTACCCATTGCTGGGGGTAACATTGGTCTCCTAGCAACAGCGTGGAATGGATAGAGAACTGGCTGCCATGGCAACAAGTTATCTTTCAGCCTCAGGACCACCAGTTAACCCCATGACTGCTAGAGACAAAACAGCAACAGACTCTGTAGACCTTCCTGTACACCCCTATACCCATGCCACCCTACACCCCTGTCCTACCAGAGCCACGCACCCTACACCCCTGTCCTACCAGAGCCACGCACCCTACACCCCTGTCCTACCAGAGCCACGCACCCTACACCCCTGTCCTACCAGAGCCACGCACCCTACACCCCTGTCCTACCAGAGCCACGCACCCTACACCCCTGTCCTACCAGAGCCACGCACCCTACACCCCTGTCCTACCAGAGCCACGCACCCTACACCCCTGTCCTACCAGAGCCACGCACCCTACACCCCTGTCCTACCAGAGCCACACACCTACACCCCTGTCCTACCAGAGCCACGCACCCTACACCCCTGTCCTACCAGAGCCACCACACCCTACACCCCTGTCCTACCAGAGCCACGCACCCTACACCCCTGTCCTACCAGAGCCACCACACCCTACACCCCTGTCCTACCAGAGCCACACACCCTACACCCCTGTCCTACCAGAGCCACGCACCCTACACCCCTGTCCTACCAGAGCCACCACACCCTACACCCCTGTCCTACCAGAGCCACCACACCCTACACCCCTGTCCTACCAGAGCCACGCACCCTACACCCCTGTCCTACCAGAGCCACGCACCATACACCCCTGTCCTACCAGAGCCACGCACCCTACACCCCTGTCCTACTAGAGCCACCACACCCTACACCCCTGTCCTACCAGAGCCACGCACCCTACACCCCTGTCCTACCAGAGCCACGCACCCTACACCCCTGTCCTAATAGAGCCACCACACCCTACACCCCTGTCCTACCAGAGCCACACACCCTACACCCCTGTCCTACCAGAGCCACGCACCCTACACCCCTGTCCTACCAGAGCCACGCACCCTACACCCCTGTCCTAATAGAGCCACCACACCCTACACCCCTGTCCTACCAGAGCCACGCACCCTATACCCCTGTCCTACCAGAGCCACGCACCCTACACCCCTGTCCTACCAGAGCCACGCACCCTACACCCCTGTCCTACCAGAGCCACGCACCCTACACCCCTGTCCTACCAGAGCCACGCACCCTACACCCCTGTCCTACCAGAGCCACGCACCCTACACCCCTGTCCTACCAGAGCCATGCACCCTACACCCCTGTCCTACCAGAGCCACGCACCCTACACCCCTGTCCTACCAGAGCCACGCATCCTACACCCCTGTCCTAATAGAGCCACCACACCCTACGCCCCTGTCATACCAGAGCTGTGCGCCTGTACTGGGCGATGGCTCCTGTGGGCAGGGAGAGGCTGTGTGCCTGTACCGGGCGATGGCTCCTGTGGGCAGGGAGAGGCTGTGCGCCTGTACTGGGCGATGGCTCCTTTGGGCAAGGAGAGGCTGTGTGCCTGTACTGGGCGATGGCTCCTGTGGGCAGAGAGAGGCTGTGCGCCTGTACTGGGCGATGGCTCCTGTGGGGAGGGAGAGGCTGTGCGCCTGTACTGGGCGATGGCTCCTGTGGGCTGGGAGAGGCTGTGTGCCTGTACTGGGCGATGGCCCTGTGGGCAGGAGAGGCTGTGTGCCTGTACTGGGCGATGGCCCTGTGGGCAGGGAGAGGCTGTGTGCCTGTACTGGGCGATGGCTCCTGTGGGCAGGAGAGGCTGTGTGCCTGTACTGGGCGATGGCTCCTGTGGGCAGGAGAGGCTGTGTGCCTGTACTGGGCGATGGCCCTGTGGGCAGGGAGAGGCTGTGTGCCTGTACTGGGCGATGGCCCTGTGGGCAGGGAGAGGCTGTGTGCCTGTACTGGGCGATGGCTCCTGTGGGCAGGGAGAGGCTGTGTGCCTGTACTGGGCGATGGCTCCTGTGGGCAGGGAGAGGCTGTGTGCCTGTACTGGGCGATGGCCCTGTGGGCAGGAGAGGCTGTGTGCCTGTACTGGGCGATGGCTCCTGTGGGCAGGGAGAGGCTGTGTGCCTGTACTGGGCGATGGCTCCTGTGGGCAGGGAGAGGCTGTGTGCCTGTACTGGGCGATGGCTCCTGTGGGCAGGAGAGGCTGTGTGCCTGTACTGGGCGATGGCTCCTGTGGGCTGGGAGAGGCTGTGTGCCTGTACTGGGCGATGGCTCCTGTGGGCAGGGAGAGGCTGTGTGCCTGTACTGGGCGATGGCCCTGTGGGCAGGAGAGGCTGTGTGCCTGTACTGGGCGATGGCTCCTGTGGGCAGGAGAGGCTGTGTGCCTGTACTGGGCGATGGCTCCTGTGGGCTGGGAGAGGCTGTGTGCCTGTACTGGGCGATGGCTCCTGTGGGCAGGGAGAGGCTGTGTGCCTGTACTGGGCGATGGCCCTGTGGGCAGGGAGAGGCTGTGTGCCTGTACTGGGCGATGGCTCCTGTGGGGAGGAGAGGCTGTGTGCCTGTACTGGGCGATGGCTCCTGTGGGCAGGAGAGGCTGTGTGCCTGTACTGGGCGATGGCTCCTGTGGGCAGGGAGAGGCTGTGCGCCTGTACTGGGCGATGGCTCCTGTGGGCAGGGAGAGGCTGTGTGCCTGTACTGGGCGATGGCCCTGTGGGCAGGAGAGGCTGTGCGCCTGTACTGGGCGATGGCTCCTGTGGGCAGGGAGAGGCTGTGTGCCTGTACTGGGCGATGGCTCCTGTGGGCAGGAGAGGCTGTGTGCCTGTACTGGGCGATGGCCCTGTGGGGAGGGAGAGGCTGTGTGCCTGTACTGGGCGATGGCTCCTGTGGGCAGGGAGAGGCTGTGTGCCTGTACCGGGCGATGGCTCCTGTGGGCAGGGAGAGGCTGTGCGCCTGTACTGGGCGATGGCTCCTGTGGGGAGGGAGAGGCTGTGTGCCTGTACTGGGCGATGGCTCCTGTGGGCAGGGAGAGGCTGTGCGCCTGTACTGGGCGATGGCTCCTGTGGGCAGGGAGAGGCTGTGTGCCTGTACTGGGCGATGGCTCCTGTGGGCAGGGAGAGGCTGTGTGCCTGTACCGGGCGATGGCTCCTGTGGGCAGGAGAGGCTGTGTGCCTGTACTGGGCGATGGCCCTGTGGGCAGGAGAGGCTGTGCGCCTGTACTGGGCGATGGCTCCTGTGGGGAGGGAGAGGCTGTGCGCCTGTACTGGGCGATGGCTCCTGTGGGGAGGGAGAGGCTGTGTGCCTGTACTGGGCGATGGCTCCTGTGGGCAGGGAGAGGCTGTGTGCCTGTACTGGGCGATGGCTCCTGTGGGGAGGGAGAGGCTGTGCGCCTGTACTGGGCGATGGCTCCTGTGGGGAGGGAGAGGCTGTGTGCCTGTACCGGGCGATGGCTCCTGTGGGCAGGGAGAGGCTGTGCGCCTGTACTGGGCGATGGCTCCTGTGGGCAGGAGAGGCTGTGCGCCTGTACTGGGCGATGGCTCCTGTGGGCAGGAGAGGCTGTGCGCCTGACTGGGCGATGGCTCCTGTGGGGAGGCAGAGGCTGTGCGCCTGTACTGGGCGATGGCTCCTGTGGGCAGGAGAGGCTGTGCGCCTGTACTGGGCGATGGCTCCTGTGGGCAGGGAGAGGCTGTGTGCCTGTACTGGGCGATGGCTCCTGTGGGCTGGGAGAGGCTGTGTGCCTGTACTGGGCGATGGCTCCTGTGGGGAGGGAGAGGCTGTGTGCCTGTACTGGGCGATGGCTCCTGTGGGCTGGGAGAGGCTGTGTGCCTGTACTGGGCGATGGCTCCTGTGGGCAGGGAGAGGCTGTGCGCCTGTACTGGGCGATGGCTCCTGTGGGCAGGGAGAGGCTGTGCGCCTGTACTGGGCGATGGCTCCTGTGGGCAGGGAGAGGCTGTGTGCCTGTACTGGGTGATGGCTCCTGTGGGCTGGGAGAGGCTGTGTGCCTGTACTGGGCGATGGCTCCTGTGGGCAGGGAGATGCTTCTTGGTTCATAAGAAAAAATATGTTTCCTGTCAGTTCTGTTGGTCCCAGCACATTACAGAACCGAGTCCAGGAGCCGAGTCTGACATGTGGGCGGCACAGCTGTGATGGGTGCTATGGGGCTCTAGTGAGAAGGCGGCAGAGCCTGCCCAGGGTGAAGGATGCCCACCTCTGTAGATGAGGAGCCTCCACTATCTTATCCCTCTCTCCCTATGGAACAGCTGGGTGTGTAGGTTTGTGGAGGAGCTGGGGTGACAAAGTGGAACGTATGTGGCGGCATTACCCTCCGCATCTGATGGGAAGTAGGAGAGGTTCTGCGGGGGGAGGGGCGGACGCTAATTACATCTCCTGTGACAGCACTTGGCATACTGAGTGTTAATTACACAGACGAAAATAGCAGAAGTGCGAGAGGTTAATTTACAAGTTACCGACACACTGTGACGCCTCATACACCGACACACTGTGACGCCTCATACACCAACACACTGTGACGCCTCATACACCGACAGTTTGTATCATATATAACTGAATATATGTGAAATATTAATTGTCATCTTTTTTCTTTTTTCTAGATGAATCGACCAATTCAGGTGAAACCTGCAGACAGCGAAAGCCGAGGAGGTACGAGGCGCCTGCTGCAAAACTACAAGGAGGCATTAAAGGGGCTGAGACGCGTCCTCTGTGCGGGCAAGAACTACACAACCGTGCAAATTGCGGCGGTGTACTGATAGTTTACTAGCAGCAGACTGGTCACTCAGTGTCCAGTGGTAATCGTCGTGCGGTTCTCAGTCACATGGCGGGCGCATCTCAGTCGACCCATCTGGCAGTGCCCAACTGCACTAATCATGTGCCCATTCACACCTGTACGTCTCTGCTCGGCACTCTGTACGTCTCTTCTCGTCACTCTGTACGTCTCTTCTCGTCAATCTGTACGTCTCTTCTCGTCACTCTGTACGTCTCTACACACGGCCTGTACGTCTCTACACACGGCCTGTACGTCTCTACACACGTCTCTGCTCGTCAATCTGTACGTCTCTACTCGTCAATCTGTACGTCTCTGCTCGGCTCTCTGTACCTCTCTGCTCGGCTCTCTGTACCTCTCTGCTCGGCACTCTGTACCTCTCTGCTCGGCACTCTGTACCTCTCTGCTCGGCACTCTGTACCTCTCTGCTCGGCACTCTGTACCTCTCTGCTCGGCACTCTGTGCCTCTCTGGCATCACCTCTCTGCTCGGCTCTCTGTACCTCTCTGCTCGGCTCTCTGTACCTCTCTGCTCGGCACTCTGTACCTCTCTGCTCGGCTCTCTGTACCTCTCTGCTCGGCACTCTGTACCTCTCTGCTCGGCACTCTGTACCTTTCTGCTCGTCACTCTGTACCTCTCTGCTCGGCACTCTGTACCTCTCTGCTCGGCACTCTGTACCTCTCTACTCGGCACTCTGTACGTCTCTCCTCGGCTCTCTGTACGTCTCTACATGCGGCCTGTACGTCTCTGCTCAGCACTCTGTGGGTCTCTGCTCAGCACTCTGTGGGTCTCTGCTCAGCACTCTGTGGGTCTCTGCTCGGCACTCTGTGGGTCTCTGCTCGGCACTCTGTGGGTCTCTACACTCCGTCCTTTATTCTCATCGCCTCTCTTTCCACACAGAAGATCGGAAGCTGTTTGTCGGGATGTTGGGGAAGCAGCAAACAGACGAGGATGTTCGCCGAATGTTTGAGCCTTTTGGAAATATTGATGAATGTACTGTTCTCCGGGGTCCAGATGGGACGAGCAAAGGTACCGATGTGGTGGCCACGTGGACCTGTCACTGTGCTGTGTACTATACTTTAGATAGGCGGCATGCTCAATGATGTCACCGTGGCTCTCTGTCGATGGCCAGTTGCCGCTGCTCTCTGTCGATGGCCGGTTGCCGCTGCTCTCTGCTCCGCTGTGTACTGCCCCTGTGATTGCTGTGCCGTCTTGCCGTGTCGTGTAGTAATGTGGTATCTCCCACACTTAGGTTGTGCATTTGTGAAGTTTCAGACACACACGGAGGCGCAGGCGGCCATAAACACGCTACACGGGAGTCGGACTCTGCCGGTAAGTAGCCCCGCTCTCTGCGGTCTTATACGGTAATACATCAGCACAGAATGACATCATACATGACATGTGCGATCTCTGAGGGCAGAGCTCCTCCTGGTGGCCAAGTGTGAGCTGTGCACCCCGACTGCTACTGTCAGCAGAGTGTATACTCCACACTGTACCAGATGGGAAAGTGTACTCTGTGCTGTACATATAACGTGTCAGTGTACTCTGTGCTGTACATATAACGTGTCGGTGTACTCTGTGCTGTACATATAACGTGTCGGTGTACTCTGTGCTGTACATATAACGTGTCGGTGTACTCTGTGCTGTACATATAACGTGTCGGTGTACTCTGCGCTGTACATATAACGTGTCGGTGTACTCTGCGCTGTACATATAACGTGTCGGTGTACTCTGTGCTGTACATATAACGTGTCGGTGTACTCTGTGCTGTACATATAACGTGTCGGTGTACTCTGTGCTGTACATATAACGTGTCGGTGTACTCTGTGCTGTACATATAACGTGTCGGTGTACTCTGTGCTGTACATATAACGTGTCGGTGTACTCTGTGCTGTACATATAACGTGTCGGTGTACTCTGTGCTGTACATATAACGTGTCAGTGTACCCTTTTCCCGCAGGGCGCCTCCTCCAGTCTGGTGGTGAAGTTTGCGGACACGGAGAAGGAGCGGGGGCTCCGCAGGATGCAGCAGGTGGCCAATCAGCTCGGCATGTTTAGTCCAATCGCCCTCCAGTTTGGCGCTTACAGCGCGTACACACAGGCAGTAAGTGACCAGGTGAATGCAGTGCTCTCTCTCAGCTTCAGTGACCCCATAATTATCACTAACCGTGACCTCCCCTTCCTCAGTGACTTCCCCTCTGTCTGTGACCTGCCCGCCCCCGGTGACCTCCCCTTCCTAGCTGACCTCCCCTTCCCTCGGTGACCTCCCCTTCCCTCGGTGACCTCCCCTTCCCTCGGTGACCTCCCCTTCCCTCGGTGACCTCCCCTCCGTCTGTGTTCTCCCCTTCCTCGGTTCCCTCCCCTTCCTCGGTTCCCTCCCCTTCCTCGGTGACCTCCCCTTCCCCGGTGACCTTCCCTTCCTCGCTGACCTCCCCTCCGTCTGTGACCTCTCTTTCCTCGGTGCCCTCCCCTTCCTCGGTGACCTCCCCTTCCTCGGTGACCTCCCCTTCCTCGCTGACCTCCCTTTCCTCGGTGCCCTCCCCTTCCTCGCTGACCTTCCCTTCCTCGCTGACCTCCCCTCCGTCTGTGACCTCTCTTTCCTCGGTGCCCTCCCCTTCCTCGGTGACCTCCCCTTCCTCGCTGACCTCCCCTTCCTCGCTGACCTCCCCTTCCTCGGTGCCCTCCCCTTCCTCGGTGACCTCCCCTTCCTCGCTGACCTCCCCTTCCTCGCTGACCTCCCCTTCCTCGCTGACCTCCCCTTCCTCGCTGACCTCCCTTTCCCCGGTGACTTCCCCTTCCTCGCTGACCTCCCCTTCCCCAGTGACCTCACAGTGTGACCATTCTTGGGTCCTGTCATGGTCTTTTTGGTGATTGGCTGGTGTCACTCTCTGGTTGTTCTTGTGCCCCCCCAGCTTATGCAGCAGCAGGCCGCCCTGGTGGCCGCACACAGCGCTTACCTCAACCCCATGGCTACAATGGCCGCTGTACAGATGCAGCAAATGGCGACAATCAACCCTAATGGAATCATAGCCACGCCCATCACGTCCTCGTCAGGTGAGACACAGCGGCGTCATTGGATTTCCCCTGATCCCCCCACTGTTGTTTCCTGGGGGGGGGGGGGTGGTTTGGGCAGCTTTGTATTACATGCCCTCATCTCGATACTTTGGTGGTCTCTGCAGGTACCAGTACCCCCCCTACACTTGCTGCCACTCCAGTATCTGCCATCCCTGCCACGCTGGGGGTTAATGGCTACAGCGCAGTGCCCTCTCAGAGCAACGTACAGCCAAGCTCGGAGGCCATATACACCAACGGCCTGCACCCCTACCCAGGTAATACCGGTAGGTACTCTATCCCTGCCCTTAGTGGTCCACATGACGGGGCCACAGGGCAGGCTCTTCATGTTCCTTTCCTTCCAGCTCAGAGTCCGGTCACCCAGCTAGACCCTCTGCAGCAAGCCTACGCCGGCATGCAGCACTATACAGGTGGGCATGAAAGGGGGCGCAGCCAGTACCTTGGGGGGGCTTGTTGTCGTGCGGTTCACGTCACTGGTGTCATGACCTCTCCTATGTCTGTCCATCCTGCAGCTGCCTACCCCGCGGCCTATGGTCTGGTGAGTCCGGCATTTACGCAGCCCCCGCCCTTGTTACCACAGCAGCCTCCACAGCAGCAGCAGCAGAGGGAGGGTGAGTGGCGCCCGTCTGGCACGCAGCGCTCTGAAGCCGGGTGTGCATGACCACAGCATAATCTCCCTGTGTCTGTCCCAGGTCCAGAAGGTTGTAACATATTCATCTACCACCTGCCCCAGGAATTTACTGATTCGGAGATCTTACAGATGTTTCTACCGTTTGGAAACGTCATCTCCGCCAAAGTGTTTGTAGACAGAGCCACCAACCAGAGCAAGTGTTTTGGTAAGTGTCAGCCATGGCGCCGGTCCACTGCCCACCAGGGTGGCACTGGTCCACTGCCCGCCAGGGTCAGCCACCTGCTTCCAATGTCTGTTTCTCACCTTCCCTTGCAGGCTTTGTAAGTTTTGACAATCCCGGCAGCGCCCAGGCTGCGATTCAGGCCATGAATGGTTTCCAGATTGGCATGAAGAGGCTCAAAGTACAATTAAAGCGACCAAAAGATGCCAACCGGCCGTACTGAGGGTTCAGGTGAGTGTATGAGGCGAGGTGCCCACCTGGGGCAAATGGCCTGTGCTACTGTCTGGCCGCTATATGCCAGCAGGGCCCGCTGCCCGCCCCGAGTCCACGTATGCCCTGTGTGTGTCCTGCCATGTCCCGATGTCCATGAATATGTCACCCAGTCTCACCAGCTAAGTCCTACACAAAGGCATTGAAAAGACGAGGATCCCAGGGTTCTTGTGCAGATGCTGGGATCTAGCACACTGTGATCCAGTCATCCCTCTAATGTAGATTATAACACAGTGATCAAGTCACGCCAGACTGTGTACCATTTAGACATGGTTATCTAGTCATACCAGTTCCTAGTTTAGACTATGGCACAGTAATCTAGTGATCCCATGTCCTTTTAGTCTAGACCATGGCACAGTAATCGAGTGATCCCATGTCCTGTTAGTCTAGACTATGGCACAGTAGTCGAGTGATCCCATGTCCTGTTAGTCTAGACTATGGCACAGTAATCGAGTGATCCCATGTCCTGTTACTCTAGACCATGGCACAGTAATCGAGTGATCCCATGTCCTGTTAGTCTAGACCATGGCACAATAATCTAGTGATCCCATGTCCTGTTAGTCTAGACCATGGCACAGTAATCGAGTGATCCCATGTCCTGTTACTCTAGACCATGGCACAGTAATCTAGTGATCCTTTTAGTCTAGACCATGGCACAGTAATCTAGTGATCCCATGTCCTTTTAGTCTAGACCATGGCACAGTAATCGAGTGATCCCATGTCCTGTTAGTCTAGACCATGGCACAGTAATCTAGTGATCCCATGTCCTGTTAGTCTAGACCATGGCACAGTAATCTAGTGATCCCATGTCCTGTTAGTCTAGACCATGGCACAGTAATCGAGTGATCCCATGTCCTGTTAGTCTAGACCATGGCACAGTAATCGAGTGATCCCATGTCCTGTTAGTCTAGACCATGGCACAGTAATCGAGTGATCCCATGTCCTGTTAGTCTAGACCATGGCACAGTAATCTAGTGATCCCATGTCCTGTTAGTCTAGACCATGGCACAGTAATCGAGTGATCCCATGTCCTGTTAGTCTAGACCATGGCACAGTAATCTAGTGATCCCATGTCCTGTTAGTCTAGACCATGGCACAGTAATCGAGTGATCCCATGTCCTGTTAGTCTAGACCATGGCACAGTAATCGAGTGATCCCATGTCCTGTTAGTGTAGACCATGGCACAGTAATCGAGTGATCCCATGTCCTGTTAGTCGTAGACCATGGCACAGTAATCTAGTGATCCCATGTCCTGTTAGTCTAGACCATGGCACAGTAATCGAGTGATCCCATGTCGCTGTTAGTCTAGACCATGGCACAGTAATCTAGTGATCCCATGTCCTGTTAGTCTAGACCATGGCACAGTAATCTGGTGATCCCATGTCCTGTTAGTCTAGACCATGGCACAGTAATCGAGTGATCCCATGTCCTGTTAGTCTAGACCATGGCACAGTAATCGAGTGATCCCATGTCCTGTTAGTCTAGACCATGGCACAGTAATCGAGTGATCCCATGTCCTGTTAGTCTAGACCATGGCACAGTAATCGAGTGATCCCATGTCCTGTTAGTCTAGTCCATGGCACAGTAATCGAGTGATCCCATGTCCTGTTAGTGCTAGACCATGGCACAGTAATCGAGTGATCCCATGTCCTGTTAGTCTAGACCAGTGATGGGAACATGCCTATGCTGCCAGCTGATGGCACATATCAACTGCCCACCATGCCCTGTCAGTCTAGGCCATGGCACAGCTAATCGACAGGCTCGCATGCTGTGAGTTGTAGTTCTGGCAACAGCTGGAGAGTCGCAGCGTTCCCATGTCCTGTTAGTCTAGACCATGGCACAGTAATCGAGTGATCCCATGTCCTGTTAGTCTAGACCATGGCACAGTAATCTAGTGATCCCATGTCCTGTTAGTCTAGACCATGGCACAGTAATCGAGTGATCCCATGTCCTGTTAGTCTAGACCATGGCACAGTAATCGAGTGATCCCATGTCCTGTTAGTCTAGACCATGGCACAGTAATCGAGTGATCCCATGTCCTGTTAGTCTAGACCATGGCACAGTAATCGAGTGATCCCATGTCCTGTTAGTCTAGACCATGGCACAGTAATCGAGTGATCCCATGTCCTGTTAGTCTAGACCATGGCACAGTAATCTAGTGATCCCATGTCCTGTTAGTCTAGACCATGGCACAGTAATGGAGTGATCCCATGTCCTGTTAGTCTAGACCATGGCACAGTAATGGAGTGATCCCATGTCCTGTTAGTCTAGACCATGGCACAGTAATCGAGTGATCCCATGTCCTGTTAGTCTAGACTATGGCACAGTAATCGAGTGATCCCATGTCCTGTTAGTCTAGACCATGGCACAGTAATCTAGTGATCCCATGTCCTGTTAGTGTAGACCATGGCACAGTAATGGAGTGATCCCATGTCCTGTTAGTGTAGACCATGGCACAGTAATCGAGTGATCCCATGTCCTGTTAGTGTAGACCATGGCACAGTAATCTAGTGATCCCATGTCCTGTTAGTCTAGACCATGGCACAGTAATCGAGTGATCCCATGTCGCGTTAGTCTAGACCATGGCACAGTAATCTAGTGATCCTTTTAGTCTAGACCATGGCACAGTAATCTGGTGATCCCATGTCCTGTTAGTCTAGACCATGGCACAGTAATCTAGTGATCCCATGTCCTGTTAGTCTAGACCATGGCACAGTAATCGAGTGATCCCATGTCCTGTTAGTCTAGACCATGGCACAGTAATCTAGTGATCCCATGTCCTGTTAGTCTAGACTATGGCACAGTAATCGAGTGATCCCATGTCCTGTTAGTCTAGTCCATGTCACAGTAATCGAGTGATCCCATGTCCTGTTAGTGTAGACCATGGCACAGTAATCTAGTGATCCCATGTCCTGTTAGTCTAGACCAGTGATGGGCAACATGCGGCTCTCCAGCTGTTGCTAAACTACAACTCCCACCATGCCCTGCAGTAGGCTGATAGCTATAGACAGGCTTTGCATGCTGGGAGTTGTAGTTCTGCAACAGCTGGAGAGCCGCACGTTGCCCATCACTGGTCTAGACCATGGCACAGTAATCTAGTGATCCTTTTAGTCTAGACCATGGCACAGTAATCTAGTGATCCCATGTCCTGTTAGTCTAGACCATGGCACAGTAATCGAGTGATCCCATGTCCTGTTAGTCTAGACCATGGCACAGTAATCGAGTGATCCCATGTTCTATTAGTCTAGACCAGTGATGGAGCAGCGTGCGGCTCTCCAGATGTTGCTAACTACAACTCCCACCATGCCCTGCAGTAGGCTGATAGCTATAGACAGGATTTGCATGCTGGGAGTTGTAGTTCTGCAACAGCTGGAGAGCCGCACGTTGCCCATCACTGGTCTAGACTATGGCACAGTAGTCGAGTGATCCCATGTCCTGTTAGTCTAGACCATGGCACAGTAATCGAGTGATCCCATGTCCTGTTAGTCTAGACCATGGCACAGTAATCGAGTGATCCCATGTCCTATTAGTCTAGACTATGGCACAGTAATCTAGTGATCCCATGTCCTGTTAGTCTAGACCATGGCACAGTAATCGAGTGATCCCATGTCCTATTAGTCTAGACTATGGCACAGTAATCGACTGATCCCATGTCCTGTTAGTCTAGTCCATGGCACAGTAATCGAGTGATCCCATGTCCTGTTAGTCTAGACTATGGCACAGTAATCGAGTGATCCCATGTCCTGTTAGTCTAGACCATGGCACAGTAATCGAGTGATCCCATGTCCTATTAGTCTAGACTATGGCACAGTAATCGACTGATCCCATGTCCTGTTAGTCTAGTCCATGGCACAGTAATCGAGTGATCCCATGTCCTGTTAGTCTAGACTATGGCACAGTAATCGAGTGATCCCATGTCCTGTTAGTCTAGACCATGGCACAGTAATCGAGTGATCCCATGTCCTGTTAGTCTAGACTATGGCACAGTAGTCGAGTGATCCCATGTCCTGTTAGTCTAGACCATGGCACAGTAATCTAGTGATCCCATGTCCTGTTAGTCTAGACCATGGCACAGTAATCTAGTGATCCCATGTCCTGTTAGTCTAGACCATGGCACAGTAATCGAGTGATCCCATGTCCTATTAGTCTAGACTATGGCACAGTAATCGAGTGATCCCATGTCCTGTTAGTCTAGACCATGGCACAGTAATCTAGTGATCCCATGTCCTGTTAGTCTAGACTATGGCACAGTAATCGAGTGATCCCATGTCCTGTTAGTCTAGACCATGGCACAGTAATGGAGTGATCCCATGTCCTGTTAGGTGATGATACCTGTAGATCTGGGATCACTAGACTATCTATTGTTGCACCACTCCTCCCTCCCCCAGAGCAGTGGATCCTCGGTGATCACATTGATCTGTTCTCCAGTAGGATTGTTCGTGGACATTCTCTGGGATTCAGTCTGAAATAAAATGAAGATATTTAATAATATATTAACCACGTGACCAAAAAACAAAACAGCTTCTCTTTTTCTGCCGCTTGTAACCCGCCCACCTTGTGCCAGGGTCCTATCAAATCATGAGACGACTCTGTCGCCTTGACCTAGCGTCCATTGGCTGCCCTGGAACTCGTAGCACCGCCCCTTGTAAGTTGCATCCGTTGGAATGACTGTGTTGTATTTTGAGACTCCTCCCTAACTGCCTCACCCTCCTACCTCCTGTAAGCCCCGCCCATGAGGAGCGGCTCCAAGGGAGATCTTGTATAGATTTTGTATAGGATGCATGGAGTGCTGTGAAAATATGGAGTTGATGTGCCGTGCAATACTGATTGTCTCCCTAGGCTGTAAAGGGCTACATGGCGGGTGACACCCTTTTATGATGCATCTGCAACGTCATAGGCGTAATGACACAGAGGAGAGCGCAGAAGCCGCTCATGTTGGCCTCGTGACTTGTCCCAGGGTTTTCCTTCCTAATATATCACATTCTGACCGCAGGTGTCACTGTGGTCACATCATAAGTCATTTTAGTCAGCGACTAATAGATGAGCTTTCCTAGTAGGAGAGGGAATCCTGAAACAAGCCGGTTATAGGGATCACTGTGTCCCCATGACAACACTTCCTGAGCCCTGGCATGGGACCCTCTGTGGTCTCCTGTCTCATTTTCCTACTCTGATCTGTGGCTGTGCCCCTCTGACCGGGCAGCGTGCAGGAAGTGTTGTCATTGGGATTTCTTCCAGATCTCTGGGGGTGGGTGAGGGGTTCAGGGGGGCTCCGGTCTCTGCCCATTTGTGGCTGCATTTGATAAAAGGGGTCACCTGCCGTCACTGTGACATGTACAGGACTGATTACTGAGGCCCCCATCTTTCTGTGGCCCCCGGTGTGCTGATGTAAAGTCTTGGCAATGCTCGATGTGGTCTGTGCACTGACTGCTTCCGCTGTTTTCCATCATCCCCCCCCCCCCTTCAGACCACCCCAGGGACCCCTGTTTCTTCAGGACAGCTCGTAGCATGGTGGACGGATCTCCAGAACCAGCTTTCCCGTGGTCCAGTATAAGGCTGCATTCACACACGCAGGTTTTGAGCCAAGGTGAGGAATGGTTTCAAGAGGAGTCGGACATTCACTTCTCCTTCTTGGATCCACTTCAGACCTTGGTTCAAAAGAAACTGCCGTGTTCATTATAAGGGGCGGGGCCGTGACAACCTCCCAGCGGGAGCCCAGGCGGTGGGAGAGTTATATTCTGGGTACAGTTACCCTTTAAGGGGAGGGGCATGCTGATGGGCACCAGGACAGTGCATGAGCCGTCCAGAATGTGTGACAGAGAGGGCATACGGTTTACATTCAGCTCTGTGGGCATGCTGGGAGTTGTAGTTTTGCCGCAGATGGAGAGCCTTAGGTTGGAGACCCCTGTAATAGACAGCACCTGTCAGCAGGATTAACCCTATTACAGCTGTTTCAAATGATACCTGCAGGATCAACTCATCCAGGCAGTGTGCCTAGTGTAATAGGGTCCATCCTGGGGCCAGGTCCTTTTTTAGGGGGCACTCCAGTCTCATCCATTCTTCTCCTGTGCATGAGACATGACCCCCATCATCCTCCCTCCTCCACCTGTCTGTGGTCCCCTCATAAAGTATGCTCTCCACTCAAGCGCTTGACCCTTTTGGCCGCCATCTCTTATTTTGGGGTGTCTGGGCATGGCCTCCAACCCGCTGCCTGGAGAAACAGAGGATGAAATGGGCCCGACGTCCAGAAGATATTGGGTGAGGTGGTGTTCCTATGACATGCCCAGGGCAGAGCCCTCCAGACCCCGGCTCTGTGTCTGGTCCGAGGCCCAGGGTCCCATCTGGTGCTTTGAATTCTGGGTGATGTCACCTAAAAAATATAAAGGCCCCAGTCCATTTCATTTCGGGGGGGGGGGGCAGCAGACATGATGTGGGGTGTCTGGACATAGTCTAGTAGTCATGGGACCGTATCCCCCCGGTGTGTGGCCCCGTACAGATGGAGCAGGATTTAGTCTTGTCCTGGAGATGATGAGACTCCTCTACCGTCCTCCAGGCACCTGCCAGGATTCAAACCCAGATGGTGGCGGGGTGGCGGGGGCGGACTTGTTTGACGTCTGTAGACCATGCATCGACTTTGTGTTTGCTTTTCCTTTCAGGGGGTGCACCTGGTTTTGGGGATCAAGGGGTTCCTAGGTCCAGCCCCTCGTCCCCTCTTTCCACACCTCACATAGGACTCCAAACTTTTTCTGCTGCTGGACCAAGAAGGACAATTTTTTTTTTCAGGGGAAACCGCTCCGCGGCTGAATCCGATAATCTCCCAACTCTTAACCAGCAAGGACCTCCAAACTCATCCCCACCCCCCCAAGAGGTGGAGAAGTGGAACATTCCTGGATCTGCACACACCGGAGCGGACAGGGTACAATACACTTGCCGCGGCCGGCCTCTCGAGCGGGCACGCGAATTATTTTTTTAACCTCGGGCAAAAATTGGAAAAAGGAAAAAAAAAAAGGAACTTTAAAAAAATAACTTGTGAGGTAGCGGCAGCGGGGCGCAGTATCGGGCCGATAATGTTGTGTTTAGATTACCACTTTTCTTCTGATTTCGTTCATCGTCCCGTCTGAAATGTTTTTTAAAGAAAGATGGCGTTTTATGAGGTAGAGTGAATATTTATAGGAGGCCGGCGGGAGGTGCCGCTCGTATCGTGTACATACAGAGAGGATCCGGGCAGCAGTGCAATATCCCCTTAACCCTGACACACACCCCATGCATTTGGCTGCTGCATTCATCCAAGGACCCTCCTATAGAAATCTGCACGTGCAATCCGTAGGGGTCCGAGAAACACATGGAATACAGCACAGAGACTGTGGGGGTCAGGGCACTACCACCTCCTGGGATGGGCTCTCCACTTTCTATGGCGTCTATGAAAAGCTACCATGGATGTGGCCCTGGGAGGAGAAAATGGTTTCTCAGAGGAAGAGCTACCTTCTACACTATGTAGTCCCTCAGGGGAGGAGCTATCTTCTATGTGGGCACTTAGGAAAGAGCAACGTATGTGGTTACTGAGGAGGAGCCACCATCTACAGTAGGTAGTCCCTCAGGAAGGAGCAGCCTCATGTGGTCACTGAGGAGCTATCTTTTACAGTATGTAGTCCCTCATGGGAGGAGCTGTTTTCTATGTGAGTGCTTAGGAAGGGGCAGCTTTATGTGGTTACTGAGGAGAAGCTACCTGCTGTGTGTTATAAGATCTCTGAGAAGAGGAGCTGCCTTCAATGTGCCCTGCAAGAAGAAGCTATCCATCCTTTCGCCCAAGATGATTTACCCTCATTGTGGCCCTCTAAGGGTGGGGGGAGGGTCCTGTATTACATGTAGTTTCTTCATCGTGACATTCCATGTGTTCCTTCAGAGGACGAACTGCCTTCTGAGTAGTCCTTTGTGAAGCTATCTTCTATGGGGTTCCTCAGAGGAGGAGCTAACTACTATATGGTTCCTCAGAGGAGGAGCCTATTCCCTATGGAGGTTTACCGCTAAATACTATAGGCACAAAACACTTGATATTAGACGTGTAGTGGTCCATCAGCATCACTGGGCCCACACTGTGAGGGGGGGGGGGGGGGTTCCTGTAAGAATGGCGGCTTTTTGGATCAGACTGCGCCCATTCCCAGGTCACGGGCACAATTATAAGGCAGCGCCATTGTGTGTCCTTTCTTTTGTGCGGGGGAGAGGCGTAATATGGTGTGTACATATTTGGAGACCCTAGAAGAGTAATCACCCCCGTCGCTCTACAGACACCATCTTGGGCGCTGATTTCTGACACCCCTGATAATTGCCCCTCCCCCACTGACCTGCACTTAACTAATGAAAAGCACTCCGTCTATTAGTGCATGATGGAAGTAGTAGTACATGCGACGTGTCGGGGAGAATGGCCGCCTCCGCTGGACATTAGTGAAAGCGGGAGTTTTCTCCTCAGGGATACCGCTAGTTCATCCCACCTGCTCATCACAGTAAATTAAAGGGTCGTTTCCAAAACCAGCGCCCCCTTTGTTCAGTGGCTATGTCTGGTATTACACAACCAGTCCCGGACAACCCCCACAGGCAGGTACATGTGATGTAGGGACTCACCCCATGCCTCTCCAGAGGGGGCGTTGCCCCAGGGATAATGAGCACAGCGATGCCCCAGCGAGGAACCGGAGACACAATGACACGCCTTTAAATTGTGTGGTGACTGCCCCCCAGAAGGGGCCACTCCCAATCTGCATATCATAAGTCAGAGGTCGCAGCCGGCCAATCAGACAGGTAAATGTTTACAGTACCCGACACCTCCCGGAAATGTACAGAATTTTGTTGTCAGAAGAGTCTCTGCCATTTATTGTCAGATCTAGAGGAGTTTTGTTTTTCTTGTGGGAAGGGGCAAAGGGTATTTTACTATAAAAGGGCGGGGGCGGGGCTATATCGACCGATCCACCCCATTATATAACGCATAACTTATTTCTTATTTATTGCCCTTTACTTTCAATTATTTAATTTTTTCTGTTTAAAGGAAATAAATTTGATGAATAGTGATCAGCGGCGTCTGTGTCCTTCCTGAGCCACAGCAGCACAGAGGATGTTACACACTCAGCAGCACAGAGGATGTTACACACACAGCAGCACAGAGGATGTTACACACACAGCAGCACAGAGGATGTTACACACACAGCAGCACAGAGGATGTTATACACAGCAGCACAGAGGATGTTATACACAGCAGCACAGAGGATGTTATACACACAGCAGCACAGAGGATGTTACACACAGCAGCACAGAGGATGTTACACACACAGCAGCACAGAGGATGTTACACACACAGCAGCACAGAGGATGTTACACACACAGCAGCACAGAGGATGTTACACACAGCAGCACAGAGGATGTTACACACAGCAGCACAGAGGATGTTACACACAGCAGCACAGAGGATGTTATACACAGCAGCACAGAGGATGTTACACACACAGCAGCACAGAGGATGTTACACACACAGCAGCACAGAGGATGTTACACACAGCAGCACAGAGGATGTTACACACAGCAGCACAGAGGATGTTATACACACAGCAGCACAGAGGATGTTATACACACAGCAGCACAGAGGATGTTACACACACAGCAGCACAGAGGATGTTATACACACAGCAGCACAGAGGATGTTATACACACACAGCAGCACAGAGGATGTTACACACACAGCAGCACAGAGGATGTTACACACACAGCAGCACAGAGGATGTTACACACAGCAGCACAGAGGATGTTATACACACAGCAGCACAGAGGATGTTATACACAGCAGCACAGAGGATGTTACACACAGCAGCACAGAGGATGTTATACACAGCAGCACAGAGGATGTTACACACAGCAGCACAGAGGATGTTATACACACAGCAGCACAGAGGATGTTACACACAGCAGCACAGAGGATGTTACACACACAGCAGCACAGAGGATGTTACACACACAGCAGCACAGAGGATGTTACACACACAGCAGCACAGAGGATGTTACACACACAGCAGCACAGAGGATGTTACACACAGCAGCACAGAGGATGTTACACACAGCAGCACAGAGGATGTTATACACAGCAGCACAGAGGATGTTACACACACAGCAGCACAGAGGATGTTACACACACAGCAGCACAGAGGATGTTACACACACAGCAGCACAGAGGATGTTACACACAGCAGCACAGAGGATGTTATACACACAGCAGCACAGAGGATGTTATACACAGCAGCACAGAGGATGTTACACACAGCAGCACAGAGGATGTTATACACAGCAGCACAGAGGATGTTATACACACAGCAGCACAGAGGATGTTATACACACAGCAGCACAGAGGATGTTATACACACAGCAGCACAGAGGATGTTACACACAGCAGCACAGAGGATGTTACACACACAGCAGCACAGAGGATGTTATACACAGCAGCACAGAGGATGTTACACACACAGCAGCACAGAGGATGTTACACACAGCAGCACAGAGGATGTTATACACAGCAGCACAGAGGATGTTACACACACAGCAGCACAGAGGATGTTATACACACACAGCAGCACAGAGGATGTTACACACACAGCAGCACAGAGGATGTTATACACACACAGCAGCACAGAGGATGTTATACACACAGCACAGAGGATGGTATACACAGCAGCACAGAGGATGTTATACACACAGCAGCACAGAGGATGTTACACACACAGCAGCACAGAGGATGTTACACACAGCAGCACAGAGGATGTTACACACACAGCAGCACAGAGGATGTTACACACACAGCAGCACAGAGGATGTTACACACACAGCAGCACAGAGGATGTTACACACACAGCAGCACAGAGGATGTTACACACACAGCAGCACAGAGGATGTTACACACACAGCAGCACAGAGGATGTTACACACAGCAGCACAGAGGATGTTATACACACAGCAGCACAGAGGATGTTATACACACAGCAGCACAGAGGATGGTATACACACAGCAGCACAGAGGATGTTACACACACAGCAGCACAGAGGATGTTATACACACAGCAGCACAGAGGATGTTACACACAGCAGCACAGAGGATGTTACACACAGCAGCACAGAGGATGTTATACACACAGCAGCACAGAGGATGGTATACACACACAGCAGCACAGAGGATGTTATACACACAGCAGCACAGAGGATGTTATACACAGCAGCACAGAGGATGTTATACACAGCAGCACAGAGGATGTTATACACAGCAGCACAGAGGATGTTATACACAGCAGCACAGAGGATGTTATACACAGCAGCACAGAGGATGGTATACACACACAGCAGCACAGAGGATGTTATACACACAGCAGCACAGAGGATGTTATACACAGCAGCACAGAGGAGGTTATACACAGCAGCACAGAGGATGTTATACACACAGCAGCACAGAGGATGTTATACACACAGCAGCACAGAGGATGGTATACACACACAGCAGCACAGAGGATGTTATACACACAGCAGCACAGAGGATGGTATACACACACAGCAGCACAGAGGATGTTATACACACAGCAGCACAGAGGATGTTATACACACAGCAGCACAGAGGATGTTATACACAGCAGCACAGAGGATGTTATACACAGCAGCACAGAGGATGTTATACACAGCAGCACAGAGGATGTTACACACACAGCAGCACAGAGGATGTTATACACAGCAGCACAGAGGATGTTATACACACAGCAGCACAGAGGATGTTACACACACAGCAGCACAGAGGATGTTACACACAGCAGCACAGAGGATGTTATACACAGCAGCACAGAGGATGTTATACACAGCAGCACAGAGGAGGTTATACACAGCAGCACAGAGGATGTTACACACACAGCAGCACAGAGGATGTTACACACACAGCAGCACAGAGGATGTTACACACACAGCAGCACAGAGGATGTTATACACAGCAGCACAGAGGAGGTTATACACACAGCAGCACAGAGGAGGTTATACACACAGCAGCACAGAGGATGTTACACACACAGCAGCACAGAGGATGTTATACACAGCAGCACAGAGGATGTTACACACACAGCAGCACAGAGGATGTTACACACACAGCAGCACAGAGGATGTTACACACACAGCAGCACAGAGGATGTTATACACAGCAGCACAGAGGAGGTTATACACACAGCAGCACAGAGGAGGTTATACACACAGCAGCACAGAGGATGTTACACACACAGCAGCACAGAGGATGTTATACACACAGCACAGAGGAGGTTATACACAGCAGCACAGAGGATGTTATACACAGCAGCACAGAGGATGTTATACACACACAGCAGCACAGAGGATGTTATACACAGCAGCACAGAGGATGGTATACACAGCAGCACAGAGGATGTTACACACACAGCAGCACAGAGGAGGTTATACACACAGCAGCACAGAGGATGTTATACACAGCAGCACAGAGGATGGTATACACAGCAGCACAGAGGATGTTATACACAGCAGCACAGAGGATGTTACACACACAGCAGCACAGAGGAGGTTATACACACAGCAGCACAGAGGATGTTATACACACACAGCAGCACAGAGGATGTTACACACACAGCAGCACAGAGGATGTTATACACACAGCAGCACAGAGGAGGTTATACACACAGCAGCACAGAGGATGTTATACACAGCAGCACAGAGGATGTTATACACACAGCAGCACAGAGGATGTTACACACACAGCAGCACAGAGGATGGTATACACAGCAGCACAGAGGATGTTACACACACAGCAGCACAGAGGAGGTTATACACAGCAGCACAGAGGATGTTACACACACAGCAGCACAGAGGATGGTATACACACAGCAGCACAGAGGATGTTATACACACACAGCAGCACAGAGGAGGTTATACACACAGCAGCACAGAGGATGTTATACACACAGCAGCACAGAGGATGTTATACACAC
The DNA here is from genome assembly GCA_033119425.1 of Bufotes viridis. Taxonomy (NCBI): domain Eukaryota; kingdom Metazoa; phylum Chordata; class Amphibia; order Anura; family Bufonidae; genus Bufotes; species Bufotes viridis. The sequence continues at coordinate 69,692,436 of CM065599.1, forward strand.
AGCAGCACAGAGGATGTTACACACACAGCAGCACAGAGGATGTTACACACACAGCAGCACAGAGGATGTTACACACACAGCAGCACAGAGGATGTTATACACAGCAGCACAGAGGAGGTTATACACAGCAGCACAGAGGATGTTACACACACAGCAGCACAGAGGATGTTATACACAGCAGCACAGAGGAGGTTATACACAGCAGCACAGAGGATGTTACACACACAGCAGCACAGAGGATGTTACACACACAGCAGCACAGAGGATGTTATACACAGCAGCACAGAGGAGGTTATACACACAGCAGCACAGAGGATGTTACACACAGCAGCACAGAGGAGGTTATACACAGCAGCACAGAGGATGTTATACACACAGCAGCACAGAGGATGTTATACACACAGCAGCACAGAGGATGTTATACACAGCAGCACAGAGGATGTTATACACAGCAGCACAGAGGATGTTATACACAGCAGCACAGAGGATGGTATACACACACAGCAGCACAGAGGATGTTATACACACAGCAGCACAGAGGATGTTATACACAGCAGCACAGAGGAGGTTATACACAGCAGCACAGAGGAGGTTATACACAGCAGCACAGAGGATGTTATACACACAGCAGCACAGAGGATGTTATACACAGCAGCACAGAGGATGGTATACACAGCAGCACAGAGGATGTTATACACACAGCAGCACAGAGGATGTTACACACACAGCAGCACAGAGGAGGTTATACACACAGCAGCACAGAGGAGGTTATACACAGCAGCACAGAGGATGTTATACACAGCAGCACAGAGGATGTTACACACACAGCAGCACAGAGGAGGTTATACACAGCAGCACAGAGGATGTTATACACAGCAGCACAGAGGAGGTTATACACAGCAGCACAGAGGAGGTTATACACACAGCAGCACAGAGGATGTTATACACACACAGCAGCACAGAGGATGTTATACACAGCAGCACAGAGGATGTTATACACACAGCAGCACAGAGGATGTTACACACACAGCAGCACAGAGGATGTTACACACACAGCAGCACAGAGGATGTTATACACAGCAGCACAGAGGATGTTACACACACAGCAGCACAGAGGATGTTACACACACAGCAGCACAGAGGATGTTATACACAGCAGCACAGAGGATGTTATACACACACAGCAGCACAGAGGATGTTACACACACAGCAGCACAGAGGAGGTTACACACACAGCAGCACAGAGGAGGTTATACACACAGCAGCACAGAGGAGGTTATACACACAGCAGCACAGAGGATGTTATACACAGCAGCACAGAGGATGTTATACACACAGCAGCACAGAGGATGTTACACACACAGCAGCACAGAGGATGTTACACACACAGCAGCACAGAGGATGTTATACACAGCAGCACAGAGGAGGTTATACACACAGCAGCACAGAGGAGGTTATACACACAGCAGCACAGAGGAGGTTATACACAGCAGCACAGAGGATGGTATACACACAGCAGCACAGAGGATGTTATACACACAGCAGCACAGAGGATGTTACACACACAGCAGCACAGAGGAGGTTATACACACAGCAGCACAGAGGATGTTACACACACAGCAGCACAGAGGATGTTATACACAGCAGCACAGAGGAGGTTATACACAGCAGCACAGAGGATGTTATACACACAGCAGCACAGAGGATGTTATACACACACAGCAGCACAGAGGATGTTATACACAGCAGCACAGAGGATGGTATACACAGCAGCACAGAGGATGTTATACACAGCAGCACAGAGGATGTTACACACACAGCAGCACAGAGGATGTTATACACAGCAGCACAGAGGAGGTTATACACACAGCAGCACAGAGGAGGTTATACACACAGCAGCACAGAGGATGTTATACACAGCAGCACAGAGGATGTTACACACACAGCAGCACAGAGGATGTTACACACACAGCAGCACAGAGGATGTTACACACACAGCAGCACAGAGGAGGTTATACACAGCAGCACAGAGGATGTTACACACAGCAGCACAGAGGATGTTACACACACAGCAGCACAGAGGATGTTACACACACAGCAGCACAGAGGATGTTACACACACAGCAGCACAGAGGATGTTATACACAGCAGCACAGAGGATGTTACACACACAGCAGCACAGAGGATGTTATACACACAGCAGCACAGAGGATGTTATACACAGCAGCACAGAGGAGGTTATACACAGCAGCACAGAGGATGTTACACACACAGCAGCACAGAGGATGTTACACACACAGCAGCACAGAGGATGTTATACACACAGCAGCACAGAGGATGTTATACACACAGCAGCACAGAGGATGTTATACACACACAGCAGCACAGAGGAGGTTATACACACAGCAGCACAGAGGATGTTATACACAGCAGCACAGAGGATGTTACACACACAGCAGCACAGAGGATGTTATACACAGCAGCACAGAGGAGGTTATACACACACAGCACAGAGGATGTTATACACAGCAGCACAGAGGATGTTATACACAGCAGCACAGAGGAGGTTATACACACAGCAGCACAGAGGAGGTTATACACACAGCAGCACAGAGGATGTTATACACACAGCAGCACAGAGGATGTTACACACACAGCAGCACAGAGGATGTTACACACACAGCAGCACAGAGGATGTTATACACACAGCAGCACAGAGGATGTTATACACAGCAGCACAGAGGATGTTATACACAGCAGCACAGAGGATGTTACACACACAGCAGCACAGAGGATGTTACACACACAGCAGCACAGAGGATGTTATACACAGCAGCACAGAGGATGGTATACACAGCAGCACAGAGGATGTTATACACACAGCAGCACAGAGGATGTTACACACACAGCAGCACAGAGGATGTTACACACACAGCAGCACAGAGGATGTTACACACACAGCAGCACAGAGGATGTTACACACACAGCAGCACAGAGGATGTTACACACACAGCAGCACAGAGGATGTTATACACAGCAGCACAGAGGATGTTACACACACAGCAGCACAGAGGATGTTATACACAGCAGCACAGAGGATGTTACACACACAGCAGCACAGAGGATGTTATACACAGCAGCACAGAGGATGGTATACACACACAGCAGCACAGAGGATGTTATACACACAGCAGCACAGAGGATGTTATACACAGCAGCACAGAGGATGTTATACACAGCAGCACAGAGGATGTTATACACAGCAGCACAGAGGATGTTATACACAGCAGCACAGAGGATGGTATACACACACAGCAGCACAGAGGATGTTATACACACAGCAGCACAGAGGAGGTTATACACACAGCAGCACAGAGGAGGTTATACACACAGCAGCACAGAGGATGTTATACACAGCAGCACAGAGGATGTTACACACACAGCAGCACAGAGGATGTTACACACACAGCAGCACAGAGGATGTTATACACAGCAGCACAGAGGATGTTACACACACAGCAGCACAGAGGATGTTACACACACAGCAGCACAGAGGATGGTATACACAGCAGCACAGAGGATGTTATACACACAGCAGCACAGAGGATGTTACACACACAGCAGCACAGAGGATGTTACACACACAGCAGCACAGAGGATGTTACACACACAGCAGCACAGAGGATGTTATACACAGCAGCACAGAGGATGTTATACACAGCAGCACAGGATTCTAGTAGAGGTGGGTGTCAATCTTGATGTGTGCTTCCATGTAAGAGACTGTGATGTAACTGCCGGCCGCACCAGCAGGGGGCCCCCGGGAACGGCTCAGAGGATCTCATCCTGTGGAGTCACCTGTAGCCACTAGAGGGCAGCACACACCAGCCTCTGGGTCCTGAAGTTGATGTGTTGGAAGCAGAAAATAAAATAGGAGTGAAGCCACATTCACATGTGGGACGGCGGTGCTTCTGGGGGCGTGCCTCCGCACCGCAAAACATAGGACATGTCCGATCTTCTGCCACAGATTGCACCGACAGCCGGTGCCCGTGTTTTGTGGATCCGCAGTTGGCTGAACAGGCACAGCTGTGGAGGACGGGATCAGATCATCTCCAAAGTGGCCCTTATGTAGTGCTCCAAGGAAGGGCGACTGGTGACAAGGTCATAGGGGCCGAGGCTCAGTGATTTAGGGGGAGACAAGCCGGTGTGATTAGATACAGCAATCACTGATGTTACTGGGGCAACGATGGAAAGGTGTAATGAGCCCCCATTAGACCCCTGCCAACCTCCGAAAGTGCAAAGGGAGAGGGCGGCCTGGTCTGAGGAACCACATTACATCAGGTGGACGGCCGGCGGAGTGCGTAACTTACCTGGGGTGGAGATGGCACCAGGTGCACTATGGGAAGAAGGCGGCCTGGTCTGAGGAACCACATTATATCAGGTGGACAGCCGGGTGTGGGTCACTTACCTGGGTTGGAGATGGCACCAGGTGCACTATGGGAAGAAGGCGGCCTGGTCTGAGGAACCACATTACATCATGTAGACGGCCGGTTGTGGGTCACTTACCTGGGGAGGAGATGGCACCAGGTGCACTATGGGAAGGAGGTGGCCTGGTCTGAGGAACCACATTACATCAGGTGGACGGCCGGGTGTGGGTCACTTACCTGGGGAGGAGATGGCACCAGGTGCACTATGGGAAGAAGGCGGCCTGGTCTGAGGAACCACATTACATCAGGTGGACGGCCGGCGGAGTGCGTAACTTACCTGGGGAGAAGATGGCACCAGGTGCACTATGGGAAGGAGGTGGCCTGGTCTGAGGAATCACATTACATCAGGTGGACAGCCAGGTGTGGGTCACTTACCTGGGGTGGAGATGGCACCAGGTGCACTATGGGAAGGCGGCGGCCTGGTCTGAGGAACCACATTACATCAGGTGGACAGCCAGGTGTGGGTCACTTACCTGGGGTGGAGATGGCACCAGGTGCACTATGGGAAGAAGGCGGCCTGGTCTGGGGAATCAGGTTACATCAGGTGGACAGCCAGGTGTGGGTCACTTACCTGGGGTGGAGATGGCGCCAGGTGCACTATGGGAAGAAGGCGGCCTGGTCTGAGGAACCACATTACATCAGGTGGACGGCCAGGTGTGGGTCACTTACCTGGGGAGGAGATGGCACCAGGTGCACTATGGGAAGAAGGCGGCCTGGTCTGAGGAATCACATCACATCATGTGGACGGCCAGGTGTGGGTCACTTACCTGGGGAGGAGATGGCACCAGGTGCACTATGGGAAGGAGGCGGCCTGGTCTGAGGAATCATGTTACATCATGTGGACGGCCGGGTGTGTGTCACTTACCTGGGGAAGAGATGGCACCAGGCACACTATGGGAGGAATGACATCTAGGGGAGGCGGTGTGCTCCTGGCCTCATGTGGGTGTGCCACACGTACCGATGCATTGATAGGTACCCCCTCCCCCCATCGATCAGGTTCCGGGTAAGACACGGGGCGGCAGTTTCATCAATAAATTGATTTATTTAAAAGAATATGTTACATTAATTACACTAAGGTGACTTGTACTGAACGAGATTAGATTGTTAGCTCTGGAACATGACGTTAAACACTGGTGCGCGCTTCTGGCTCCCAGAAACAAGATGAACGTCCTGCCGGGAACCGCGTCCGGGTTAGAATTCTCCAAAATAAATTAAAAAGAACATAAAGAAGTCCACACTGGGGAGGGGGCGAGCGCTGTCCGGCCGCTCCCGCAGTCGGTGACGGTTATTGCTGTGATGGGGGGCACCGCTGGAAGATTTGTTCTGGTCTGAAGCTGTGGAGGGGAACGAGGCAACGTTGAGAATGAAGACCCCCACCCACTAGTCCCCGTAACTGACCAGACAAGTAACACAACCACCGCCACCATCATCTCCGAGGAGGGGCAATACCACGTTCCCATTTGGCACAAGTATATAGAAGGTAGCACTTCAGATAGATCCCCCCCCCCCCCAGCACGGCCATCGCCTCTCAGTGCTCCCCTCCCCAGGTCCAGACATCGTGAAATGTATGACGGATTGAGTCCCGTAAAACACCCCCTCCCCCCGGCGGCAGGGACCTCGCGGTCATGTGACTGCTGCAAATACTGACAGTGATCCTTGGAAGAAACGGCGGCAGATCCTGACCCTTCCGAAATGTAAGAGGGTGGCAGGAGCCACATGGGGGAGGGGCTGGAGCATGAGGAGGGGTAGTGTTAGGAAGAAGGAAGGGGTTAAGTCACATGCAAGGACACAACAGGGGCCGGGGGAGGGGTGGGGGGTCCAAACTACAGAAAGCAATGGCAGGACTGGGAACATCAGACGTCGGGCGCAGGCCTGGATGACACTGAAACGGATCCTCAGCAGAGGTCTAATGCTTGTGTGGAATGGTGAACCCCTGCCATGCTGCAGAGCAGCCCAGTGCTGAAGAGGTTAACACATCAGTCCGTCTTCATGACAAATGACAGGAACGATGGCCGGGCCCCGCCGAGGGGCCGCTAAGTGCTAGTGTCCTTGTGCTGCAATCGTACAATCTGAAAGATGTTCTGTGGAGAAGATGAGAGGGAGGAGTTACACAGAGGACCGCCCACATCACATGACATCACTACAGAATGGGCCAGCACATATGCAGCAAGTGCCGGAGGCGGGACAAAGCAGGGGTGGAGCAAGACAGTGCAGCCTGGGAGGGGCAGAGGGGTGACCCCGCCCCCGGGGGGCAGGGGGACAGGTTACCTTGCTGCACGTACTGTCATTAGTGCAGTTCTTATTGTCTTTATCCGTGGCTTCTTCTTCCACCTGGAACAAGAGGGGAGACAGAGGTCAGATCTGGGGCCCCGGCCGCACCAGAAGGAGAGAATTGGGGGAGATTTACCTCTTTCCTCCACCTCAGCTCACAGAAGACCCTCTCGAAGCATTCATGCATGTAATTAAACTGCAAGAGAGAAGATGACAATGTCACGGGGGCGGGGCGGTGACAACCTCTGAGACAGGACATACAGGCAGGTTGTCAGCAGTAATAGATGTTCCTGTAGTATAAGGTGTGGATCACATGTCATTATATCAGTGATGTCATCAGCAGGGGGCGGGGCTGTGACTACCTCTCAGACACACTCACATAAGGAGTGAATATTTTCACCCATCGCGGCTTTTTCTCTCCTCGGGCGTATTCGAAGCAGAAGGCCATGCCCTCCTCATCCGTGTCCCACCGCTGCATCTCGTCCCATTCGAAGGCGATCACCTGATTCTGGAGAGAGACGGGAAGTCAGGAGGATCAGACCGGGCCCCCCACAGGACAGAGGGGTCTCTGCCTAAACCCTTTCCAATGACCCCTGTGTCATTTTCCCACTGCCTCATTTGCTGAAAGTTTTTCCTTAAGGGTCCGTTCACACGTCCGCTCAGGGCCGGCACCATGATAGAAGGGCCTTTTCTTGTCCGTGTCTGTGGACCGGAAGAACACCGTGTGCCGTCCGCATCTTTTAAGGCCCCCTTGAAAATGAATGGGTCAGAACCCATTCCGTAAAATTGGGGCATTTTGCAGCCGTGTGAAGGGACCCTTAGAGGGTAGTCCTGATGGAGGGCCGGCACCCCTATTCTTTTCGGGAGCCGCCTACAGGAATATCGGCGACGCGTACCGGAAATGCGGATGCGGACAGCACACTGTGTGCTGTCCACATGTCTTCCAGCCCCATTGAAAATGAATGAGTTCCGATCTGTCCCACAACGTTGCGGAACAGATCCGGACCCATTCTACAGACGTTTGAATGGACCTTTAGGCTGGGCCCCATAGCAGTGGCATGGTCTGCCGCTATGGTAATTACGCCCCTGAGGAGGGGGATGTGGTGTCTCTGAAGGAGAGCACGCCCCCGTCGCCCACCTTACCTCCAGCTGCCCCTCCTCCGTACAGGCCAGGAGCTTGAAGTGCCTGATGCTGATGGCGGTGATGACGTGGCCTTTCCTGCGGGAGTCACATGAACAGTGCGGGAACATGATCTCGTTGTAGCCTTCACAGGTCCGCAGCATGTTCAGATACTGGAAGAGAGCAAAGGAGAGGGCGCTGAGCGGGGGCCAGGCAACAGACCCCTCCCCCCAGGATCCTCGCTGTGTGCCCGCACTCACCATCAGCATCTTCCGCTGCTCACACAGCTTCTGTAGCTGATAGGCCTTATCCTCCGCCTTGATGTAACCCTTCTTGACGTCATCCACTGCCTGTAACCAAAAGAGCAGCGATTGTCCTCTTCAGAGCTGCAGCACTGGACAGAACCGCAGCTCCGCAGGGGAGGGACACTAACCTGGTGGAAGAAGTACGAGACCGCCAAGTCGTTGTCCTTCAGCAGCGCCTCCTCAGACGTGGTGAAGAGCCACTTGCGCACAGTGAGGCAGGTGCCGGGCACCGCTGAGGTGTAGTTCTGGACATACAGCTTGTGGGGGAACTCGTTGGGCGCCAACTTCCGGACTGTGAGAGCAAAAGACAGGGAGGGTGTGAACACATCCTAACCGGGAACTGGCTGATAACAGACAGCAGTAGCTTGCATGTGTAGTGCTCCCCCCCAAGTGACCACCATGATATGCAGACAAGCGGGGGCCCCTGCTGTCCCCAGGGCTGGGGTAGTTTTATGATGATAGGTGCTGGCTCCCCCAAGTGGCAGGAGATGGACCTACAGAGGCCTAGAAGGCAGGTCATGTGACCCTCGGGAAGCCGGTAAAGGCTGAGAACTCGCCCGGTACTGACCGAAGGAATGGTTAATGACCTCAAACAGCGCAAAGTAGTTAGCGGTGATGGCGTCCATCCCGATCTTGGCGGCGAGAGCCTGTGGGCACAGAAGAGGGTGAGAGGGTGCGGGAGCGGCAGCGGGCCCCCGGTACCACACAGCGCCAGTACCTGGAACACCTGGTCTGTGGTACTGTTCTTCTTCACCCGGATGGTGGCGGTGGTCTTGTCGGGCAGCGCCACCCGCAGCTCCACATCAGACACTCCGTTATAGTTCTGTGGAGAAGGGAGAGGTGGCAGACACGTGTGGTCATGGTAAAGACAAGTCAGCGTCACGTGGTCTCACCTCGTCGGACTCCGACAGGAACTCCTGCATGATGTCACTCTCTCCAATCACCCGTATGGAGCACACTGCGCAGAAACACAAGATCCGTAAACAGCAGGCACCAGCAGTACGTAAGAAGACCAGCTGCTTGTGAGAACTGTGCTCCCCGAACCAATACTCGTCACAGCTGAAGGGTTGTTACAATGTATCCAGACCAGACAATCCAAAGGAGAGAGAATCCAGCTGTGTCTGGACTGGATACATTGTAACAACCCTTCAGCTGTGACGAGAGCACTGGTGTCATTCACTGACAGCTCCAAAAGTTCCAGCTCTTTACTTCTATAGAACCTTCTGGGAACTGGGAGGAATCTGGCTGACAGCTCTGCAGGGGCGTGTCCCATCGGCAGCCCCTCCCCCACACACCTTTCTCCAGATACTCCTCCAGGCCCCTTCTGCGGGCGTCCAGCTGCTGCTCTGATAAGGAGAACGGCCATTTTCCTGGGAGCCGGGGAAAGGTGAAGTTGGCGAATTCTCGCTTCAGGTTCTGGTTCAGGATGGCGAACTCGCGATACCTCTTGGAGCAGAGCTGGCGGCCGGCCATGTAGACGTTATAGACCTGCGGGGGCGGGAGCCATGAGGACGGCGGAGGACGTCAGACTGAGCACACCAGCCGTCATACACTTACCACAAACTTCTCAGCGTTCTGCTCCACGTGCTTGTAGGTGGGGACGGAGATGGGGACGGCCTGCTTCTCCGTGTAGTCATAGAAGGACTGGCCCGAGGAGTCATCGCTGGGGTCCAAATTCTCTGCCTCGTGTGGGGGCACGGACAGCACGGTGAGGACCAGCTCCTTCTCTCCAGCCCGGATCAGGTCCACCACCTGCTTGTGTGTCGCCCCCTCCACGTTCACCCCATTCCTGAGGAGCAGAACGTGACAGATGAGGAGACATACACTGCGCGGCCCCACCGCTGCCCGCAGCAACCCGCTGCCGGCCCCACCGCAACCCCCTGCGAGGCCCCACCGCTGGCCCCAGCAACCCCCCCGCGCTGCCCCCACCGCTGCCCGCAGCAACCCCCCCGCGCTGCCCCCACCGCTGCCCGCAGCAACCCCCCCGCGCTGCCCCCACCGCTGCCCGCAGCAACCCCGCGCTGCCCCCACCGCTGCCCGCAGCAACCCCCCGCTGCCCCCCACCGCTGCCCGCAGCAACCCCCGCGCTGCCCCCACCGCTGCCCGCAGCAACCCCACGCGCTGCCCCTCACCGCTGCCCGCACCGCTACCGCAGCCCCCGCGCTGCCCCCACCGCTGCCCGCAGCAACCCCTGCGAGGCCTCACCGCTGCCCGCAGCAACCCCTGCGAGGCCCCACCGCTGCCCGCAGCACCCCCTGCGAGGCCCCACCGCTGCCCGCAGCGACCCCCTGCGAGGCCCCACCGCTGCCCGCAGCGACCCCCTGCCGGCCCCACCGCTGCCCGCAGCAACCCCTGCCGGCCCCACCGCTGCCCGCAGCGACCCCCTGCGAGGCCCCACCGATGCCTGCAGCGACCCCCTGCGCGGCCCCACCGATGCCCGCAGCGACCCCACCGATGCCCGCAGCCACCCCCTGCGCGGCCCCACCGCTGCCCGCAGCCACCCCTTGCGAGGCCCCACCGCTGCCCGCAGCCACCCCCTGCGAGGCCCCACCGCTGCCTGCAGCCACCCCCTGCGAGGCCCCACCGCTGCCCGCAGCCACCCCCTGCGAGGCCCCACCGCTGCCCGCAGCCACCCCCTGCTGGGGGACATCCTGCCCGGAGGGATCACTTCCTTCCTAGGGCCGGGCTGACGT